>JAGFMF010011380.1:9182665-9280256 GCA_019455555.1 Galemys pyrenaicus | reverse complement strand
TACTGCTTTCCATAATGGTTGGACCATCTTGCAATCCCACCAGCAGTGTAAGAGAGTTCCTTTTTCTCCACATCCTCGCCAACATTTGTTGTTGCTACTGGCTTTTGAAGTACACAGAGTCAATGTGGACATCTGTCTCCAACCAGCCATGGTGGAAGGATTTATACTATGGAATTGGCAAATACTACAAACCTCCAGAGAACTGACTCACCAGCATACCCCTGGAGAAGTGTCACTTCAGTTCTTGAAATATAATGATATTTCTGCCTTGTAGGTAAAAAGACAAAAAGTGTTGACTTTATTGGTAGCATTTCCTCTAAGCCTGCTTTAAGCTCTGTGTGTGATTAAGACCTGTCTGTTCTAACAGCTACTCACACTTGCAGGTTAACACCTCTGTTCTAATATTCCCTGCAAGGACTTCCACAAGGGCTGTGCTATCCCTGCAGTGCCCCTGACACACAGTTATAGGCAGAGGTGGAGCAAGCCCAGATGTTCTGGAAGTGCTGAATGTCCCCACACTTCCCTAAGAGAGGGATTTTCCTCACTCCCCTTAACACTGTTGCAGGAAGCTCTCCTACTGACCTCAGCTGGGCCACCAGAAGCGTGGCCAGCAGGCTCAGCAGCACCGTGGCCTCAGATAGTCCAGCACAGCAGGCGCCTTTACACTCCTCTCCGAGATGGCTGAGGACCACACATGTGATGGAGACATGCACAAAGGATGAATCAGGCCCATGAATTGCGCTTTTAATGAAGGCTTGTGGAATTGCATTACTAAGTCAATTCTCCTAGTGCATAAGTGGTACTTTCTGGGGCCACTTAAATAAATTAACTCCCTGGTGTGTTATTTGCATAGCTATTAAATATCTTCATTATTAGGGTAGGAAATTGGACAGCAAGGAATGAAATATCAAGGCCTGTGTTATAATGACACAGTGGGAATGCTAGAAGTAAAACCAAGTTTCGCATCCACCCAAATGAGTTTCAGGAAGAGATGCTTTAAACTCTGTGTCATGTACTCAGATATACTCATTTCAGCAACTCTGCTTCTCATCATTTATCCTATAGATTAATTACACATAGGGAAATTAAGAAAGAGATGTTATAAGGATGTTCATTGAGGTATTGTTTGGGTTCAACTCATGTTTGTGGCAATTCATAAAATGAAATATTAAGAGGAGAAATTCTTTCAAAGGAGATCTGCATGCATTCCATTATATAACTCTAAAATATGTTAAGGGGGAAAATCAAGGCAATGTAGTCTGTATATATAATATTGTAAATTAGTTAAAAGAATACATTCACATATATGAGTATATTCATGGAAAGTGTCTGAAGAGAAACAGAAAAAAAAATTACCAGTGGAGGCAGTTAGGTTAAAAGACAAGAAGTTTGTGAGGGATGAGACCCTATACTTCCAAAATACTAGTGAGGGTATAAACCAATGGTACTTCAATTTTTAAAAATTTACACACACAAGATAAGAAGTTTGGAATGGAAAAGAGAGAGCATCACTTTTCATTATATATAGTTTTCTTCAGTTAAAATTTTTACCATAGACATATTTTTAATATTAAGAATTCCCATCACTAACTCTATAGCATAATGCAACTTTAATAAGTTTATTTTTTGACATGTCTGAAATCGTTTTAGACAATTTTTCCCTCTTCATTTCTATTGTGCCTGACACCTTTCAATTACCTTTTGTTACTCAGTCACACCCTGGTAGATTCACTCTGAACCTAACCATCTTAAGAGCATTTTAAAAATAAAACTATGTTTGGTTTTGCTTATCATTATATCCTCAGTACCTAGAACAGTACCTGGTATACAGTGGGACAAATAAACACATTAAAATCTATTAAAACATAATGTGTCAGATGGTGACTAACACTGTGAAGAAACCTACGCCGAGCGGGGGAAGAGTGAAGTATAATTTTTAAAATATGATTAATGAAAGCTTTGTTACTAAGTTGATATTTGCATCTACTTAAAAGACTTAGTAAAGCAAATGGTGAGACTACTGGAGTTAGTCATTTTCCGGCAAAAGAGCAACAAATGAAAAGGTCTAGGATTATGTTGATCAAACAATATGCTGAGTCTTTTTTTAAGCTTCACACTTTAAATGTACACAGATAATTACAGAGATTACTGCATTGTGAACACAAAAGATTTGATCTACTTGATCCTTTCTGTAATTTCCATTCAATTAAAGTTAAAGACAGTAGTCAAGAAAACAATTTTACTGTCTCAACCTAATGGGGATTACTGTTCTAAGAGAACTAAAACTAAGGTTACTACTGGCCCAAAAGAATCGGGTGACTCTCCCAAGAAAGTCTGATTGGTTTCTTTGAAAACCAAAGTTGTTTATAAACAGTTTTGCAAATGACCCTGAGCCCAAGGTTTGATGCCTTTGTGGATAACATCCTAACAAGGACTCTGTGGGGCAACAGCTCCTTCCTTGCCTGGATTCATGATGCCGGTAGATATGAGAAAAGGGTCAGAAAGGCCCCAGCATGGGAACAAGTCTTTATTACATCAGCAGGAAACAAGATACAGGCAGCAGAAACATTTAGAGCATCTGCGAGCCAGAGGCCACCTCCCCATAAGGCTGCCTTGGACACCCTCCTTCCTCCCCCTTACCCCTGCACTTTATCAGCCAATGGCCCCTTCCCTCCTGGGCTGAAGACACAGTAGAGTCTCCCAATCACAGTGCCCACTTGGTGGCAGGGAGTGGCGGAAGCAGCAACACCCCTGGACTCCAACTTCAGTAGCTGTTCCCCACCCCTCTTTCAGAAGCCTTATTAGCTTTTATCTGGCATATAGACAAAACTTGCACAGGCCAAGTTTATTCCTACTTTGTAGAAATTATGTTTCATGCATGCCAACTATACATTCAGGGTTATATGTTATCACTGCTTTTTGCACATGCGGACTACATTTCAAGGCTACATGTTATCTACTAGGCCACCTATGCTAGAAGGCCACAGTGAAAAATAGTCCAAGAAAACTTTTTAACGGGCCCTACAGATACCTTGCCCACACCCATGTAAGGGGATAATCTCTCAGTCCATATACCTGGATTTAGGTTCACATTGCCTATTGTCAGGTCTGAGTTGAGACTACAGCCCTTGAACTAGAATAGATAAGCCTTTCCATCACCTGATTCTCAGTGAGTCTGCTTGTGAGGTACAGTCTTTCAATCATTATAATATCCCTTGTTTCACTTTTCTCTCAAAGCTTTCTGATTCTCCAAAACTTCTTCATGGAACACATCCTATTTGACCTCTGCATAGTTGTTGAAACTCTTGATGACTAAGTCTCTTCCTAAAACTCTCTTATTTTAGCTTCCAGAAGAAGATTTCTCACTAATCTAGGCTCACTGTTCCCCAGTCTCCTTCCTGTGCTTCTCCCCTAAAGTTCCCAGGATCCGTTTGTCTCTCCTCTCTCCCTAGCATGGGCTCTCCTTTAAATGCTCCTGTCTCCCTGTGTAATCCATAGGAAAAGTGAGTCATTTCCATCCCCATCCCCGCTCACCATCATAACTTACAAATAACATCACCTGCTAAGTGTAAGACAGAAAAACCAATAATGCAATGGACACTATTAACTAGTGAAAAAAGCAGACTTTGCAAAGCCCAGAAAAGCTGACCTGGAAGTAAGTACTTTCATCTCTAAGAGGCACAACTGGAGTGAGATTTTTAAGAAAGTTGAAATCTGAACAATTGTGTATTGTTCTTCCCGAGAAAGAGCAATGAGACGGTGCAGCTCTGTTTGCATGCCCAAAACAGACCAGAGGAGAGGGAACACCTTGGCCTGACCTTTGAGCCCCACTCTGTGGCTCACACTCTGCTCTCCCTACTCTGCCTCTCAGTTTGTCTGAAGTAAGTTGTCAGATGCCAAGTACTTATGAAAGGAATCTCATCTTTTGGTAGGTGTGTACGAAAGAAAAACTAGAAAAGGCATCAATGTCCCAGCTCCCACCTCAGCCTCCTCCTCTACTCTCATCCTCAGATATAGGCAGATGTCGCCTCAAACCTCTCTCTCTCTTGCCCCCTCTCTGCTCTCCCTCCCATTCCCCTAGCCAGGATGCAAAAGGAGGAGGCTGGGATCCTGAACCTGTGAACTCAGGAATCAAAATGCCTGGGTTCAAATCCCATCTCAGTTACTTGCTGGCTATGTATGTTATCTATCTCACTGAACCTCAATTTTCTTGTCAGCAAATTGGGAATAAAGAGAGCATCTAACTCACTGGGTTTTAAGCATTTAGTGAGTTAATATATTTGAAGCATGTAAAACGACGTCTGACTGAGTTGAATTCTCAATATCATCCTAATGGGCAAGAGAGGACCATGAGGAATAGCACAAATCTCAGCAGATCAGAGCTTAGAACATTCATCGTGCTTCTCTCAATATCTGCTCATTATAGCAGAGCCTGCTACTCACTAATTCTTTGCCCCCAGGCAACTACATCAGAAGCCTGGTGCTTATCGCTCTCTGGTTATTTTTTTTTTTCTCTAAGACCCAAGCAGAAGAGAGGAATCAAATAACTATTCACTAAACTGCTTTATCTTCCTTGGGGCAAAAAGTTTAATAAATTAGAACATGGCTGGTTCCATAGAGAGTACAAAGTTATCTTTTGAATGATGATATATTTTGAGCTAAATATTTCTATCTAAATGCTGAATATTTACAAAGGCTTGTGCTTTTCTTTAGTTGTTTGCTCCTTTGTTTTTAAAGAGGATAAAAATGCTTTGCAAAAGAAATTCTCATCCATTGTTCTTACCCCAACTTTAAGTTTAGTTAAGTCTGAACAGAACTTTATGACACAGCTTCAGTAGTACCTGAAATCATGGATGTGAGTATTCTAGATCAACAGTTCAGTAATAATCATTCATTTTACTTTCCTATCTTAAATTTTATGCTCACCAATTAACCTTCTGATTGTAATCTGTCTTATATAATTTGTAATTTGTTTTTAGTCAACATAAAGATTAAGCAATGAAATTAAGTCTTTGGGAGAGCTTGGTAGTTACATTTCTCACTCTAAATTAATGAACTTCCATGTTGCTTGTGTATCAATCTCTTGTAATTTAAGTATATACAGAACAGCCCAAAACACAGATTAATTAGTTCTGGGGGGGGGGGGGCGGTCCCAGCAAATAAGAGTTCCCCATCCTCTAAAACTTCTAGAATGCTATGGTATCATAACCAGGTATGATTGTCATTTTGTGAGCTCTAGGCTAGGGAACTCCTAACTTATCTGTAAATATCTCCATTTAGCTCCTAACAACAGCAGCCACTGCCAAAGTTATACCTAGCTGCATCTGCCCGGTGACCCTAACTGAATATCTCATGGGCATCTCAACTCAGCATTCTAACACATCACTCGTAGTCTTGCCCTGCCAGCCCCTTCTTTCTTCTGCTCCTATAGGTGTTGGTGGCCATCAGAGGGTTTTTGGCAGTGTAGTAACATCATCTGGTTTGCGTTTCTGTAAGACTTATCTCCCTGACTTAGAGAATAGATGTTAGAGGGCAGGAGTAGATGCCAAGATATACTTGAGAGGCTATGACAGTCTATGTTACTGATGATACTAACCTGGACTGAAGGGGTGACACTGAAGATGAAGACATGGGGACAATTCAAGAGGTATTTATGAGAGTATTTGTGATAACTGGATGTGAAAGGTAGGCAGAGGGAAGTTTCAAAAATGACTGGTTTTCAGTGGATGATAAAACCAGTTGTTACAAAAGCTGGAAGAAAAGCAACAGGATTGTGGAGGAAGATCACAGTTTTTGTTTGGACCTGTTGAACTTGATATATCTTTGAGACATCCAAGTGAAAATGCTGTGTAGGGAATTGGAGTTATGGTTGAAATTCAGTTGGGAGAAATAGTTCAAAGATAAAAATTTAGAAGTAATCAGCATATTGGTAGTGCTTATATTGATGAACATGCAGAAGATAACCAAGGAAATTAATGGAGAATGAGAAGAGATGGAGGTGGCAAAGGAGAGACAGACAGACAGACTCTAATACAAGAAGTCAGGCTGATCTGTTGGACTTGTCAAAGGAATCTGAACAACAGTATCTAGAGATGAGGGAACAATCCTGACAGGGGAGAAGTCAAAGGAAGGGAGTGCTCTAGGGAAGAGGCCATGGCTGCCTTTTTTTACTATTGCTGGAGAGGTCAAGTTGAAGTTTCCATAATCTTTCTGTTGGGAAAAATTCTCTGATAAACTCAAAAAATGTTTCTTTAAAAATCCAAAACTCTCTGGATAGCCATAGGTTGTGTTTTGAAATGCAATGTAAATACTACTTACATACATAAAACAGCCCTTCAAAAATGCTTTATGCAGCACCAAAGTAGGGATTGAAGGAAACCCACATAATTGTTCATCCAGAAAGTATGTCTTTGCAATGCCAGATATTTGAATATTTCCAAATATGTCATTGTTTGCCGTCAGTAGACCAAATGGCTAATGTTTGGTGTGCCTTTTTTTGCTGAAATGAATCATCCTGATATTTATCATCACATACAAAGCAACCTAAAACTTTCCACTGTTCACTGACCCACAGTCCCACCTTTTTAACAGAAAGAGAATGGTTACTCCTTGAGCTTTTTGGGTTTTGCACTGTTGGGTTCTTAAATCACTAGAACACCATTTGTATGTATTCCCAGACTCACAGATAAGATATCACATGCGTTCACTCTCACCACAAAGCCAAATCCAGATAAATTTTGAGTCAGTAGCACAAGGCCTCCAAGATCCCCATATTGGGCTTTGCTTGTTTCCTAGGTGATGCGGCTGTGCAGCTAGTTACTATTCTAAAGCATACAGCCAGATTCCCATCACTATGATATATTCCATTTTCTATCCAATTTCATCCTCAAGAGAAAACTCAGAGGTTATATGGAATCACATATTTAGACTTGCCCTTCTGTCAGACATTAATAGGATCATGGAATCATAATACAGAGAGAGAGACCTGGAGAACTCATGGGATCAACCCTCTCCCCTTCAGCAGAAGAACATTTAACCTAACCCAAGGAACTAAGGAATCCTCATGTGTAAAAGACAACTCCTTTCCCCTCTAGAAGAGAAGATTCTACAACCTCTGACAGTCTCAGTGCTTAGCAACCTCCACCCTGGGAGAATCCTGGAGAGACATGTACAACATCACAGTAGGAAATGGCCAGTCAGGTCAACTGGGAGGAAAATGACCTAGTTCACCTAGACATGATTCAGATACGCTACTTTGAATTCTGGAAAATATTATGGAAAAGTGAAAGCATCAACACATAGCCAGGTCACAAGACAATATTTTCCACATTAGATTACTCACATAGGGAAGAGTCTAGAGGTCACTCATTGTCCCCCTTTTTCATGCCTCTTCCAGTAAGTCAATCTCCCAGCGGGGTGAAATGTGTTTGAACTGCCTATTTGGTTACATATTCTGCCTTGCTCGTGATGAATGCTTTAATAAAACTGTAAGTCTTTTTTATAAAGAGGTTATCTTTGAGGATTTTTCTAGTTCCCTCCAAGGATTTATGAAAGACATCATACTGTTCACAGCCCATGTGCTTAGTCTCCCTTTCAGCAACTTTGCATAGATTAGGCTCAGTATTAAGTGCTCAGCATGGAAGCATCTGTTGTAATAACACGGAAGCACTATGTTCAACAGTACAACGATGAGCAAATTACTACCATCTTCATGAAACTTTTATTTAGAAGTTTTCACTTTTCAGAGGGAGTGAGCAAAGAAGCACATAAACAACTATAAAGTGACCATTTTGCTAAGGTCCTCGGAATGCATAAATAGGGGAGAGATAATGGTTGAGAAGACATCTGACAACCAGGTAGGTTTGACCACACAGAGAAGTCTGATAATAGTATTCCAGATAGAGAAACTGGCATGTGCAAAGGCTGTGCCCAGCAAGGAAGCACTCTTAGCCACTTGAAGACTAAAGAGGGCCCGAGTAGTCAGCCCAGAGAACGGAGGAGGGCTACGCTGACACAAGGCTGCATGTTGGTTCCATTCTGGCCACCATCTGGAGAACGATGGAAGCTACTGCTGTTCTTTAGGCTCTGGCGTGTGACATGGCCAGATCTGTCTTTCATGAGGAACAAGGCTACAGACGGTGACTGAATGAGTGGAGTAGGAGTGGAGACAGCCTCTGAAAGAGAAAGGAAAAATTGACTAAGGTGTTAGCAGTAGGGTTGGAGACAGGAGAAAGATTTCAGGCACATCTAGCAAGCAGAAATAATATGGACTGATAAATGATTGAGGGGAGGAAATTCTCAAAGATGACACTAAGCTCTCTGACTTGTATTCTAGGTGCTACTCACTGAAATGAGGAACGGGGAGCAGAATCATGGCAGGGGTGAGTGTGGAGGGGAGACAGTGTTGAGTCAGGGTTTGGGGAGGGTATCATGAGTCCAGCTTTGTATTACTTTAATTGGATGAGGCTCGGGGACATCCAAGGAAAGATGTCAAGGAGTGAGTAAGATTGACTGAGGCGCAGAGGAGGTGTCAGAGCCAGGAATGCATGTTGGAAACTGTCTGTGCACAGAGTCGAGTCCCAGGTCAGAGGACAGGCATGCCAGTACAGAGAGAAGAGAACCTTGGAACAGAGTTTGACAACCGAAGTCAGGCACAGCAGAGCAAGCTGCCGCAGAGACAGGGAGGTGCAGTGAGGAGGGAGAGCAGCAAGCCAGAGGCACTGTGCCATGGCAGCCACACTGCCCAGGAAGAAAGGTGTGGGGGGGGGGGGGGGGTAGTGTCCAAGGAAGCTGAAACCTGGAATGGAAAGGAAATGGAGATGACACGCATGGACAGTGCTTTAGCAACATTTGCTGTGAGGAAAGGCAGCAGGTGAAGGAGGCTATGAGGTTTAAACTTTGTTTGTTTGTTTGTTTGCAATATGAACTAGATCAGTATATTTAAATGTTGATAGGAGACATCCCACAAGAGGTTGAAGATGGAGCAGAGAAAGGGGGCAAGCAAATAGGATAATGTTTCTGAGGAGACTGGAGGGTCACGGCCCTAGGTGGAGAGATTTTCTCACAGTGGTGTTGACTGAGTCCGGTCCTCAGACTATATTAAAACAGCAACCACACGATTGCCAGAGTGAGCAGCATCATTGCCACACTCGGGCGCCCCAAAGATACTGTCAGTTGTTCTTTGCCACCGGAAGACAGGCTAGCCGGGTGCTGCCCACTGGTCCACCCAGCAGAGTGGCCACACCAGCCCAGGGCTTGGCTCAGCACCCTGCCAGCACCCCCATAGGGTCCTCATTCCATGTTTGTGTAACCACAACGCAGAAAAATAGTTCTGGCAAAAAGCAGGCAAACAAGGCAAGTCCAGAGGGTACCAGGCAACGAGGAACCCCCCAGCCTGTCTTTGGGTTTAAGAAAGTGGTCACATTGTTTTCAAACTCTTGGGTTATTTTTTTCCTTGGATACAGCTGGCAGCTGCTTAAAAGCAAGGATTGTACCCTTTTTATCTCTGTGTCTCAGAGATACACTGTCCCCGAGAAGAGCAGGTGATGGACCAGGAGGGCAGGATCCTCACGGGAAGTGGAAGAGGGTAGAGAGAGAGAGGAATGAATGTGGAAAGAGAGCCAAGTGGAAGACGGCGCCAGGCGCCAGTTGAGGTGCGTGCCCGGTTGCTGTGAGCAACGGGAGCCGTGCGCGTCCAAAAGCGGTGCTGCAGGCGGGGCCTCCAGAGGAGGGTGGCCTGGAGACCTTCAGCCTGGGGCGAGTCTGAGCTCCACAAAGAGACATCTACATGAGTTTAAGGAATGAAGAGACAAAAATAAGTAGAAAGGACTGGAACTGGTAATCATAAATTTGTATCTTGGAGTTTTAAATGGCATTAGAAGCCACTGAGAAATGAAGACAAGGACTGAGGTAGAAAGGATGGTTGTGACTCAAATTCCAAGGTCCTCTTTGGACCAGAGGGGAAGAGCCAGCTATCTGAGGCATCAATCCACCAGAAGTAAGGGGAGAGTGTAGAAGTGGGGAGCAGGGAGAGGGAAGGTTGAGGACCTCAAAGAAGAAACTTTCTGCCTTCCACTCTCCATCTGTGGGGTGAACTCTATTCACCCTGTAAGTCTCAACTTATGAGTCCTACTCTGAAACCTTCCCCAGTCGCTTCCTCTCTCTCCTCTCCTCTCATCTTGCTTCAGATGTGTTATTTACTCCCTTCCACTGGGTCTAAACAGCATCTTGTACATTTTTCTAGACTGAGACATACACACATCCATCATAACATTAATGACATTGTGTTAGTACATGACTAAAGGGTACCCAGAGGTCCTAAACTGTTAAGGGGTGCACACTCTAAAAGGAATTTGGCCTTCTATAACTCAATGGCAAGGGAAGAAGGCTCTTAGAGTGTAAGATGGGCTTAACTGTGTTTTCTAAATCCATGTGTTGAAACCTTAACCCCTAATAGAGTTATAGGGCAGAGTACTGTTATAGGAGCAGAATACCCTGGGACCCGAAAACCTGCCTGCTCTAAATAGGTTCTACTACCTGCCCCATTAAGACAAAACATATTCAGGTCTTCTGTGACAGGAAGACACCATCTTAGATGCTTTTAGTTTAGACTTGAAAACACTGGCTGCTGCTTTGGGTGAGGTAAACAGTCATTTGTGGCCTCAGTAACTTTGTTATCTCTGGTTTGTTAAATAAATCCCATTATTGTTGTTCTCTGAACCTGAGAGGTCTTGCAATTGTATGTTCAGGTGAAGGTTGAACTCAGTGACCAGTAAAAAATTTGGGCACTGCTCTTGGCCAGTTTTGGTGCACCTTGCTGCTCTGTATCAAAACTGACACGGATTTTGGTTCTCTCAATTACTTTAATCTTTACCATTACTAATCTCTCTCTCTCTCTTATATATATATTTTACATCGTTCTTCTTTTTTGTACAATTCATTCTTTCTCCTCAGCTGTAGCCCCAACAAATTCCCACCACCAAGTCACCTGTGCACCATCACCATAATCCCTTGTATAAGCACACATTCCCTCACCCTCCCCTGCAGAGTGTCTCCGACTCTTTGTCTTTTTATTGATAGGTTTTGTCCATTTACATTTAGAGTTAATATTGATACATTGGCATCCATATTAGCCATTTTGTTTGCCTTTTTGTGATTCTATTCCTTACCGTATTCTGTTCTTCCTGTTCACTCCTTCATTGGTTTTGGCTTTAGGGTTTCTTGTAATATCTTTTGGAGTAGAGGTTTAGTAGGAATGAATTTCTGGAGATTTTGTTTATCTGAGGTTTTTATTTTTCCTTCATAGAGGAAGGAGAGTTTTGCAGGGTAGAGTATTCTTGGTTGGAATTTGTTGACTTGGAGTTTGTTAAATATGTCACTCTATTCTCTTCTTGCCCATAGTGTATCTTCAGAGAAATCTGATGTCAGTCTAATTGGTTTTCCTTTATAGGTTATCATATATTTCTTTGCCCTAATCAGTTTCATTATTTTTTCCTTGTCTTGGATCTTTGTAAACTTTATATATACATATATATCTTGCCGTAGTTTTCCTTTCATTGTGGTAATTTGGTGTTTTTATAGCTTCCTGTATGTCTGCTTTCATTTCCTTCTTCATGTTTGGGAAGTTCTCTCCAATTATCTCCTTGAATAGTTTCTCAGTTCCTTTGTCTCTTTCCTCACCTTCTGGGATTCCTACAACTCTTTCCTTTCCACATGGTATCAGATAGTTCTTGAATTGTTTTTTCATTCTTTTGTATTTGTATTTCTCTTTTCTTTTTTGGTTCTTTTTATGTCTGTATCTTTTTATGTCTGATTTGTTCTTCCATTTCTTCCATTCTATTTTCATGGCTTTCCCCAAATTCTTGAGTTCCTCTGCTATCTCTGGATATCCTTCAGTTCCTTTACTTTCTTCCTCAGTTTATTGATTATATTCTTATCTCTTTCTGTGTTTTTGCTTAATTCTTTAATTGCTTTCATTATGGCCTTTTTGAATTCTTTTTCTGCTAGGTGGAGATATTCTTCTGTGTCCATGTTATCAGGTCCTGAAGGTTGACTTTCTTTCTGTAGTGTAGTCTTCCCAGAAGGACCTACTTGATCATTTGCAATTTTCTTCCTTCCCATTATTAGCTTTGGATTTTTTTCTGTTCATAGTGCCCCTGTACCACTGATGCTGGTGGGCATGACTTCTGAATTTTCTTGCTCAGGTGTGGATGTGTCTGCCTGATGTCTGAGCTGCTGTGGCTGGCTACATGTCCGGACACTCTTTAATTATGGTAGGTGTTCTGAGTGGTACCTTGCACCAGGAGCCACTGCTTTTCCAGCACCCACTGCATATAGGACCTGACCTCTCATCCTGTAGTAGTTGAGAGTCTCATGTGGAGCATTGCATCCTCATGCACACACTGAGGCCTAGTCCACTGGCAGTGCCTGCAGTCTGGGTGTGATGTAGTTCTCTGTTGAACTGCTAGGTCTCTCTAGGCATGTCTCAGAAGAATACAGGATCAAAAAAAGAATAAAGGGAAATGATATGGAAATGTAAAAGGAACAAAGTGAGAGAAGAAGGAAGGGACTTTCATTATCCAAACCCCTCAGATGTCTCAGAATTCTCCTGGATGCTTGTCTTCAAGCTTTTCTTCCCTTACTTCTAGATGTAGTGGACCAACTTTGTGGGTGGGGGAGTGGAGAAGCGTTCTGATGATTTTTGTTTTTCCCTTCCCACTTCTTTCCAAATTCTCTTGGCAGTCTGAACGAATCACAGGTGCTCTATCTAACACATCTAGTCCTGCCAGCATCTTGCCATTATTTCTACCTGTCAGATGTTTTTATTGGAGAATTTGATCCCAGTGTCCCTTCGCCGCCATGTTGATGATGTCAGATCTCTGTCTCTTTTATTAGCAAAATGATGTTCTTGGTTTTGTTTTGCTTAAAGATTTAATTTATGCATACAAGAACTGGGATATAGGCCAGAGGTACAGGGAATGTGAGGATTCACTAGAGAATGAGACAGACTGGGAAGCAGAACAGGCAGACTGACTAAAACACTGCTGAGGGGAGCAACGGGCCAAGCAGGAGAGGTCTGCAACACCAGCACCATGTAGGTCACCTCCCTGGTCAGGGGTCAAACTTGTGCTGCAGTGGCTGTGTTACAGGGCGGGAGAGGGGCATTTTAGAACCTTCAAACTTACTTTTTTTAAGTGGGTTCTGCCATCCGCCTATTAAGATAAACATAAAAGGTTTTTAATGGAAAGGAACTTCAATATAATTAGGGACTAATTAAGAAAAGACAAAGAATATAGTTACTAAATTAAGCATCTAAAGATAGCCATTTTCTTGAGGGTAAAAGTTTAGCCAAATAGGATTGGCCTAAAGCAAAGCCTATAAGCCTGCCATAAGTTTAAAGGAGAGACCCATAGAAAAGGGTCAGAAAGAGTCAGACAAATTTGGGAGGAAAAGAGCAAAATTAAAATCAAGATGAAAGCTGCCATTGTTAACCTCCCCCCGAGTCTCTTACCCACATCTGTTCCAACCAGTCCAATACCAAAAAGCAAACTCAGTTTTTTCACATGTCCCTCTGCTCCATGTGCCTCCTCCAGGTCTCCTTGCTGCTCTCTATCCTGCTTCCTTCTTCCTCCCTTCCTTCTATCCTCCTATTTTTTTCTCCAGCATTTTTTTATTCCTGCTCAGCTTCATCTTACTTAGGATAGAATCGGGATCCTAGAATTTCCCTTTTTCCTGGGGACCACCTGTTATAGCTGCAGATAGCTTCATAGTGCTGTGACTTAACCCCTTGTGCCACCAGGGAGACCCTTACCATTATATTATTTTGTTTCGTTTTCTCCAGTAAAGTACTTTGCTATCCTAACTGCTAGAACTAGACAACATAAATTTCTGTGGACTAAGCCATTAGGTTTGTGGCATTTTGTTAAGGCAGCCTAGCAGACTAGTGCAGGTAATTTGAGCTGTAGAAGATTGGTCACTGAAGGAAGGTGTGCAGAGGAGAAAAGGACAAAAGGCCATCATTTCCAAGTCTAGATGTTATAATGCTGATAAAAAGGTGAGGTGAGTCAGGGCACATCTCTACTCAGTCCTGAATCTGGGTGATCATCTCATTCCTACATTCCCACAGCACTTCCCCAAGGTCTTTTACATTCTCACCTTGCTTTATGCCAAACCCCAGAGTTGGAGGGGTTCTAGATGGCATATTTTGGGGTGTCTGTTCTTATACCCAAATCTCATTCTGTAAACTGCAGGCTAAGACTTCTAGGGAAGGCTTTAAAGCAGGACCAGGATCTTTGCTCTTCCTTGTGGAAGTGGAGTCATTTGTATTTTAATGAGATTATTTTCCAACTCAACAGTTTATCTTTAGTTTCATTTATCCCTTTGCCATCTGGTCCCCTTATGCTTGCATGCAAGGCTAGTGGCTTTCTTTGTCTAAGTAGATTTGTCAATAGTTTATAATTTTTCTTGTCATGATCATAATATTTATTTTTCACATTAGACAAACTCTTCTGGAGATTTGGAAGAAAGATTTTTTTTTCCCCTGTCTCTTTTTAACCTGAAATTTTAGTTTCTAGAATTTTGTTTTTTAAAATAAAAAATTAAATTAAAACAAATGGACAAAACATCCCAAACCAACACATTTTGCAGTTTTACTTGCTACTAGGTACCCTAAACTATTTAGATCAAGCTGGTTTTACAGCAAATGGTCGGTAAAATTTCAAGTCTTGCTTGGAGTAGCCTAGCTTCACTGTCACTTTGAAACTCAAGCCCAGGCACATCCCACGCCCCGGAAGGTTTTGTTTTTATCATTTTTCGATCTCTAACCCTTGAAGTTCTTATAGCTACTTAACTTCTTTTAGTCAAACCCCTTTCCAGTTTTTTTGACCTTCACCATTACTAACCTCTCTTTTATCAGCAAAACTGATGTCCTTTATTTACCACCATAATATTTTGAAGCATTATTTTTTTTCCTTTAGTAAACTGCTTTGATATTCCAGTCCTACTCTGAGAGCCAATGTCCTATGCCTCTGTGAGGTGAGGACACAGAGGAATCTGCTGAGGAGGCCCCCAGAGCAGGGCTGGAATGACAAGTGGCCCTCTCCTGACCTGAAAACCTCCATTAGGCCAGCCACTGCCTCTGGCCTGTTCTCCCAAAATATCCCTGGCACCCCGCCACTGCCTGGCACACAGGCAGTGTTGAATAAATAAATGGACTGATAAATGGTCTTGTTTTCTAATACACCAAAACTTGCCATAACATCAACAAAAAACTAAAATGAGTATTATAGGCAAAATCCAACACAGATGAGTGTTGTTCAGACCTGTCTGAGAAAAAAAATGGTTAATAATCAGTAACATCTTATATTCATCTGTGCCAGTATTTAGAGGACTTGGACTCTCCTGTGGGGTTCATATGAACAACCCCATATTAAGAGATCACATGTGCACAGCCCTGACCACAATGCCTGACATACAGGAAGTGTTCGAGGGAAATGTCGTCCTAAATAAATTGCACAGATAAGTTTATGAGCTCCAGCCTCCTCTTCACACCAACAGTATCCAAGAGCTACAAATCCTCTAAGGTCATCATTGAAGAGTGGACCACTGGGACCTGAGAATACAGTTAAGCAGCCAGGCTTGGTATAAAACCAGACATGAGGGCCCTGAGGGGCTCTCTTCGTTAGAAGCCAATTCTCAGCCTGCTGTTGTTCCAGCTCAGAAAAACTGGTAGAACACATTTACAAATTTGTCTCCCTCTCTTCTTGTGTTGTTCATTACTTTATTTCTTCTTCCTTTGTAAATAAAACCCTTTACTAACCTTTGTTGTATGTGCCTGCAGTTGGGGCTTATTAGAAGTACCTTTCAAGCATACAAGTAAAGACCCAATCAGGCAAACCCATTTTATATCAAAGTTGCCCTATAAACAGAAAGACTTTTATTGTTAATTTTTTATTATTTTTTCACTTACATCGTTGTTCATTTTTGGACGGTATTTGATTTCTCCCCTCTGGTGTAGCCCCCATAGTTCTCCCACCACCCTAGTGTTATGGTAATTTCAGGTCTAATTACCCAGCCAGAAATTGACCCCAGGCCTCTGTGGCAGCAATGAGTCCTAATCACTAGACCACCATAGGCTGGTGTTTTACAAAGACACAGCAGGAATTTTTCTGACTCTCAGTCAAGCAAGTGAAAAGAGGCAAATTTGTTTTAAAAATAGTAGATATAAGAAAAAGTTTATTAAGGAGAAAAGGAACAGAAATAAAGTGGTACTTCCAGGTCCGAGGACCCAGGCCAGGAAGGGGCAAAGAAGAGGAAATGGAGCCCTGTCTCCATTCTAAAGCCCCATTAGTCGCTTTGTGATCGGTTAGTTCTCAGTGGTCTACCCGTCATAGTATCTCTGGGCCCAGAATTACATCTTGCATCACAATCCTTATCTTAGAGTCCTTTTTTTATTGCCTTGTCCAGGAATGTCCTACTGCCCCTACTTCAGGGCATTAATCCCTGATTAATCCCCTTTGGAATTTGTTGCCCTTATCTCTGGAGACTTCCTTACTCCTCCAAGGCTTTTTCCTATTCTATTCTGACCTTAGAAGCCATCTGCTTGCCCTGTGACTCACTAGCACCTGTGACCCATCACCACAGTCCCTTGTGCTCTTCCCTCCCCTGTTTTGACCACTGCCCCCCCCACTCCTTATCCTGCGATATACCTCAGATTTAAGGTCAGCTTGCAAGTTTTGTCTTGTCAGGAAGAACGTTTAAAGCTTTTAAAAAATAGTTGATGGCCTGCCCTTCTCTTCTAGCAACTGGACAGATTCAAGTTCAGTAGTCAAGTTTCATGTCTCTTGACTGATTACTTCCTGCCAAACCTCAGTGTTCTGCCCACACTGCCCATGCTCTCCTCAGGCTGATGGGAACAACTTTAGGGATGCAGGCCACATATCCTGTGTCACCCAATGACACTCCTCTGCCCCCATCTTAGAGGTGTAAAGGAGGGGTGCATTGCACCCAATTTATGTGATCAGCCATAAAATGCTAGAACTAGAGTCTAGAACCATGGAAAGACTATGGGCACTGTTTACAGGCAACCCTAATATAAAATGGGTTGGCCTGACTGGATCCTCACCTGCACACTCAAAAGGCACTTATAATAAGCACCAACTGCAGGCACACACAACAAAGGTTAATAAAGGGTTTTATTTTATAAAGGAAGGGGAAGTAAGTAGTGAGTAACACAAGGAGAAGAGAGGGAGACAAATCTGTAAATATCCTACCAGATCCTTTGAACCAGGGCTCTGAACCCAAGGGCGGCATGCTGAGAGCTGGCGCTGAGTGAAGAGCGATGGCTCCGAACAAAGAGAGCAGGCTCCAAATGAAGAGAGCCCCCAAGGTCACATGTCTGCTTTTATGCCAAGCCTGGCTGCTTAACTCCGCCCTCACGTCCCATGGTCGATAATGACCTTACAGGACTTGTGTTTTTGGGATATTGTTGGTCTGGAGGGGGGGTGGAGTCCATAAACCTATTTGTGTAATCCCTTCAGGACTACCTTTCCCCTAACAGCACTACTACTACACAGTCTCCATGCTGACTAATTGCTAGCCACTCTTTTACCAGAAAATTACAAATAAAATGAGGCTACTGAGACCTGGGGACAGAAGAGGGATCCCATACATAACTAGGAGACATCTTCATAGAAAACAGTAACTACTGTTCAGACTCCACTTCCCAAAAACAATTAATGTGTCACTCACTGAGTTGCTACTAGACAGCTGTGTCAATGATACATGGTGACACTTGTGTCCAATGGTCAAAGGGACCTGAATCAATGTGTCACTTTGAGATATATCCTGTTTTTTGTCTGATCTGAACTTTCCTTGGATATTTTAGAAGTCCTGAGATAATTTAGGCAGCGTCTCATTTCCCACCACCCTCCTTCTTTGGACTACGTTAATTGCAGCCTTTCTTCACCAACTCTTCCTTCGTGTCATCTCTCTGGCCCAGAAACCTCTCCAGGTCGATGGCACGCCTCCCATCTATGACCACCTGACTCTTCCAGTCACTCTGGGTGGCCTGAGCAAGGCACTTGTACTAGGTTTAGGTTCCTCAACTAAAAAGAAAAAAAAAAAAATCCTACCTCGTAGACCTTTGTTGGGGATTAAGTGAGGTAACAAATATGAATTGTGCCTATAAAGAATAAATAAATGATAGGTTCCTTCATAACTATAGGGTAACAAAATAGAGCCACCCTGGTGGCTAGGGGTTAAGTCTCAGCACTATCAACACTAGGGCCTGAGTTTCCCAATCAGGGATCTAACCCACATGGTACAGCAGACCTCTCCTGTCTTGCCTACTGCTCCCCTCAGCAGTGTGTTTCAGTGCATCTGCCTGTTCTGCTCCCCACTCTGTCTCTGGTGAATCCTCCACCCCCCACACACATCCCTGCACCTCTGACCTAAACCCCAGTTTTTCTATGCAATAAATAAAATATTATATATTAAAAAGGATAACACAATGGTAAAATATTCATTATATTTACCTATGTGGTCACTTCTATCTCTCCCTTTACCTGGTTTCACAGTCATTGTCTTTGTCCCTCTACTTTCCAAATAGGCTATACTAGTCTGTTGATTTCCTGGCAATGTCATTTTTACACAGAACTGTCTCACTATCATTTGTGGCATTTTGTGTTCTTCCCATCAGCACACTTTCTGTCACTCTCCCCTGCAACTGAATGTTCACTGCCCTACCCTATCTCACTCTGGCTGGTTTCTGTACATGGAAGTCCTTATTCCCTGTCTCCACACTGGGGCTGCTTCCCTAACATTCACTCCACATATTCATTGCTTCAGGGACCATCCCAGGCTTTTGGAATATAACAGCAAATAAAACAGAGCCCCTGACCTCATAGAGCTAGCATTCTCAGGGTGGAGGTGGGAAAGAGAAGTAGATAATTAGTAAATGAATTTAATAGATGCCAGGTGCTGGTAGTTATAAGACTGAGTAGAACATGGTAAGGGAGGGGGTAGTATGATTTAAAGCTAGTTGGAAGAGGCTCGCTATAATAAGGGGCGGTTTGCAGAGTCTTGAAGGTAACATGGCTGGCATCTTGCAGAAAATCTGGAAGAAAGGTGCCAGGGAGAAGGAATAGAAAGTGCAGAGGCCCTGAGGCAGAAAATGGCTAAAATATCCCTCCTGAGTGAGCTCACCCTAATGCTCAAATTTATATTCTCTCTCACGACACACTAGTCTTATCCTTAACAGTATTGATCTCCATTTATGTTTTACATATATTTTAATATATATCATTTACTTTTTAAATTATTTTCTCCTTTCAAATTATAAATATTGCAAGAGCAGGCATCATCTCTGTTGCTGTTTTCCTCTCATTTCTATATCCAGAATGCACCTTTGTATTATTGAGGGTGAATTACTGAATGAGATAATCAATTAAAAATGGTTATTAATGACTGTGCAATAATCACAATGTTCCTTTTGCCACATGTGAGAGTTTTCTGGAGTGGGAGGGGTCTCCCTTGAAGAACTGGCATGTTCTTTTCTTTCTGCTAATGAGCACAAACGGAGTATAATTTCTATTTTGTGTGCAAGGAATTTTATGCTCAGTAAGGGCAATTCAAATAAGATTTGGGGTTGGCACATTTACTTGTGCTTTCTCTTGATGTCTGAGATTGCATTTCTAGTCTTCTTTCGGATTTCTCATTTGTGTATTTAACTGAGTCAAAATGGAGTGATATTAGGCATATAAGTAAAAAGGAAGAACAGAGGAAAGAGAGAGGGAGAGAGGAAAGAAAATATATTCCCTGACAGTATTGCAAGTATCACTCAGAGTGTTGCCCCTTTGCAAGGTGAGACTGGGAAAGCAGCGAGCTCATGCTTGAAGTGTAATGATGGCTCCTGTGAGGTCTGCTGGGCAGGTATCAGCATCAATGAGAATACTTTACACACAAGATCTCATTTAATTCGCGACCGTGCTATAGAGTAGATGTCAGCAGTTCCACCTTTCAGATGAGTACATTAAGGCTCAAAGAGGTGAAATTTTTTGCTTGAAAGTACAAATGAGTGTCTTCCAGTGGCTTGGGCAGGCCTGTCACAATTAAATACAAACTGTTCTGATTCTGCCTCATTAACTCACCCTGAGATGCTGAGAGAGGTACTTTATAAACATCCGTCATCCCTTTACAGCAACAATGTAGGTTCACCCAATTTATTTTTAAAAGATTTTTAAAAATAGCGATGAAATCATGACACCATTGTAAACTGACAAGTGGGGTGGTGGGAAGCCACTCAGACCTGTGCTAAGAAAGGTGACAATAAATTCGGTGTTGGCAATTCTGAGAAACTACAAGAAAAAAACCTAGGTGTTCCAAGTGGTGCCGGAAGCGAAACAAATCCGTCGTTGCTTTCATGGTGGCATTTTTTTTTCATGGTGGCATTTTACTCCTGGATCAAGAAACTGGGGGTAACCGGGGTTCTCCGAATTCATGGACCGTGGTCCCTAGGCATGCGGGCAGTTCATCCACGCAGATTCGCGTGCACACAGACACGCACCCAGACCCGGTCACAAAGCACAGCCGGCACCCTCGCACGTATTTAGAAAGGCGCACCTACACACGCATTCCTCACCCACCACCCACATCACCCCACAAACAGGTGCACGCGACCTCACACACCTCGCCCACGCATGCTCGCACACCACACACAGGCGCGCAACACGCCCGCTCGCACATGCTCGAGCACAGGTGCACACCGCGCGCGCACGCCACATTCGGGCACGCGCACACGCGCCCCCGGCGGGGCGGCCAGGGGCGGGGCGCGGCGGTGCGGGATTGGGCCCCGGGTGCCTGGCCACGCGCGGCCAGGAGAGGGCGCGGCGCTCATCTGCCCGCGGGAGGAGTTTGCCGGAGCCGGGGCCGCGAGACGCTCGGAGCAGCGGGCTCGGGGTGGACGGGGCTGGGCTGCCCGGAGGGAGCGCGCCGCCAGTCACGCCGGCGCCCGGAGCGGAGCGCCGCGGGGAGAGCGCCATGGATCCCAAGACCGGCGGCGGCGAGGAGGATGACTGCGTGGACTCGGGCGCCGAGACCGGCGGGTGAGCGGACGCGGGCGGGGCTGTGGCGCGGGAGCTCTCCGAGTTGGCCGCGGCTCGGCTCGGCCTGGGACCTTTCGGGACCCCGGAGCTGAGCCTCAGCCTCCGCGGCGGGATGGGACTGCGGGGGCTCGTCCTCCAGCCGGGTCCCTTGAGGAAGCTGGAGGGGGCCGTGGCGGGCCCCCTCTCCCCTGGGCCGGCCCTGAAGGCGGAGCCGCGTGGACCCTCGCTGCTCCCTGCATGGTGGGCCCACCTGGGGGAGGGGGGTGAAAGTGGAAGTACTCCAGGGTTCGGTGTAACCTGCTCCCCTCCCCGCACACACCCACCCACCCACGCCACCCCTCTTGCTCTCCGTTATTGCTGGGCTGATGTGGAGTGCCAAGCAAATGCAGTGTCCCCCGTTATCATGGTTACAGACAAGAAATGCTCTTTAGACCTTATGACTGGACTTTTAGTGCCTGGAGCCCTATGGAGTCCAGGATAGGGGTTTGGGTTTGAGAAGAGGGAAAAGGGGGAGGGCATCTGGTGCTTTCATGTCTTTCAGAAGACTTAGATGCACGAGAATGGCATTTTTCATTTTATATCAATAGCTTGACTGTGCCTGAGACAAACTCTCCACCACCTTCCCGCACCCCACGCACCTGTCCCAGCTGTATCCACTTGCCTTTGAGTACAGGTGCAATGAAGACTGCTTCTTTAAAGAAATCTCTTCGCTTCAACAGATCCAAACAATTAGCAAAAACCTTTGGAGACTAATTAGCCTTCTCTCAACAGTACCGTTTTCCTGAGTGGGAAAAAACACCTAAAGTCTTTTAAGAGATGAATATTGTTCTAAAGGTTTCCACCCAGCCCCTATCTTTAGAGGATTTCCCTGTGCAGTGTCAGCGCCACATCCAGGATGCCTTAACGACCCAGAAGGAAAGGGTGTCTTTTCCTATCTGAAGTAGCCCTGGGGAGTGCTGGAGCTGCCTGAGCTTACAAAGAACCATCAATCCTGGAAGATTCGGGAGATTTAGACTAGTCTCAGGGTTTGGCAACTCTGTGAGGGCAGGAAGAGTCCAGGCCCAGAATGGACCCAGGGGTCTAACATGACCCCAAAAAGGAAGCCCTTCCTGCCTAGCTCCACCCTTCCTTCCCCTTCTCCACCCCTTACTCCTAGCCCAAATTTTTATACCCTAAAGCATTTACAGTGCAATGGACTTTCCCTGTGACCCAAACTTGTGATCATTTATGATTCACTGGAGAACCCAATTACTTTCTGGTGGAGTAACATGACTCCAAATGCTGAGCTCCCTTGCTTTCCCCCACACTTTGTATATGTAGCATTTATCAACTTTAATTGAAGATCCTTGGCATTTTTTTTTGTCCTGTCTCTAGCTGTTCCACGAATAGAAGAAACAAAACAAAATTAGCCAACTCACTTTCAGTTGGGTTAAATAAAACACCACTAGTGCATTTGTTTTCAATTTGCCGAACTCACCTAAGACAATACTTTCCCAAGGACTTGCTCTTGGAGAAGTGGAGAAGCTCTTACCCAGGGGGGTGACATCATCCCAAGAGCCCACACAAATACAAGACAGCCACTGGGACTCTTGGGAGGGGTTTACTGAAAATACTGACCCCAGAGCTTCTGGTCTCTGCCTGTCACTAAAATATGTAGTTGTGACAGGATAGAATTGTTTAAGTCTTATTATCCAGTAGCATCGTTGAGAGAAAGATAAAGGTAAAACAGCATGCATGTAAGTACAGCGGTTTCAGTGTGCCGATCTCTGGGATGGTGGACCTGGGACATGGATAGAACTAAGTCAGACACACACAGGCTGTGACTCTATTGTTTCTCTGCACAGTGCTTGTTTATTAACCTTGTACTTGCCATATATTTTTATGTCTTTGAATTCAGTGTAGCTATCCAAAGTACTATTTATAGTTTTCCTGATTTTCCAAAGCTTACCTCCTCTTGCCCCATCCTGCTGTCATATAGCTACCAGTCAAGATCATGTAGAAAGCACTCGATATTTACTCTCATTATTTTTAAAACACAAATCTTATTGTTTCTTCCTCCCAAACTTTTAGTGGTGCTGTCATCTAAAAAGTGCAAAACACTTAGTGTGGCTTAGAAGCCCCAGTGTTTTGGGGTCCCTTTCTTTCTGGCCTTGTTTCTTAGCTGGTCCATCGTTGCCCCCTGCATTTAGTCACATCAGCAGAGTTGTTCTGATTTCTTGCCTTCATCAAGGCAAACTGCCCTCTTTGTCAGCTATAACCTTTTCTACCTGGCATGCCGGTCCACAAGGGAAACTCTGTTCTTCCAAGACTCAGCTCAAGTGACACATCTGCTAAAGCTGGAATCATTAATTCGGGAGTCCATGAAGTGCTTCAAGTTGTATGCAGAACGATGTGCTTCATAAAATTTTATGAGAAGAGACAGTTTTCATCATGTTCTCAAAGTAGCCTGTGATCCTCTCCAAAGGGAAAGATGGGAAGATGGGTTTCTATTCGATGCAAAGACAGCCCCCCTCTTACAGGAGGTGGTGATTTGAAATGGTTGTGGGGGCAATATTAAGTGAGAATCCAGTTGAGATTAGTGAATGTAATCATGGGGATACCAGCCTGCCTTGCTGTTTGTTTTCCTGCAGCTGTGCTCAACTACGTAGGCAGAGAGAATTCATGGGGAGTTGGGATCATCAAAGTCTGGGGGAGAAGGACTATTGCTAGGCTGGTGTGAACAAAACGTAGGAGCAGGGGATTAGGTTCAGCTGACTAATGAGTCCTTCAGCAACATAATCAGAGACAGTTCCAAGAACTTCTGTGGGTCCTGCTGCCAGTGGGCAGACTGTGCCAGTCACTTTGAAAGTTGCAGTCTTTCAAAAAGCCAGTTCGTGGGGGTTCAGATTCCCACTTTCCACTGAAGAATTGTGAACCCTTGAGCCAGTCACTTAGCCCCTCTCTGCCCTCCATTTTCTTCTATGTAAAATGAGGATGATGACATTAGTACCTACTCCATAGTTTGATTGTGGTGGTGAAGTTAGTCTGTTTATCTAAAACTCCTAGAATAGTGCCTGACATGAGAAAATCTTAATATGTTCTCTCTCATCATTATATTAATAATATGAAAAACACTTGAAGTGATAAACTTAGTTTTATAATACAAATATGTATCTTCAGGCAAACTCAATACCACATGTTCTTTATACTCATGATAGTGGATGTGCTGATATTTTTCAGTGCTTTAACCAATAAGATCATCACTCAGAACACCTGAGAAACTATATGACATGCCTCAGTGTGATCATTACAATTTTACAGATAAACTTTTGCAGGAAACATGTTTGGAACATTCATGGTTAGTGGTCAAAACTGAAGCTTGGGGTCTCCAGCATGCTTCCCACCTAGTTAAGTTGCCTCTTGAGAAGCCTAGATATCTGATCTATAATTCTTGTTTTCTGCTGATTTTCTTTTGCTTGAAATACTACCTTTGCATCTGATCCACCTAATACCTGCTAAGACTAAAACCAAACTGGTATTCTTTTGTGGCAGTTGATGTCATTTTGGAACTCCCATTTTCCAAATCCACTTGAAATCAAGCCTTGTGTTTCTGTGTACTTTTTGTTAGAAAAAAAAATCGCAAATCGGCTACTAACAGTGACAGACTATCTTAAGAAACAGAATCCCTTAATAGAGGAACAGTGTGGTTGTCATCCAAAATAAAAGACATAGAATGAGTACAACAAATGTTTTATAATGGCTGTTTTATTAGTGGTATCTTGAGATTTGGCCTTTAGGTCACTCTTTTGACCATGCTTGATGGATTATTTTCAGTCAAAAGTTTGGTCTGGCATCAGTGGACTTCTCCTTCCATATAAGCAGTCACGGAGCTTCTGAAAACATAGGATCATAACATGCCCTTTATCTTTGGAAGCCTGCCAACTGATATGTTGCTGTGATTTAATAGCAACATAAAAAAATAGGTGAATATGAAATAATAGGTGAAATAAATTTTAAATGGGACAGGTTTAAAAAACAAAAGGGGAAACCTTTCCTGGAAGACAAGCTGATCTATTAGGTACACGATGATCTTATGCTTCAGGTGGAGCTAGTTAACTAAATTACCATGGCGTCAGTGCAATGGACTGAAAGTTAGCAGATGGGGTCCGCGATACTTTCAGCTGATATTTTACAGAAATGTCAAGATTCTTAGGGCAGGTTCTTAGGGTAAGATTTTGCTGGAAAAGAGAATTTAGGAGGGCATTGCTAATATATTCATTTATATAAATTAGCAGGTAGACTATTAACAGTGGTAAGCTATCTCAAGTGCAGAACTTTATATATAACCCCTATCTGTATAATTGCAATTCAAATATAGCAAAGAGATCACATCTAACTTTTTGTTCATTATTGACACGAGTTGAGTAAATATAATATTTGGAATTATGCCTACTGTATGTGTCAGAATGTGAAAATATATCATCCTTGTAGTAATCTCATCTGTATCATGTGTTCATAAATTTTAAAGTCACAGATTCACCTTTCATGATTCATTTTATGCAAAACCAGCAAAATCTTAGGATGTAAGACTAATAAACAGGATTTCCAAGACAAGTACTGTACTGCTGGTCCCTCCTATCCTAAAAAAAATAAATCTGGGAACATACCCCTTTGAAGAAACATAGTCAATATCTGGTTGTTCTCTGAAATTGTTTGAATCTATTTATGCACAGAATTATTTTAAGCCTTATAAAAATTTCTTTCACTGACAGTATTTCCAGTAAATAATCTTTTAGGTGGTTTGGAAAGCTATAAAAATGTTCACAGCTTGATTTAGTCCCTATTTCCTCTCAATATAACTTTTCTAAGGAAAAGAGAATCTAAAGTTATATTTTTAATTATGTCATCATCCTGTGCTTTGTAAAAGCTAACAATCAGGAACAATCATTGGGGAAATGTTTGAATAAATTATCAGTAAATCACTTTAAAATTATCATTACGGGGACTATGTAGCAGCATATAATGATGGTGTAAGTGAAAAGAGCCATTTAAAGTTGTATCTACTGTATCTCCGTCATTATAGCAGCTGTATACAAATTACATGAACAGGATCAAAGGCTGAAGAGCAATGTGAGATTTTAGGGGATTTTTCTTTCTACTGGATTTCTTCTTTGATGGTGGATAGGGGTGAAAGTGGGGGATGGATGGGAATGCAGAGCTGGGCAGAGGCCATCCGTCCAGAATAGAAGGATTTATCATGTAAAATAGTGAGCTTGAGCTTTATCCAGAGAATGACATGATCACATTTGTGCTTTACAAAGTCTCACTGCTCTGTAAGGAAGAAATAAGGTTGGGTGAGAGAGTCAGGAGACAGAGCAGCGAGTGGCAGGTGTGACCCGGGCAGTGCCTTTAGTCACAAGAAATACAGGAGGAGTTCTGGCAAGAATTATTAGTTAGGCTAGAATCGGCCCTAAAATAATGCCATTATGCTTTGAGTCTCTTGAAATGTTTCACATGTAAATTTCCTTCTATATACATGTCCATCTGTATGTAGAGCTTTAAAATATATGCTTGTGTGAATCCCATCTGCTTCAGGAATATTTGGAAACTCCTAGCTGACAAATACAAATTTTTCATTATAAAAGAAATAGTAGTATATCACATTCTTATTGAACATTTTGTGCGAATTGTCATGAAGGTTCTTTAAAGTTTGGTCATCTGAACATGATCATATTGTAACAGAATGGGTTTGCCATTGCTTCTGCCACAGTGGATATTTGCAGAGCATTCATTGTGTTGATATATAGTTAAAGTTCAGTATTGTCCTCAAGCTTATTAATGTCCTACTGGATTCCAGAAAGAATTTAATGCACTGAAGCCGGAGTTACAAACCCTAGGTTGTGAAATGTTACCGTAACTCTCCTCTCTCATCCTCCCTCAGCCCGCATGTCATCATGCCTCAGCCAGGCTCTTCCAGCTTCTGACCCTGTCCTTGCCATTGACCTGTACACCTGGTTGAAGCTCTTATTGTTCTTTACCTGCTGCATCCTTACAAGCATCAACTTTAATTTCCTAATTAATAATATAAAAATTGGATTAGATCAGTGCAGACACAGTAGGTAATATATAAAGAAATAAGCAAATGCTAGTGTTTTTCTTTCCATTTTTAAAAATTCAGTGATTCTATGACTACTAAGTATTTCATTTGAAAAGAGAAAACCATATGTTGTTTTTGGCCCTCTGTTAGTAAGTCAGTGCATCATTTTAAGTCAGATATTTACTAGATATTTTAGCTAGTAAGAGATGTGCTTATCATATTTTTAAAATTTTTATATGTGCTTTTTTAATGTAAAAAAGACTCAAAAATTGGGTGATTCAGGAAAAGCAGCAAGAGACTAAGTAAATAAAAGGAATGGGTAGCTTTACAAATAAACATAATTCAGCACTCTATATTCCTATCTATGTCTCCTAACTACCACCTTGTCAGACTAAATCCCTATATATCTAAGAGATTAATTTCCTATTGAGAAAAACTTTGAGCCACTGGAGGGAAAAAACCAAGATCTTCTATAACACCACAATGCCAGAGAGGGAAGGCTTATGGCCACACAGTAGGACAGAAACTTAGTGGAGATTAAAGCAGGCAG
Source organism: Galemys pyrenaicus (assembly GCA_019455555.1). Lineage (NCBI taxonomy): Eukaryota > Metazoa > Chordata > Mammalia > Eulipotyphla > Talpidae > Galemys > Galemys pyrenaicus. The sequence continues at coordinate 9,252,529 of JAGFMF010011380.1, read as the reverse complement.
AACCTTGGCAGGAATCCCATTCTCACAGAACCAGAGCCAGCAGCAACTCTTCAGCATAGAGACTGAGAGGTCATTTTTCCCCAGCCCTCACCCAGCAATGTCCCCATCACAGCCTAAGTCCTGAGACTCTTAATGTCCAGCAGCCTACTTGTCAGATAGAACTGGACTCAGTCAAAATCATTATGCCCCAGTGTTTCCTGAGGGTCAGCAGACCGTGAACGTGGAGACTTGACAGCCTGCATTCCCTCCTCCTGTCACGCTCCAGGCCTCTGCTCAGCCCCCATAGTGTGGTGCTAACCCTAGATGGGTACACTCTTGCAGGGGTTTGACTTTTGGGAAGTCCGGAACTCCTTTGAGAGCCTGTTGAAAATGTTGAGCTTCTCAGAGAAGCAGACTTCCTTTTAGAATTTAACAGCACAGTTAGGTGGTTTTCTGGTTGTATATGGTGTCCCATCCACAAGATTCCCAGCACCTATGAAGGACCCCTGATTTATAAAGTGCCTTTAAAATTTTGCTTTCAAATTGAGCCATCACTTTATGCAAAATAATGCTCAGCCACTACAGTTTTTAATTAGTGTTATTTCTTTTCCAGTTGTGTGCTACTAACCACTGACTAAAATTTTAGCTTAACTAAGTCATTTGAATAAAGAAAAAAAATCTAATCCCACTAATACTAAGGTTTTATGTTTCAGGTCTGACTACAGCCACATGTCCTCCACCAGCAGTAAGTACCATTTACAAGTCTTTCAATATTGTCTGAACAGTCCCTCTCAGGGTCATTCCCATGGACAGACAAAAGTGGAGAAGGCCATCTACATAACACATGCTTTAATGGCAAATAAGAAGCTCTGGAGGTATCCTTGACAAAGAATGGGAGACTATGTCCTACCTCTTTAGAAATAGAGGCTTTTCCTGTGGAATTTGGACATTCATTTCAAAACTAGATATGCCATTACTTTCACAGTGGGAATGCAGCCTGCAGGAAGTAGTACGGGTTTCATTAGCACAGATGCTTCTAGAAACACCTTCTCTGAAGAATCTCGGTTAACTCCTTCATTCAACAAACATTCTTCAGCTACCCCAACTCTTCAGCTGCTCCAACTCCTCTGGGAGCATATTTTTCTCCCCTGTATTTCTGTATCTGCAGGCAGTAATAATAGATGATTCTTGTAGATAGTAAAAGAAAAGGAGACTATGTTTATAAAATGTTTAGAAATATATTGAGCATTTAAAAGGTACTAGCTTGAATATTAAATATTAAGGCATTACCTTAAATATTAAATTGCAACTAAATTATTAACGGCCTCATATGGAAGAACCATTTATAGTGATTAAGATCACTATCAAAGCCATTCAGATTGAGTGAATATTTTAAAATAACAAAAAAAACAGTCTTACAAAGAAGTCCTGACTTTTTTTTTTTTTTGAATCAGTAAATACTAAATTGCTTTATCCTATCTCATCATCCTGTTACACTCTCAAGTCTAAATAGTCCCCAAATGGAAAGACACTTAATTGGATTATTCTCTTTATTGATGTTCTGGCTTAGTTTTCTTTGCAATGGGAGACTGTGCAGAAAGCTATATATCTGGAATTGTAATTTAGTGTCAAATTATATTTAGTTATTAGTATAACTACAATGAGCACTTTGTGATCATTTCAGCCAACTGGAGGCCCAACTTTGCCCCTTAGTTATTAAGGATCATTAGAAATAATGAGAATAATGCTACAATGATTTGCATTCGCTCCCTGAAGCTTTGCATTTCTAAATTCAGGGAAAGCTCTCTTGAACTCTCTCTCTCTGCCACCATTTGCATTCCTCTCAGTTTTGCCCAGAGGCTACATTTCTTTAAGAATAATTTTTATAAAATACTTGCCTGAAGCCTTTGCTCAATTTATAGCTTACAAATCAGTCCTCTGGGTCACAACAAAGCACCTCTCTTGTCAGCAAAACCGGTAATTTGGTTTGGGATGTTTTCCTTTCCATTATTTTAATTGCGATCTGTTGAGTCGGAATTTCTAAGAGTGCAATTGGGATCAATACCCTTTTATTGCTTTATTTTCTCTTTGAATCTGTGTGATTCTCAGAGATAAGGCCTTTTGGTGAGTGACGATGCACACATACTTCATATTTCAGTTAGGCAATGTATTTCATTATAGTAACATAGGAAAATAATGGCCCAAACTAGTATGATGCCCCCTCCCAACAGTATTTAAAAAATTAAGCCCAAAGGAGGCAGTACTGGTTTGGTTTGGAAACTTCTTTGGTTGTCTGCTACACCACCCTCAGCTTTTGGCTTCCATCATCAGCGTTGCCTCAGAGTTACAAGATAGCTGCCTCTACCACAACCATCACATCCTAATTCTAGACAGGAGGAAGGGACCAGTGGATACTACAGGGCCCTTGGCTATCTTTGCCTAGTATGGTGCCCAGCCTTCCTTTGTGCCTGGACAAGAAGACTTAATTCTGGCTCTAAAGAAGTGATGTAATGGCTCTTAAGCAGTGAAAGGTAAAGAGGGTCCTTCCTGGAAAAATTAAAAAGAGAGAGTCCAAACATTAACCTTTAAAACATAGATTCAACAGTACTGCAATAATAAGAACTGTTTTCCAAGTATATTTTAAAAATCTTGTTTCCTGACAAACTCATCACCCTCAGGGCACTTTAGAGGGATTGTTAATTTACCATCCTGACTGATTTAGGATATCCAGATCAACCTCCCTGACAAAGCCGCTAGCTTCCTGTGCCCTCCGGGCGGCCAGCAGCACCCAGAGGGCTGCATTGTCTCTGACCCACTGACCCATCCCAGGCCTCAGGCGTCAACTCCTGCCTCTCACTGCCATTCTGCTGCCATTGGTCAGCCTCTACTGTTGACTTGTTTCCAAATGATTCTGGATTAGGACTTGAGCATCCCTTCTCCTCACTCACTATTAGAAAATGAATTTTTCTCTCTGAGAGTGGTTCTTACTCAATTCACTTTTATGCTCCTTTACTCACTTATTCCTGAGTTCCCAGGGGTGTGAATGCCTCCTTGGGGTGAGTTCAGACTAGGGTGTCTGTTTGTCCACAGCTTGTCTTCTGCATACTAGAATTGTCAGGAGAGCTTCCTCTCTTCGCCCTACTTAGCTGTCATCTTGTCCCTCAAATGCAGAAGCTTGTTCCTCATGCTGTTGACCCCATGGGAGAAGGCAGTTCTTTACCGAGAGAAAGTACAAGGGCAGTGATGTGCAACTCAGGTTCTAGTCCTGGTTCAGTCGTTAGTTAGCTGTGTGCTCTCTAGCAAGTCATTTACCCTCTCTGGACTCCGTTTTCTCCTCTGTAGGATGAGGTTATCAGGCTAGATACCCCTAAGGACCATTACTGAAACTCTGAGTGGCTAATGTGTCTTAGAAACTTCTCTGAAAAGAGGGAAGAAATGAGAGAAGAGAGGAATGAAGGATCAAGGAATCTGTACCTTTTCTCTTTGCTTTCTCTGATCCAGAGTAATAGTCTGGAGGAGACATCCTCTGTGTGTGTTAATCACAGAGTGAGGGCAGTTCAGTCAGCCTGAGCTTCTGTACTGTGAGCTGCCGGTGTTGGTTGAGACTTTGTGGTGAAGGGTGCCCACTGCTTTTGCGCCCTCACCCTTCAAAGAAATGAGCAAGGTACAGGGTGCGCAGGGCATGTGGATTGTCGGGTACCCTGTTTTTCCTATCTCACGTGTCCCTCAATCACATTTCCATTGCCTATGTCCTCTGTCACTTCCAGCAGTGGGTGCAGTAGCTGAGGGAACAAGGGACCTTATTTTAATGAACGATTGAGTTTTGTGTGGTGAGTTTTTTTCTAGTCGCAACTAGTCCATTTGAGTTGTTTGGACTAACAGAACAAACAGACTTTTTGTTTTCTGAAAAGCTAAACACAGCATTCGTGAGATCTTAATAAATCATGCTTTCTAATGAAGATGACTTTATATTCAGAATTTAGGTTGTTTTCCAGAAATCTGGCCAATCATCAAACTACTATGTACCATTTGCATTCTTAAGTGATTTAAATAAAGAGGGGAACTTTTCTAAACAGGATAAGAAAAACAATAATTATGCCAAGGGGAAAAATCAACTATGCCATGCAAGGCTAATGAAATTCCCATCACATATGATTAAATATTTCCGTTCAAGTAAAGATGATGATCAGACTTAGAGAATTAGTCTTGGAAGATGCTAGAAGCTTAAAAGTGACATTTTTATTACAGTATTTACATTTTTAAGGACATCTGGCTCCAGGTTAATGTCAGTAAGAGCTACTAGTTCTCTTTGTTTAAAACAAAGGGCCTTCTCTGTATACCCTCCTAATTTCTGCACTAAACCTGCTCCTTTTCATGACTATAAGGTATCATCATTAACTCTCCACCTGGCCCTTACACATTCAGAGACAGCATGGATGCCTTGTGGTTTCGTGTCCCTTCATACTTTTCAAAGCATCCATGGCAAAGATAATTGATATAGACACAGGGGCCTTAGTGATGCTCTGAGGGCTTCTCTGTGTCTGTGGAAATTGTGGCGAAATGGCCATAGCAGTGTGTTCTGCCGCTTTGAACCCAGAAGCACATATCAGGCTGTGCAAAAAAGCACACGTGATGGTCGAGCAGGAGTCATGGAATCCTTTCCTCACTCCACTCAGACCTCAGCATCATGCCCCTTTGACTTTTCCCTGCTTTTCCTAGCTTCCTGCTCAGTCCTTCTAGGGACTCAGGTAACTTCCTAGCCCAGCTCAAGTGTCCATGGGCTACATGGAGTTGTAGCCTCTTGGCATTCCTGGGACTGTCATATCTAACCTGGCCAGCTCCATCCATCTGGTGCACTGGCCCTTAGACACACTCATCTTGAGGGAGCAGGGTCAGGTGTTTTCAGTTAGGAAAGTCAAGACATCCTGGTAATTCCAAGGCTGGCATAGACCTGCCACAGTGGCTTATGAATTCTGCCTGCTGCTCTGTTTGGAGGGACAGCTCATCCTTCCAGAAGCTGCCTTTTTTTGTCTCTCAGGATCATCCTGCCACGTAAATGCTGTCTTCTCTCTCTCTCTCTCTCTCATTTCTCCATAATTTCATCATTGCATGGTAGTTCTGGGATCTGACACATATTTTTATTTTGTCTTTGACCACCTCTGCACATCCCCCTCTCATGGGGGGGGGGGAAGATAAGCTCATTATAATTTAATTTATAAGCAAATGTTTGGAGCTTTAGAAGCAACACATTGAAAAGATAAGTGTGCTCACTGTAGAATTCATCACTGATGGGGAAAATCTGAATACATATGACTTGTGTCTACATCTATAAGAGCTAGTCCAGTCTTGTGATGACAAAATATTATTTTCTTTCTCTTTATATTAGAGATGATGTCCTATGGGTAGATTTTGTTCACTTTAGAGCCAGTTTTTATCACATCTCCAAAAAAGAAGCATGAATATTGTGCGAAAGATGGTTGTAGCCAATTGAACATTGATGAATCTGTAAATTCACAGTTTTTTTTGTTCTGTATCGAGTACTTTACTGATTATGGTTTTCAGAGTAAGTAATCCTTAAGAGTCTTATTCCGTAAGATCTAACAGGACTCAATCTTTTCATTAATCTTTATGAAGAACAATTTTAGCCACCAACTTGCTCCCTTTTGCAGTCAGCATAGAGTTGGCAATGTACACAGGTTCACAACAAGATGAAAAGATCCACTCACCCACCCTCAGCTTCACACTAACACTGCAGTAAAAGTACCAAAAGAAAAATCACCAATTTTCTCTAAATTAGAATACCTTTTAGAGTCAGTTATTGATGATAATATGGTCTTTGGGAATCAACTTGACAGGTATCTTAAGCATCTCAATTTATGTCCATTGTTACTTTCATTTATTTTCTACTTCCTTGGTTTCCAAAGCATTTATTAGTAACACTAATGCTGTTGTTTGATATGCTACTATAAACCCAACATTTGACATAAATCAAAGCTTCTCGGAAATGGTAGACTGGTTCCCAAGTGGATGAAAATGAAGGGTTTTGAATTTCTGCTCTACCACTCCAGAGATCCAGGAGCACTTGAGCATGCAGGTTCCAGCAAATAAGCCCCAAATAAGAATGATTTCCATTTTTATTATGTTTAAGACCATGTTCTGGCACAGCAATCCTGTTCCTGTATAGATGTATTCTCAAAGGAGGTTTGGGGTGAGCTGCTGCATCGCTAGAATGGCTCATAGCACCAGCAGGCTCTCTGACCTTGGGTTGGATGACAGTGTCACTGATAACATGATCCATCTTAATGTGTGACCACGGCTGTTGAGACCAGTCAGAAACCACTAAGATGTTGTGCCGGTGGACAGACTAAGCTTAGTTCCTTTTCTACTCTGTCCTCCTTTGTTGCTCTGCCTTCTAAAATGATTGGAGGACTAAAGCTTTTGACTTAGAAGTACTTCTCACCTTCTCTGGCATGGGATCATTCGTGTACCTGTAGCTACTGCACTGGTAGCCGTGTGGAAAGAATATGTAAGGCTTCTTCCCTCCTCCTCACTGGCAAGCACAGGCCTCACTCCAACTTGCCCTGACTCTTGACCCAGGGTCCTGCTCCTGGTGGCCCTTCCCAGGCCCCTAAATCTTGGGGCTCTCTATAGCAAATATGCCTTCCGGTTTGAGACATTACGTTACTGGACCTTGTTCTTAGGGATGGAGCCAGTGAGCATGTAGCTTCTAGGCAATGCTACTAATAAAAAGGCCACAGTCCCAGGTGTGTCATTCTCAGCATGTTTGGTTCTTGTAGCCACTTAGTCACAGCCTGAGAAGCACAGAACACCAGCTGGTGAAGCGGGATTCCATGCACTCTGCATTTTGTCAGCTGCCCAGAGAAGAAATTCGTGGCCTGGCAGGTGATGTAAAATTACCAAACTGGAAAAGTTGCTACTCAGAGAGTGTTCCAGGGGCTGCTGCATCAGCATCACTCTGGAACTTGTTAGAAATACAGAATCCTAGGTCCAGCCCCAGCCTCACTAAAGTCAGGTGAAATGTTTTGTACTGAAATGTTGAGCATCACTGACCTAGCCTGTGGTGAGCAGGATTTCTCTTACGTCAACCCTAATTGACAGGGCTTACCCAAATTTCTTACTTAGAGTTCTATTTTGTAATATAATCTGTAGGCTCTAGGATTTGTACAATAACTAAATGAGAATAATTTCTACTTAATTCTTGAAATTAATTTATTGGTCATTTAAAAGAAGAAAATTCTTCCACTAAGAGTAGTTTACTTTAAGACATAGGATTTTTACTTTATCAGGCAGGCTAGAGATTTTGGGGAGGGGCTATTTTGAAAAGCAAGTGGCAGCCTTATTTGTAGGATCATGGAGGTAGTGGGTAAAGCCCAAGTTGATAAAACTACTGAAAATGAAAGTGTGAGTGAATTTACACTGCTCTTTCTTGCCATGGAGTCTGTATCTTTTTCTGAATGGGAACTTGGAAAGCTCAACAGTGTTACTGTTTGACAGCTGATAAGAAAAATGCAATAACTAAAGATACACATCAGGAAATCAAAGGGTGAGAGCAATACACCACCCAGACAACTCCTTTGCTGCTTTGCTACTCTGATATCCTCTCTAAAAAACAAAACAAAAAACCCATGGTTGTGTTATTATGGCTCCAAAAATAAGTTTTAACTGTGGACTTTAATTACATAGTGTTGATTTCTGCCCAGGGTATGGAAGAAAAATGGAGGCAGTCTTCACATAACCACAGTTTCCCTGTGAAGTAACACAAGAGACATCTGGTCTACCACATTGTCAGCTTCCTCTACCAAGGGAGGAGACAAAAGTGATTAGCTTCCATGCACATTCCCCTGACATACCTAGTCCTTTTCTTAATTTTAAAATAAATTTGCTAAAATTCAAATAATAATCATTACATGAAAGTAACATTAGCCAAAAGAAGAAAACTAGTCTACCATCTAGAAACAACCAGAGGAGTCAAAATATGGTGTCTGCCTATTATAGGTGTTTTTTCTGCACATCTATATTCCTACAGATATATTATTATAAAAAAGAGTATTGTATAGCTTTAGTCGAATTTTTTCAGTGAGTACATTGTGAACATCTTTTATCAGTAAACTATTGTAGTTGAACTGGTTGTACTCTGTTTCATTATATTTCTGCACCATGCTTTATTCACCAGTACCCTGTTGTCATCTCTATAGGTTTGTATTCACTTTTCACTGTTAAAATAGCATTGCTAGGAATATTTTTATACTAAGTCTTTGTGCATACCCTTCATTATTTCCTTAGGGTAAATTCCTACAAGTGTAATTGCTGAGACAAAAAGTGTATTTACTTTTCAAAGCTTCAGTTCCTTATTGCTAGGTTATAGCCCATAGGTACCATTTCATTCTCCCTTTGGCATAGATGAGAGTACTAGGGTCCCATAAAAATTGTGATTTTAGGAACAGAAAACAATATGGATGGGTATATATGTGTGCACAAACTATAAAAGTGGGCGCAAGTGCTCTAAAGAGTAGACTATAAACATGGAGACTCAGGTTTTAGAGAGCTGCATGTTGAAGTCTTCTGTAGTTCTTTTTTTCCCAAACATCCAAGGAAGGGTTATATTTTATTTATTTTTAATTGAGGTAATATTGTGACACCCCCATCAGGTATTCACCAGAGTGCACTCACCAACGCAACCATGTTCCACCACCATATTCCACCAATAGACCATTGTGCTTCCTTCCCTTTTTCTTACCCCTCTACCACACCCCTTTGTGGTTCAGTTCTGTAGCCAATTATCAAAGGTTAGTTTTTAAGCTTGTCTTTATCTGTTACTTTATTATTTTGCATATTGGTAACACCATTTGATATTTATATTTCTCACTTATTCCAGTTGGTATTGGCCCTTCAAGCTCCATCCATGTCGCTACAAATGACATGAGTTTATCTTTTCTGATCACTGAGTAATATGCCATCATGTATATATACCACATCTTCTTGATCTACCCATCTGTTCTGGGCTACTTAGGTTGTTTCCATAATTTAACTACAGTAAACAGTGTTATAATAAACACAAGAATGCAAGTTTCCTGTTGGATTGGTGTTTTTGAATTTGGGGGATAGATGCTTAGGAGTGGAATTATGTTAAATGGCAGATACATTTTTAATGTTTTGAGACACCTCCATACTGCTTTCCATAAGGACTGGAACAGTTGCATTCACACCAGCAGTGTAGGAGGGTTCCCTTTTCTCTGTACCTGCACCCACATTTACTTCTGGTCTTCTTGATATGGACCATTCTCACAGTTGTAAGATGCTGTCTCATTGTGGTCTTGATTTGCATTTTTCTAATAATAAGAGAGTGTGAGCATGTTTTCATGTGCCTACTGGCCATTTGAATGCCTTCTTTGGAGGTGTATGTCTGTTTAGTTCTTGTGCCCACTTTTTAATTGGGTTGTTTTGTTTTCTGTTCTGTGTATACCTTTGATAGCAATCTTTTGTCAGATGAATGTTGTCATCAATTTAGTTAGGGTTTCTTTTACTGTACGGAAGCTTTTTAGTTCGATACAATCCAAGCTGTTTATGTTCTCTCTTGTTTTTCTTGCTGTTGGGGATGAAGCCCAGAAGGCATCACTAAATCTTATATCATGAAATGTTTTGCTTATGTTTTCTTCTGTGTGCTTTATGGATTCAGCCTTTACATCTAAGTTTTTGATCTATTTTGAGTTGATTATGGTGTATGGTATGAGATTGTGGTCTAGTTTCATTCTTTTGCATGTAGCTATCCAGTTTTCCCAGCACCACTTATTGAAGAAGCTATCCTTGTTCTAGTGAATGTTTAGGCTCCTTTATCATAGGCTAACCATCCATATATACCTGGATTTATTTCCAGGCTCTCATTCCTATTCCATTGGTCTTTGTGTTTGTTCTGGTTCCAGTATCAAGCTGTTTTAATTATTATGGCTTTATAATATAACTTTGAGTTCTGGAAATGTGACATTTCCATTCTCTTATTTTTTGTCAAGATTGTTTTTGCTGTTAGGGGTCTTTTGTGATTCCATATGAATTTCAATAGTATTTGAGCCAATTCTTTGAAAAGCACCTTTGATATTTTTATTGAGATTGTGTTGAATTTGTATATTGCTTTAGATAGGATAGCCATTTTGACAATATTGATTCTTCTAATCCATGAGCAGAGAATATCTTACCATTTCTTTGTGTCTTCTTTTATTTCTTTCAATATCTTACTGTTTTCTTTATATAGATATTTTACTTCCTTTGTTAGTTTTATTCTCAGGTATATGATTGGGGTGGGAGGAGTGTAATAGTAAATGGGACCACTTTCTAATTTCTTCCTCTTCTATCTCATTGTTTGTATAAGAAGGCAACTGGTTTATGTGTGTTGATTTTACACCCTTCCATTTTGCTAAACTTATTGTTTCAATTTGTTTTTCCATGAAATTGTGAGGGTTCTCTATGTATATTATCATATCATCTGTCAATAATGATAGATTTACTTCTTTCCCAATTTGGAATCCTTTACTTCTTTCTCTTGTCTTATTGCTCTAGCTAGAACTTCCAATTCTGTGTTGAATAGCAGTGATGAGAGTGGACATCCTTGTATTGAACCAGATCTTAGTGTAAGAGCTTCCAGTTTTTCACCATTGGGAATGATTATTGTTACGGGTTTGTTGTAAGTGACTTTTATTATGTTAAGGTATACTTCCTTTGTTCCCAGTTTTTTAAAGGTATTCATCATAAATCAATGTTGGGTCTTACCAAATGCTTTCTCAGCATCTAATAATGCAATCATATGGTTTTTATCTTTCTTTTTGGTGATGTAATGTGGTGAATTATGTTCATTGATTCGAGTATTGAACCTCCTTGTATTCCTGGTATGAATCCCATTTGGTTATGGTTTATGATCCTTTTAATGCCTTGTTGGATTCAATTTGCTTGGATTTTATGAAGGATTTTGCTTCTGTGCGCATTAGGAAGATTGTTCTGTAATTTTCTCTTTTTGTGTTGTGTTTGTTTGCTTTTAGCATTAGTAATGTTGACATCATGAAGTCTTTGGAGTATAGCTTCTTTTTTGATTTGTTTGAAGAGTTTAAGCAAAATAGATATTAGTTCATTTTTGAAGATTTGGTAGATTCACTTGTAAAGCTATGTCATCAGAGACTCTTATTTTTTGGGAGAGTGTTGAGTAATGTTTCTTTTTCCTTGCTTGTGATTGGTTTGTCAGGTTTTCTGTTTTTTCCCTATTCAGTCTCGGGTGATTGTATAATTCCATGAATTTGTCCATTTCTTCTAGGTTATTGAATTTGTTCACATATAGACATCATAGTAGTCTCTGATTGTCCTCTGAATTTCTGTAGCACCTGTTGGGATTCTTCCTCTTTCATTTTTCATTTTATTTGATATTTCTCCCTTATTTTCTTGGTGAACCTTGCTAGAGGTTTCTCTGTTTTATTTTTTCTGAGAACCCACTTTTGGTTTCATTGATCTTTTGGACTGTCTTTTAATTTTCTGTTTCATTTGCTTCTTTGATTTTTATTATTTCTGTTCTGTTGGGTTTGGAATTTGTTTATTCTTGTTTTTCTAATTCCTCAAGTTGACAAAGAAGGCATTTATTTTAGCTTTTTCTTGTTTCTTCATGTGGGTCTGTGTTGCTATATATTTCCCTTTTCATACTACTTTTGCTGTGCCCCATAATTTTTGAATGGTTGTGTGCTTGTTTTCATTTGTCTCAATGTATTATTTCTTCTTTGATGTCCTCTTTTAACCTAATGGTTTTTCACTAGTATATTTTTCATCCTCCATGTATTAAAAGATTTCCCTGCTTGGGGCCTTCCTGGTGGTACAGGGGTTAAAGTCTCAGCACTGTCAAGCTACCTCCAGCCACTGTGACATGAATTTTATCCCCAGTCAGGGAGCTAATCCACATATGACACAGCAGGCCTCTCCTGTTTGACCAGCTGCTCCCCTCAGCAGTGTATTTCAGTAGATCTGCCTGTTCTGTTCCCCATTCTGTCTCTGGTGAATCCTCTCAACCCCCACACATCTGACCTACACCCCAGTTTTTGTATGCACAAATAAATAAAAATCTTTTTTTTAAAAAAGATTTCCCTGCTTTTATTTGAGAGTGGATTTATAGTTTAATATCTATATGATCTGAGAAAATGCTGGATATGAGTTTAGTCTTTGTGAATTTATTGATATTTTGTGTCCCAAAATATAGTCTATTCTGGAGAATATCACCTGTTCACTTAAGGAAAATGTGTATTCTGGTGGGGGTCAAGGAGAAGACAGGGTACAGACTCCTGTGTATGAAGCTGTTGTATCCCTGTATATTTTCTGTCTGGTTGATATATCCAGGCAGAATGTCTATCCAGATAGACAATGATCTATCCATTGTTAAGAGTGGGATATTGAAGTCTCCTACCACAAATGTTTTTTTTCCAATATTTGTTTTCAGAGTTGATAGCAGTTGCCTAATATATTTTGATGTTCCTTCAATTGGTGCATATACCATAATAAATATGTCTTCTTGATGTATCATTCCCTTAATCATTATATAGTGTTCCTCCATCTCGTTACTTTTTTAACTGGAAATATATTTTGGCTGATATATGTGTGGCTGCCCCTGCCTTCTTTAGAGTCCTATTTCCTATTGCTTATAGGACTGTTTCTCAACCCTTTATTTTCAGCCTGAACTTGTTTTAGTAGCTTAGGTGTGTCTCCTATAAAAGCAGAGGGTTGGATTCTTTTTCCTGAAACAGCTAGATACTCTGTGTCTTTTGATTAGTGAATTTATTTCATTTCCATTTAAGTGATTATTAATATGTGATAGTCCATTGCTCCCATTTTATTCTTGATTTTTGTGGATCACTATTCCCTTATTTAATTCTTTATGTTCTTTTTTATTTCAGTACGTTAGTTCTTTTCAATATTTCTTGGAGGAATGGCTTGGTGATTGCAAACTCTTTGAGTTTCTCTATATCTGAAAAAGCCTTTATTCCTCCCTCATATCTGAAGGACAGTGTGTATATAATATATATATATACTTAAATGGAAATATACATATATATATACTGATCTATATATATATTAAGATAGAGTGTTCTTGACTGGAAGTTTTCCTCTTTAAGTTTTCAGAGCACTCCACCCCATTTTCTCTTCACTTGTAGTGTTTCTTCAGAGAAGTCTGATGTTGGCCCGATCAAGTTGCCCTTATAGTTATCTGTTCTTTCCCCTTTGCCAGCTTCAATATTTTTTCTTTCTCATGAACACTGGAAATTTCACTATGGTGTGTGTTTGTGTTGATCTTGTTTTACCTAGGTATGCCAGGGTTCTTTTAGCTTCCTGGATTGTACATTTTATTCTCTTCTCTAGGTTCAGGAAGCGTTTCTTTACTATTTCTTCAAGTACATTTTCTGTTCCTTTCTTCTTACCCCTTTGGTGTTCCCATTATTCTTATGTTGCATTTTCTCATGGAGCTGGATAGTTCTCAGTGGTTCTTCATTTTTAAAATTTTGTTTCTCTCCTATTCCACCTGGATTCTTTGTATTTGTATTTTCAATTACACTGACTCATTGTTCCACTTTATTCCACTTCCATGACTTACTTTTATCTCCTGTATTTTTCTTTTGAAATCCTTAAACTTCATTTTTTAATCTCAGAGTTTTATTTTCGGTTTCCAGTTCCTTGATTTTATTTCTTAGGACATTCATTTGTTTTTCAGATTTTTCTTTCATTTCTTTATCGTTGCCATTCTAAACTCTGTATCTGATAGGAAGAACAAAGCTTCTGTGTCTTTGAATTGGGGTTCTGGAGATTTTTTTTCTGTTATACTACTCCCTTGAGGACTCATGGTGCTGTTTGTTGGGTTTTTCCTTCTGCCCATAACTAGCTTTGGAACCCAGCTGCTCTTTGTGGGTTTTCCTCTGGGTTTGGCTTCTCACCAGATGGTCAGGGGCCTCACCTATGTGGGCAAGCAGACAGTCTCATGGGAGGTTATGAGGCTTCTGGCCACTCTAGCTCTCTGATGTGGGTCCAGGGTCTCACTAGGCTGTGTGGGTGCTTGTGGGGATCTTGTGGAAGACAACAAGCCCTCTGTAGGTTTGGGCAGGTGCTGGCAGGGTCCTGAAGAAGGGGACTCTGTCAATCTGGATGGGCACTAGCTGGGCCTTGTAGGAGGTCGCGAGGTCTCTTCTGGTGTGTCTCTTGAGGCTGGCAGTGTCTCTTGAGGCTTCTGGTTACTCTGGCACCCTCTCAGACTATCATACAGGGTCTCATTATTCTAGGTGGGCACTGAAAGGGTCTCATAGAAAGGTGCAAAGCCTCTGCCAGTCTGGGTGAGTGCTGGCAGGGTCTTGCTGAAGGCTGTGAGACCTCTGCTGGTTTGGGCAGGGGTGCTAATGGTTTTCACTGAAGGTCTCTTCTGTTGCTTCTTAACAGCAAGGTATTGACTATATACCTGCTTCCACCTCAGACAGCAGTAACAGCAGCAGTAACAGTAAGCCTTGCTTTGCATAGGCTCTCTGGAAAGTTTTTCCCACTCCAGTTGATTTCTGTTTTTATTCATATCAATATTGTTGTTCTTAGTTTTCTTTCTGATGGTGTAACAGTTTGGAATATTTAGGAAATGTACAAAAAGCTGTGTCCTATCCACTAAAAGTTACAATATTCAGAATTGATGAGGAAAGTAAAGAGCATCCCATCACACTTCCTTTCTTCTCTGTAAACTTACTCGTTTTCTTCCACATTTAACTTCTATTTTGTACAACAAACTTTTGGAAGGAAGGAATATTCTATCTGCTGTCACAACACCTTTTATTTTTAGCTCATCCTGACATCTTCTGACATTATTGTTTATACAAAGAGACTAAGCTATGCCGTCTGTGTTTGGAAGACTGATTTTTCCTTCTTTGTGTCAAGTTGTAAGAAGTTCTTTTCCTTGTCTGTTATGGGGAGAATTGGGCTTCCTTTATGATTCCATTTTAAATAGCTCATTGCCTAGGCTCAAGCATAGTGAGGCTAAAATGTGTAGGAGTCATAGGTAACTAAACTTAGAAGTCTTTCATTGAGTTGGCATGCTTGAGTGGTCACCATTAGAGTTATAACACTTTTATACTCCACTTAGAACTCTTTAGGAACCTCCAGTTACGGTGAGTATGTATTTTTCAGTCACATGCATAAAACTTGTATCTCTATTTTCCTCTGTAATCATGAACTTTAGGTTGCTGCTTTCATTCCCTGGCAAGGTCTACTGTCCTCTGGGGTCTCTGCGCCTGCAGGATTCTGCCCAGAAAAAGTTGCATATGTGACTCTTTCTCAGGTACCCTTCTGGCATCCAGGCTTAGGTCGCACTGCCCTCTTCCAGCCAGAACCACAAACCTGACATCTTCTGAACTGGAAAAGAGACACTTGTCACATCATACATTCATCACACATTCTTCCTGGGACAAACCCTCCACTATAGGTATTTAGCCTTTTTTTGAGTCAGAAAAGTTTTCCTGGCTCTAAAACTCCACCTTTTTGGCAAAGAACCTTGCCCATCAAGACTCTTTCATTTGCCATGATTTGGGGGGAAAAAAACATCAATTCAGAAACTTGATTAATAGATTTATCTACTCTCTCCCTTCCTGTTCAGCATGAACAATAGACTGGATGCTGAAGGTGGAAATTAATGGCAAAATTTTATGAAAGGGGATCTGTGGTCATTATCTTTGAAATTTATCCACTACTTCATTTCAGGCTTATTACTTCCAACCTTGTGTGTTTCTAGTATTGTTCATGTGCAAACATCTTTCTTCCTCACTTAGGTTGTAATCTCCCAAAGGAACCATGTCTTCTCCTTTCATTGCAATCTCAAGGCTGTCAGCATGAGTAGACACATGGTGAGGTACAAAGGGGTGAGCCCCAAATTAGAAGATGTTTATTCTCTCTCTAGACCTGCCACTGATCCGATCAAGTTGAGCAGGTCACCTGACCTCATCTTGAATGAGGGAACTGGACTGATCCCCGCACCCATCTTTCATTTTCTCTCATCTTTCAAATGTTCTTCACATGGGCTGTAAAGACTATGCTTTCTAAGGAAACCTGGAAACAAGGACCATCACTCCAACTGGCAACAAATTTGAGTATCTCATCTGATTTCATGTCAAAAAAATGAGCCCAGGGGCTGCTGTTCTTATGTTGATAGTTTGATAATGAACAAAGCCACATTTCACCACTGATTTTTCTACTGTGGCTTCCAGGATATATTTTTTAAGCACATATGTAGTAGTTTTTTCCTAGAACAGTTGTAAGCACCAATCATTGTTCACCTGACTTCTTGGCACCTTGCCAGAATAAATCCCTTCTTTAAGTCTTAATTACTATAATCACAAGGATTCCTCTAGCTCTAGTGAAGGCTGAGAGGTCTAGAATTCTTTAATGAACAAATCTAGGGATAGGCTTTGGTTAACATCCTCCTCATTTGTCTGTTTTGTTTTGATAGATGTAATTTGCTTTTTAAAACAAGATGAATATTCTTACCCTATTGTTTGTAAGCCCTGCCTCCATACCTCCAAATTTATACTTCCAATGAAGTTCTGGTTCTCTCAGGATGACTTTGCTACCAATTAAAATGACAGTTCATAATATGGTTCAAAGAATTGAATATGGAGTAGAAGAAAGGATACTGTGTAAAATACTAGAATCTTTTCAGTCATTTTGCACCCTTTAGCTTTTGTACACAAAGGGCCTTATTACACTGTGAAGCACTGGACTTTGCTGTGTGTCAGACCTGTCTCACCTTTCATGAACTTTCAAAATCATTCCAGTCCTAAGAATTTAGATAACTCTGCTAGGAGTGCTCGTGTTCCTAGCTGTGTTTATTGCTGACAATTTTAGGGTCCTTTTCCAGAATTTCTGTCAAGCTATGTCATAGTTTGAAGTGTCTTTGTAATGACTCTCTGGTTAGTGCCTGGCCTTTCCTTCCTCCTCTTCTTGTCTGGACCGTTCATTTCAGAATGAGCTTAGAAATGCATTTAACGTAAAACAATGTCCCATTTCTAAGTGGAAAAAAATTCAGGATATCTAAAATATCTCCACTTTCTATATTCTTTCTTAATAGTATCCTGTTTTCAGAATAAGCTCAGGAATGTGAATCACACATCCAGATCCTTGATTGTATCTGCAGAAGATGATTAAAGTCATCAAGTAACTAGAGTTTATCACAGCCATGTTACAAAAACTTGAGAGGGCTGAGGATCAGAAAGAGTCTGTATTTTCCTCTTCTATCCAATGAAAATACAGGTTTTGGCTTATCTATTTCCATTTTATTCCATTCTTCAGTTATAGGAAAGCTCTGTGAATTCAGACTGAGAGAGACCCTTAGTATCTATATTATAAACTGTGGGGGCCTTCCTGGCGGTGCAAGGGACTAAGGTGCAGCACTATGGAGCTATCTGCTGACAGTGCGGTATGAGTTTGATCCCCAGCCAGGGAGGTGACCCACATGGCGCAGCAGACCCCTCCTGTCTCTCCTCCTGCTCCCCTCAGCAGTGTATTTCTGTGGATCTACCTGTTCTGCTCCCCACTCTTTCTCTGTGAACCCTCTCTCCCTCTGTACTTATGGCCTGTACCACAGTTCTTGTATGCATAAATAAATCTTAAAAACAAAGACTCTGCATATCACCTCATTGTTACCAGATTCCCACTACTCCCAACATGCATCTAATGTTGACTTCAGTTTGGGGCTGGCAGTGGGATCAGCCTTCCCACTTTCACAGCTGGAAGTTGCAGACCACCCAGTGGCTTTGTTGAAATCATAAAATTACTAATAATTAAAAGTCTGAGGTTTTATCAGAAGCCCTGGCAGGGCCAAATGGAATTGCTTCAATTTTTCAATTAGTTCAGTGTTCAAGAAGCTGGCTTAAAAAACAAAACAAAACTGGGAGAAAGAGATGAGGCAAGTTAATTCATTACATTCCAGATGAATAGACTCTCCTGGGAAGGAATTTGGAAGCCCCTGTGAAAGCATTTATTTCAGGCATTCCAGGAAGACCATACAGCTCAACAGGGGAGGTTGGCCTGCTCTGGCACTTCCCAACACAGTGGGTTTTATGTTCCTTGCTGCTCTAGAGCCTCTGTCCTCTCTGCTTTCTGTCCTAACTTCTCTTCACAGCATTAGCCTATAAACTGGGTGTGTCCTTATTCTGTACTTCACCCACCATCTCATCTGAGTTTTCTACCTCTTGATCATTGGGTCTGCTTGACAGGTCAGTAGATCAAGTATTCTAGCCCCTAATGTAAATACGTTTATTCAGCCTCTAAGGAGTTTATTCAATTCATGTACAATGAGGAGAGAGGGTCTCCAGCTTAATGCTGGGGCCAGATTCCCAAAACCATGCAAATTACAGCAACTGGAACTGCCCTCATTCAGATTCTGCTGGCCTCCTGGGGCCTTGCTGAACACTGAGGTACTTGCTGGAAGTAATTAGAGCCTGGAATGGTGCCTGGCCATTTACTCGGCTGATAGTAAACGGTTATGACTGAAGTGTCTCTTTCAATTAGCTACCTGGCTTCATCTATATTGGTTTCTTATCTATCTCTCCCCCTATATTATAAGTTCTATGAAGGCAAAGACTGTTCGTTTACCACTGCATCCTATGGTGCCCAGCATGTAGAGGTGCTCAATCAACAGTCCTTGATTAAATGAACAGTTGCAATTATCAGTGATAAGTTGTGGATAAAATGATAGCAATATCAATCATTGCCAAAAAAAAAAACCTAGAAAGAGGTATCTGAACTTATATCCTGGGACTTAGCCAGACAGTCCCTTTGGGAGGAGAGATGTGTGGCATCATTTAGAAATACCTACTATTGGGAGGTGCTTTGGGGACATACCAGTTAGCCAACCTGAGGAGGGCCAGTCTGGAGCCACAGAAATCAGGAGACAGTGCAGGTGTGGCTGATGTGAAACCCGAGATAGGGAGAGTGTCCAGTGAGAGGTCCAACATCCAGACATCTGTAACAAGCACAAGGACCTAAGTCCCCTCCCTCTCATCTATCAGACCCACATGTACCAGGGATTGCCAGGAACTTGCCAGGCATAATGGTCAGTACATTCCCAGAAGACTGTCTTCTCAAGTGGCCTGAAAAAAGTGAGCCATCATTTCTCAGGTCAGCCAAGCAGGCTGGGGTTCAGGGCAAGGATGACTGTAAGGATGATGGACTTGAGGGGTTGGAAAGCCAGCACCTTGGGGAGGAACACAGCCCTTGCTCTTCTCAAGCTGACCTTCGGCAAGTCAGTCAGCATTTCCCCTGCAAAATGAGAATATACCTTTATCATGGTATTGTTTCCAAAGATTAAATGAGATAGTTTATGTAAAGGTTTTAGGATATTGTCTAGCAAATTAGAGTTTCATGCACAACTACTATTGTCTAAATTGTTTTCTGTGAAGAAACTAAGAAATGGCAGGGGCAGATATACAGAAGAGGAAATATTGGGGGGAAAAAATCTAACAAATATTCAGATTAGTAGTACACTTTACACCTTACAGAAATCCTGAACTAGTGTAATGCTTCAAGTTGTTTTTGGTTTTTTTTCCATCAACAAATCTAACTGTATATAATCATATGGGAAAGAACCTCCCTTTCCTTTCGGGAAGCACAAACTAATTCGACAGCTCTGTGACCGAGGTGTAAACAGCCCCATGCTATAACCAGTCTCTCTTTTACCTGGTTTTTTTTTTTTTTTTTGGTCTGTATCCCCCTAACTGAACAGGTGCTCTCTGAGGCCTTTGAATAGACGTGTAATAGATATGATAAAGGCAGAGAGCAGTCTCTGCTTCCCAGGGAGACATAGAGGCTTTTCATGACAATTAATAATTCACATTGTCTCTCCTGTGCCTCAAATAGTATCCCATGTAGCCCAACAAAGGTAGATTTCCCCAGGACCTGATGATGGTTTGAGCTGCATTCTGTGGCTCTTTAAATTTGCTTATTTTAGGGCCAGGACCAGGGGCACATGTTGGTAATGACCAGAGCGTACTAGGTACCGTTCGTTCTCCTTACTCTTCTTAAGGTGGGATATTAGCCACTTATACATGCTTTCTTTGCACGGTATAAAAGAAGTGCTGGGGTTGGGTCTTCATCTTCCTTCCTTGCTGCCTCCTGAGCTGCCCAGGCAATCGGTGCAAGTGGTGCCTGGTTGAATGCCTTTCAGCCCAGCCCCCCTGCTCTGAAGCCTGGCATCTCGCCCTCTTGCAAAACGGTAAACATTCACTCACCCGTGCAGACTTCAGCGAGGTCTTTGTTACTGCTCTCTGGGAAACCTTTGTGCAGCCACAGACGGGTCCAGCTCTGAGCCCCCTGACAGCTCTGCCCCCATGCTCAGAAGCTACCTTATCCTGGGTCTCTGCACATCTAGGCCCCTCACCCCCGCTGTGAGCTTTCTTTTGTCACTCTTTGGCTTTTCTTTCACTATTGCATTCACCTGCAATGCTGGCCTGGTTGGGTTGCCCTCAAGGGCGGTTCTTAGATGTAAAGACCTGGGTGTAGGCCAACAGGGAGAATGATTCTGGGTTATTCTTCTTCAGAAACTCAGGGCCTAAAGAAGAAAGATGTAAATGAGCATCCAAGATATGAAGCTATTGAATGGTGATGGAGAAGTCAGAAGTAGCTAGGGGAGGAGGAGAGGGAGATGCGGTAGGGGCTGTGTGGCTGGTAGGAGCTGTGTGACCGGAACTGGGTGGAGAGTTGGCAGCTGCTTGTTCTGCCTTGAAGCAAATATGGTGGCGAGGATGAGCACACGTCTCTGCAGAGCCGAGAGGTGGTGTGGCACAGACCTTGGTGCTGTAGCCAAGGACTCATCCACATACTGTCCTTGTAAAGCAGCTCACTGCTCACTGTCCCTTGGTCTCCCTGCCCTCTAAAATGGATATGAGGATTTCTGTAAGGTTGTGAGGATTAAGTGAGCTCATACATGGAGAAGTGCCAACCCACAGTGAGTGTCGTGTGTGAGCTAACACTGTCACCTCATGCTCAAGGCTTCATGCCCCCCGAAAGGGGACTTGAAGATCTCAAACATCTAGGGGGATTGGAGGGTACCAAAGAACCTGACCACTCTGTTTTCATTTTCCAGACTCTCTTTCTAGTCCATGTATTGTTATTCTCACAGAAATCACCTACAATTTTCTTAGGTAAATTTCTTCATATCCCAGTTGTTGAAAACCATTCTCCTCCCCCCATCCCCCAGTTTATATTAAGGTCTCATTAATGTTGAGCAGGGTCACATTTCTTCACTGTCGGAAGACCCGGGCTCCATGGCAAAGCACAGTTTGCCCTCGAGATGGCTGCAGTGTCTTCTTCCTTTACTCGAGTTACTGACGAGTGGAAAAATATATTCGTTTGCATTTTCACTGTGTTTGTTTCAACTGCGTTTCTGCTGATAGAGGTACTGATGTTCATTGAAGCAGAAAGTAGCCTGGTAGGCAGAAAGAGCAAGCAAAGAAAAGAACTAGAATGATCCGTGAATTCTAATTGTTTTTAAAGTCATCATGGTGAATTTTCACTGTTCAAATGAGTATGGGAGGCCCTCCCTGGTGGTGCAGTGGGGTAAGCAACACACTATGGAGCAAACCATAGCCACTGCAGCATGAGTTCGATCCCTGCTGCCGGCTGTGTGGGGGGGGTCGGGGGGGGGGTGACACCCACATGGTGCAGCAGACCTCTCCTGCCTCGCCTGCTGCTCCCCTCAGTGGTGTATTTCCGTAGATCTGCCTGTTCNCCCCGGGGGGGGGGGGGGGGGGGGGGGGGGGGGGGGGGGGTGACACCCACATGGTGCAGCAGACCTCTCCTGCCTCGCCTGCTGCTCCCCTCAGTGGTGTATTTCCGTAGATCTGCCTGTTCTGTTCCACACTCTGTGTGGTGGATTCTCTCACCCACCGCACCTCTGGCCTGTACCCCAGTGCTTGTATGCATAAATGAATAAATCTTTAAAAAAAAATGAGTATGGGTACACACATGTACCAGATCACTACATAAATGCGTAACTGGCCCCTCCTGAAAGTCAGCCTGTCACGTCAGCAAGGGGTTGGTCCAGGGGCCAACAGGACATTGCTCTTGGAAGTCACTCAGGCCTCGCAAGCCAACATGGCAAAGAAGAACCCCTTATCTTTCCCTACAACCTGCCCTTCTTCCTTTACTTCCTGCCTCAGTCAGGCATTAGCATCAGACCCATTGTTCAAACCAGAAACAGAAGGTACAACCCCTCCTGCTTGCCACACCCACCCCCAGGCTGGTCCCATTTGACTCCTCAATGGCTTGTGAATCTGTCCCCCTGGACCTTCCTGCAACTCTAAGTATCGCTGAGTAACAACTCTCCACAAACAGCTGCCTAAAACCATAGTCCTCTGTTATTTCTGGCATGTCTTGGGTCAGCAGATCTAGCCTCAGCTAAGCTGGGTGGCTCTTATCATGTGTCTTGAGGTGTGAGTGAGGTGACTCTTACCCACATATCTCTCATTCCTCTGCCTGACTGTTCTCAGTATGTTCTCTTGGACGTGTCAGAAGCACAAGAAGCTGAAACATGTCACTGTTATCCTTTTATCTTGGAAAAGCTAAGCTCATGGTCTGGTCCTAGGTCAGTAGGAAATGCTGACCTAGTGGGGGGAACTAGAGTCACATGGCAAAGAGTGAGGAGATAATGTCTGGTAAAGAACAAGGACCCACAGTGCAGTCTCCTGTGCTGCCCCATCCTCCTTGCCTCTTGTCTAGATTCTTCCCTTATGCTCCAGCCGCTTCTGTTGCTAGCCCAGACATCCCCTTATTAAAATCTCTCATTGCCCTTATCAATAGCAAATCGCATTGAAGCCCTGTACTGTGTGACTTCAGCTCCTTTTTCTTCTGCATCTGTCGACATATTTCAAAATTACTCAATTCCCTTTCCAAAGGTGCTTATTTTTTTTTTTTATTTTTGCAGTTCTATGCCTTCATAAACAGTCTTCCCTCTCTGGCAGTGATATTACCACATTTGAGTTCACTCTAAATGAGATGTCCTTTACCCCAAAGCGTCTCAGAGGAGGAAAAAAGTGATTCATGCTCATATCTAACTCATACAAATTCAGGAATACAAGCTTAGCTAGAGAGCAAGGAGTTTAAGTAACTCCACCCGCCACCCTACCAAGACCATGGGAGTACTGGGAGTTAACTTTGCCATATCCTTTGTCATCCTTGGGTTCATCTTTAGGTCCCAGAAGCCTCACAGGCTCCTGAAAGCCTGTTGTAGAGTAAAGGCATTGACTACTGACTAGGAGTCTAGTGTTGAATGATACAAGACTGTCCTTTTATAACAAAGCGTGCAACAAGCTAGTATTTTATCCAGTGTTCAACCAGGAACATCCATCTGACTGCTGCCTGCGGCAAGTCAGTGCCTTCATTACTTTAGTGTAAATTCCAGGACTCAGTGTTAATACTGTTTATTGGTAATTTTTATCTCATGGTGGCTTTAGACTCTAATGCTACTCTGTTGGGTTTCTTATGGGCATCTATCAGATTGAATTTTGATTTTTTTATGTCTGTGTTTCCCAACTAAACTGTGAAGTTCTCATTTGTGGCTTATGGTTCTTTGGAGGACTGCTGCCTGTAACAGAGCTCTGTTCACCCCAGAGCCTGCGTAAAGGCATTAATTACTGTAGCACCCGGGAGTGCTGACCTCCTTATTTCTCCAGCTCCTGGTACATACTGATAGCTCAAGAAATGCATGAATGAATGAGTAAATAGGAAGGGAGGCAACAACAAACTAAACAGTTTCTAAGTGAGATATCCTAACAGAGTTGGACTAAAAAAATCAGACAGGTTTTGATCCAACAAAACTAAAACCAAGTAGTTAATGGTTCATATGATAAAATGTTCCTGTAAACCCACTTGGAATATCTTCTTGTTCATCTACAACAAAGGTAACAGAAAGTCACCTTCTCTCCTGTGCCTGAGAGGTCATGGTTGTAAAAGCACATCATACCTCACAAATGCTGACGACATGGTTGCTTCAGCCTAACCCTTGTGGGCATTGCTGGGCATTGTATGAAGCCGGGCCTAGGTGGTGGGCAACTGTAGCCCTCGGTCACAATCCATCTAATGATTGCTCGCCTTCCTTAGATGTCATAAAAACTTATGTCATTGCAAACAGAGCCATCTTTCAAAAGAACAAGCCCTTGGTTTAAGTGATAGAATATGCTCAATATTTGTTGGCTCAAAACCCATCTGGAATTGCCAGTGGGAGCAGCAAACTGCTGACCCCCTGGGAACATACTCCCAAGTTAAACCGTCAGCTTCATACTTGGAATTCGAGACTTCTGACAGAGGACACAGCGGGGGTAGCTGACCCACTCGGCTTCTGTGTGGCTGTGGCACAATGAGCAGCAATACACAGGCAGCAGTGCCCCCTGCTCCCCACGCTCCACCTCTAACCACAGCCCCAGTAAGCTATGGCAGCAAGCACACAGTGTGTACCCCGAATTCTTCCCCTGTGTCCCCAGCAGCAAGCTGATCATAACCAGACTGCCCCACTCTCTCCACACACCACTGGCAGAAACCCTCAGGAGCCAGGGGGCTTGATCTACCCGAGAGTAAGTGCCACCTGGCACAAAGCGCCGAGAGGATCCCTTCCATGTTAGAGAAACAAGCAAAATTAATGAAATGGGCAGGCCAGGGGCGCACAGGGTGTAGGGGATGTGTGTGGGAGAAGAAGACAACAGATGGTGCACACCTCCTGGCACATCTTCTCTGATGGCTCGGTTCTCCCTTCCAGACCAGCGGAGACCGAACCTCTGTGCCTGATGGCAAGTAGACTCAGCCTGATGCAGCACAGCACGGAGGCTCTCCTAGCATTGCCCGGAGTGGGTCCCTTTGTTCTTTAGTTTGGGATTCTAGGGTCCTACGCAATAGTTTGCGCATGAACTTGGGATCAGAAAACCGTAATGATGGTCACATCGGTGCAGGCAGAATTTAACAGCTCTTCCTGTAGGTCTTACATGTCGCCCTGATGACACAAGAAATGCATGAATGAATGAGTAAATAGGAAGGGAGGCAACAACAAACTAAACAGTTTCTAAGCGAGATGGGTTTTATCTATCTCCTAGATAGATTTACCTGTTTTTCTTTCTTGTGCTCCCAGGTGAACTTTCTGTGGAAGAAGCACAGGACCCTTTCCTGGTTAGCATCCACATAATTGCAGACCCAGGAGAATCCCAGCCCCTGCAGGAGGCCATCGACAAGGTCTTGGCTTGGATCCACCCAGACCTCCAGCTGTTCCGGGTCTCTGAGCGGAGGGCGTCCAGGCGGAAGAGGAAGCCCCCCAAGGCAGCGCAGCCAGCACTGGCGGTGGTGCTGTTCCTGCAGGAGGAGTACGGGGAGGAGCAGATCCTGCAGCTTCACCGCACCCTGCAGCAACCGCCCTGGCGCCACCACCACACGGAGCGCGTGCCAGGCAGGTTCCTGCCCTACCTGCCCTGCAGCCAGGACTTCTTCACGCTGGCCCCAGGGACCCCGCTGTGGGCCATCCGGCCTGTGCACTATGGCAAGGAAATTGTGCGCTTCACCATCTACTGTCGCCACGACAACTATTCCGACATCCTCAAGTTCTATGAGCTGATCCTGAGGCGGAGCCCCAGCCAGAGGAAAACAGACTTCTGCATCTTCCCCATTTTCTCCAACCTGGATGTGGACATCCAGTTCTCCCTGAAAAGACTGCCCAGTGACCAGACCCCAGTCACCACCGACTCCTCGGTGCTGGAATTCCGAGTCAAGGACATCGGGGAGCTTGTTCCTCTACTGCCCAACCCCTGCAGCCCCATCAGTGAAGGACGCTGGCAGACGGAGGACCACGATGGAAACAAGATCCTTCTCCAGGTACCTTGATGGGTTTCTGTCTGTCTGTCTTCCTGTCTGTGTTGGAGGAACTGAGGAACAGGTTAGCCTGCTCAGCTGAGTTAGTGGGTGCTGTGGGGCAAAGAATAAGGAGAGGTTCTGGCTCTGAGGTCAGGTCAAGGTGTCCAGACCCTGCCTAAACCAAAGAGGAGTATGGAGGGCTCTTCCCACTGGTTCTTTTCCCTTTACTGTTGAGGTCATGTGCTCGGTCAGATGGCTGCCCGCAGCTCTCCGGGGCCTTCCGGGGCTCTCTGGGGCTCTGCCCCCATGTATTTGAGCATCTGCGAAATGCCTGTGGCCTCTGGGGATTTCGGATGAGCTTTGATCCAAGGAACTTGCTATTAATGATTCCTGAGCCTGCTCCCTCACCCTTGGGGAGCTTTTAAGTATATAGTCCTCACTCCTACAAAGGAACTCAGGTAAGCCAATCTATGGAAATTGTAAATTATTATGCATGGCCTGCCAGTAGAGAAGATATCTGTACCCACTTCCCTCTGGAGTCACCCCCATCCTTCTGCTGGCAGTAGGTTTTTAAAATGTGGTGATCTCTTGACATATTACTTTCTCATACATGCTTTAAGGAGTGAGTCCTCTGTACTTCATGTTTTCATTAAGCTGGGAAAGGGGTAAGTAAATACATTTTAATGGATGCAATAAATTTTCCTGTTACTTTGTGGTTAATATCTTGACTCAGTTCCTGAACCCCTTTCTCCTGTCCTTCCACTGGTGTCCCACACTCTTTGGAGATACTTTTGCTCTGTTTATAGACTTAAGACATCCTACACTTTACGCTACCTGATAAATGCTTACCACACCAAAACATTTTTGAATTAACAGGTAAATCAGTTCTAGGAATTTGTTTGTTTGTTTTTCAAAAACCTCTGCTTCTGGCCATTCAGTTTTAACACTTGACTCCCTGAAAGGTTAATCGTGAATTAGGGACCATTGTCTTGGAGGCGCTAATTGTAGTTACTTGAATCACAGGTACTTTCATAGCTTTTTGTTGGTTTTTGAGTTAAACTTCAAGACTGCAATCCACATGTCATAAAATGAAATGAGAACTTAGTATGTGTCAGATAACTGATTAAAACTACAGCCAGCCACACTGTCAAGTCAGAAAGGTCACCCTGAAATATTTACTATTTATAGGAACTTGGTAATTTTCAGACTTCCCTTTGAACTACCTAGATAAGGAGCTATATGATGATATTTCTCATTCAGTAAACTGAATGTTAGCATTTGTTCTGTAATCCCTTTGGTGTGAGAAAATTTTGTTCCTGAAGACTGCCAATTCCTTATGCAAAACATAGTGCAATTGCCATAAGTAAAAGTTAATGAAAGGATTTCGTTTATAATGAAAGACCAAAATGAATGTGATTGTCTCTGAAGGGACTTTTCCTCTCTCTTCGCAGTCATTAGAGTAGTTTTCCTCTCTTGCTCCCTGTAATAACCTAAATGAAAGAACAAAGGGTGAAAGCTTGACCTGCACTGCTCTCAATGGAACCGTGAAAGAATATTTTGAAGAAAATCCCCATGTTTAAAAGGTTATAAAAACCTCTTAAAGGTGCATGCTTTTGAAGTAAGAGCATCAAAGTGCGAAAAGAAAAAAGATTTGTATCTTGGGGCTCAGGATAGTAACGTGTGGAGGACTTAAATGCGTACATGCAGGAATGACCACTCTGGCTTGTAATTCCTCATTAAGGCTGGGAGACAGGTTACGCTGACTGCACCCCTGCAGGAAGCAACTGTCTGCTCTAGCATGAAATACACCCCTGCTCACCTTTTGAAGTTACTGTCAAAAGTAAAACTTTGTTTCAGTCGTTAGCAAAAGTAAGGTACTCTGGCTATGGGAGGGGGTAATACTGTTTCGCCACATTCTCCTTAGCAGTGTTTCGAAGGTTACATTTTCACCTCTAATTGTCTTTAAATGATTTTTGTGCAGTCAGACAGGGTTCTACATGGAAGAAAATCTTAGATGAGTATTTTTCATCTTCTTTCTGAAAATATAGATTGCATTTTATTTCTTCATTCTGCCCTACTTATATTCCCATATTTCAGAGACGACTCCTCCCATTTAATTCCTTTGGAGGAGAAAACCTGAGAAGTCTTTTTTTCTGAAAGCACCTCAGCCTTTTATATTTGAAATTTGAATTTGAAAATGTATTTTACTTAGACCTAAGAAGAGAGAAAAAACTCATCCTCCTCCTGAAACTCATCTGTCCTAAGAAAGCATTGCCTGATTTGGGTAGAAAAGGCAGGGAGATTAGGTGGGTGAAGAGCTGTCAGCATCAGGAGTGACTGAGATCTCTCTGGAAAATGCATCTTAGAAACTTGCATCAGTATTTGATACTGAATTACAGCTTTCGGAAGTAAGGAGACCTCTGATTTATAAATCTTTCCACTAAATTAACGTTATATTTTGAACATAATAGTTACTCTTTACATTTTAATTGAAGAATAGTACAAATAATATGCATACAGAAAAGTGCACCCACCATAAATATGCAACTCAATGAATTTTCACAAATTGAACATTTGGATTAGTAGCACCTGGGCGAAGAAAACAGAGAGACCAGGAAACAGAGAGATCCTCTCTGCCCTCAGCCCTGGCCTGCCTTCCCTTTAAGAACACACTACTCTGTACTGCACGAAAGGGGGAAAGGACTATCTAGTCAAAACACTGAGGCTGCGGCTGTTACCCCTGTTTGTATATATATGTAGATCTCACATTAAAAACAAAATTTAAGATGGCTGACAAAGAAACCTGGTAACAAGAAGTTTAATAAAAATAATGATATACCGAAATGATTTGGAGTGGAGATAAATATGATTGGAAAGTACAGTGAACCAAGTGTTGAGTCCTAGGGCAAGTCAGGCTTAATTAAGTAACATCAGGGAGAGTGCAGGCAGGGACTTTGGGAGAGTTAAGCCTCTGGGATAAGAACAGAGAAATCCAGGAGGGCTAATGAGGGCAGTAAATTTTAAGGCTAATAAGGAGAGTAAATTTTAAGAGACTTGAAAGGGGGCAGTGAAAGAAAGACTAAAATAAGAGCTGTAAAGCTGGACACAGCTGCCCAGGAAAGTACTCCCCCAGCCACTGAGGGAGAGCCAGCCACAAAGGATAACGAGATTTTAGAATAGAGAAAACAGCTTTAAATATCCCCTAAACACTGGCCCATTCAGCTTCCTTGCACCTCGCTGGCCTGGTTCCACTGCCTGGGAGTTCCACTTCGTTTCTGTTCCTTTTCTCCTTAATAAATTTTACCTTATATCTCTTTCTTTAAACGCATTTGCCTCTCTTCGCTTGCTTGCCTGAGTTCCTGCTGCCACTTTGTGAGACACCAACCTGTGGTGGTCTAGTGGCTGGGATTCCGCGCTGCCACTGCAGCCTGGGAGCCATTCCTGGCTGGACAGTAGGCCTGAAAACCTGAAATTAGGGTATCAGTGAGACATCCAAAATGCTTGTCATTTCTGTCTGTTCTCTTGAATTGTGTTGTTCACTTGATAGCCACTAGCTTTGTTTGCCCGTTTCAACTTAAAATTTAAGATAATTAAATAAATTCAGTTCCCCTTGTCTCACTAGACACATTTCAAGGTCTCAGTAACCACCTGCAGCTAGTGGCCACCATGTTGGCGAGCACAAATACAGAATATCTTCACAGAAAAGTCTGCTGAACAGCATTGTTAAGAAATAGTCCCCAAATTTAATTTTGAGTTATCTAACAGCAAAAGCAACAAGGCAGATCATCGGTGTTAGCATTTAGGGTCCATGAGGTGAAAACCGCCATGCTTTGGATGCACAAGTACTCCTCGTTCTGAGTCCTGGAGGCACTGACCCCTACCCCCCTTGCATGTCCCTGTGACAGGTCTGTAAGTAACGAACTCTCCTAGGTGCTGCAGTGGGACTTCCCAAGGCTCTTTCTCACACAGCGCCCGCAGTGTTGGCCCCGGAGCTCAGCAGTGCAGAAAAGCAGAGAGAGAGGCTGGGCAAAACAAAGTGGCCCCCACTTATAGCTTCCCACAAGAAGGGCTATACCTACAAATACTTTCCAAAAATATGTTTCTGTTCATCAAGCTTTTGGTAGCAAGGAAATGAACTTGGCTCTTTATTCAGCTGCCAGTCTGGCATGTATCTCTTCCATGGAGCTGGTACAGGACAGTCATCCCTGCCACTCAACTGTGTTGCATGCTGACTTCTTAAGGAGTTCTGAGGTGCTGACAAGGACACAGGCCTGAACAGAAGGTCACATGCTTCTTTGGAGGCCTGCTCAGCAGTGGGATGGACAAGGCCAGAGCTCTGCTTAAGGAGCAGTTCGGGATCCACACAAACACAGACCAAAGCATGGGTGAGGACCCAGTATTCAAGCCCATAAAGCAAATGTGGCTAAATTTGAAGCTGGAAAATATTGGCAATAGGTTGCTCCATGCAGCTGAAGTAGCAAGGTAACTCAATAGTGGGGTCGAAGCGTGCAGGAGACTGCTTCCATACAGGATGGTTACCAGCTGCTCTTCGTGTCCTGTATAAGGCTGAAGAGGAAATTGGCTCAAACCAAATTTTTTAAGTAAGATTTAAAAGACAAGAATCCTGACACCAAGAATTGTTACCAGTGGGAAGAGTTGCCCAGCCCAATCCCTGGGCTCGTCTTCACTGGAAAGCTTCTAGGGTCTCAGCCAGCCAGGTTAGTGTGCTTATCATCTTCACTCAGCAAGGAGATTGACTAGATAATCACTTCTGTCAGGACAGGGAGGCTGCAAGAGAGGAGGATGCGACTGAGCAACTGAGTGGGCTCCAGAGATTTTTTTTTAAAATTTTAGTTGGTACATATAGCAATAAAATTTGCCATCCTAACCATTTTTCAAGTGTATAGTTCATTAATGTTAAGCATAGTCTTGTTGTTGTGCAGCCAAATTTCTGGAATTTTTTTCACCTTGTAATACAAACACTACACTCATTAAACCCTTCGTCCTCATTCCCTCTACTCCCCCAGCTCCTGGTGACCAGTGTTCTATGTCTTGTCTCTGAATTTGACTACTCTAGGTACCTCACACAGGTGGAATCATAAAGTCCTTCTGTGTTTGTTTTATTTCACTTAGAGTAGCATTTTCAATGTTCCTCCATGTTGTAGCGTAAGTCAGAATTGTCTCCCTCTTCCAGGCTAAGTACTTTGTCCACCCATTGATAGACCCTTGGATTGCTTACCCCTTTGAGCAGTTGGAGGTGATGCTGCCATGAACATGGGCACACAGATAGCACTTTGAGCCCTGTTTTTACTTCCTTTGGGTACAAATTCATAAGAGCAATTGCTGGGTCACATGGAAATTGTTTGATTTTTTTGAGGAACCACCATACTGTTTTCATAGCAGTTGCACCATTTTACATTTCCATCCTTAACACACAAGGTGGACTTGTTTTTGAAGAAAGTGAGAAAGTTTGTTTTTTATGAGGTGTACAGTGTATTGTTTTCTCCTAGAAAATAATGCAAAGGGTGATAAAGTTTGGAAAGAACTTGAAATGAGGCTTGCTTTATTATACTTCACCTTATGCATTCCAAATTACTCTTCACAACAAAAATTTTTAACCTGAGGATCTTTTATCTACAGTACAATTTATGTGTTATGCTTATGTGCATCACCATAAAAGGTGCCTTAGACCATTCTCCTTTTAGATTAAGACTTTCCAAAGGCTTCTGAGGGCCCTTGCATTCCTTTCCAGATATTCATCAAGGCCTTGAACTTGATAGTAACTGGCTACTGCTTACTTTCCTTGTTTTTTAATCTCACCTCTTTCCCCTCTTGCTCTCTCCACACCTTCCTTATTTGTCTCCTCCGATACAGCAAGCTTATTCCTGCCTCAGGACCTTTGAACTTGCTTTTTCCTCTGCCTGGAATGATCTCCAATATCTTCATATGGCAGGTTCTTATCACTCAGGTTGCAGAAACACCTTCTCTGCCTGCCCCACCTAAAGTAGCTCCCTTCACCTGACCTCCCCAACTCTCTATTACATCACCTCATTTTTCTTTTTAATACTCTTATCACTATCTGAAATGATTTGTATATTTATCTGTTTACTCAGTAGTATCTGTCTCCATCACTACATTGTCAAGTGCATAAATGAATTTGCATTGGGGGGAGTGGACCAAAGGCCATCACTGGAGTCTCAAATGGGTCGCTAACTCTTCTCTGGTCTCTTATGTCTGGATTATGACCCCACACTGAGGAAAAACTCTTTGGTGAGCATTTATTGGAAACCCCTCTGGGTCAGCCCCTCACCCTCTTTCAGTAGCTTCAGTCCAGTGAGGCTGACGTACTTATCAAAAAGTCTAGCAGAGTTTTCTGATGCTGTGATTTTAGAAACCGTGTGTGGCATGACTTTGGAGTTAGGTGTATTTGCGTCGTATCCTGATTCTTCTTGCGTGCTGAGTGACCCTGGGAATGTGACGTCACATGGTGGAAACTCCATTTCCCAATTTGGACATGCAGGATAATTCTTACTTTACAGAGTTATCTGGACATCAGAATGAATGCCTTCGAAGTTCCCCTTGGTCACATCAATGAAGCAGTGAGCAGTATGTGATATAAGCAGAGTGGATTGGTTTATTGCCCCAGGGAGGGCGGACAATAATGAAAGTCTTCTTAGAAGAGCTCATGCCTGCCCTGAGCTGAACTGAGGCCAGGTCGGGTCCAAGGGAGCCCTCGGTGGCAAGGCACAGAGGCCTGACCAGGGCTAGGGTAGGACTGGACAGCTGTCTGGGCTCCAAGCTGCTGTCCTGAGGGCAGAGCAGTATCTGATGGTAAACCAGTGCAGGGAAGGACAAGCCAGTCTTTTGCTCAAAGAGAAAAACAAAAAACACCGCGTCATCCTGAGCCCGCCATTCTCTAGAGACCCTGCTTAGCCCCTTCCGGAATACACAGAGCCAGAGCGCGTAACCACTCATCACCGCGCTCCTGGCCCGGAGCCGCAGCAGTCTCGGGATCAGTGTGTCTGCCCTCACCTCTGCAGTCCCTTCTCCACTGACAAGTCAGCTCATGACTCATCTGCTTACAGCCCGTGACTACCCCAGTTTCTCACAGTGGCCTTTGGGGCCACAACTCACCTCCCAGATGGCCCTACTCTCCTCACCCTCCCCTCTCTCTAACTCACCTCACTGTGGCTCCTCCGGAGCACCCTGCACCCGTTCTGCCCCTGCTGCCCAGCTGGCCACATGGCCACCCCCTCATACCCCTCAGATGTCTGCTCAGTGCCCCCCTCAGTAGCAAGCCCTTCCCTGGCCACTCTGGAAAACACCCTCCCTCTCCTGTCCCTCACGAGCAGACACACAGGTGACCATCCCCTCTGCCCTGCTTGCTTTTCTCAATGGTACTGTCACCTGTACCTGCACTACATGCTGACTGAATGACAGACTTGTCTGGACCCCACCTGGAGGACCACTGCTGTATCACTAGTGCCTCTGTGTCTGGCACATACTAGACACTCAGTATTTGAATGAATAAAAGAAGGAAAAAAGAGAAGGCTGAGCGCTGTGAAATTTGGACTGATTCAGATGTGGAGGCAGACTGAACGTGGCCTGGTGGTTAGAAGGTGGTAGGGGTAGGAGGATGTAGGTTGCAAAGGCCCTCAGGAGGCCCTGTGTGTCTTCCCTTCCACACGCACTGCTGCTGTGCTGACAGCAGCCCCTCTCCCCTCCACCCAGCAGTGGGAGAGGACCCCTGCCCCCAGGGGGCTAGAAGGTAAGGAGAGGGCTCTGCTGGTACCTGTGGGAAGACCAGAGGACACAGCAGGGGGTCCGCCCCCAGACCTGGCACCTTTGCTTCTAGCTGCTAGAGATGAGGACAGGTCATCTTCAGTGGGTCAGCTTCTTGCCCCACTATAAACTTATGCTGGGAAATTTACTCAAGAAATGATGATAATAAATGAAGTTATAACCAGTATTAGTTGCATGTTCAGGGAAGAGGGGTGCAGTGTGCTGGAGGGGCACCTCCCAAAGGCTGGGGAAGACAAGAAGGCTATAGTAAATGCTTCTTGAGTGCTCGAAGTTAGAGGAATTTGAGCTCAGATCCATAGGTCTAGACCAAATCCTGCTTCCCTGGTGACCTGACAGTTATGTCAGAATGACTAAAGCACCAGACCAACAAACCTGCTTTAATTTCCAGTGCATTTTCTTCCTGTGTTAATATATTTTTTGTTAGTTTCCAATTAAGCTCCTTGGATGTTTCATATTTTCTTATTTTGATTACAATAGATATAAAACCAAATTACTCAAAATTTTTTTTGCAAAGTAGAGATTTTTTTTAAAATATCATTGCCACTCTATTTCTACCAGCATAGCAGAGCACTTTGGTATTTTTTCTCCCAGATTTTTTTTTTATTATTGACCTTGTTAATTTTTGACATTATAGGATTTACCCCCCTCAGGTGTAAGTCACCATAGCACTCCCACCACCAAGCACCCAGAGTCCTCTGCTATAGTCCATGTTCTCTCCCTCACCCTACTGTTCTCACTCCTTTTCCTGACCCTCCTCGATGCCTGAGATCTATGGTCAGCTCTCAAGGATTAGTTTTAAAGTTTGTCTTCGTCTGATCTTTCATTTGCTTCTCTGTAGTTCACATATACCTGAAACCATGTGGTATTTACTTTTCTCCTGTATAGTTTGTACAGAAGTGTTTCAGTTTGATATCGTCCCAATTGTTTATATTTTGTTTTCCTTGCTGCTGTGAACAAATCCACAAAGATATCTCTGGAACTTAGTGGTGTGTTTCGTATGTGTTTTCTTCTACATACTTTATGATTTCACACCTTACATCAAAATCTTTTATCCATTTTGAGTTCATTGTTGTGTATGGTGTGAAACAGTGGTCCAGTTTCATTCTTTAGCATGTGGCTTTCCAGTTTTTCCAACACCGTCTATTGAAGAGGCATTCCTTGTTCCAGATTTATTCTTCTCTCCTTTGTCATAGATTAGCCATCCATATATGTGTGGGTTTATTTCTGGGCCCTCAGTTCTATCCCCTTGATCTGTATCTCTGTTTTTATCTAAATACCATGCTTTTTAATTATTAGGGCTTTATAGTATAGTTTGAAGTCTATCTTCCAGGTGTTCTTTGTCATTTAAACTGTGTCAATTTTCTTTAAATTTTATTTCCTTTTTTCTTTCTCATTCGTCACAAAAATATTGGAAAAGAACCTTTTGCCAAATGGGCTCCAGACCTTTCAGTTAGTTTTCTCTTTCACACAATCAGCTTTCACTCAAATGGAAGGTCAAACGTTAGTTTAGCCTTAAGCAACTTTCTGCCTGATTTTTGGCTTCATGCTGAGAGAATAGCCTTGGACCCCTAGCAATTTTATGAGAAGGAAATCTCCCTCCCTTTTGTATGCAGAAACAGCTTTGCCACCCTCAAAAGTTTACATTGGTTTATAGGGTTTTTTTTTTTTTTAAGATTTTTATTATTTATGCATACAGGAGTGGGAGTACAGGCCAGAGGTACAGGGGTGAGAAGATTCACCAGACACAGAGTGGGGAGCAGAATAGGCAGATCAACTGAAACACACTGCTGAGGCAGGAGAGGTCTGCTGTGCCATGTGGGTTCCCCGCCTGGCCAGAGATCAGATTCGTGCTGCAGTGGCTGAGGAAGCCCCACAGGGTGGTGCTGAACCTGTTGCAGCACCAGGGAGGCCCCCTATAGTTTGTTTTTTTAATTACCTGAAAGAAGTCACTATCTTCCTGAGTTATCTGGAAGGGTGTATGTGTTAATGCAGCTTCACAAAGCCTGCTCACAGCAAGCTCTCTCAATAAATATGCTTAAGAAATAAAAAAAGCCCACACTGCAAGAAGCAAGTGTCCTCAGAAGTGTAGAACCACCCACCCAGGCTACAGGGAGGATAGAGGGCTCTGGGCCTCCCATCGCCCCTGCTGTAGTCAGTGATGGCCAGACAGGCCTAGACCTTGGGAGGAACCCCTCACCTCTCTCACTGGGTGACTGCTGCTGTATGAGCCAGAGGTGGCAGAGAGAAATCATGGGCCCTAAAGGGAAGCAGGAATTAAGGAGTGAAGGTCCTCAGTCAAGGCGGGTGTTGGGGTAGGAGCCGGAGTGCCGGGAGGAGGCAGGCTTAGCAGGAGGCAGAACCTGGAGAAGCCCCAAAAGAGCCAGTGATCTGCTGCTGGAAGCCACTGGCCTGGCACTACACTGCCAACTCGGCTCCCAGGAGACCAAGCTGAGGGTACAGTAAGTAGCTGGCAGACCAGCCAGAGTGCCCTTTGTGTGCGCTCTGCAGCACAGGAAGGAAACGGCTGGTGCGAGGGTTCTGCTTTCCCAGAAAGGACCTGAATGGTTCCCAGCCTCTTTGCCCACTTCCCTGCCCTGGACCTCGCTCACTGCATCCCTGCCACAAGAACATTGTGCACTCCCTGGCAGAAGAGTGACTTTACACAAGTGACAGAGCCACAGCGTCCCCTGGGGGGCTCTCACGCGCCTAGTAAACCTTTTCCAAATGGGCTTCAGACTTCATGATTTTGAGTGGGGGGATGTGACTCAACCAAACATGACATTCTGCCTGACCATGCAGTGACCTCCGGTCCACTCTGGGAAGGAAGAAGTCATGTGTAGACCTCATTTCACTTATTAAGGCATTCACATAATGTCGTTTCATTTTCTTTCTTCAGTACTACTTAATATCTGTATTTGGCACGTATAAGTTATAAACTGTCTTATTTATAAAAACAGTTAAGCATATTGAGGAGAACAGGATAGTTGTTTAACTGTTAACATAACAGAAGGCATGTTAAGGACAGAGAGAAAGGAATTGAGGGTGAAGTAGTGAACTTCCTGGAAGCCGAACAGAGAGAAACACAGGTGTTCATTGTTTGATTGAAATAAATAAATAACCTAAATCTGAAAAACTATTCTAGGTACTAAATGTCAGGAGGTTCCTCTTATAAGAATCATTCAAGGTATTAGTGGGTGGATGACCTTCCACTATGATTCTTTGGAAAATGCAGAAATGTTTTTCATGTGACCATGGACAAAGGCAAGGCGGAGGCTGACTTTAATAGCTGTAACCATTGATGTCTTTAGGCCAGAGATGCTGGTCTGTCTTTTGGAAGTGTTTTAAATGCCTATGGTTGCTATTTGCCAAAGAGTTCAGGAGAGGTAATAAATTAGAAATGGCATAAATAAAATGTTAGTGATTGAATGGGAGCAACCACGGGGATACAGCCATGTGGTGCCCTCTCTTCCTGCCAGTTGTCCAGGTTCATATTCTCATAGAGACCCTCAAACTCGGAGCCAACTCTAATCCTTCTTGGGTGTCTTTAGGGACCAACTCTAATCCTCCTTCGGTGACTTCAGAGTGCCCCAGGTGCCCCAGCAGCTGGGTCAGTGGGTTTGGTGACTTGTGCTTTGAGATGTCTTTTAACTAAAGCCAGATGGCTTTGAAGTGGCATGCACTGTGTTATCTTCTTTAGCAATGGTTTCCATTTGGTAAGCATATAACTGCATCTCTCATGTTCGAGGCATTTTATATATAGCCAATCCCTGAAATTTAAGAATCATTTTTACCATTTTGCATATTAAAAAAATGATGATCTGAAGTTCAATCTGTTAGCCAAGGTTTGCACTTATAGCTCATCACTTCCAGATACTAGTTCTATGACTGTGAAGCTTCCTTCCCCCACTTTTGATAGCTAATCTGTCATATAAGGATAATACAAGTACTTTGTAAGACTGCTGCGTCAGTCAGCACTCACTCAGACAGGCTTGTGATGTTCTAGCCTGAGAATGGCACACAGGAAAGGCTGTGCCTCTGTGTTTGTTGGACCTGAGCTCTTCCTAGATCAAGCAGGACAAAAGTGAGGAGAAAATGTACTGGGAAGTCAGAGATCAAGTATGAAGACAAACTAGAACACTCCCATCACCTCAATTTCAGTAAAGATTGGACTTAAATATATTGTGAAACAACAATCACAATTTGTTTTTTAGATTCCACATTTATGAGTGAGATTTCAGTACAGTAATTGCCTGTGTGTGATTATATTTAATGCCCACAAGATTCATCTATGTTGTCATACAGGACAGGATTTTCCTTTTATGACTGAATAGTACTCCCCTGTATGGACATGTGTGTATATATACATACATATGTGTACATGTATATGTACATATGTACACCCCAACTTCTGTATCCATTCATCTGTCAGTGGACACATAAGTTGTTTCCATGTCTTGGCTATTATAAATAAGATAACTTTGATATTTGACATAGTGTTTTAATTTCCTTTGGTGAGAGATAGATAGATAGATAGATAGATAGATAGATAGATAGATAGATAGATAGATAGATAGATGGCGTCATCCAGAATAGGGATTGCTAGATTATATGTTGGTTCTGTTTTTAATTTTTTAAAGAACTTCGTATTGGTTTCCATGGTGACTATACCAATTTGCATTTCTACCAAAGGTACATAGGAGTTCCCTTTCCCTTCCATTTTTTTAATTCATCTTCATTACATTATTTTAATTGATTTAATATTTTAAAAAATTTATACTTCACATTCATTTTTGTACAATATTTGCTTTCTCTATTTGTGTAGTCCCTGTAAAATTCTTACCACCAATTCACCTGTGCATTATCACCATAGTCCCTTGTGTTCTTCCCTCCTGTTTTTAATCCCTCTCCCTCTACCTCCCCTGCAGAATGTCTCTGATTTATAGTTGCCTGTTAATTTTGTTTTTTTATTTATTTTTCCTGATCCCTTATTTGGTTCCCCTATATACATATAGGAATATGTGAAATCATCTGATATTTTTTTTCTTCTATTTCACTGAGCATGATCCCTTCCAGTTGCTGCAAGTTACATCCAAGTTGCTGCAAATGGCACAAGTTTATCCTTTTTGATTGCTGAGTAATATTCCACTGTGTAATGGAATCTTCTTGATCCAGTCATCTATTTTCGGACATTTAGGTTGTTTCCTATTGTTACCTATTTTAAATAGTGCTGCAATGAACATAGGGGTGCAGGTATCCTCTTGAATTAGTGATTTTGTGTTCTTTGGGTAGATTCCTGAAGTGGAATGGCTGGATCATACGATAGCTACATTTTTAGTAGTTTTAAGGAATCGCCACACAGCTTTCCATGATGGTTGGACCAGTTTGCATTCCCACCAGCAGTGTAAAGGGTTTTTTCACATCCTCACCAACATTTGTTGTTGCTGGTTTTTTTAATATGTTCCTTTCTCACATATTAAGGATATCATTGTGGTTTGATTTACATTTTCCTGATAAGTGATGTTCAATATGTTTTCATATACCTGTTGACTATTTGCATTTCCTTTTTGGAGAAGTGTCTGTTTAGCTCTTCTGCCCATTTTTTGACTAGATTGTTTATTGTTTTTGTTGAGTCATGTGTGGGCTCTTTGTGATCAGCCCCTTATCAGTTGCATGCAGTGCAGGAAATTTTTCCCAGTCAGTAGGGTATGTTTTGTTTTGGTTAATGCCTCTTTTACTGTACAGAAGCTCTTCACTTTTTGACAACAACCATTCTAACAGGAGTGAAGTGATAACTCATTGTGGTTTTGATTTGCATTTCCCTAATGATTGGTGATATTGCGCATCATTTTGTGTACCTGCTGCCATTCGTGTGTTTCTTTGGAAAACATTCAGGTCATTTGCCCATTTATTAATTAGATATTTTGGCTTTTTTGCTTTTTAGTTGTATGATGATTTTATGTTTTGGATAGTAACCCCTTATCAGATATGATTTGCAAATATACTTTCCAGTTTTTTTAGGTTATCTTTTCACTTTAATTCTCTTGCTGCACAGAAACTTTTTAGTTCGATGTAGTACCAATTGCTTATTTTTACTTTGTTACTTTTGCCTTATCTAAAATATGCTATCATAGTCAAGACATTATTGCCAAGACCCATGTTAAGGAGCTTTTTTCCTGTATTCTCTTCTTGGAGTTTTATGCCTCCAGTCTTACATTTAAGTCTTTAACCCATTTTGAGTTAATTTTTGTGAGTGGGTAAGGTAGGGATTGTGTAAGTGTCCTGTAGCCAATTGTAAGACAAGAGTGTATGGTAGCTTAGCCCAAACAACAAGTGATTCTCAGACACCAGTAAGTGTGGGAGAATTTAACTCAATTCTGACACTGCCTACCCAGAAACACTCGATTCCACAGGGTAAGGGCTTAGAGCCCCAACATTACCCACCATTTCAGACAGACCCCAGCTGAAAGCCTAGTCTGTTACCTTTGCCTCTGACCAACCAGTGACAGATTGAGGGTTCCCATGACCTTCTCAGATGTTAGGTGACAGCTTATTATCTGTGATTCTGACCAACTGACTATAAATCAGAGGTTTCAAGGACTCTCCTCAGGTTCAAGCATGTTGATAGAGCAACTAGCAGAATCAGGAAATCTGTTTACTTATGAGATCACCAGTTTGTTACAAAGCATGTAACTCAGTGATCACCCAATGGAAAACAGGCATAGAGCAAGATATAGGGAAAGGGCACAGAGCTTCCACCAGGTGTGCCCTCACTGGGTGTGCCATTCTCCCCAAGTCCCCAAGTGTTCACCAACCTGGAAACTGAAGTCTGCTCTTTGGGGGCTTAATTACACAGGTCTAATTGATTAAATGATTGTCAAATGCCAGTTGAACTCAATCTCTAGACCTTCTTCCCTCCTAGGAAATCAGGGGATAGGAAATCTCCACCCTCTGTTCATGTTGGTTTCCCTAGTGATCAGTCCTCATGCTCAGGTGTTTTCCAGAAATTACCATCATTAACATTAGATACAGCATTATCCTCACAATACTTAGGAAATTCCTAGGGTTTAGGAGCTGTGAGCAAGAAACTGTGAAGCCAAAAATGTATGAGAAATACTTTGGTCATCCGAATGATCAAATACATATATCTTACAAATCACAATATTACAAAGGTTTCCTTTCATTCTTTTACATGTGAAAATCCAATAATTCTCAGCACCATTTATTAAAGAGACTGTCTTTTCCCCATTCAGTATTCCTGGCTCTCTTACCAAATACAAGTTGTGGGTTTGCTCCTGGACTCTCCAGTCTGTTTCATTGTGCGTGTGTCTCTTTTTGTCCCACTCCCAC
The DNA here is from genome assembly GCA_019455555.1 of Galemys pyrenaicus. Lineage (NCBI taxonomy): Eukaryota > Metazoa > Chordata > Mammalia > Eulipotyphla > Talpidae > Galemys > Galemys pyrenaicus. The sequence goes on along the minus strand of JAGFMF010011380.1, from coordinate 9,211,516 downwards.
CCTGTTTTGATTTACTATAGTTTTATAATACACCTTAAAATCAGTAAGTGTGACGTCTTCCAGTTTGTTCTTTATTTTGGGGATTGCTTTGACTTTTTAAGGGTCTTTGTGGTTCCATATAAATTTTAGTATTTTTTCTTCTTCTGTAAAAGATGTAATTGGCGTATTTATAGGGATTGTATTGAATCTACAGATGACACTGTGGCATATAGATTTTTTAATAGTATTCTTCCATTCTGTGAGCATGAACTATCTTTCAGTTTGTATCTTTTCCACTTTATTTCATCAGCATCTTATAGTTTACAGGTCTTTCACCAACTCTGTTAAATTTATTCCTAAATACATATATATTTTTGGTGTGTTTAGCTACAGGTTTATAAATTTTGTTTACCTTTTTAAAAAGTCCTCAGTTTCATTGCTCTTTTCTATTGTCTTTTTAGTCTTTTATTTCTGCTCTGATCTTTTTCTTTTCATCATCCTACCAACTTTGGGCTTATATAGTTCTTTCTCTAGTTCCTTGTGTCATAAGCTGGGTTGTTTGAGCTCTTGTTTATTGATATGTTGTTACTGCTATGAACATAATTGCTATTACTGTAGCCCATGTTTTGGTATGTTGTATTTCATTTGTCTCACAGTGGTTTTTAATTTCTCCTTTGACTTCTTTGATCTGTTATTCAGTAGTAGTATGTTAATCTTTACATATTTGTGAATTTTCCGTATTCTTGTAATTTCTAGTTTCATACTTCTGTAATAAGAAGCTTAATATTGCTTGATGTGATTACAATCTTATTAAATTTATTAATACTTTTTGCCTAACTTATGACCCATACTAGAAAATGTTCCTTATTTTACTTTACCAAAAAATTAGAATATTGAAAATTCCAAAGTATGACATTTTAGTCTGATCCTGTGTATTTTATATATGAAATATGAGGTGTAGGAAATTGCAAATATTTCTTCCCTTCAACCTCAAAAGAAAATACTGTCTATCTGAAATTAAAAAGCAAAGAAAAATGCCTCAAACTTCAAGGCTGAAATAACACTTAAATCATTAGGTATTTGGTTTCCTGTTCATTTCCTACAGATTTCAGTCTTTATCACTCAGCTTTCATATAAATGTTTTTAATATTCTCCTTCTCTGAGAAGATATTTAAACAATATTAAACAAGAAATATAATTTAGCTATCTAAGAGAAAACCTAAGGTCTAACCAAAGAAACATAAACTGAAGCAAAAGGGTTAAGATGTCCTTAATAAACATTCAGCACTGATCATCTCCATATTGTGACCAACTAAGGTGTTCCCCTCCTTGTTGCTAGCTCTCCCCTTGAACACACGCAAGTAAAACCAAAGCCCCATGTTAAAGTAACCCTGTCGTTGATGTGCCTCTACTGCTACTGATGACATTCTGATATGGGGAACTGGCATTGACTGAAAGAAAAACCTCTTTCTGGATGACTCCTTTGTGGGAGTCTGATCACACATAGGTTTCCTCTTCTAATTGACTCAATATCTCTCATAGTTTCCCTCATTTTTCCTTTGTCTTGATGCTCTCCTAAATGTGTGCTTTGTTCATTTGCGCCTTCTACAACTGCAATTCTTTCCCCTACCATTCTGAATCTACCTAAAGCAGTAAGTTTATCTGTATTTCATTCAGCATCTCTGTTTACATATTCAGTTTCTTTAATGAAGAGTTCCTTGTTCTTGGATCTCCTTTCTGAGATCTTCATCTATCTGCCTTTGACTAACTTTTCAAAAGTACCTCGTTTAACATTTTCAATATTGTTAATGTTATTTTTAAGTCATTGTCAGGTAGTTCCTCTGTGTTTGTCTCCTTTATATTTGTCCCAGGATTTCATTTTGCTTCATCTTATTTATGTTGAGATGTTCCTTTCTAGGCATGTATAGTGCCTTGTTTATAGCTATTTACATGTGTCTGTGTGGTGGGGGCAGTGAGGATTTATCTTTGTCCTCTTAGTTTGCCTTGGTATGTATGTAGTAGAGGGGTCAGGGGCTTTAATATCCAGTCGTTTGAGGAGTGATGTTAGTCACTCTACCTCCTGTTTAATCCCACAGCATGCTGTATTCTGTTGTCTTCACCCCCCCACCCCCGCCCTGCCCCTGTCCTTTCTTCTCAGGGTTGTGATGTATGAGGCTTGGGCCTCCCAGTGGGAAGGGCAATGTCAGGACCACCAGAGTCACACTCTGGGAATAATTTGCACTTGGCTCAGAGGCAGCATTGTGTGTGTGGTGGGCATACTTGTGCCTGCTTAACACTGTGCCTGCCCGTAATGGCCCTGGCTGCTCTGCCCTTGCCTCACCTGCAGGGTTGGGAAGTACATGCATGCTTGGTTTGCCTTCCTAGAGGTTTTGTGAGTTTGCTCTAAAGTCCTTTCTGCTGTAGGGCTTTTTATGGAGTCCAGCCTGCCTCAATCCAGCTTTCCTGTGACTTCACCTGGTAGGGAGCTTTCAGTAGCCACATCACCCCAATTGCAGGGTTCCCAGTTTCCTGGGTTGGAGTCTGCTGGGCTCCTACTGCCCCTGGTTGGGCCTGAGCCTGCTCTCATGTCAGGGAAAAGTCATCCAGGGAATTTACAGTCTCTTGGGATGTTGACCCCCTAACCTAGACATGCTCCCCCTTGCCGCCTCCTCTATTCCTTCCTCAGCAGCCACCAACCTTAGTTCTTGAGCTCCCTGAGGAAGTCCTGGGGCTGTATAGCTGTGGCCATTTGTAGTTTTCTTTCTCTCCATTATTTGCTTTCATGTTTGCATTGCTGTAGTTGGGGTTTCAGCTGTGGATCCTCCCACGCACTGTGCTGAGTGTTCACTGGGTGGTTGTCAAGACGGCAGGACCCTCATGGGTCCTGTGGAACTGTGTTCACCCAGGAAGCTCTTCTCTTCAGGTGTTGGGTCACTCACCTGTAATTGCAAGTCAACATGAAGTTTGGAACTGATTATATGTAGTTTTAAATTGCAGATAATGTTTTAGTAAATGTGTAACACTGAAACATTTACAATAATACGTTGACATCAATAATTGATGACAGTTCCAAGAGTTAAGTACTTAAAAGACTTTGCTTATTAATCAGATCACTGAACTACTTTAAAAAAGTCAATACATTAAATGTATTATGCATTAAGGGAACTAGTTAATTAAGTCACAAGAGCTCTTTTTAAATTAAGTGTTTATTGTCAACATTTGCTGAATTTATTAATAGAGGTTTAAGACTTGGGAGTTGAATTCATCAGTAAATTTTAGGAAAACTTGCACTAGAGACTGGTAATGTTCATAATTGGTTATTTCTTACAATGTTTGCTTTCTTTTCTGGGTGTGGTCACCATACCGTAGTCCCTTGTGCTCTTCCCATCCCTGCCTTGATCCCAATCCCTCCCTCTTCCCTGCAGAATGTCTGATTTGTAGTTGTCTATTTTTTTTTTCCTTGATCCCCTATATTCTATAAGTGACACCATCTGGTATTTTTCTTTTTCCTTCTGACTTACTTCACTGAGCATAATCCCTTAAAGTAGTTTTTGGATATTTTTCTGTACACAAAAACAGATCAGAAAACCTATGTTGATGACACATCCAGAATTTTAACTGAGTTTAACTTCAAGCAGAACTAATCCAAATGCGTCTGGACCACAAGTCTGTAGGCAGCACAAGGACTAATGTGGTGAGTCTGTGACCAGTAGGATGTTTCTGGGGACCCAGTCGTGGTGTTCCAGGAAAGCTGTTATTTACTAGGTCTCCCATAGAAATGGAAATCTGGCCTATCCACTCTGGTCTTTGTTGCTCTAGGGTAGGCTCAAGCAAGCTATCATGGACCCTTGCTTGTCCTCAAATCCTGACATCGCAGCAGGTTAAAATGGCTGATACTTCTTTAGGCAGATGGCCAACTGACCACATGCCGGGTTGTTACCATATCTGAAAATACAAACCTGAAGCAACTCATCTACAACACACAAAGACACTTGCATCCCATCATTGTTAGTGAAAATGCTTAGTTCATTGACATATTCATTGAACATTATCAAATTATCCCAACTTTAGGTCCTTCTGTTTCTGCATCTGTCTTGAATAGTAAGCATTTCAAAGACAGGATTCTTTTTTATATAATATTTTTACTTGCTTTCATCACCCAAGAAATCCACACACAGTTCTGGCTAGGAAAGCATCTAAGAACATAATGAGTAATATTGTTTTGCATAAGTAACAATAGTGAGTTCCTGACATATTCCTGGCATGCTTCTGTTAGCCCATGAAATCTCAAGGTGCTATCCTAAATTCTATTTGCTGAGTAGAGGTGTTAGTATTATAAGATTAGTCTCAACCATCAACATTTTTCCCCAGTGAGGCAGGTTTATGGAAAAGATTAGATTCATCCTCTGCTCTTTCAAATCTACAGTGATGTCCATGTGTTCTGAGGAAGGCTGGATGGAGCTTTTGTTCGGCTGCAGTCTTTGTTCCATAGGGCAGTTAGTTGAACTCTTCTGAGGTAGGCAGCCTTGTGCTTCTGGCATAAGTATTACAAATCCATTCAACAGTTCTCTGTTTTAAGTGAGTTAACAGATAATACTGCAAGCACAAACTTACATGAGTCATAGCTGTGGTTGGAACTGATGAAAACTTAAGGCTAAAAGGCAAGTTTTTTTAGAAAAATAGATTTGTAGATAAAAAGAAAGTAAAATTTTTTTGACAGGAGAACATGGCAATGGGAACTCTTTCTTTGGAATTTCCATTATCCATATCACTTCCCAATGATTGAGAGGACAAGTTCAATTACTTTAGTTAAAATCGTTAAATAAGAAAAGTAGATGCTAATCTGATTTACATTGTGTGGATAAGAAACTAGGTAAGAATATTTCTATGTGCTAATTCCACCTCTCCTAGTTGTCTTCGTGTATATTTTACAAGGCACAATTTCCTGGGTGTCAATTTTCAGAATCACAGATATTTTAAGCTGGAGAATTGCAAGAGTTTTCTTCACAGAGAGAAAGAAAAGTCATGAAAATATACAGAATCTAGTCACTCAGAAAATTTCTTTTAGCAACTTATAAAAATAGAAATGGACCTTAAGAGAAATAGCCATGATTAAGGAATTACAAAATTGACCTACAACTGCAGCACCCATTCTGTTGTAAGTTACAATCTCTTTGGGTTCTTTTCCACTAGGGGCTGGGACTCACCCCATAAATAGTTTCAGTTGCTCTGGAGGGGATTTTTACGTATAGACTAGATTGCAAAGTACATATTACAAAATATATACAATACAGTCATTTCTGCTTCTCTTGGCATAATTTCATGTCCTCAGTCTTGACAATTCTTTGCCATTATCTTTTCTGGCAAGTACAAATATGCCATGATTCTAGTGATGGCATGGTAGGGGGCTGAAGTTGAGGAGATCCAGGAGTAAACTGTGGTGACTGGCCATAGTCTGGTCATTGCATCAATGTGACTAAGTTCCCTGAAATGTTTTGAAGATGTTTGGGAGCCCTGACTCATCAGTGTTACCTTCTCTTAGCTGTTATTCCTCTTCTGACATGGGCAGTTAGCTCCACCTCACAGTAGCACTAGCTCTGAGTTTTGGCAATTCATTTTTGTTTGTGTCACATGGGAATCATGATGCCTAGTTATCCTTGCACTAGTGATTTTAGTCTCAACTGAAAAACAAAGGTGATGATAAATTCCCCACATTTGAAGATGTTCAGAGAATCTCAATGTAAGATCAGCAATTCCCTTTTCATGGCATGCTGGGTGACCCAGTTCAGCTCATATCTTCACCTTCATTTGATACAGCTGGAGGCATGTGAGGTCAAAAGGTCATCACTGAGAGCTACATCCCCCCTGCTCCCTACAAAACAGAGTCCCCAGACTACTCTCTGCCTTTTCCTTCCCATTCTGAGCCACTAATGGCCACGACTTGCTGCCCTACACATGGTGTTGTCAGAACCCTAAGGACAGTAGGAAGGGGATGGACAAGCTGAAAGGGAGATGGAGCATAGTGCTTGTCAACCTGACTCGTTGGTGAGGGCATGGTAAAATCAGAAAATTGGTTTTAAAGTTTGTATGAAAAGCAGTAGATAGGAGTCAACAAACAAAAGACTACTAGCCAAATTTGGCCCACTGCTTTTGTACATAAACTTTGTTAGAACACATCGACATAGCAGTTAAACCTATAAACCAGCTCCCTCTTCCCCATTCCATCGGAAGAATGAAGTTTGTTCCCAGGAAGGATGAACCAGTGGAACTGAAGACCCCAAGGACAGTTGAATATAGAAGTGCCACACTGAACTCAGGAAGACGTACAACTCTGTATCAACAGCAAGCCCTCCAGAACAAAACTCTGATTTTCTTCAAGACTACAAGCGTCCAGGTTTCTGACACCTGTCCAGGTGAGAAACTGAGGAACTTCTCTCGGGAGAAAACTGACCATGACTACTGTACCAGACAGTGCAGATACAGAACATATCCATCACTGCTGAAGGTTCTAATGACTAGTCCTGCTCTAAGAAATAAGACCCAGGGTTTTGAACTCAAAAGAATTGAATTCAAACTCTTACAATTCAACTCTTTCAATTATCTTTATAATAGCCTTATTAATGCTGTTTTTAAAACTGTCCCTTTATTAGTTTATAAAAATTAAAGTGACATACCACATAGCACTCATGTGATTGGTGGCATATTGCAATGGCTGTCGCATAATAAGTGACATATTACATAGTCCTCATGTAGTGATGTTATGCGTGCAGTGAGTAGTTTGGTCCAAATGTAATGACATACCATATGCTATATACTGCATATTATATGCATGTAATGTGTGTACCACATTAAATATACTGTTACCCTGTTACTATGCCATATATATGGTATATACCATGTATAATATACCTTATAAAACACATATAATTGTAATATATAACTATTATATATAATATACATTGTATATACCACATTTATACCATTTGTAAAGATGTGTAATACATGGTACACATATACAGGGTATATTTACTGTATCCAATATATAATATACACTATATGTACTAGTATATATTATATTGGGCTGTCATAAAAGTCACGACACATTTTTGCTTGAAAAAATACATCATGACTTTTCCAACAACCCAATATATATATACAGCATACATGTAAAACACACTGAAGATATCATCCAAAAAGGTTTTAAACATTATACTAAATTTGTTCATTCGTTCTAACATTGCAGGATACAAAATCAATACAAAATGCCAGTGTATTTCTATAATGAGCTAAAAGGATACCCCATTTACAATTGCATCAGAAAGAATAACTATGAAAGATGTATGCTGAAATATACGAGATGCTGATAAAAAATTTAAGACTTAAGTAGATAGTCCATGCTTGTGGAATGGAAGAATATTGGATTGGCATATTTAAATATCCATACCTCCCAAAGTACTCTACAGACTCAATGCAATCCCTGTCAAAACTCCAAAGATATTTTTCACAGGAAAAAAAAACAATTCTCAAGTTTTTATGGCACTACAAAAGACTCTTACGCTTGTAAGGCAGGAGGCATCAACTCTGATGTTTCAAACTATATTACTGTATGTAGTATAATAATATGAGTATGGTATGAGCATAAAAACAGACAAATGGGCAGAGAGGACCCCAAAATAAGCCCATCCATATATAGTCAATCTATAATGGGGAGAGGATAGACTATTCACCAAATAGTGCTGTGAAAACTAGATACCCTCAAGCTAAAAAATGAAAGTGGACTACCATTTCATACGAAACAAAAAAAAAAAAAACTCAAAATGAATTAAGACCTGAGACCTTAACACTCCAAGAAGGAAACATAGATGGTAATCTCCTTAATGATGACTTTTGTTGCCTTTGTAGAGTGAGATACAAAAAGCAAAACAAACGATACTACATCAAACTAAAAGAATGAAGAGGCGAGCAATGGAACAGGGGAAAATGGCTGCAAATTGTACATGTAAGTGCTTAAGATTTAAATACATAAAGGACTCACAATTCGAAAGTAAAAAAAACTGAAAAAAGCTATTTCAATTTACCTTCACCATGGATACAACAAATCTCTAATGACATAGGGAATAATTTTCAAGGAAGGAGATCTGAAAACTAGACAAATAGAGATCCACACAAAGGATAAAACGAGACAGGCAAGAAAGACCAGTAACTTCTCTGAGGAAGATGCCCCATCCCAGGTGTGGAGATTTGGAGTCAGGAGGAATTCTAAGTATGCAGAACAATTCCCCCGGGCATGAGGGATGCTAGCCCTACAGCAGGCATCACAACCTTCTGATTCTGCACAGCAGAAATGAGCCCCTAGAGTCCCAGCATTCTGGGCTGATGGGAAAAACACCAAGGAGAATCTAAGCCCTAGAGGGAACAAAGAACTTGCTCTAAAAGAGCTCCTGCACAGACTCACCTAGGAACCTGGCACAGTACCACCAGCCAATAAAGCACCCAAATCTTAAGTGAAGAAAACACATTTACCCTCTTACCACATGTGAGCAGTGGGACACTTTGGGGATATCACCCCACCCAGGTCAGAAGCACTAACAAGCCATCTTGTAAGCTTCATGCAATCTTAGTAATTCCAGCCCAGGGATGCCATGTTAGAACCTGCTAGAGACTGGAAAAGCTCTGCTGACATATCCACCCACCCAAAAACATAACCATGTATCACTACCCAGCACCCAAAAACTTCCACACACCACCACTTACTGCCCAGAACCTCAAGTCACCGCCACACACCACAAGCTGTGCATGTTGCCTGGACATACCTACAGCTTGCACAGTGGCAGCCTAACATGACTGGGAAGGGCCCCACCAGCTACCACCAGCACAAGACAATTTTGTGCTCTAATTGTGCCCATCCTGTAGCTGGGTCAACAGCCCACGTACCATGTCACATTGACATAATAGGAAGGCAAGAGCAGGAAATGCACCTGGCGTGCCGACCAGGATGCAGCACTGTGAGATGGAGGGCGGCCCCTGCTCGTGGATGGGGACAGTCAATATAATCAGTGACTGAGCTGCCTAAATGATAAATTTAACATGATCCCTACCAAAATATTTGCAATATTTTCCAAAGAAACTGAACAAAAAGGGAAATTTATAGGAACCAACAAAAGACCTCAAATTGCAAAAGCAATCCTGAGATAAAAGGAGAGAAATGGAGGTATCACATTTTCTGCTATCATGTTACTTTACTACAAAACGGCAGCACTAAAAACAATATGGCATTGGCACACAAATAGATACAAGTCAGTGTAATAGAACTGAAAGCCCAAAAATAAATCTAAACATATACCAGTGCCTAGTCTATGATAAAGCAGCTAGAACCATACAAAGGGGAAGGGACAGTCTTGTCAGTAGATGGTGCTGGGAAAAGCCACACATGAAAAAATGAAGTTGGATCACTCGCTAGCCCCACACACAAAAAACTCCAAGAGGATTAAATATTTAAAGATATTTTTGTTGCCTTGACACCTATGGCAAGGGAAATAAAAATAAAAATAAACAATTGGGAATACTTCAATCTAAAAAGCTTTTATATCACAAAAGAAAATACAAGATTAAAAAGACATCCTATCAAATGGAGGAAAATATTCACACAATATATAAGTAGCTGGTAAGGGGCTAGTACTTCAATATATATATATATATATATATTAAAACCACACACTTCAATTAAAAAAGTTACATGGGCAGCAGATATAAACAGGCAATTCACCAAAGAGGATACCTAGAAGCCCAACTGGTATATGTAAAATTGTCCTTCATTGCTTGCAATAAGAGAGATGAAGATTAAAACCACATTAAGACACTACCTCACAGCCATAAGAATGACACATATTAAAAATACCTCTAGCAAATGCTAGAGAGGAGGTGAAGAGAAACCCTGTGACAACTTTTGGTGGGAATATAAATTTGTACAACTATTGCAGAAAGCAATCTAGATTTATCTTAAGATTTTAAATGGAAATTCCAGAGAACAGTGAAAGGAAAATAAAGTATATTTTTCTTTAGAGCAAAAATCTGATTGTCATGTGAACCACTGTCCAATTTCCTTGAGACTGCTCCTAATTTTCGTAAGTCCCATTGCTGGCTTGTTTCACAGCACACACTGTCACACTGGTGATGTTTCTGCTAAGGACAGAACAAGAGGACATGGCCTTTCTCAGAAAGAAGAGGTAGGAAGCTGAGAACTCCCTGACTGTGAGACAGTGCCTGGGGCACCACGGAAGGGCAGAATCCCCTTCACTAGGGTGGTTGCCTATGCAGGTCCCTTTATGTGATGCTAGTCTGTTGTTAGAGAAAGAGGGACATTGCTGGAGCCCAGTGAGTCAGCTAGCCTGCAGTGCTCCCAAGAGAAGGAAAGAAAGCCGACTCCAGCATACACTGCTGCTGTCACTTGGAGAAGTTCCAGAAGGCGTTCCCTGAGAGCTAGGAGAGTCTCCCCATGGAGGTAGGTACAGGGAGCTGTTTCACTCTTGAAAGGTCAGCTGGGAAGAATGTCCTGAAACACCTCCAATGCTTGATTCATGCCTCTAGTGAGTCTGGTCGGGTTAGACAAACAAGCTACAGAAGCCAGACACAGCCGCCCCAGGGAAGGGCAAAGAAACAGACTCCATCCTTTGCATATGTGAGTTTCTTTAGGTCACACAAGACCCCACTGTCAGAAGCTGATGCCCCTGCTTTGGGCAGATCCTGAGATAACCTGCTGGTGACCAGATCCGCAGCAGACGGGTGCCCAAAGAGCATCCTCCTCCAGCCCCAGGTCTGGCCGTCATTACCAGCCAGCACCGTGCCAGCTGAAAGCCCCTTCCCGCAGGCACTCCCAGTGCACGCAGGCACCCCTAGGGAGCAAAGACCAGCAGTCACCTTTCTTCAAAGCAGAGTTAGGATTTATCTGTACTCCCACCTGCATGATTCAGTAAAAAATAAGACCGAGCATAGGGAGGTCACTTAAACAAGTACAGTGATGAAAATTTCTGCAAAACCACCAACCATCATGCTCTGCCAGTCATGCCTAATCTTAAATCAGTTTAACGCTCCTCTGCCCTGACAGTGGGGAGACTCAGATGTCCCTCATGGTCCCTTGCATGGGGTCCTGGGCTCCTCAAGAAGCACAAGGAAGCTTTGCGGGGAAGCTGGGTCGCCAAGGACGTTTCCCGCTTCGTGCAGATTTAGACCGAGCACATGCCCTCAAATAAGACTCCGGAGACCAAAATTAGAGACTAGCACACACCAAGTAAGAAGTCCTGTCAGGCACCAGGGAATAAGCTTTGAGGAAAATCAGAGAAAGTTTAACTGGTAAGCCTAGGCTCTCCTCGAAGCAACTCCTAACTCAATACTTTCTTCTCTAAAGAGCAGAAAGATGTATTTTTTGTTTAGCCAAACTCAAGTGATTGAAAAACTGGTTTGTCACAGGACCAACCATGAGACCCCCTCAGGCACACCTGGCCTCCTTGGGTTGCTCCGTGCCCCATCCTGAAGCTCCTGTTACCTGAGCAGGGTGCGCTCTCGGGCACAGAGCTGAGCGGGAAGCAGGTCGCTGAGCAGAGCAGCGCAGCACAGAGCCAGAGGGCTGACTGGAGCCAAGGGCCTGGAAGCGCACAGCAGCAAGCCGGGGAGCAGATCACAGCCTGGGAGAACCAACTCTGCTCAGAACCTTTCTCCCCGTATTCACTGGGGCCCCACAATCTCAGCCAATCCAAACTCAAGCCTCATAGTGAGAATGCCTTGCGGAGTGTAATCTTTAAAAGAACCACACCATACCCAGCTACAGCCTGAGAGAGAAGCATTTTGCATCTTCCTAAGGATCTATAACTCAGGACAGAGTTATAATTAAGGCTAGAAATGTCCTTAGTCACCGTTCTTCACCTTAAACTGCACCCTTGGAATGACTTGGGAATTTCAATACGCTGCAGAGGCAGAAGGGCAGAGAGAGGATTAGCAAGTCTGGGGACAGACACGTGCACACCCCCTCACCAAACATGGAGAACAAGAGGAGGAGGGGGTATGCTGGGTAGAGGACCAGAGAAATTCCTGAACATCTGTATCAGCGACTCAGAATAAACACAAGTGAGCAAATGAAAATGTGGTTCCCGTGTCCTGAATCTTAAAAAAAAAAAATTTCTATGGTAGCTTCCAGATGGCCTCCCTGCTTGCAGAATGTCCTCATCCAGCCCACCCTTCTCCACTCTGCAGCCACAGAGCTGGTCTTGTCGCCATCTTGCTGTCACATCTTCACACACGACTCAGGGCCTTCCCTGACAGGCCCTTTTTGCTCTCAGGATTTACCTCCCACTTTGGTTCACCCCCCACCCCCCATCTCTGCTCAGGTCACCTCTGTTCCTTTCTGTCCTTCTTTGCTGTTCCTTCCAGTTGGCAAATGCCCCTTCCAAGACTGGGTCTGGGTATAACTTCCCGGGGTGAGCATTTCTTTCCCCCTATGCTGCCTCCTTTGTGCCCCAGAACATGTTCCACATATTGCTGTTCACCTTATCACAGCTCACTTGGTGACATTTGACTGTTGTGTCATTAATAGGGGTTAAGACCATATCTGTTCAAAAATAACTTTTTAACATCAAAGAGGATGTGGAGATTTATAACGCAACCTGTGGTGGAAGACAGCACTATCTCAGCACACCTCAAGTAGCCACTCATAGCTTAACACACCACTTAGGGGACTTCATAAAAGACCCTCAATTAATGTTGACTGAACAGTCAGTCTCAGTGCTTAGAGGATTAAGAAATTCAGGATTACCTGAAATTAGGCAAGTAAAGATCTTATAAATCAATGACAGGAGTGGTCACATAGAAGACACATATTCCTAAACACAACCCCAGAAGGAGGATACATAGCCCCTGGGTTTCTCACCTGGGGTTCAAGGTCACCTCAATCAATATGGAAACTTCATTCCACCTTGGCCCTTCACTGGTGATTTCCATGCACCTGGACTCTAGCCACCCAGTATTTGCTGACCCACGAGCCTCTTGCTTACTGCCAACAGTCACTCCCGGGAGTGATGCTCTCACTCCCCGACACAGCTTCTTCCCTCCCAGCCCTGTGCCATCTCACAGACCCTCTGCAGGGCCTCCTCCACGGAAGCCTCTTCCCTTCGCAGCCTTGTGTCTCCCTCAGAGCCCTTTATTCCTGTCACCTCATTCTCTTGTGTATTCTTTTTGTCTCCCATCCTTTGGATGAAACAGGAGTTTCATGTGGTCAAGGACGGAGTCCTCCTCAGTAAGTCTCCCTTCCCTCCATTACCTGTAGTAGGTACTCAGTCACATATATTACATTAACTAAAATCCCTAAGCAGCTGTGGTTTCTGTTTAACAGAAAGGCGGGTGTTTGCTGCCTGCTGGCTTCCAGAAAATCTCACCTAACTCCAGTCAGAACTACTTCTTCTTTAGGGATGCATCAATTAGATGACCCTGTACTAAGCAGAGCCAGACATCTGTCCCCAGACCTGTTACTTAATTGTAAAACTGCATGGTAAAGTAGGTAGGCTTGGGCACTAAGCCGGTCCTAAGGGAGAATCAGCAGCAGACCCCGGGAGAAATGTGAATCAGAAGAAAGTCCCCAAATCCATGCAGACCCTGGTGCTGCAGTGAGGGTGAGGGTGACGCTGCTCCTCCAACCCCACAAGGGCATCCCCACAGGGTCAGGCCAGTGAGCAGCTCCCTTCCCGTGCTGTTTCTGAAATGCAAACTAGAGAGAGGAGCAAGTAGCCACCACCGATCTCCTGACAGACTCTTCGCTTATCAATTACTACCCGCCCGGCGCCCTGGGTGGCAACCACATGGGAACTGCAGTGACGTGCTGACCTGGTCTGAAGCGGCCCGTTCACATCCCGGCCTGCTGGCTTCCATCCGCTCATCGTGCAGCTCCAGCACCTTGGTGCTTTGGCCGAAGGGAAACGGACCACAGCAGCATTTTTTTTGCATATAACAGTCATTCTCCTTTCCTCTGCCATGCTCAGCCCGGCCCTCACTCTTGCTTCCAATCTGATGACCCCTGTGTCCTGGAAGTATTATACCCAACTGTGCCAAGGGCCCCCCTCTCCGCCTAGGCTCAGTGATGTCTCCAGTTGAGAGAAGTTTGGGGCTCTGTGCTCCCTGAGCTCTGCTGCCTGTGTCTCTGGTTAAGGGTTTCTGGTAATGAATTGCCACAACATCACTGGAAGTCTCCAGTTATCAGCGAGCAAGTCTCATGATGCAGTTAACAATGAACCCCACCCCAGGGGGCCCAGTCTTGCGCTAATGGGGTATATGCTCTCTTCCCCTACAGGCACAAAGGGTACTCCAGAAGTTTCCTAAACCCAGCAGAGGGCACCACGCCTCAGGGAAGAAGCCTCATGCCATGCCTCCTCCAGGTGCGGCCACACTGAGCAGCACTCGCGGCAGTGGCCGGCAGCCCCTGCAGAACCGGCCACACTCGGGACTCAGCCAGCCCGGCCTGCCTACAGGGCAGCAGCAGGATGTCGCCAGGCAAGCCAGCACCCCTCCCAGCCTTCCCTGGTCTTTCCAGAGAAGCAAGTCCTTGTTTTGTTTGCCTACAGGAGATCCCTCCTCAAGTGTACCACAGTGGTTTTCAAACACAGATACCCCAGGACACAGGGCATCAGAGTTGGGGCACAGCCATCCCCTCTCCATCGACGATTTAGAGGGAGCCCAGGAGACGGATGTAGACACGGGCCTGCGGCTCTCGGCCTCAGACCTCTCTGTGGTCTCTGCATATTCTGCACCCAGCAGGTTCTGCAGCACCGTGGAAGGACCCCTCCCCGCCGAGAGATGCACCAGCCTCTCGTCAAAGCACAGGGATGCCAGAGAAGGACCGCTGCCCGCTGGGAGCAGGGCGAGCGCAGAGCCCTCCTGGGCTTCCCTCCCTTTCCTCACCAAAGGACCTTCCAGCTCTTTGGCGACAGCTGTTGCCGATCCCCCAGCTTCTAGCGCCTCTTCACTAACAGAGACACCCCCAGAGCTCCCTTGTCATACCCCCCAGGCCGAGCAGACTGGTAAAGACATCCCACCGGCCCCAGGGATGTCTGGGTGTGGGGACAATGACGCGGAAGAATTCTACATCTGAACACTCTCCTCTGCGCCGGCACAGACTCACACACAGGCTCAAGCACATGGCCCCGCGGGGTCCTGGGGCCACCAGGCCTGTCTGGAATCGACTATTTCCTGGAGACTGTTCGTACACCTGCCAGCCACTCATCTCACCTGGGAGATGGTCTGTTTCTAGAGACTCCGTGGGAAAATACTGGCATTTTTATGCAAATAAATTTTCAACTAACTTAAGTCATAAAATATATTTTTTGAATATTCACTTCCATGTGAAATGTGGTTGAGCGTATTTCATATAATTTTTTGAAATGAAAACCAGAACTTATTGGGCAATTTTTCATGCTGAGAAGGAAAGATAAAGCCAAAATGCTGACTGTAGAGGCGATATTCAGCGGCACGTCTGAGCTGAGTGCACAGCCACAATGGGCACCTCGCCGGGCGTCCCCCAGTGATATTTACATGACCGAGGGAACAGTGGCCTCAATTTCCAAGTGGGGAAGCCAGCTCGATCAGACAGCTGCACACACCGCAGTCCACAGTCACACCTCACTTTGAAGCAATTCAACTTCTGGAAATCTAGATCAGCCCAGTGGCAAATATGTTTCACAAGGATTTAGCATGAGTAACACTCTTCGTCAGACTTTTAGACTTGCGTTCCCAAAACTAGATTTTTGTACACCTTTCAGCAACACAGTCACTTTAACAAGTGAGGGTCTCCAGAAGACCCATTCCACTACCTGTATTTATTTGGATCACTGAGGGAAAATGGTTTATGGGAATCACAGACTAACGGGTATTAGACATCTGGGTAGGTAGACTTAAGAGTCTTCGGTCTTACAAATTGCAGTGTAAGAGCTGTAGACAGAGCTATGTAAGTAGCCACACTTGAGATGGTTCCTCCAATAGACATGCATCATCACACGCCCTTGTTTATTTCTAAACAAGTTGTCATATTTTAACAGGCATTTCCATTGCAGTTTAGTAAATGCCCCCTTCTCCAAGCTTTGCATGAATTCCTCTTATGGTCACTTGTGTATCCCCAGCTTCCATGAGGGCCTAGAACTCTTGACTGAAGCTGGAGTTCTAACCCAGTCCTGACTTCTGCCTGTTGTCTTTTTCTGTCACAGCACAAACGGTATTTAAATCTCGCCTCTCTCCCACTGCAACAAGGGTATGTTTACAACCCCCTCCTCAGCAATGCCAAGCACTGGCATGGGGGCAGTGCCATACTGTCCCTGCATGTCACTTACCTTTAGAGGAGAAAACCAAGGATCTGCCTTGCTTATTCCCCACTCTGGTGCTCTTTGCCTAAATCACTCATGGCCCAGTTTTTACCTCTCAGGAAGTGTCTGGACACAAACTCAGAATCCTTTCCAACACAGCTTCCAAGCAGCTGTCACCAACCGTCAAACTTGAACTGAAGCCTCCAGTGGTTGCCAGCCCTGTCACGATGGCCTTAGATCCTACCCCAGACATTCTAGGACTCTGGGTTATGATATTCTGCTTCCATTTAAGTAAACAGAAAATATGGTCTCATAATCGTAGACCCAGTGAGCAACTTTTACTGAAAAAGGCTAGGTAATACATGTTTTAGGTTCTGCCAGCCACCCGGTCTGTGTCACAACTACTAAACACTAACATTTCAGTGGGAAGGCAGCCACTGAAATAAGCCATGGGAGTTATATAAACGAGTGGGAGTGCCTGAGTTAAAATAAAACTTTATTTGCAAGAACAGAAAGCGGGCCACATTTGGCCCAAAGGTAATAGTCTACAGACCTTTGTACTAGACTGAGGTTGACTCAAGATTCCAGTCAACAACGAAGGATCTAAGTCTGCAAGCCAAGAAAATGGGCTCTGCAGTGACTACCAGACCATGGAGCTCAGAACAGTAAGAGGCTTCTTTCTGAAGAGATGAGCCCTAGAAAGCCATTAAGCTGTCAGCCACCTGACAGAAATGACTCTCAGTCATGAGGTAATGATGAAACGCAACATGCTGAGAGAAAACTAATACAGAGGTGATGATGCAGTGTCCAAAGGACAGTAGGAAAACTCATGAGTATCTAAAGCCAATGAGACATAATTGAGGGGACCAAGTGCCAAGCAACGGCCCCTCCTGTCTTCATCCCGGATCTGTGCCCTTAGCTTAGTGCACCTGCATGCACCCCTATGTTTGCTTTAGGACCTGACTGTAATGCTCTCTGGTCACACCCTTTTTTAGTTATTTACACACACACCCCAAGCCCTCACCCAGTCCACAGTCTAGTTTACCAAGCAGGAATGTCCCCCAAAGGATGTCAACAGAAAATGCAAGATGCCCCTAAAACACAGGGGAGAAGGGAAAGGAAGTCCCCGACAGACCACATTCAGGTGCCCCAGGTCCCAGGCCATGTGAACTGTGTCACAGAGACATGGTTGACAAAGCCCTGGCTTCCCAGCTTCCATTTCTGGCTACCATATACTGGCATTCTCCTCACCCTGGAGGATGGACAGGAGGGGAGAGAGGCTCCTGACAGCCACTGGTGGATCTTGAATCTTGATTATTCTTGTGAAAGGTGCTGGTATACTTTAGGTGCTCAATAAATTTGTTCAATTAAAAAACATTGAGGTCGTCCATAAATTATTTCTCTCCTGGACTACACTGTGGTGAGGGGAATCTAGATTTTTAGCTCTAGGTTTCTGTCATTATATAAAACCAAGTTTTATCTCCTTGGGCATTCACTCCTTCCCCTTCCTCCCTGCATTGCCTGAGGGGGCATATTAGTAAGTGCCTAGACTAGTTAGTACCTTACATCCTACCCCTTATTTGAATCTTTTCCAAGTAAGAGTCTTCCAAATTACTGCTCACAGTACCACCCTGGCCTGCCTTGAAAGCCACCTGGTGTCTGCTTTAAATAACTAATGTTACTCAGGCGTTCCCTAATTGATCTCCTAAATCCCACAAAAGTCATCATAGGTCACCCCAGTTGGGTCACCCAATGGAGATGAATAGACTTTTGTGATGATGGGAGGGCTTGTGGAGCTGTAGAAAATGGGTTATAGTGCTGGGTACTCCTTGAGCCCTGAGCCCCCAGGCAAGGAAACAGTTATAAAAGTTTGTTGGGCTACATGTGTGGTGCATTTCAGGAGAGACCAAATGTTTATCAGAAGACAGTTGAGCCCAAGACCAATGTCTTCAGCCCAAAGTAAATCAGCAGAAATGCAGGTATCTTTCTATCCCCTACTGGGGTTCTACAGATGATCAATTCTCCAATGCAACAGGTGAGAGGCACCTGAGTAGACTCATTAGATTCCTATGAGACAATTTTAAAGTTGAGTAAAACTGAGGAGTGCTTCTCCCTCTGTGGTCCTCAGAACCCTGTGGATGGTCAGTTCTGTTCAGTAGTCCCAGGTCTCAAATTCAAGAGAGCAGCGGAAGTGACTGTGCAGTCCCCTCCTCTCTGCCCAGACTTCACTGCCTGTGTGCCTAGTCCAGACACAAATGTCCCTCTAGGGTTTGTAGGATTCTGCTTCTCTGTAAGCCTCTGGAAAGGCAATTGATCAGACACCAAAAAAGCTTGAGAAAAATAGCAGGAGAAAGCAACCTGAATAAAAATAGATTCTCAAAGGAAACATGTTTGATCACAATTATAACAAATAGATTCGTGAGGAGGGTGAAGAACCTGCATTTAAAGATTTTGGAAAATTACATTCTTCCTGCTCCTACTGAAGGCTTTTTTCTACTCTTGGGCTTAGAAGTTCACTTAAATGGGTCTTTTAAGTGACAGTTTCTCTAGGTGAATAAACACAGCAAACATGAATCGTAACATTGGCATTTTCGGTGTGTGTTTTTTTAACACTCAATTTTTATTTTGGAGATAGTGATTAATTATCATCCACTGATGAGCTCACGGTTAGGGGTAATATATCCACATTTGGTAAAACGGCCCTTTCCCAGTGGCCCCAAGACATCCCCCCAAAACTCTGTGATGAGGGTACTACCTAACCAGTTGCTGGGATGGAAGAGCTGCCTCATGGAGAGACAGACACACACACACGCACACAAACACACGCACACACTACCTAGTCTGATTGGGAGTTATCCATTCCCATTTAAAACACTGATCTTTAAAGCTGAGCAAGCATCTGAAACAAGGCAGCAAGCCTCCCTTAGGTCAGGTCTGTCTACTAAACTAAACTCAGCATTCTGGACTGAAGCCAATACGAATGTGTGACACACAGCCCAAGAAATGGTGGCGGAAACAAATATTTAGGCCAAATTGCATTGCCAAAGGCGGCTGAGAGAAAGCTTTGGTGCCACCTGGTGGCCACTGTGCTCAGCAGGGTCAGCAACTGCCCTTTTCCTAGATGCGCCCACCTGCATAAATATCAGCTTTTACTACTCTGTTTGTTTCTACAAAAAAGTACCAAGGCTACTGAAATTACAATGACAGTGCACACTGAAAATAGAAATAGAAAATCAGGACCTAGAGTCTAAATATGCCAATCCTAAAGAAAAATGTGACTGCTGTGGATGAATTTCCTAGAGCCAAAGCAAAAAAAGAAACATGAGTAGCTTAGTAGTTCTTATTCATGATTAAAGAATCTAGTGACATTGTCTTATTTCATTATAATTTAAGGAGCCAGTCATCACAGTTCAGTAGAAAAGAGGTTTTTCTCAGCACTTCCTCATAAGGGGACTTTGACAAGGTTTTCTTTTTAAAAGGTCACTAATTAGGTTCAAGTTGGTAGCTCTTCAGCTCAAAGGGTGGAATGTACAACACCTGGAGAAGACACAGCGTGCATTTTGGATGAGTCTCCTGGGACATCTCCAGCTGCACTGTGGGTAAAGGGAAATTTTGCCCTTGACTTAAAGCCGGGAGGCTGGCCCCTGGTGCCTTGAGGCCAAATCTAGAACACGACAATCAGAGGCGAGGTGGTGAGGCCGACACCTATGGGGAAGCCAAGGATTCCTGCCCAGCCTTCTAGCCCACGTGGGGAGCGGCGCAGCTGCTGGAATCCCTGCGTCCTCATCCTTCCTCTGCAGTGTCAAAGCCAGATCCAACTCCCTAACCTCACTCTCTGTCCCCACCCTCCACTAAGAAGCTTCAGGGTCTCTGGTAAATTATTAATCTTCTCACTCTACCCTCCACCGAGAGTCCCGAGAATTGATAGGAATGGACCTCTGCGCTGCTTTCTTCATTGCTTTGAGTGCATCTGCTTGTTAGCATTCAAAACAAGCACCCATGGAGTCCCAACGAAGTCAGCAGTGGCCTAGGTACTGGGGACTAGGACTTAACTGGAGAGATATCATCTATACCCCACAGAATTAGCCTCTTACTACCACCATCGCTATTTACCACTTACTGTGGGTTACATAATCCTAACTAGTACACCTATTAGAAGCTACCTCTGCCACGGTTACACTAAATCTTAGATTTGACATCAAATAGACCTCACTTCCCGCTCCGACTCCCCAGGCCCTATGTGAGCAGAGGGCATATTACGTAGACTGGTTTTCTCTTCTGCAAAATACGCACAATAGCACCTCCCTTGGGCATTACGAGAAATCATAGAATTGGTACAAAGACCCCTGTACAGCCTGCAAGCCAGGTATTGAACAGGGGCCGATGCTCTTTTTCTTTGCTTATGCTACGAAATGGCCACGTGCTTTGTCTCCCAGGCTCCTACCTCCTCCACAGCCTCCCTGGTGCAGGGGATTGGCATCAAAATGCTCTCTACTGTCAACTATCGTACCACCACCCCTCGACCATCTCTGTGCACAGTTCTACGGATGGGACGTCATCTTTGCACCATCATATACTCAACCTCCCTGACTGGTCTCTTTCCTCCATGTCTATCCACTGCCAGCAAAGCCGGACCTAGGCGTGGGCACTGGAAGTTATTCCTTGCCCCGATCTCCAGCCTGCAGTTTCCCTTCCCTAACCACTTCCTTCTTGTTCCATTTCTGCTACTACCTCTGGCCTGTGAAACTTGTCCTACCTTCTCCCTGCCATCTACTGCTTTGCCTGTGTTTTCCTCACCCCCCAACACACACACACACACCTGCTCATTCCTTCTGGCTTCCCAGACTGCCTGCTGCACCAGGAACCACAGGCTGGGCATCTCGCTGCTACCTCTGTAGCCTCAACTCCCCTTCCCTGTGGCCTGTGCCTTGTCCACCAGGCCCTGAGTCCTCCTGTTTTCACCCCACAGTTGCCTGACCACACACAGTGCAGAATCACCCCATTCACGCCACCCCTCCATGCCACTAGCCCAACTTTCACTCAGCCCTTCCAGGCGTTCACTGTCCAAGTCGGTTCCACTTTACCAAATGTGCCCTCCCTACCCTCACACCACTTTCAGAAACTAACCTTGCTGGCCAGGACCAGTCTGCTACTTCCTCAGACTCCAGCATCACTTAAGTTGTGTTTGGTTCTAATCAGCAAAAAGAAACTGAGTAAATGGATAGGCTGCCAGGGGCTGTGTCCTGGGGGTGGTATGAAGACTGAAAATGTAAACTGGCACAACAGGCACTGACTTGTGCAGCAGGGAGAATCCCCATCCTCTGTCTGCTCTAAGAGCTAATGTTTCACTTCCTGCAAGATGAGCCTTCTGTGCCCAATACAAGTGAATCACCCAGGCCGGGGACTCTGGGATTCTCCCTGGCCACACAGCTCTGCAGCAGTCTGGGCCCTTGTTCGCCACCTGAGCTGGTTCTGCAGACCAGCCGTCACCCCACTGCTCTCTTGTCAGTGTCAGAGTGCCCAGCCCTGCTCCCACTTCCCAGGAGTGTCTCCTCTGGCCGCCTCTGCCCTAGCTGAGCACAGTGCACTGGCTGCTGCTATGGGAACGGACACCCTTGGCTGCCTGGCTGCAGGTTCAGGACTGACACAACTGTATGTGCCATCCCCAGGAACTGCACTCAGTCACCAATCTGTGCTAGGTCTAACCTGGCCTTCGCTTTCAGAGTTGATCAACAGAACTGTCAATTAGGCAAGCCCCGGCCTTCTCTCCTGTCCTGCACGCCAAGTTCTGCCTCTCTCACATTTTAAGTCACACTGCTTCCTGCAGGCCAGACAGGGACTTTCAGTTGCCCGCAACACACCTCACAGTGTACAAATCTGGTTTTCCTGTGACTCCAAGTCAATTCAACCTGCACCAAATTACTATCATGTAATTGCTCACCAGGAAGGACCAGCCCTTCTCGTCTGGAGTGTGTCTGCAAAGTTAGTGCTGCTTTTTTCCTCATCATTCACATCACACCCAGGAGTGAAGCACCAAGATAATCTAGTAGAAACATAAACAAATTTGACTGCATCACTGAGACATAGTATCTGTGTGACCCTAATCAAGACACCTTACTTCTCAGCCACGGTTTTCTCACTTGTAAAGTGGCACAATCAGAACTGAGTCTAGGGTGAGGCGACAAAGGCACTCATCTCAGGGGCAAAAGCTAAGCAGAGACCAAGAAACTCAGCATCAAGATTGGTAATATGTTCGGGATGAGGCCTTCTTCATAGGATTGTTCCAAGGAATGAGTGAGCTCAAGAGGCAAAGGCTGGCACAGTGAAAGATCATTTTCCAGCTCTCAAATTAGAGAAGGTTTTTAAATTAATAATTTAAGTTATACATAACACTTGGCAGTAGTTAGTTTGAACTTTATAGAGTGTGGCAATATATATTAATAGCATTTAAAATTTTCATATGACTGTTCATGCATTTTCCAAGACTATTTCAAGAAGTTATCCAAAATCAAGGTGACAACATATACACCGATTTGTTGCAGTACAATTTATAAAGCAAACCACTGGGAAACTACCTGAAGTAATTAGTAAATTAAGAAAGAAAAGGAGCCTGCCAATGGAATATTATGCAATCGTGACAAATGCTCTAAATAATTTTTAATCACAAAGGAAAAGTTTGATATAACTTTAAGCTAAAAATATCATATATACATATGGTCATACATGTACCTATATATAGTGTAGGTGTGCATTATATATACATATATATGATCAAGAGCACCCTACACATATGTGTATATGTAAAACAAAGCAAAGAAAAACAGATTGTAAAGACTATGCCAAAATATAACAGCTTCTGCTTTTTTTTTTTTGCATACTGGGTGATTTGTTTCATTTTTCCCTGTGATAGTTGATGTTTATTTGATAAGCATTTGTTAATTTTCTAATCTGAAAATAAAAACAAAACAAGAAAAACACACCCACTCGAGAGTTCTCAATCTTCAAATTCATCCCCATTTTTGTTTATTCATCCTCCCTAGGCTTTATGTGCTTCGCTGTGTGCCTCCTCTGGCCCTAGCTATGTGTGTGGGGTAAGCCAGCAATGAAAGCAAACTTGGATAAGCTCCATAACCTCTGTCACTCAGTCTCATCTGTACAGTAAGGACATTCAAATACTCACTTCCTCTATCAGAATATCTGTCTTTGTGGTACAGAAGCGGACTTCCTGGAATACCACCAGTCTGAAGAACAAGGGTGTCAGCCGTATGACCTCAAGAGACTTGACTTTTCACCTTCCACATAACCCTCCTAGACTCTGTCATATCCCTTTTAAAGGGAAAAGGGGCCTTCAGTTTATGACCCTGAGGAATTTTCCATGATACGCAGAATGACTGCTTTCAATCGGAATTCGTTTGCTACAAAGAAAATGAATTTTCAGAGGGGTCTTCATTTGTTTTCTGAGAGTCTGGCCCACCTTACAATGTTTGTATCAGCTGTGTAATTGCCCTCAGACGATGGTCATGGACGCCCAAGTGGTCTTCATGGCCTCAACATTGCCCATTCCTGCCCATCTACATAAAGCTGCCAATGTTCTAGGCTCCCTGGTGGCGCAGGTGTTAAGTCACAGTGCTTATCAAGCTATCTCTGGCCACTGCCATGTGAGTTCAATCCTCGGCCAGGGAAGTGACCCACGTGGTGCAGCAGACCTCTCCTGCCTCACCCACTGTTCCCCTCAGCCATGTGTTTCAGTACATCTGTCCGTTCTGCTCCCCACTCTGTTTCTGATGAATCCTCTCTGCCCCACCCCCACACACCTCTGGCCTGCACCCCAGTTCTTGTATGCATAAATAAATAAATCTTAAAAAAAA
Source organism: Galemys pyrenaicus (assembly GCA_019455555.1). Lineage (NCBI taxonomy): Eukaryota > Metazoa > Chordata > Mammalia > Eulipotyphla > Talpidae > Galemys > Galemys pyrenaicus. The sequence goes on along the minus strand of JAGFMF010011380.1, from coordinate 9,187,335 downwards.
AAAAACCTGCCAATATTCTTAGGTGCTTTGCAAACGCTCCTACTCAAAACGCTGTCATAACCCTCTCCAGATACAATCTCCAGGCCTTCACCACCTGGCCCAATCCCCGTTTCATCTTTGCTCTCACAATTCTACACTCCAGTCAAACAGGGCATAATGCCTCACTGAAAATATGTCATGCTCTCCCCCGCATGCTGATGCTCAGGCTAGTGCAATCTCTGTGTCAAAGTCCTGCCGTCCACCCAAGCCCAGTGCAGACACTGCTTCCCTCAGCAGACTGTCGGGTGATGGCTGCCCCTGTAAAGTGCAAGCACTGCTTGTCCTTGACTCAGGACGGTCCCTGTAACCTTAGTCTTGTAGATGCTTATCCATCCAGGCAAACTGTAGAGCAGTCCACAGTCGAAAATAAAAGCTAAACAGGTGAGAGTGCAAGTGCGTGTCTGCCTGAAGCATGAATGCTGGGTTGACCTTGCTGCTGCTCCTTTCTTTATCAATCCCACCTTCAGATTCCTGTGTTCAGACCCTGACTGGGACAGGCTGCCCCTCTCAAGATGACGTCATCTAAATGTCCTAGAGCGCTGAGGAGAAGCTGTGTGCTGGGAGGACACTTACACGGTGGCTCCAGAGCAAGGCCCTGTACACAAACCCCGAACGCTCATGGGTTTTGGTTTCTGTCTTCACACTTCCTCATGGAAGGATCCTGACTCTTCTAGTCTGGCCATATAAAATTCCCTCACCTCTTTCAAATTCAATTTTTTCTGGCCTTTAATAATTTCCCCCCTCCCATACACACACACACACACACACACACACAGAGTATTTCTGAGTCACTTTATCCACACCCAATTTGCATCCAGATGTGCCCTAGTTTGGACCAAGAGCAAGACACAGTTGTCACTCTGATCTCTAAAACATTTCTTGTTTTCACAAACGTCTGGGGCTAAACACTGAGGGCCCTTGCTCACAGAACCTTTTCCAACCCGGCATTTACCCACATTTCCCTACAGACATCCCACGTGTACACAGCTATTTTTAAACTTTACACCCACAAAACTCTTGGCCAAAGCACAAACTGAACAGATTCCAGACTCAGCTGGCTTAAATCCAGAGTTTGAGGAACACTGAAGTGGCCAGAACATGCTCATTTGCTCTTCAGTGTCTGTCAGGTCAAATTACAGCCTTTCAGGGGAGGGCCAGGGCTCAGGTATTTGACCTGTTCTTTACCACAGACTGAAAACCGTTTCCATTGTTGCTTTTAAAAATGTCCTTCACCATGACCTTCCTCACCTCCAAAGCACGGGCACCAAAACAGCAATGGGAGGGCCGAGCACCAAAAATCTCAGCTGCCGCCGCCCAGAACCTCCCAGCCTGCTGTGGGCTTTGCATTTTCTCATGTCCATGCACAGGCCGTACATTAATTACTTATTTTTAAGATCCAGTGGAAAACACCAGACTCTCCAATGTAGGTTACTGGTAATGTGGTGCTGTAGCCCCTCAAAGGATGACCAAGGAGGGGGACGACCAAGGAGAGGGGTAGCTGGGCTGCTCCACGGGGCGCTACTGACTCTGCCCTCAAAGCTCTGGTCTTTCCTCCAAGAACATCCCCAGCGCCAAGAACCTCCTGTACAACGAAAGATGCTGCGGAAACCCAGCAGGGAGGAAATACAAAAAGGAAGAGGAGGTGGTGGAATCACTCACTATCCCACTCAAAGTCCTCCAGCAGTTTTCCAACATCCTGGGACTAAACAAGTGCCTGTCCCCAGGCCACAAAGCCCAGCCTGACCCGCCCTCCTCTACCAGGCCCCGTCCCAACCCCTCTCTGCCACGCCCTGCGCTGCAGTGGCACCCACCTTCCCGCAGCTCCTCCAACTGTCCTGTCCTGAGCAGGCAGCCCCTCTGCCCAGCACTCTCCTCTCTGCTCCTCACTCCCATGGCTCTTCTCATCCTTCAGTCTCAATTTAAATACCACCTGATAAGAGACCTTCTTTCACCGTCTGTCTGTATCTATCTACTCCCAAACACACACCCCTTCCCCTCCTTCCCCCTCCACTCCTTTTCTTCTCCATCTCAGCCCCTGACCTCTTCTACAGGTCACAATTTATAGGTGTCTGCTCCTGGTCATCGCCCTGTTTGTCTTGTACCCTGACAGAAACACCCTCCTTGACGGCAGAGGCTGCCTAGTTACATGCCACTGTCCTTAGGGTCTGGCCTGGTGCTGCAAAAATACTGGCAAAGGGATAACTGAGGGAATGCTTGCATAAACGGTGAGTCTATCTGCTATGTGTATGATTTCAGTCCTCAGCGCTGGAGTACATGCTCTGTCGGGTCTACAGGTCAGGTGGTAACTCCCGAAGCACCTGCCTGCTGCGCCCATAAGGGACTAAAGCCTCACCTTCGGCAGGGCTGACACATGCTCTCCAGGGGTCACATAATAATGTGGACTTGTGCAGTGCTGGACAATCAGCGCGGGGGGGGGGAGGAGTCCACAGTGGTGGCCTTTGTGGTCAGTGATGTAGAACTCTGGTCCCGAGGGTGACCCGCAGGATCAAAGGTCACAAAGTTGTTCAGCCCACTGTCCCCAAACCTTCCTGTTACAATAGATTTACATAACAATGATAAAAACAGATGCACACCTTTTATGGGTTCAGTTTACTGTAGAAACATCCCCCACAATAAGGTTTGGCAATGATACATATAAGAGTCATCCTGTGTTGCCCAGAGCTGGGGTCAGAGGCAGCGAACTCTTCTGGGGAAGCAGAGAAGCTTCCTGGAGGAGCGTGTGCTTGTGTTTGATCCAGGCCAGGAAATAAAGGCCATGATGCTGGACGAGGGAACAGAGTAGCTGCAGTCAAACTGAAAAAGCTGGAGAATGTGAAGATGAAGAGTACTCGTTCCACCGCTAACTTTGGAAAAAGAATGTCTAGTGGGAAAAACGGCCTCAACAATCCTTGTCCATAGACACTGACCAAACCTACCTTGGCTGTTGACCTGAGAGCCACAGAGTGACTGCAGAGGTCTCTGCTTGTTACAGGAAATTGGACACAGGCATAAATCAGGTACTAACATTGCCTTCCTTAGAGAGCCCTTTTAAAGCAACAGGCCATCGGAAGTACCCACCAAAGGCACACTCTATCACAGAGAGGTCAGAACAATATGCATGCACTTGATAATGGATGTGGTTATCTTGAGAGTTGATCAAATTTATGATGAGGTGGAATTTTTTTTATATGCTGAATGTATCCTTGAGAGCACATCAGGCCCTTATGGAAATCTGCCCATTATTGTATATAGAACTTGAAAAAGGGCCTCCCTGGTGGCGCAGTGGGTTGAGCAACGCACTATGAAGCAAACCGCAGCCACTGCAACACGAGTTCGATCCTTGCCACCGACCAGGGAGAGGACCCACATGGGATAGCAGAACTCTCCTGCCTCACCCGCTGTTGCCCTCAGCAGTGTGTTTTGGTCAGTCTGCCTGTTCTGCTCTCCACTCTTGTCTGGTGAACCCTCACCTCCCGCAACTCTGGTCTATACCCCAGGTCTTGTATGTACAAATAAATAAATCTTTAAAAAGAAATCATGAAAAAAAAAAAAAGAACTTGAAACATTTTACCAGTTGAAATTACTCTAGCTTTATTGCTGTTACTTTGCTTTTATGAGCTACTGTAGATTATACCTATCCTTCAGTTACTACCATTATGCCTTTGCTCACAAAGAAACCACCTGAAAAATACATTCTATATTAATAATGATAAATTAAATAGCTGACATTTACTGAACTCCGTGGGCCAGGCTTTGTGCAAAGTACTTTACACCCAAGTTCTCATTTGTTCTTCAGTGTATAAGGCACTTCTCACCATTTTACAGACAAAGAAGCAGACAGAGACTAAGAAATGTCCCTAGACTGCACAGCTGGCAAGGGGTAGACACTTGGACGTTGTTTTAAATAAATTTACGGAGTACGGTGTGTTGCATCAGGGCATGTGAAGTTTTATGCAAGATGAGCTCTCTGTTAAGGAGTTTACAAAGCCGCAGGTGTAGTAAAACAAAACACAAATATCTAGAGGTGTGTGACAAGTGATATGAACATTCTTGTAGCAAACTGAGGGCTCATTCCTGGGAAATCAGTAACAACTGAGCTGGGTTTGAAAGAGGGGTACACTTAGAGAATAAAGTATGAGAAAGTCTTTCCAAGCAGAAAATTTTAGTTGAGCTTCCCAAATATAGGATTAAACCAGAAATATCCGGTATCACATTTTTCTTTTATCATCACTTACCATTTTATTACTAAAATGTTCATGTATTTTATCTACTTATTCACATAGTTCATTGTAAGCACAATCCTCAATACTTAATTTTTTTTCCAAATACAATACCTAAAATCAATCTGATAGTAAAATTCTGGTAGTAGCAGAGAGCTGTTTAGAATAAATTCAGATTTCAGAAGTTATAAGCAGATTCTATTAAAAGTTCTTCCTCTCGGAGAGCAAAAAGATGGCGACAGAGAGACAATAGGCTCAGAAAGCTCCTGGAAGATACAGGAAAAAGGGAAAAAATACAGCAGGCCCCAGTACGAACTGTAACACTGAGGATAAATTGGACTATATTTTCAACCTACCCAGAGAAGAAGGACGCACAGAAGAGACTAACAAAAGGAGAAAAGCCGTTTAAAC
>JAGFMF010011380.1:9052456-9176416 GCA_019455555.1 Galemys pyrenaicus | reverse complement strand
AGGTGATGGTGCACGGGTGAAATGGTGGTGGGTACCCCCTGGGGACTACAAATGATGTCAAATATAACTAATAAAAAAAAAATTAAAAAAAAAAAAAGTTCTTCCTCTCTTATGTAATTACGGTCATTAATAAAGACTTATTATAGAGAAAAGTATTTCCTTGTAAAATGGAAAGTCCACAAGTGGGATTTATTCCAGGGAGGCAAGAATGATTCAGCATCTGAAAATCAATCAACTTCACCACATCAACAAAATGAGATAAAGCATATAATCATATCAATAGATGTTGAGAATGCATAAGATTCAATATCCAATTATGAAAAAATGCTTCAAAAGTGGGACTAGATGTAATATAACTAAACATAACTAAAGCCATATATGACAAACCCACAGCTGATATTCTCAACGTGAAAAGTTTTCCCACTAAGATCTGGTACAAGATAAGGATGTCTGCTTTCACCACTACTATTCAATATAGTATTGAAAGTCTTAGCGAGAGCACTTAGCAAGAGAAAGATACTAACAGAGCCCACATGGGATCAGAAAAATAAAGCTATCACTATTTGCAGATAATATCAAAATATAAATAGAAAACCCTAAAGAATCCACTAAAAACTAACTGAAACAATCAGTTTATCTACATGGCAAAATGAATTGACAATATTTACTTGTGCTCCTACATACAAACGATAAACTAGAAGAGAATAAATCAAGAAAACAATCCCTGTTACAATGACATAAAAAAAATTAAATACCTAGCAGTAAACTTAACAAAGGAGGTGAAGGACCTATACAATGAAAGTTATAAAACGTTGTTAAAAGAAATAGAAGACACAAAGAAATGGAAAGGTATTCTCTGCTCGTGAATTAGAAGAACATCATTAAAATGTCCATCTTACCCAAAGCAACATACAGATTCAATGCAACCCCAACCAGCATTTCAAAGGCTTTCGAGCAAACATTATTGAAATTTATATGGCCTCACAAAGGACCTCAAATAGCCAAAGCAATCCTGGAAGGAGAAAAAAAAAAAGGAGTAAGAGTGATATCACACTCTTAGACTTCAAATTAATCTACAAATCAAAAAAGTATAGTGCTGAATCACAAAGGCAGAATACACTGACCAACAAAATAGAATTGAGAGCCCAGAAATAAATCCACATCTCTATGGACAGTAAATCTACAACGAATGAGACAAGAGTATACACTGGAGAAAGTCTTGTCAGCAAATCGTGCTAGGAAAACTGTACAGCCACATGCAAAAGAAGGAAGTTAGACTTCCTTCACACCATTCACACATATGCACACACACACATAAATTAACTCAACATGAATAAAAGACTTGGATGTAGGACCTGAAAGCACAAAATACATAGAAGAAAATGTAGACGAAACATTCCACAATATAGCTTCAGTGATGTCTTTGTGGATTTGTCTCCAAAAGCAAGAGAAACAAAAAAGAGAATATAAACAAACGGACTACATCAAATTAAGAAAGCACAGCAAAAGAAACGATCACTAAAATAAAGACACCCTACAAAACAGGTTTTGTTTGCATGTCATACATTTGAGAAGGGGTCTATATCCAAGATCTATAAAGAACTTATACAAAAACAAAAAGAAAACAAATAATCCAATTTAAAAATGGGCAGAGGAGTTAAATAAGCACCTCTCTGAAAAAGACCTGAAGACACCTATTGTCAGGGAAATGCAAATAAAACCACAATGAGAATGGTCCAAATCAAAAAGGCCCGAAGCAACAAGTATTGGTGAAGATGTGGAGACTCGTGTACACTTTGGGAGGAATATAGACGGATGCAGTCCCTATGGAAAGAGCAGGGAGATTTCGCCAAATACCAAAGATTGATCTGCCATATGATCCAGAAATTCCACTCCTAGGTATCTACCCAAAGAACACAAAAACTCTGATTTGAAAGAAAACCTGTACTCTTATGTTCATTGTAGTACCAGTTACAATAGCCAAGAAATGAAAAAAACAAGTGCCCCCAAACAGGTAAGTGGATAAAGATGATGGACTACTACCCAGCAAAATGAAATAAAATGATATATACAAACTCTCACCATTTTTAACAACATGGATGAAACTGGGGGTTGGGGGGGGTGGGAATTTTGCTTAGTGAAATCAAAAGGAGAAAGACAAATACTGGACGGTGTCATATATGTGGAATACAGAGAACCAGAACAAAGGGTCGGTTAAGACCAAACCATAACTAACTCTGAATCGAGGCTACTAGAGGGTACAGCGATGGGAGAGAAAACAGGGGAGAGGCCTGATGGACGAAGACGGAGGTCTTCAGTGCCTTGGTAGTGCTGTGGTGTGAAACGTGCCCCTGAAGGATGTGATCCGATACCTTTAAATCATATACAAGGTTATAAGCCAGTTACCTCAATTAAAAATAATAAAAAGGAAGGTCCGGCTGTATCAGATGGTAACAGCAACGTGGTTGACTAAGATTCTGATTCTGCCTTTGGAAGGCAATTAGGAGCCCCCATGTACAATTAAAAGATCTAGTTCTAGCAAAGCCAAATATACAAATGTCCTGTAGCCCATCCATGGTCAGTCAAACCACTTAGGGCCATGTAGAAGAGGGGAGCTGCTGGGGAAGAGGGTGTTTCTGCCTACCCCTGCCCAGTCAAGTGCCAAATTCTTTCCACCACTTTGATGTTGGCAGCAGAAGACAGAGTCAGAACAAGAAGGATGGAAGAAACTGACAGCTTCCACAGCGCTCCTAGTGCTGCGGTCCTCGGGGGTGGGGGTGAGCCTTGGTCTGCTGTCTCAGTGGTTCAATCTCGTGCCTTCTGTACTGTTAGAGCACTCTGCACCCTTTCAGTTTAAAGGGGGTAAGGAGGACTTACATTCCCACAATACCCCACGGAGACCATGAAAAACAGATGTTTTAAACTCAGCACAAATAAAAGCAACCAGGCACAGAAAAGAATAATCATGTATGCAAGATCAGACAGTTTATAAAAGCCAGATCTGTGACATTTCAACTAAGCCAAGGGTTGCTGTGAAATTTTAAAGATATTAACTGGTTCCATGAGAGATATACATATATTTTTATATGAGCATATTTATATATAATGTTAACTTTGGAATTAGGGAGGGGAATGTTGTAGAACAGAACAGAGGGTTGGGAGGATGAGGGTGAGCTCGGGGGTCATCAGAACAAAGCAGTAAGGATGAGACCTTTGGCGCATGCAGGCAGATGAGTCTCTTGACTCCACCCCTGGGTTTCACTCTTGAATGAGGGTCATTTACACGAAGTTTGTCACACAGTTCCTTCAAGCCATCACCGTGTGTCCAGCTTTTCCCCAGCTAAGCACAATCAATGTGGGTATTTTTTTATATATACATAACAAATACAGGGTCTTCAGTGCAGCCACCCTGCCTGTCAGGGTTTTTGTCTGTTCTCTTAATCACACTCCGAGATTCCCTCCCGCATCACATCATCTCTAGACAGCACCAAGATGGCACCATCATTGAGGCTACTCTGCTGAATTGCAAATGTCTTCCACTGCATTTGGCAGCTCCCTCCCCTACCACAGATCTCTAGCAAAGCGCTGTAAATCAGCATGTTCTAAGCAGCTGAACCAGAAACAACCAAAGAGGATATTTGGACCAAATGGAGTGGGAAGCCAGAATGAAAAATTTAAACGCTAAGGAAAATGTATGATTAAAGAATAAAGATGAATTGAGCAGAAGCTGTTTTTATATTTCATGGGATGGAATATAGAAAGCATTTGCAAACGTATTGGTAGAATCATACCTGGTACCAATTATTCATATTACTTCCACCTCTGTCCCACACAAATCACCATCTGCAGGTCACAGTAGCATTAGCCTAACTTGAGGCAATGCCCAGTGGAGAGAGACCACACCACATTCTGAAAGAGTGTCCTGTGGAACAGGACAGGTGGGAAAACCACCTCTACAGCAAACAGCAGGAGGTTCTATCTCTAGCCATTTCCAACTTTCCATTTTGCATCTTTATGACATAAAAATATAAAATAATCTGATAGGATTTAAAAAGAGAATGCATGCATGCCTCACTGGAATAACCACACTTTCATACACTGAGTATCAAGTATACGTCAGGCACTGTGGTAAGTGCTTTCCCAATATTTTCATCTCAGCCCTCTGAACGAGGCAGTGGTAGGTCTTATTTTGTTTTATCCGTGGTGAGATTAAGTGAACTGTCCAATGGCATACAACTAGTTAACAGCTGGTCAAGTTTCGAACCCAGGTCTGTCTGACTCCAAAGACCATGCTTTCCATCATTACCACATAGTGCACCCCCACCTCTTGGTTGGAGGCAGTTCTTAGCTATAAATAACAAAATCCAGTCTTTTAGTTAAATCTAGAAAGCAACTGGTAAAAGGAGGCCAAGTAGATCCCAGAACTTCCGCAAGGGCCAGGGACCCAGGCTGGACTGCCACAGAGCCAAGAACAAAGCCACTCCGCCGTCTGGAATCCAACAGAAACCTCACTACAGCTCCGCTCCGACCCGCCACTCCTACCGATCGCGCCCGTGACAGGACAGCAGGTTGTCCACTAACACTGGCCCAGAAGAGTAGCCGGCCTCTGCCGCCAGTCCTGCAGGATCAGTCTCACTGCGCTGCCTGCCACTGCTCACGCCCGCCCGCATGCTGTGTGGGTGCATCCAATTAGCAGCCCTGAAATAAAATGGCTGCACCTGGGGAAAAGGAAGCTGGAAAATATATTTCGGGAAAGTTTTTCTTGGAAAGACTTACATTATGGAAACTGTAAAAAGAAGAGGAGAATGAACAAAAAAGATTCGGGTCTACTAAAAATAGTATTAAATAAGCTTTTGCAAAGGGTCCGCCATGTGCAGGGCAGAGTGCTAGACTCAAGTGTAAGGAATTATAGTCTGAGATCTGATCTCCAGAAGCTGAGGCATCAGAATGTGACAGATGAAGGAGATGACCAGATGATTTGAACTTGTAAGGCACAGAGGTAGAAAGGAGGTCCAGATATCCTGGACCTCTTTCCCATGCAAACCTCAAGGTGCAGGGCAGAGAAGAATGACCACATCCACGTCATCCACTCCAATCAGTGGAGAGCCTAAAGGTGGAGGAACTTACCGTAAAATGGTCATGAGAACATAGAAGACAGATATCAAAAGAGTTCTAGATTTTGGACAGTAGCTTAAGGAGGAAAGGTTATAATATTATGCCACACAGCGTTACAAAGAGTCAGAAGTTGTGGACTTGCAGATCTCCTGGAGGGCCAAAGGGTCGGGGGCTTTGTGGTTAGGAGCTACTTCCAGACTTCAACGGGACAGCTCCAGCACAACCCCACTGCTGCTGCTGCTGATAAGGACAGAGCGAACAGGAAGCCCTTGAGCATCACTGGTGCAGTGTAAACTAGTATAGTCGCTGTGAAAACAGTACTGAGGTTTCTCAAAAAATAAAAAAAACAGTACTACCATGTGATCCAGTAACCCCATTTTTGGGTATTTAGCCAATGGAAATGAAATCACTTTGCAAAAGAAACATCTGTATACCTCCATGTTCATTGCAGTTTTATTCACAATAGCCAAGACATGGAAACATATAAAGAACTCATGTGATTCAACAAAAAGAAACCAGTTACCCCTATCAAAAAAACAGACAGAAGAGCTAAATAGGTTCTTCCAAAGAAGAGACAGCCACAGGCACAATGTTCACCATTGCTTATCATCAGAGAATGCAAATCAAGACCATAGTGAGAGATCATCTCATACCCATGAAAACGGCCTACACCAAAAAGATCAGAAACAACAAATAGTGGTGAGGATGGGGAAAAAGTAACTCTCCCACACTGCTGGTGAGGACATACACTGGTTCAGTTCCTTTGGAAGACAGTATGGAGTTTTCTTGAGATATTAAAAATATCATCTTCCACATGACCCAGAAATTTCAGTCATGAGTATCTACCCAAAGAACGCAAGGAACTAATTTGAAGGGATTTATGTAGTCCTATATTCAGTGCAGCCCATAACTTACAGAAACAGAGTAGATTAGAAAAAAATGTGATGGATATATATAAACACACACAAAATCCCAGAAATTAAAAAAAAAAAAGGAAATCCTGCCATTTGTGACAACAGAGATAGACTTCATGGCATTATGCTAAGTGAAATGAATCAGACAGTTAATCAAATACTATATGATCTATTTTAAACGTGGAATCTTAAAGAGAAAGAAAGAACAAAGCAAGTCAAACTTAGAAGAAGAGGTCAGATTTATGGCTACTAGAGGTGGGGAGTGTGTGTGGAAGGGGACAAGGAGGTTAGGGATTAGATGAAGGTAGTCAAAGATATGAAATTCTGGTTTCAAAACCCTGAGGATATAATATACAACATCACGTCCATAACTGCTCTAGGTATTTTTGAATGTTGCTGGGAAAGTAAATTCTAAATGTTCTCATGATTAAACACCTCTTTTGTAATTGTATGAGGACATAGATGGTAAATAAACTTACTGTGGCAATCATTTCACAATAAATATATGTCAAGTTATTATGCAACATACCTTATACAGAGCTCTATGTCAGTTATGTCTGGGGAAAATGTGCCCTCCCACATTTAACAGTCACTCCCTTGCAGCCTGGGGTGGTCGCATGACCCAGTTTGGGCCAATGAGATGTAAACAGAAGTCTACTGGATAGGATTTCTAAGGAAGCTATTATTTACTGAACGGGCTCAGATTCAACTGGTCAATCACTTTTGTTAAAATAGAATTTAGGAAATTTAGATTCACAGCAAAATTGAGCAGACTTTTTGCATGGAGGTCATCTTCAATGCATCTGAGTCAACAGCAAGAAGCAGGACCCCCAGATCACACCTATCACTTTTGCACTTTGCCCATTGCCCTTCCTCCTGTCAGAAACTCAGGGTAATGTGTCTTTTACCTCTGCTTAATGCAGAGTTCCCTTCCTCAGCGCAAATCTCAAAGGACAGAGACAGGCACCGCCAGTGTTCATGGCAAGGAGAGGAGTGGGGAGGCAGTCACTTTTGCTTCTTCATTAAATACCCAGTTGGGAATGTAAAACACCATCTGCAAGTCGGTACCTGCTGGGCAGAAGATGTGCATTCTGAGCAGAGAATCCATTTACTTTTATGAGAGAGGTTTTTTCCCTCTTCCTGTGAAAGTCCTATTATAAAAACAATTAGTCTCATCGAAGGATTCTGTTCTGCAAAAGAACTAATTCTCTACACAGCTGCTCTTCCTTAGAAACAGTCTTTGAACAGGAGGGAGGCTGAGCCTGACACTTCTGCAGAATCTGCTTCTAGAGCCCAAAGCAGTCTGGTCAAGGCAAGAGCACACCTGTCCCCACCCCACCCCACCTCTGTCCAAGCAGGGAGGGAGGGCCCCTGCTGGCACAAGACAAGGCTTCTAACACAACAGCCCTGCTCTGGAGACAAGACCCCACAGCCGCTCAAATCCAAGGGGCAGTCAACTGGATCACACACATCAGGTCCAATTCCCGATGCCAGCAGCACTCACCACGTTCAGCAGCTTTTGATAAAAATGGCAGCTTTCTAATACTTGCAGTGGCGCTGAGGTATATATACACTTTGGATGCGGAGATTCAGTTTATGAAGTACACTTATGAAATAGATTTTTCAAATGTACCATTATGCTTCAGCAGATTCTACTCTACTGCTTGGTAGTAGCCTCCTCTAAGGACACTGGTCCCATTTAACAGTTTTTCCATCCCTTTCTATACTAATATAGTCTGATTTTGGTTACTCAGCCTCAGCTCGTCCACTTTAAAATCTCAACCTCTTCCTCCCCCACCACACACGAGCGCTCAGATGCCAGGGACTTGCAGTCAGTGGTTTGCTGGCAGCTGCTGAACACCTTGACACCCTTCTCAGCTTGGATGGGAGGGGGTGGGACTGAGAGCTTCCACTGATTCTTGTGACGCAGAGTCTCACCACGGGGGATTTTAAGTTACCAAAAGGATGTCAGTGAACATAGAGTTGTTTGAAGCTAATCATAGCAGAATCCAGCTGTGTAGAAGGGACAGAAGGAAGTATGTGGCCCACATTGCTGTCCCACTGCTCAGGTGTTGGAACAGTGAGGAGCAGGAAGGCCACAGGAAATTTCCAACCTCATCGTATATGTGGCAGCAGGACTGAGGCTGCTCACCCCCTTTTACTGGTCACTATAACCAATCTAACATGTGGTCCCCCAGGCTTTTAACCAGAGGACATAACCGCAGGGAGTCCCCCCCATTCACACGGACCCTGTGGCCTGACGGTCCCTAGGTGGTGACTTTATACAACTAGGCAAGCATCTTTGGCCCACTCTGCTATCCAACAAGGAAGGCTACAGACACCAGTTTTGTCTGGCCTCCTGGGCCGAACACAACTTCTAGATGTTCTAGAATGGATGCCTCAAGGGGATAACAGTAGCTCCATCCAGGGCTTTTCCTTCTTTCACACAGACCACACCTGGTCAGCAAACACTGTGCGGGAGCAGGACCACAGGAGGGTAGGCTCCCACACACACCTGCCCCGGGAAAGCAACCTCTTACTCCCTTCCTCCAGCCTTCTTTTATACCGGGAGATGTTCCCAGCAAGCCCGGTGGAGAGGGGGGTTGCTAAAGGGTGCATAGGCTTCAGGACTTAGAATATGAAGTAATTCTTAGAGTCTTTTTTATCTTTCTTTGTGGGCTACAGTCACAAGCACGCATTAGGGAATATGTTACTATTAATGTCACTTATTCTTTACAGCACACAAAGGCTTTCATATGCGGTACTTGGTCTGGAGTGTGTATATCATTGGGATCCCCAAATACTTCCCAAGAGGACCACTGAGCATGCATGTTTTTGAGGGACTCAGTCCTCAGTTCTCAACTTACCTCCGCCCCTTCAGTTCTAATTTTACAAGACAAAGGCCCCTCAACCATCTCAAAACTTATAATTTTTATTATAGACCACCATGTGGATTTTAGCAAATAGCTCAGAAGGATCCAAGCAATCCCATCAAGCTAGTAGTTATAAAGTGGCTTTATTTTTTTATCGTCTTATTTTTGAAAGCAAGATTACTCAACACCTAAACCCACAAATATGAAAATTCATACAAATATGAAACCCCTATCCCATTCCAGCAAAACATAAAATTCTTTCACTGTATGTGTTTTAAGAGCATCAAGATATATATTATCAATTTGAAATAAAACAATAACTTGCTCTATTTCCTTATTTTTAAATATTTGCACTGTCTGTCGTCTTGGTCAGTTGTGTTCCAACAAATAAATAAGAAACTCAAATATAATAATTGTAATGGACATTATCATCACAGGAAATAAAATTTTTTAAAGATGTATTTATGCATACAAGAGCTGGGGTACAGGTCAGAGGTGTGGTTGGTGAGAGGATCCACCAGAGACAGAGCGGGGAGCAGAACAGGCAGAATGACTGAAACACACTGCTGAGGGGAGCAGCGGGCAAGGCAGGAGAGGTCTGCTGCGCCATGTGGGTCTCTGGTCAGCGACAGGGATCAAATTCATGTGGCAGTGACTGCGGTTTGCTTCATAGTGTGGTACTTAACCCACTGCACCACCAGGGAGGCCCCAGGAAATAAAATTTTTATGTTTCAACTTACAGTCATAATTGGCTTCAAGGAAGTATGCAAGGCTCTTGAAGCCACACTCCACCACCTGCCCTGCAGTCACGCCTATTCCCGTGTGTCATCAGTGAGTGTCCATTCCGTGACAGACTCTCAACTTCTCAGTCAACTTGCAGCCAAGGTATGTGATCCAGTCTGGATAAAGGGACCTGAGGTAAGTCTACCAGGGGGTTCTGGGAAAGGTGTTTTTCTCTAGTGAAAATAAGTGTTCTTTTTCCCTTTCTGCATTTGGATAGGTGAGAGATGTGAGGTCTGCAGGTATCGTATTACTATGAGGGAAAACCAAGCTCGCTAAAGCAAAGGCAGCAAGAGTTCTGACAGGTTGGGCTGCTAATTCAACCCTGGAGGCACTTCCCTCTAGATTTCCTACTACAAGAAAAGGACAAATTCTTAATGTTTATATAATTTTTAGTTAGAAGTTCTATTGTTTTTGTCGAAACAAATTCTGATATCTCTCATTTATGGTAAGTGTTTGGGATTTTAAGTGCCTAGGGAGCCAGCGGTTTTCAAATTTAACAGAAGCATTTTAAAATGAAATCCATTTGGAGGACAAATTAAAGAAAGAATAGAATGAAGGCAGAGACCAGTTGCAATAACTGGAGCAGATCAAGCTGCTGTGCCAAATACAAGTGAGTGGTCTTTGGGGATGTAGGCAGGGGGGATGGGGATTAGCAGCTCTGTAGCCACAAGTGGTTTGCAGGATGCTCCAGATCTTGCCTTTTCCCCAGGTGGTGGGAAGAGGAAAGAGAGAAGCCAGAGCAAGCATCTTTAAGTTGAAACCCAGAGGTTGTACACACCAGTCCCATTTACATCCCACCATCTCAGTCACATGGCCAAAGATGCAAAGGAGACTGGGAATTGTAGTTTAGAGTTGGAAGTCATGTGCCTACTAAAACTCACGTATAGGTCAATCACCAACAGGAAGGCGGCACAAAGTATATCAGAGGACATCTTCTTAAAGCTAGCCATAAGTACAGTTTAAGGTGCTTGAGATTGAACATTAAAATTTCTTAAAATTAAGCAGTATAAGATAGAACAGATGGTTTTAGACTCTGAAAGATACATGTTTGAAATAATTCTCACTTTGTTGAATAATTGCTGTTATCACTCATTCAATGACATACAGATCAAATTAACTGGCCTCTGAATGTAGAGCAGATACCAGGAAGAAATAAAGCAGAGTCTAGTACAGACCCGCACCCCAAGAAGCAGCAGAGGTGGACCAGGAAAGTAACAAAGCAAGCATCTGATGGTGCTTTCAATCTCTATCAAGTCATGATGCCATTTAAAAAAAAAATGCCACAAAAAGATGTGGCTTACAAACTGGTCCAACCAGCATGGAAAGCAGTGTGGAGGTTCCTCAAACTACTAAAAATAGAACTCCCACATGATCCAGCAATCCCACTCCTAGGAATTTACCCAAAGGACACAAAAACACTAGTTCAAAAGGACACCTGTACACCTATGTTTATCACAGCACTTTTTACAATAAGCAGGCTATGGAAACAACCCAAATGCCCAAAAATAGATGACTAAATCAAAAAGATGTGGTATATACACACCATGGAATATTACCCAGCAATCAAAAAGGATAAACTCATGCAATTCACAGCAACATGGATGGAACTAGAAGGGATTATGCTGAAATAAGCCAGAAAGAAAAGGAAAAGTACCAGATGGTGTCACTCATAGGAGGAATGTAGAGGAGACAAGGGACTAAGGGGGAAAAAATCAATTACAATAAATAATCAAAATCAACAGACAACTATAAATCTGACACATTCCTGAGGGAAAAGGAACGAAAAGTGTGGGAAGAAAACATGGGACTATGGTGATAGTACATGGGTGGATTGGTAATGGGAATTCCACAAGGATGAGAAACACACTGTACAAAAATGAAAAATATAAAATATATAATAAAATAATAATTTTTAAAAGATGTGGCTTATATCTCTGGAAAACTAAATTTCCAGAATATAACTTAATTCAGAGAGGGTGCCTGTGAAGGTAAGGGATCCTCTGGCAGACACATCCCTCAGGCACCTGACTCCCAAGTACTATTGGTATCTAGAGTGAATGGCCGTGTACCTGTGGCTGAAAAAATAGCGGGGGGAGTGGAGGGAGAAGAAACTGGGACAAGAAATCCAGGCAAAGCAATGACAGTTTGCTAAAAAGCCACTATTTTAAATTCTATTCTCCCAGCTGCAAGACATCTTAGCATATCAAGGGAAAACTTCAAAAGAACTGATGAGTTGTCTTGTAATAGCAGAATAATGCCATCCATCCCAGCACAAATCCATAGACCTCAGTGAAGCAGCACATTTGCTGGTGTCCGAGTTTTAAGTAAAGGCTCTAATTTAACAGAGTAAGTAATCCGGTGCTATTAAGCCCAATTTACTATTTATTTATACCCAAGGGAGCTGGAGCTCTAAGTTTCCTCTCCTTGAGAGGATATATTTATGTTTTGTAAATTATAAATTGCAAATGCTATAGATATGTATGCATACATACTACATACATATTAATGTGTATTAATGCTCCCCAGGAGGACCCAGTAGATTATTCTACTTGAAGCAAATATGAAATATTATATATAATGGTGCTCTAGAAATGCTAGCGCCCAGCACACATGTAACAAGCTGGTTGTGATTTGATTGTTTTAATCAAGATAAACAGAATACACTACACTGACCCTCTGCACCCAGACCGGCCCAGAAGCACCATGCAAGAAAGGGACAGAGGCACCCATGGAAGCTGACACCCTCACAGTGAGGGCCCAGTGATACTGGTGAAAACCACAATTTTTTGCCATGTTGATAAATAAGACTCCAAAACTTGCCTAAAAAACTATAATTTGTTCCTTTCTGTACTCTGACTGGTCACCGAAAGGATAATAAGGCTTTCCTTCTTTCTTTGTTTAATGAGGTATATTTACCCCGAAATTTAAATGAACAATTAATAAGACATTTAGCATCTTGTAGATTCCTGAATATCAAAGGCAACTGAACGACTCAAGATAATCAAGTTTGACAACATACTATTATTATTGTTCTTTCCATGTATAGCCCAGGGGACACCTCCCCCAACACCAAGGTTATTAAAAGGAAAAAAGTCTAAAAGACACTTAGAGAACACTGTCACCAAGCTGTCTCAGAAATAACACAGATAACAAAAGGAATTTAAGTTCAAAGTATCATCATAAACAGTCTTCTCCACAAAAAACTTACAATGAAAACCCCCAAGTAGCAAAAAATAGTTCATTCTTTCAAGCAAAAAGTGAAAGCGGGCCTCCCTGGTGGCGCAGCGGGTTGAGCACCACACTGTGAAGCATCTGCGGCACAGCAGCGTGAGTTTGATCCCCGGCCAGGGAGGGGACCCATTGCCCACTTCTCCCCCTCAGCAGTGTATTTCAGTCGATCAGAGACAGATTTCCCACTCTGTCTCTGGCAAATCCTCTCACCCCATGTGCTTCTGGCCTGTACCCCAATGCTTGTACGCATAAATAAAATCTTTAAAAAAAAAAAAAAGTAAAAGCAATCAAGTTCAGGTGCAACAATACTACACCCTTGGAGTTTGCTATGACAGCACTTGACCCTGAAATCTATTATGCTTCACTGCCACACACTATTTCAAGGACTCCATGAAGACAGTGAGCTTCAACTGGTTCTCCCCTACTTGTTGCCTGACCAAATCACTGAACAGTGACTGGTCCCCTCGGCCTTCCATCTGGGATCACTGATTCCCTGTCAGGCCTTCAACTTCTCTGTATCTGACTTCTCATCAAGCTCAAAGTCTCTCCCACCATACCCTGAGACTCTCAAACTCCATTCTTTTGCCTAATTTGGCCTTCAGTTAGTACTTGAGGCTTGTACAGCAGTTCCAAGCCACAACCATTCAATTCAGCCAGAATGTCACCTTGGCTCATCAGTGATTATGTAATTCTTTGCCATTACTGTACTCTATCTTTACCTTATTAAAAAAAATTAACAAGTAAAATTCAAATACTGACATCAGTGCCATAGGAATAATCTTCACCAATGTTGATGTTGGTGATTTTTTCTTTGGCATCACTGCCTCTACCCAGCCTAGTTATTAAGGATCCGGGTTACAGGTCTTGATAAGAGTCCTGGGCAATCAGGACAGTGGTGCCCACACAGGAAACCCCAGATAGGTTCTAAGTTCAGACATCATGTCCACCCCCCTCAAATACTGATGGCAAGAACCATCACCACTGCCTCTATCCAGGCTGGTGGAGGGGGAGAGGGAAAGATGGGGATAGAGGCAAACTTTATACTTTAAGCTCAATAATTCTGTGACCCTAAAATACTGTAAAGGTGTAAAGTTTATTAGTTAAAAAAAAATACACTGGAGGGTCTACAGGCATTGACTTCTCTCTCCACCTTGCTACCAGATGTCCACAATGTACCAGGGCTTGGTCACCTCATAAAATTTGTCACCTTCTCTCCTCCTCATGTAGTTTCCTCTACTCAGAACCCACATACCCTACCTAAACTTGCGTCAGCTGTGGTAGTAGGCAGGAAAGTGCTCCCCAAATATGTCTTAATATCCATATCCTCCAGAAACATTAGGTTTCATGCATAGCAGAATGGAGGATGCTGATCAGCTAGCTTTACTATTGGGGTAATCCCATAGTAGTTACAATAGTCCTTAAGAGTGAAAGGAGGAGGCAAAAGAATAGACTCAAAAAAATTTGACAATGGAAGCAGAGAGATGCTGGCTTTGAAGATGGATGAGGGCATAAGTCAAAAAATGTGGACAGCATCTAGAAGCTGGAACCAAGCAAGGAAATCAGTTCTTCCCTAGAGCATCCAGAAAGAATTGAAGCCCTGCCAACACCTTGATTTTACCCCAGTGAGACCCATTTCAGACTTCTGAATTACAGAACTATAAGAAAATAAATTTGTTATTTCAAGCCACTAAATTTGTAGTTATTTGTTACAGCAGCAATAGAAAAACTAATATACTATCCTTCAACCATTTCTTTGCCTTTGTTCTATGATAATACCCTTTCTACCTAAGCACCGCACATGCTCCTTACCAACTGGTTGGGGAGGAAGTAGAGCATAGTAATATTTCAAGGGATTCTCTTACTTCTCTAGTGATATAAAGTACAGGGATCATAAGTTTTAACACTTGAAAGATTTGGCATGCTGAAATTAAGATTCACTTCAAATCAGACGCTGACTTTGAAGATGGATGAAGCCATAAGTCAAAAAAAAATGTGAGGATTCATTCCAATCAAACTCCAAATTTAATACACCTCCAAGCTATGTATTTGATCAATGCTTATTACTAATATAAAATCATAAAGGAAATTTTTCTTTCTTAATATAATATAGTAATTCATATGGTGTCTCTCCCACCTCCTCTCCCTACCTCCCACCAAAGTTAGATCAATGAGGAACTACTAGAAGCTTTCTCATGAAGGTGACAAACAAGATGACAAGATCATCCAATCACCTCAATAATTTAACATTGTTCTGGGATACCATCTGTTGAGATAAAGTGGTAAAGAGAGACAAAAAGTAGGTATAATAATTGAAATAGAGAAAAAAATTGCAAATAAAATGGAAATATATAAAATTATTTTAAGATTATAAGATTGTTCACATTTTTAAAAAAGAACTAAAACTATTATAAACAAAAATAATTCAGGATTTAGAAGTTCCAGTCCAAGATGTCAACATACAACAGAAGACCCCTGAACTCATCTCCTCCTATAGAAACACAAATTTATAGCTGCACAATTACCTCTAAAAGAAATTCAGAAACTTGTTGAGCAATTCCTATACAGTGAGTGAATGAGAAAAATCCCCATCGTGAAACAGAAAGGAAACGCTGAGACACTCACTCACGATAAGCCCACCTCAGGCATAGCCACACACCAGCAGGAGCGAACTCACAACTCAGTGCTGAGAAGTGGCATATTTGGACCAGACCTCTCATGCTGCATGAGCCACCTGAGGACCGGAACTCCAAAATACCTCTCTTTGAAAGTCAACATAACTCTGACATCCACAATTCTTCTGCAAGAAAGGAACAGAACTGGTTCTCTCAGGCTTGTAAGGATGCCCTGTGGTTGTCCCCCAGTGCTCAATGCAAGGGCAGCAGACCAAAACTCCCTTTCCCAGATAGTCTTCTGCATACTTACAGGATCTGTTGCCTGAGGGTTAGGCTCCTAATTTAGCTCCCAACCAATGCTAATTTTATGCACATCCACTTACATCCAAAAAAAGAGAAATTTACTATTTTATGCCCCCTCCAATTGATTATCTTTGCCTAATCTTGAACTTCAGAAAAGTGAATTATTGAGTAGTAGGGACAGACTGCAATCCTTCCTGGAAATTGGGGGATCAGCAGACAGTATCTTCATTACTCTCCCCCTACCTGCTCTAGGTCCCTGGTATCTGTCTGAAAGGCACTTTTGCATTCATCTGCTGCCCCGACTTTTGCAAATTCCACTCAGAGTGCATACCTTTACAGACTGGGAATTGGCACTTGAATTCCAGGTCCCACAGAATGTAACAAATACTTCCCTAACCAGCTATCTCCTGGGGCTCAACAGAGGGAGCAAACAGAAACACCAAGTCTCAGTCTTTCCCTAAAAGAGATCTACCTGCTTAACTGAAAATTGCTACAATAAGGTATGGGTCCAATCACCCTGCACCTAGATACTGACTGAGAGCCTCCTTTCCGGTACACCGGGCATACCCAAGATTATTGGGAGCCACTAAGAACAAAGAAGGTGACTTGGACGATCACAGAGATTAGAGAGGCAATCAAGATCTAGGCATGAGCTGAACAATAAGTTTCACCTCCTATACAAGAACACTCTATCAAGACTGGGAGAAGCAGATATTTCATCTAGTGCACAGAAACTGTAAATCAAAGAAAACTGAAGAAACTGGGAGTGATATTCCAAACAAAAGAATAAAATTCCAGAAACAGACTCTAATGAAATGGAGATAAGTGATTTACCTGATAAGGAGTTCAAAATAATGGTCATAAAGATGCTGACTGAGGTCAAATAACGATGAGTAACGAAGTGAGAGTATTAGCTACAGTGGATTAAACTAAAATTCAGTTATGACAAGAAAACTGAAAAATTCACAGATGTGGAAATTAAATATCATGCTACTAAAAAAACCCAATAGATTAATAAATTTTCAAAGCACCTACCCTGAGAAAAATAGAAATAGAACATACTGAAAACACCGGATGCGGCAAAAGTTCGAACAGGAAAACTTATAGTGCTAAACACCTATATCAAGAAAAATAAGGTTCACAAACAACCAACTTTATACCTCAAATATCTAGAAAAATAGCAAACTTCCCCAAAGAAAATATAAAAACTAAAGTAGAAAAAAATACTGAAATAGAAAAGATCAAAAACAGGTTTTTTTAAAAAAGGTAAAGAAAATTGAGAAATCTTCAGTTAGACTTGTCAAGAAAAAAGGGGAGATGTGTCAAGTAAATAAAATCAGAAATAAAAGAAGGGCCATTACAACTGATACCACAGCAGTGATTATAGGGGCCTCCTCGGTGGTGCAAGGGGTTAAGGTGCAGCACTATGAGGTTATCCACAGCCACTGCAGCAATTGCCAGCCTGGGAGTTCAATTGCCAGCCTGGGAGTTGACCCACATGGCACTGCAGATGTCTCCTGTCTCACACACTGCTCCCCTCAGCAGTGTATTTCAGTAGATCTGCCACTGTATCTGTGGTAACTTCTCTCACCCCCCCACCCCCCGCACCTCTGGCCTATACACCAGTCTTGTATGCATAAAACAAATACATCTTTTTTTTAAAATACATTATAAAATATTGTAAAAGACTAATAAGAAAACAAACTGGACAATGTAGAAGAAATGAATAAATTTCCCAGAAACCACAACCTAACACACCATTTACTAGAGAGGAAACTATGAATATTCAAAACCCCCCTCCTCACAAAAAAGAAACAAAAGTCCAGGACCAATTAGCTTTACTGGTAAATTCTACCAAACTCTTAAGTCTGTATCCTTAATGAACTTAAATGTAAGCATCTCAACAAAATTATAGCAAAATCATTCATTCATTCATTCATTTATGCATACAAGAGCTGGGGTATAGGCCAGAGGTGTGGGCAGTGAGAGGATCCACCAGAGACAGAGTGGGGAGCAGAACAGGCAGAATGACTGAAACACACTGCTGAGGGCAGCAGCAGGCGAGGTAGGAGAGGTCTACTACGCCATGTGGGTCCCCTCCCTGGCCAGTGGCAGGGATCAAACTCGTGCTGCAGTGGCTGTGGTTTGCTTCACAGTGCACTGCTCAACCCACTGTGCCACTAGGGAGGCCTGATAGCAAATCAAATTCAACAATACAATAAATGGATCATAAACCTTGACAAAGTGGGATTTATTCCAGGGATACAAGAATGGCTCAAATCTACAATCAATGTGATATATTACATTGATGGCATGAAAGAAGTATATGATCACCTCAAAATATGCAGAAAAAGAATTCAACACTGATAACTCATGTTATCCAATAAGAATTCTCCACAAACCGAGGATAGAGGGAACACACTCAACATATAAAGGTCATATATGACAAGTCCACAGCTAACACACTCAATACTGAAAATATGAAAAGATCTCTAAGATCAGGAACAAGTATATTGTACTTCTGATACAAACAGCAATAAATGTCCTAAGCAGAGCAATTAAGAAAATGTATCCACATTGGAAAGGAACAAGAAAATGGCCTCTTTTGCAAATGATCTGATATATAGAAAACCCTAAAGACTTCATAAAAATATGTTAGAACTAATAAATTCAGTAAAGTTTTAGGATACAAAGTCAATATATAAACCTGTTGCATTTCTATATGTTTTAATAAATTATTCAAGAAAATAATTCCATTTACAATTATATAAAAAATACTCAGGAATAAATTGAACCCAAGGGGCAAAAGATCTGTACACTGAAAATGATAAGACCTTAATGAAAGAGACTGACGATGACACAAATGAAAATACATTTCATGGATATGGGCTGGAAGAATATTGTTAAAATGTCCTTACTAAGCAAATCCATCAGCAGAGATAAAGCAACCCCTATGAAAATTCTGATAACATTTTTCACCGAAAAAGAGCAAACAACCCTAAAATTCACATAGAACTACAAGACTCAAATAACCAAAATATTTTTGGGAAAGAACAGAGCTAGAAGTTTTGTATTCCTGGTTTCAAATTATTTTACAAAGCTATAATGATTGTAAAAGTGTGATATTGTCATAAAATCAGACAGATCAATGGAACAAAAAAGAGCCCTGAAACAATAGATGCATGCATATATGACCAATTAATTTACATTAAATAGCCAGTAAGATACAATGGGAATAACATCCTTAATAAATGATGCTGGGATAATTGGACAACCAAGGCCAAAGAATGGAATTGGATGTCTTACACCATATATCAACTCAAAAGGAATGTAAGATATGAAACTATAAGACTCATAAAAGAAAGTAAATGGGACTACATCAGAGTAAAAAGCTTCTGCACACCAAAGGAAACGATCAGCAAAATTTAAAGAATAGGTGAAGAAGAGATCTACAAATTAGCCTCAAATTCAGTGAAATTCTATAAAGAAACAGAAATACTGTAACATTTGCATTTAAACAATTTGAATGGCAATTTCTGAGAAAATTTTGAGCTGTAGAAGGCTATATAGACAAGTCAATAAATCCTGTCATTCAGCTTTAGTTTTGGGGAACCAGAAACTTCTCATTCTTGTCTGATGCCTCTCATCTCTAAGAGCACTGACTCCAGCTAAATTTCCTGGGCACTGGGTTAATTTCTTTAGGTCACTGCTGATTCAAAGAAAGCGAGTGGGACAGAACCAGCTTTTCACAGCTGTGATTCACAGCTGTGAATCCCCAGGGTGCTGAAATAACAGTACAGTACACTAATCCAATCTGTGCTTTTCCTAGCGGCTGTCATTACTGCAAAATGAAGTAAACTTGATAGACAAAAAGCTTCAAGGTGGTTATAAGGCTGTGGAGTTGGTCGAGTTAGACATGCGAAATCATATCTGGGGCATAATGAGGGTTGTGAGCAGAGAGGACAGTAGCCACAGAGACCCAGTAACCATATACTGTAGATCCCACATATACTACTGCATATAGCATGTGTGTTGTGTTTATCTACACACGTATATACATAGATATGCCACAGTAAATATATGCATAAACATATGTATGATAGCCATTACATATACTACTATATGTAACAAACTATGTATGTGTAAACTATAACACCGTATATACTTATATAGGGTGCATACATGTATGTGTACATGTAACATGCACATGCTAGTCACTATAGTTTCACCCTGCTTCTCTGCTCATCCACCCACAGCTCAGCATTCCTGCTCCTATCACACGAGGCTTTCACAATACCTTGAGTGTGTCATGCCATGCATGACCTTAGTACATGCTTTTCCACATCTGAATGCCTCCTCCCACAAACATCCCTCTCCTACCAACTCATGCTAATCCTCAAGGGCCCAGCTCAAACCCCGCTTCCTTGGGGGAGCCTGTCCTCTCAGATCAGGTCAAGCCCTCCATTATAAACTATTCTTTCCCTAAACAGCATTTTTCACTATTGATACCGCATTAGGCTGTTACTTTACAATATTATCTGTCCCCCGCAACAGAGCTTCAGTTCTGTGAGTACAGGAACTTAGCAGATCTACTCACTATGGCATCTCCAAAGTGTAAAATGCCTAGCCTGAAGTAGAGTCTCAATTAACACTGGTTACATGGATGGATTTGCAGCTGATAAGAAACCCAATCAAATATCAGTGGAGAAAGCAGGCTCTGCTGCGCAGACTTCCTCCAGGTAACACTGATGTGCCCTTTGCCCTGAGGCAGTGGCTAGCAAATTTGAGCCTGCAGTAGAATCACCTGGAGGGCCTGGTAAAACAAGCCAGCCCACCTTCTGCCTCTGTAGGAACTGGATTGGGGCTGGAAAACTGCATTTCAGTTTTCTGGATATGGTTAAGCTCCTGGCCTTGGGATTTCATTCTAAGAATCACTATTCTAAAGCTAAGTCATCTGGCAGTTTCTGTACACAGCTTGCTAGACACAACCAGACCACTTCCAACTTTTCTATATGGGACTCCTACCGTGACCAATGCACAGGTCTTGGCAATCTCACTCTTATTGACATTAGTGGTCTCCTCTTCAGTGGGCTGCAGGATCACCTGTACAGATGCCCGGGGCTCAAATTCTAGACATTGAGTTCCCACTGGTATGCATAGGAACCCAGCATCCTACAGAATCCTCAGGTGATGTTAAAGCGTGGCGAGGATTGAGAACTGCTGATTGAATCATGCCAAGTAAAATCAAGCAAACCTTACAATAATGGCATAAGTTTAACCTGCAGTGACCGAGCACATTCCTCCCAAAACAATGCCGTGCCTTTTTACTGGAAAACCTAGTACCACAAAGCACATTATTGAAAAACAGAAAATATTTTTACTTCAAAAAAAAAAAAAAACCATACTAAATGAACCTGGAGTCAGAAGTAGGGACCAGAATATAGATGGCCCATTCCTTCAGTTCCTTATAGTGGGAAGACCGTGCTAGGTACCAAGTCGGGCGCTGGGCACACAGGTGCTATGGGACACAATTTCTGTAGGGATGAACTTACAGTTTCCAGCTGAGCTGTTGGGAATCTTCCAGGTGAGGGTCCAGAAGGCACAGACTGGGACTCTGAACACCAGAAGACTACAGAGACCCTGTCTAGTCCAGAGACACCAGTGTAGCTGAGAGGTGCTGCCTGTGTCTTCCTTCCAGGGCTCAGAGCCCACTACGGTCCCAGCAAAATTAAGATGGTAAATGCAGGCTCATCCGAGGCCTATTTACAAGCCTGGGAAAGGTAAAATATCGATTAGGTGTGACTGAGTACACTGGGTTTTGAATTCCGACCGGCTAGGGGTCAAAGGGAAAGTCTTGATAAACAGGCGACCCTTAGACAACATGAGAGGTGGGGGAGGGGTGGCAACGGCTCCTCAGAGTCGATCCATCACATGAGTCTTGCCCACATTCGGGTTGAATCCGTGAATTCAGAAGCCACTTATTGTGCAAAAGTGGACTACAGGTTTACAGCTTTCAAACCCGTTGCCCAGCAGTCAGCGGGACGCACCCTGGCAGGAAGCAGCAGGGCAGCCTTTAAGGAAAATACATCCACACACCAGGCTAACAAAGGGGAATCTGCTGCGCAAGTCCCCACGCCTTCAAAACGCAGGGTCCTCAGAAATTGCTGGTCTGGAGACCTAAAACAACATTGGGGGCCCTCCCCCCTATCTAATCTATACTTCGGGGCACACCCAGGTCCTAAATGTAAGAGGTCTGAGGATAGGCCGCCTTACCTTGGAGTCCGGTTGAAATTCAGAAGTTCAGAAGCGCGATTCCCACCCTGGCGACTAAGGGGAATCTGCCTCCCACCACCGCTGCACGGGATCTCCTGGCCCCTCCGCAAAGGGCGTGGCCTGTTCTCACGCCTGGCCTCACCCGAGAGCCACCAAAATCAGCAGAGCAACTGTTTTCACCTGTGGGGTAGCCCGGCCCCACCCAAGACCAATTAACCCGGAGGTCAGAGGGTGGGGCCTGTCTTTGGTCATTTTTATGGGGCATCTGGCCTGGAGGGCTCTAGCTACAGAAATACCTACCCTGGTAGGGGTCACTCCCCCATAGCAGCTACAGAAATACCTACCCTGGTGGGGGTCACTCCCCCATAGCAGCTTGTCTCGCTCCCTGGCGGGCCACTGCATTTTTGCAGTCATCCTTACTCTAGGAAAAAGTCAGCTGGATGCTTAAAATCAGCTTACTCATGAAATTCTGCCATTTTACAATAACACAAATGGAACTAGAGGGAATTATGCTAAGTGAATAGTCTGACAAACACTGTGATTTTACTCATATGTAGTAAAAAAAAAAATGACTGAATTAACTAAAACAAAAGTAAACTTTTACACCCTACAAACAAAACACTGGCTATCACGAGGGGAAGGAGCAGGACCATGGGTAAGCCAGGTGAAAGGGTCAACCAGCATTCTGGTAGCAAACACAAGATAGCAGGTGCGGACGTTGTACACCTGAAACCTGTATAATGTCATAAACAAACCCTGCTTCAATAGGAAAAAAGTCAGCTTACTCATTTCTACTGCCATGGGGTGCAGGAAGATGGGGGTGTCTGTCCCCACCCTCGCCTTGGGAAGCGGAAGTCCTCTGCCCTTCTCTCCCCTCCAGGCTGCCCATTCACTCATTTATACAGCAGGCATTTTTGGAAGAACAACTCTAACATTTCCTGGGCACTTACCCAGTCAGGCAGTGACTGGGGGGCTAAGGAGACGGCAGGGAACAAGCGGTTGTGCTCCCAGATAATGTTTTCTAGAGCAGAGAATCAGACCCTGAAGTGTGAACGAATAAATGAACATTCCAGATAGGACTGCAAGTTCAGCAACACAGGGTGTTGTCACAGTGACTGGAGTCTTGTGGAGAGGAGGGTTTCCATGGATTAGGGAGTCAGAAAAACTTCTTTTCTGAGAACATGACATCGAGCAGAAACCTGAATCATAAGAAGAAACAAACCAAGTCCCAGGCAGGGGGAATAGCAACCCGCACAAAGGCACTAAAGTGGGAATGGCTTGTATGGGGGAGGGGTGGGGTGCAGAGAGGACATGATAGGGGAGCAGGAAGGGACATCCATAGGTAATGAGAAGTCACAGGAGGAAAGATGTGAGGTGATTTGTACTTTTTTTTTTTAAGATTTTTTATTTATTTATGCATTCAAGAGCTGGGGTACAGGCCAGAGTCATAGGAGGTGAGAGGATTCACCAGACAGAGTGGGGAGCAGAACAGGCAGACTGACTGAAACACACTGCTGAGGGGAGCAGCGGGCGAGGCAGGAGAGGTCTGCTATGCCATGTGGATCCCCTCCCTGGCCGGCAGCAGGGATCGAACTTGTAATGCAGTGGCTGTGGTTTGCATCATAGTGTGTTGCTTAACCCACTGTGCCACCAGGGAGGCCCAATTTGTACCTTTTAAAGATTGCTCTGGCTGCCATGTGAGAATGGAATGTAAAGGAGTGAGGGAGGAAGCAAAAACATTATTTCCAGGCTGTGTCCAGCATCCAGGGAGGGAGTGTGGGATCCAGAGCACTGGCTGCTGTGTGCTCCCGGGAAGCCTTTAGTTGCTGTTCTATGGAGGGGTTTGGGGCATTGCTCCTGGCTCTGTACCGCAGCTTCCACACACGTGAGCCACCAGTATGGGTGCAGCTAGAGGGGATGATGCTCAGTGAAATAAGCCAGAAGGAAAAAGAAAAGTATTGGATGGCCTCACTTATAGGAGGAATATAGGGGAACCAAACAAGGAATCAGGAAAAAGAGAAACAAAACTAGCAGGCAAAATATAAATCAGAGACACTGAGCAGAAGGAGTAGGATCAGAACAGGGGAGGAACGAGCACAAGAAACTATGGCGATGGTCATGGATGACTTTGGCAAGGGGGAATCCTATAGGGATTACACCTGAGAGGAAACGTAAAAAATACATATATAAATTGTTTAAAGTGAAATAAAAATAAAAGAGTTGAATAATCAAGCAAAGGCCAGAAATGATTTCTGGTTTTGTCTCCTATTATCTGTACGCTTTAAGTCATTTCTGAAACCACGGAGTCCCAGGGGTTTTCTCTGCCAAATGGGAATTAGTGCTTTGTTCACAGGGCTCTTTCGAGAATGAAATGAAACAGCATGTGCAAACAATGTCCAATTAAGTGCCTGGCACCAAAAAAGTGGTGCTTTTCAAAAGTGGATGTCAGCATGCATGTAATCGCAGTGAGTGATGGATGCTCACGGGTGCTAAGATCTTGTTCTTACATAGATCCAGAATTTTCTGGCACGTACTATGTGCCAGATCCCCAGCTATATGTTGGGAATGCAAGACCAGGTCACAAGATGTTCCAGGTCAGCTGGAAGCAGACAGGTAAACAAGCCATTGCCAATTTGATGGGGAAGGACCGCCACCTGAGAGTGAGGCTGAGCTTCGATAACAACTCATCAGGTCCACTGAAACTATCAGGTCAGAGATCACACACACACAAGGGATATCACACACACACACACATACATACTTCACAATTCAAGGACTTTCCTGTAACGGTACCAAGAGATCCACATAGATTTCTATCCATTTAGAGGTTTCTATAATTTATGGCTTTTGCTTTCTATTTCTTTTTCTACAGAAAATGAAAAGATGTGTGTCTGATGATCTGATTTAAAATACAGTTGTAGATGTGTGGCCTGTTGGTTCTGAAATCTAGATGTTGATTACATGCAGGCAATTTGACCACACAATCTGCTCAGGCCTCAGCTGCTGCCCCGGGGGAGGAAGAAGGTGGCTCTAAGCCAGGGGCCTTGGAGTCTAAGCAGACACCTGCCTGTACAAACTAGGCAGGTAGGTTGTGTCCCACTGACCAATCTCGGGGGCCAACCGTGGCGAGGGCAATACTAAAGTCAGGTAGGGTTAACATTGTGGATCTCCGTGGCCCACTTAATCCAGCCAGGGCCACAAGCAGATACCAGGTAAGGGGTCTCCACTCTGACCAAGCAGAAGCAAGATGCAAGGATGGGCTCTGACCTCGGAGAGGATCTAGACCACAAGCACAAGCACAAGAAGCATATAACAGGTGGCGGCGAGGTGTTAAATGTAATAGTACCCACTGCGGGGTCAGGATTTATTCTTCCAAGTGCTTTTCCGGTGACCTCTCACATGTGCTCCATAACAACCTAAGGCTTGTCCTTTATCACCCTGATTTTGCGGATGAGGAATCAGAAGCTAGGAGAGGTTAAGCAGCACCCCAAGACCTCCCACCCAGTAAGCAGAGACCAGCATCCCAGCCCAGCTCGGGCTCCACAGGTCATTAAATTTACAGCCCTTGCTATTGGCAGGTGCCTTCAGCCTCCAACTGAAGACAGATGGGGAGTAGAGATTGCCAATAGCAAAAACAGGTATGAAGTGAAAATTTCAGGTGCTACATTTCTTCTATCCCAAATTTAGAACATAAACACTTGGCTGAAAAATAGAGCTTGTTATTTTCTATCTGGATGTTTTGATAAATATATTACAGGTTATCTTATTTTTCTCATGTCAGGAATTTTCTAAAAATGGTATTGTGGTACTTCATTGTCATTCTGGTTTTTCTTAATGAATAAGGTAAGCCCTTGTAGAAATGGCTTGTGTTTCATCCCACTCTTATCCATACAGTTTTCATGAAGAGTTCTATGAAGGAAAGCAAGTCAGAGGATACAGCTTGCAGTACCAGTCATTATCATTTTTTTTTTCCAGAACAAGAAAGTTGTGTTCAGACCTGTGGAACAAATTTAAACAGACTCAGCCAGGGGCAGCACCCACATGGTAGATTTAAGGATGCTCCATATCCAGCTACTAGAGCCAGTCCCTAGCTGTGGTAACAGAGAGAGAGCCCCGGCCATCCAGGGGCCTGTCCAACCTCTAGCATGTGGGACACCAGGGCTCAACCTCTGCTGGGGTTTTAGGAGCAGGGAAAGTTTGTGGGTTTAGGTAGGGCCAGTACAGAGAGTTGCAGGAGTCAACAACTAGAGCAGGGAGCACAGAAGCAAAGCATTATTTCCTAAGGAGTGAAGAAAAGCCCAGTTCCAGAGCAAAGCAGGGGAGTGGCAGCAGAGAATGGACAGGACTGAGCGGGTCAGGTATGGCTGGATGATGGCCGAGGAGACAATGCCAGCACAGCTGTATCCACCTCCCCACCCCACCCCCCGAGAAGAGCTGGAGTCGGGGGCAGATGACCTCTGAGGGATGCTACCTGGTACAAGCACATCCAGATGTGACCCCAAAGCAGCTCCCTGGTACTCCCAGCAGGGCTGGGCACCTCGTGTATGGGGTGGTCTCTTGTATAGAGGCCTAGGGCTGCTGTAGCACAAACTGCGTGGCTTGGAAGAGAAAGTCCAAGATCAAGGTGCTGGCTGGTTCCTTCTGGGCTGAGGGAGCATCTGTCCGATGCCTCTCACCCAGTTTCTGGTGGTTTGCCTAGAATCCTTGGTAGTCTAGGCTTGTAGAAGCATCCGGAGATCTCTGTCTTCATGTTCATGGGGCATATCCCCTGCATATGTTCTCCCTAACTGCCCCCTTTTTGTAAAGATAGGAGTCCTATTGGATTGGGGCTCACCCTGATGACCTCATGCTGATCTAATGAAGGTTTGGACTTCAACATATTTTTGGGGGGAGGGGGACACAACCTAACCCATAATGCTCCTTTCTCACAAGGTCTCCAAATGTTTAATGCTCCAAACCCGGCTGCCCATTAGGTCTTTTTTTCCCCCCTATTAGGTCTTAAAAATATACTAACATCTGGACTCCACTCTCATGAGATTTGATTTACATGGACTGGACTGGGATGAGGCCCAGGGATCTGTACTTTCTAGATGTTCCCTCAGGTATACCAAAAGCCTGGCTGGGGTTTGAGCACTTCTGTCCTGGGAATAAAATAAGGCAAGGAACCGGAGACATTAGACACCAGTTCTGCCCCCTCCTCCCCCACCTCTGTGAACACTGAGTGGTAAGCCCAGCACTCATGATCTGGGGCATGGAGGAGCAACCCAAGGAGAATGCTGGGGTGACAACATCAGTTCTTTGGCGCACTGTTCAATGACAGTCCCCTGGGGTCTTAGGATAAGTGAAGCAGGGTGCTCAAGCTTTTCAACTACTAGAGAAAAAGGGCATAACTAATCTTTCCTTCATAGAGATATATTTGCGTCAGTCAACCCTCAGGAGAGTCCTGATGATTTTTAGAGCATGTGATTTCCTGGCAGGCCAAAAAGTCAAGGGTTTTAAGTGAAACTGAATATTATAGAGAAAATTGAAGCTGACTCACCTTGCCGCAAGGTAAAACAGAGGCTCACAGCCTCATCTTCATCCTGGGAAAGAGAAAAGCAATGAAAATCCTAGACTACTGTGACAAACACCTAAAATGCCTACAGGCCTGACCGTACGCTAGTCAAAATAATTTTGCTCTATTTTTAAACACTATTGAAAACAAAACTAAATTAATCTGGACTCAAATTTGAAGGAGGGAAAAAAAGACACCAACATCCATAATGAACTGACAAGCTAATTAATGTATCTGAACAGAGGAAGGAAACCATAGAAACAGATTGGAAATCATGTGGATTTCATTCATATGAGGGAGAAAGCTATTGAGATATTCTCAGGCAAATTAACTAAATTTATAATGCACCAGAATACATGTTGTTCTGTTTTCCTGCTGAGTTCCCAGGGAGAGGCTATCATCGCCTTCTGACCAATACATTTTGAAAATGTGTTTTAGAAACAGAGCAGGGAAGATAAGTGTGCCATTAGATCTTTTTTACTGGACCTGAGCTCACAGGACATTGAAATTCAGGTCCTGGCAGAGACTCCACTCTCAGAAGGACAGTCCCCCTGGTGGGCTTCTCTCTCTCCCTCTGCCCTTCACCCACTCCTGCCCACCCACAGGCCCAACCATACCTGGAATAATCAGCCTCCACTGATACTGAAGCTAGGATGTCCCTGTCAGAGGAGGGGTGGCAGGAGTCTCTTGGCTCCTCTTTCATCAGGTCCCAGAGGCAGCTTCCTGCTGGCCCCAAGAAAAATAACCCATGACCAAACTGAGATTATTGTGGAAAATTACAAATAATTTTTAAGGCCAAAAATTTGGACATACTTTGGCTAATTCAATTTTCAGACCGCCCAAAAGAATCCCAAATTGGCTTTGAAAAGTAACTTGGAGCCTCCCCAATGGTCTAGGGGTTAAGTCTCGGTGCTATCAGCACTGGAGCCTGAGTTCGAGCCCCAGCCAGGGAGCTGACCCACATAAGGTGCAGCGGACCTCTCCTGTCTTACCCACTTCTCCCCTTAGCAGTGTATTT
Organism: Galemys pyrenaicus; assembly: GCA_019455555.1. Taxonomy (NCBI): domain Eukaryota; kingdom Metazoa; phylum Chordata; class Mammalia; order Eulipotyphla; family Talpidae; genus Galemys; species Galemys pyrenaicus. The sequence goes on along the minus strand of JAGFMF010011380.1, from coordinate 9,147,740 downwards.
CAGTAGATTTGCCTGTTCTGCTCCCCACTCTGTTTCTGGTGAATCCTCACACACACACCTCTGTCCTACATCCCAGTTCTTCTACAAAATAATATTTTTTAAAAATGAAAAGTACATTATTTGTGCTTTGCAAATTCACCTTGGCCAGTGAGTATTAGCTAACATTGTTTCATTATGAATGAAAAAAGTTCCATTTTTGAAAAAAAAAAAAATATAGGAAATTTTTGGAAGGACAGCCTAGGGGAATTTTAAGGACAGTTGAACAACTGGGATTCGGGAAAGGCAACCACGTGACTGCCAAGACTCGGAGTGAAAGAGTGCAGCAAAGGGGTTATCACCATCCTTACCGATAAAGGACAGGGACTGCAGTGGGTTCTCCAAGCGTGAGCACAACTGCAAGCTCATTCAGGCTCAGGGAACAGCACACGGGGTTTATTCGACAAACAGGGAAACCAGAGTTTCTAAGGTCAAAGTGGCTGACTCTCTCACCCCATGTAGCGATCACAGCGTCCAGAAGTCCCAAACAAAAGGCCGCTTTCCAAGATGGTGCCATCCTGCCTACAAGGGCCTGGTGCTCGTGGCTGTCAGTAGGCAGCCCGCCAGGGTTCAACTCAGCGCAGCTGGAGTGCTCAGGGCGGGGTGGCCGAGACGACCGCAGCAGCACAGAAACAGTCTGAAGGTCAGCAAGGAGAGCACCACACGTGGAGCGGCAACAACAGAGGCAGCCGCACAGGGAGGTGGTGCCAGGCCATGAGGAATGTTAGCAGCTCTGAGAAGTGGCCGGGACACAGAGTGCCGGCCCCCTGTCAACCATGTGGGCAGCACTAGCCAATAGTGGCCCCCTCCACAGTCACTCGGAGGGTGCAGTGTCAAAACCGCCAGCTTTAACAGTTCTTCGTGAGTCATTGGCCCACACTAACAACAGTAGCTCTTTCAGACACCAGGCCTGGGTGGTGTCAGAGGCAGGTGTGTCTGGCCCAGCTTCTGAAAGCTTCTTGCCCTTTCTTTCTTCTTTCCTCAGAGGCCAGGAACAGCATCTGAGAGTCGAAGCTGATGCTCACTCTGCCCCATCCCTTTGAGGGCCTGGGAGCACGTAATAAGTACTAGGTGAGAGGACACGCTCTTCGGTTGCGGTGCACACGCGGCTGAGAGCTGCCTGGGCTTGGAGTCCCTAGGCGGATGCCTTCGGAAGCAACCTATCCTCTCGTAGCAGAACTCTCTATTTGGCTGGGATTTTCCTAAAGCCATAGTCATAGGCTCAGGAAATTGCAATCTCTGTAAACATCTGATCACAACTCACCCAGGGAGGTGTTTTACTGTCCCCTCTTTACAGCAGAGCAGGCAAGACCCAAGACTCATAGTCAAGTCACTGGGGCCTTGATTATTGCCAGTTGTGTGACTGTAGGGTCAGAGGAAAGTTATCAGGCTTTTCCACCCTCCCGCCATTGGTGTGATATGGACACCTGTGGTGCTGCACGCATGCCTAAGTGGGCATGCGCAAGTGGACGCACCTGGGCTTAGGCACGGGCGTATAAGTGCAGCGTCACAGGACGCCAGCAGAACACAGAGCAGCAGCAGTAGAAGCAGAGATGAGAGCCCAGAGAGTGAAGATGCGCTGGGGACTAGGAGGCTGGCAGATCCCCCTGCCTGCCGTGTACCCGGTCACCTCTACAAATAAAAGAATAAAAGCCACCGAGGGCTCCAGGACTCCTCCTTTACCCCATCTGTAAGAATCATCGAGAACTTGCTCTGTGCCCCTTGCTGCCACCACAGTGACTTTGGTCAACACCCAGACTAATGCTGTCACCGTGCCTTCACTTTTCTATCAGAATAGCAATTATATTGCTATTGATGCTATCTGTTCACTGACCAGACCCCCGCTGTGCTGGGGACCCCAGGGCATAGCACTGCCCACCTTTAGAGGTGCTTGGCCTATGGGAGGTTCTCAGCAGATAACTACTTAATGAAGTAAATCTTAAAAGAGAGGAAAGAAAGGTGGAATGGTGGGGACGAGACAGGGACAGAAAAATAGCAGGCAAGAAGGAAGGAAATTTCTCTAACCTCAGTTTTCACATCTACAAAAATGGACCAATAATTCCTATCTCCCAGGGTGGTTGTGCTGGTTAAATAAAACAACTAACTGCTCTTTCATTTTTCTCTGGTGACCTCTGCACACAGTACTATTACAGAACTTAATGAGGGTATTTATTTTACCTTCTTAAGCTGAGGGCGGGACTTTTTCTTTTTCAATCCCTGCACCCAGCCGGCTGGCATCTGCACACAGCGAGTGATTAACTCCTGCCCGTGTGTATCCTGTCTCAGACGTGTTCAGGTCTGTCATGTACTTGCATGGCAGAGGCAGCCAGCCCCAAAGCCCACTCCCAGCTTTGTCCTCCCAGTATTGTCCACTTTTCTAGTCACCTCTGTGCGGTCCCAACTTCCTCCCTTAATAAGCCTAATGAATACTCTGCCTAGGCCCACAGAAACCCAAGAGACCAGCAAGGAATCAGAACAATGTTGCTCTTGCAGTAGGAAAATATTGCCAGAACTCCTGGGCCCACCTGGTATTTTGCATAAATTTGCATCCCATACAGAGCCAGACCTCACTGGCAAGTGCATCATGTGTTCAAAACTCTTTTTCTTTGGTGGCCTTTGCTGTCCTTACTCTCCCCAGGCATTTAGGTCCAGAGGATCCCCGCCACCACCTCTAGCACTCAGCTGGCTCAGCCCAGATTCCCAGGGCTGTGGTCACAGCCAGTCCTAGTGGGTAAAAGGCTTCCCAGGATCTGCACTGAACTGCTTTGCTCAGACTTACCTTCCTAATGATGGCAGGTTTATCCCTTGTTCAAGCCAGTTTGCATGCTCAGCTCTTTATTAACAGCCGTCAACTGGTTCCCAGGCCTCAGAGGCAGGGGATGGACCCAGAGGCTTCTGAAATTAGGAATCTTAATTACATCTGTGCCGTATCCTGCTGTGTTATTAATTTTATATATCAACTTGACTGGGCCAGAGGGTACCCAGAAATTTGGTCAGACTTCATTCTGGGTGTGTCTGTGAATGACATTAGCACTGAATGGATAGACTGAGTAAAGCAGATTGCACTTCCCAGTGTGAGTGCATCTCATCCAATCAGTTAAAGAAAAAGCTGAGGAAGAGAGAACTCTGCCTGTGTGAGTGCTTGAGCTAGGATATTATTATTCCTGGGCCTTCCAATAGGAGCTGAAACATTGACTCTTCTTGGGCCTGGAGCTTGCCAGCCTTCAGACCCAAACTTACACCAACAGCAATCCTGGTTCTCGGACCTTCAGACACTGGAACGCATTTTATGTCCTAGGTCTCCATGCTGCCGACTGCATATCTTGGACTTCTCGGCCTTCATAATCATGTAGGCCAATTCCTTATAATAAATCTCAACAGAGATGTATAGATTAGCCGTAGATATATAGATAGGGACATCCTATTGTTTCTGTTTCTCTGGGAACCCTAAGTCAAGGACAACACGTATGTATTGCTGACAACATTCCAGGGCCCTCTAGCCTTCCTTCCTGCACCTCCTCCCCTCTGCAGGCTGCCTGAACCCCCCTAATTCCCAGTGTCCATGGCCCCATGCTTCTACCCCTCCTCTCCCACGCCAGTTCTCAGGAGAGACTCTTCTGCTCTCAACCTTCCTCCTGCCGCTGCTCATCCTCTTGTGCTTCCTCCCTCCAGGTGTGCACACCATGCTATCCTTTGCCCATGCTGTGCATCCAGGTGCCTTCTCTGTTCCTCTGAGTCCTTTGGGAGTGGCCTTCCTCAAACCCCTTCACTCCCTAGCAGGATATGTCCCTCCTGCAGTGACCTTCAACCTCTCTGACTCCCAGCTCCCTACAGTTTCAGGGGTAACACAGCATGTAAAATCTAGTTCTTTACGAGTCTCTCTGCCACCAGGCCCCATTTCTTGAGGGCAGACCTAGTGTCTTCTTTGACCCTATCACAGGACCTACCACAGCCTTACACATCATAGGGCCTCAAAATGTGTTTGTTGAATCAATGACTGAACTCTTAACACTGAACTGAAAACCTTACACAAGACAATGTAACCCCTCTACCTGGGGTCTCCATCTCAACCAAAGACTTAGCAGTTCAAAGAAATGAACTCTTCTGAGCTTTAGGGGAAATTACATAACTATTTCTGAGGCAGAAGATAGTGGCAAAAAAAGAATAAACTGAAAATTGCAGATTCTCTAGCACAAGTGAGGTAAGCGGATGCTGTGGGTTGAATTGTGTCCCCAAAAAAGATATGTTCATGTCCTAATTCTGTGACTGTGATCTTATTTGGAAATAGGGTCTTTGCAGATGCAATCCAGTTAAGATGAAGTCATACTCAATTAAAATAAGCCTCACATCCAGCATCACTGTTCTCTCTATATGAAAGCCATGTGATGACAGAGACAGAAATCAAAGTGATAGATCTGTGAGTAAAAGAATACTAGAGACTGCTGACAACCCCTAAAGCTAGGAGAGAGGCAGGGAGCAGGTTCTGCCTCAGAGTCTTTTGAAAAAAATCAACTGTGTCAACCACTTGCTTCCTGGCTTCTAGCTTCCAGAACTATGTTTCTGTTGTTCTGACTGACCCAATTTGTGGCACTTTGTTAAATAACCCCCCTAGCAAACTCACACAGTGTGGGAGCTAATTTTTAAAGCATGTACATGGAGGGATAGTATTTTGATAATCTGTCCATATCTCAAAACAACAGTTATTATTAAGCCTCATTGAGCACATAATGTGTTAAGCACCAACTGTACATGACCCTCACGTAGGCCTCCATTCATACTACTCCATCTATTTTATCCTTTCATCTGATAGAGATAGTACTATAATTTTAATTTTAAACAAAAAGTAAGATCTATGTAGAATTTTGAACTCCTTGGCCTAGGGAAGAGAGGAGGTGAGGAAGTGACAGGTGTCTATTAAAAGACTCATACTCTCATTCATACATTCATTCTGCAAATACATACTGAGCACCTTCCAATTTTCAGACTCTGTTCTTGAACCCAGAATACTGCTGTGAATAAGAAAGCATCCCCCGTCCTCATGGAGTATTGTATCCAGAAAAGTCCAAACTCAAACCATCAGTACCCAACACAACTGCTCACCATTATTCTTCTAAGTATTTTTGGTAGCTCCAAGTGAATGGCATTACCGTGCTTCTAGGAGGAGAAGCCAGATGTACCAAGAAATGCAAGTGACTCTAAATACCTACCGAGGAAAACAATAGATGTTAAAGGTACTCCATCTGTAATAGGTGATGTGATATGTGTAATATGTATCTGTAATATATGACATGAATTTTCATAGAGGATGCCTCGCCCTACATTTTAACAGATATGAGTAAAAACACCTGTTTGCTGTTCTTAAAATTGATAAGCCCGTTTTTCCAACATTCCTTTGCATATAAACACGTTCTTCTCAAAAGTAGCTAGAGTTGTAAACATGTCTGCTCCATTACTGATAAACATATGGCTAATGCCTTTAAAGGAGATAAAAATGTGTGTTCTGATCCAAAGACATGAGCATGTTTTGGATAATACAGAAAAACTGTGAAATATATTGATAAGTTGAGGTAGTTTTCAAAGAACTTATATAGCCAATGATGGAATGACTTATGTAATTTGTGGCACAACCAATATGGCACATGTATCTGCCCACCCATCCATCAGGCGGGCCCAAACTGCCCAGGCTCCCCAGGAGGCATATGGTTTCAGCTGCCAGACCACGTGAGCACTGACAACTCCCTGCAACCCCAGGGAGGTCTGAGCTGGTTGCTGGTTGTAGTCCACCAAGTGCCAACCATGAGGGATTCTTGCCTAGGGAGGGGTGGGGGAGAGGGTGGGTGGGAGTGAGCCCCCTGTCAGCAGAGTGTCCAAAGGGATGGGGGGAGACGAGTGGTGGGCAAAGCAGGGAGGGAGACCAGCCAGTCCTGGACTGGGGGGTATCTCCTCCATCCTCACTCCTCTTGCTGGCTCACAGGCACCCCTGAACTTGCTGGAGGGAATAACTGTGTGAATCCTGTTTGGAGTGTTTGTGTTCAATGTTTCTCACCCCCTGAATTTGAATTTAGGTTCTGTTTTGGACTTGAGGTCTAATTCGTTAGAATAAATCACCAGTTACATCTTTTGTAGGAACACATTATGCGTGAAATTCCTCATTTTTTCAATAACAGTGGGGTTCGGTTGCCTTTGGAATGAGGCTGTTCCTCGCAGCGGTGTGGTGGGCCATTGAGGACATTTCCCCCAGGGTCTGTCCCCTTGGGGTGGCCCTGACTCACCCACCTCCACTCTCACACCTCAGCTAAGGGGCCTGCAGCTTCCTAAACCTAGACAGGTCTTCAGCATCCTAAAGATCAACCCACCAGCCCCCTAGAAAGGAAGGATTGCTCCCCTGGTCTTTGATCCAGCACCCTCACCCCTTTCCAGTTGGATTGCTGGGTTTAGCACCCTGGGGAATGGGGCTTTTATCTATGCTATTTTTGTCATTTCTATTCACATGATACTGTGTCTCTGGCTTGTACATCCAGGAACATTCTAGATTTTGAGCTAGCATTTGTGATTTTTTTTCTGTACTGCCTCCTCCCTAGCACTCACAGACTCCTCCCGCCTCCTCCTCTGTCACACTGCCACAAACCAATCACTATCACCACCACCACCACCACTGTCACTACTGTGTTGAAAATAGAAATAAGAAAGTTTCAAAATCTCTCTCCCACACACCCCCACCTCCTCTCACCTCCTGGTCTCCTGTAGGGGTGCGTTGACTGAATGTGTGTGCTAGAAATTCTGTCTCTGCTTTTAAAGTGCACCCCCTCCTTGTGTTATCACTTCAGGTGTTATCACTGGGTCACAGCAGGAAGGAAAACCGAGGTGCCCACTCACCTGAAGCCACTCAGAGTTCAGCCCCCAGGGCAGAACATGAATTCCCCCCCACACACACACGCACTGGTACCAGGGGTTTTCACAAATGTTTTAACTGTTAGTCTCTCCACCTCCCTCCTTACTGCTTTCTCTCCTCTCCTCCACAAAGAGGTGATAATTTGCTTCAATGTGCAATTTGAACATAGAATAAGAACTGATTGTGTTGACTTGACCTCCAGCCATCCTGCTTCCAGGGTGTTCCCAGGGAACACCACCCCTCTCCTTCAGCCCCAACCCCTCCCTCCAGCAGTTTGTTTAAAGTCACAACATACAGACTTACAGAAATCCCCCAACCTTGCCATCATCGCTCCCACTCACAAACCCTGCACAGAGGTCCCTGATTTTTTCTCGGATTATGGCATTCGAGTGTCAAGCATCAGAGGTCTCTGGGTGGTGTGGGGGACACAGACTCCAAGGTCCATGGGAAATCCAGCCTGGTGGCATAACCTGGTGGCAACACTGGAGGCTCCCCCTCCAGACCTGAGGTGGCAGACCCCCTTCCGGTGCTGCTGCCCCGGGCGGTCTGCCCACACGCTGTCCAGTGTCATCATCCAGCGGCCAGCAGAGTCCTGCCTTGGGGTTCATGGAAAATCACTGGCGTGTTCAGATCTGAGCCAGAAAACCCTTTTGAAGTGGTTCAGGCCACTTTAAGAAAGACAGATAACATTTCTTCTCAGTATCTGCCGTGGACTGAATGTTTATGCTCTCCTCAAATTTGTATATTGAAACTGACTGCCCCACTGAGACAGTATTAGGAGGTGAATTGTGTGTAGGGCAATTAGGTCATGAGGGTAGAGCCCTGATGAGTGGGATGAGTGCCCTTATGAGAAGAAGCCAGAGAGAGAGAAGCTCTTCTGCATCATATTCAATATAAGAGAGAAGGAGCTGTCTATAAACATGGAACCAGGCTCTCTTCAGACTTGAATCTTCTAGCACCTTAATTTTGGGCTTCCTAGCCTGCAGAACTGTGAGAAATAAATTAGACTCTAAGTCACCCAGTCTGTGGTAGTCTGTTATAGCAGCCCAAACTGACTAGGACACAGGCCAACTATGATAAAATGGAAGTGGCTTTCTCACTTCTACTCCAAGAAGCTTGTTGGTCAAGGAGAAGCTTGCAGGAAGCTTGCTGTAAGTCAGTGATGACCGCGGTTGCACACATGAGGGGGAAGGGGCCCATGTCCAACGCCTGAGTTGATTTCCCTACTTACTTCACTCACAGATTCCTGGACAGTCACACTGGCTTGGTGAGGAACAGACTCACTGTCTAGTTATCCCAGCTTGGGTGCTAGAGAAGAGAACATGGGATAGTCCCAACTCTCCTTTTTCTGCTACATATTTAATCCAAAGGTCAAAATGCTAATTTTACAGAATTATATGAGAAAGTAACACTGGGAGCAAGATGTAAAGTATCAGAACATCCAAACTTAGTTTGATCCTTTTTTCTATTTTCAATCAAGTTACTCTCTGATTAATTAATCTTGGGATTATTATAACCTTCCAGACCATGTGAACCTGCAATGAGGGCATCATCTACTGCCCTTTGATTCTTGCAATCATTTAGCATTTTGCAGTCTACATATTTTCATTTAAAAAAAATTAAGAATCGAAAGACAAGTCACAGAGATAAAATATCTAAAAAACATATCTGATAAAGAACTTGTACCCACTATACAAAGGATGCTTAAAATTCAAGACTAAGCAAAAAAACACACTGAAAACACCAAATGCTCGTGAGGATATGAAATGACAGGATCACTCATTCATTGCTGGTTGGGGGGCAAAATGGTACAGTCACTTCCAAAGATAGTTTAACTTACAAAGCTAAAACAGTCTTACCAGATGATCCAGCAATTTGGCTCCTGAGCTCCTGAATGTTACTGTAAGGATAGAATTATAATATTAAACAAATGATGAAAGTCATACCTATACAGCACAAAAAGTAGACCTCAATTTAAACTAGATTAGTTAATAATGGATCGACTTTAACAAATATATCACACCAATGCAACTTGCTAATAATTTGGGAACTTGGTGTGTGGAGGGTGGGGGGCAGTTAAGAGTATTTGTGGAAATTCTCTGTACTCTCCATTCAATTTTTCTAGAAACTTAAACTTGTCTTAAAATGTAATCTATTGATTTTTAAAAGAATCAATAAAGTATAAAACATGGAAATTTAATCAAGATTACATACAAAATCTCTAGTTTTAAAACTTAGTTTTATTAAAGTAGGCTATTGTAGAAAATGACTATTTTTTTTAAATGGAAAAGCATTTTATAGTCTTGGTTAGGATTTAATTGTAGCATTTAATAATATTAAGATATTAGTTCTTTCCAGATTAAACTATAGATTCAGCAATATCATAATCAAATTTTAGTTGGATTTTTAAGGAACTTAATACATTTATTTGAACATAGATTTGGATGATAAAAGACTATAGAAAGCTGAATCAATTTTTAAAAGAATAGTACTGAGGAGAAACTTGCTTTATTATGTAATAAGATATAGTTGAAATTCATAGCAATGGAAAGAGTTTGATAAAGACAAATGGACCTATGGAACGGAGTAGAGAACCCACACCCACGTGGGAGCCCCATATGGGGATCCAATTTGAGAAAGGGGATACTACAAGTAAGTAGGGAAGGACAGTTGGAATACATCCAAATTAAGTACTTGTTTTCAACAAAATATGTCATGAAAATAATTCATAGATAATGCACAGAAAATAAGGTATTTGCAACATCTAAAATTGGCCAGGGTTCATACAATATACAAACTGCAAAGCAACAAGAAAAGACCCACAAATAGAAAAATTATCATTCTAATTTTAGAGATGAGCAAATAGGCACAGAGATTTTAAGTAACTTGCCCAAGGTCACACAGCTAGTAAGGGGTAGAAAGGGGCAGCATTGGGACTCAAGCCCAGGCATTCTGGCTACAGAGCCCACACTTTGGTCCTTTTATAGCTCTATCTAGCCAGTGCTCTATCTCCCAACCTAATGTTATGATTATGGATTTTAGAACAGTTCAACTGGAAGTGACTAGAATTTCAGGTCCCATCTGGCCTGTAAACAGAGCCCACATTTCTTTTTTTTTTTTTTAAAGATTTATTTATTTATGCATACAAGCACTGGGGTACAGGCCAGAGGTGTGGGGGCTGGTGAGAAAATCCACCAGACAGAGCAGGATGCAGAACAGGCAGATTGACAGAAACACACTGCTGAGGGGAGCAGCGGGCAAGGCAGGAGAGGTCTGCTGCACCATGTGGGTCTCCTCCCTGGCCGGCAGCAGGGATCGAACTTGTGCTGCAGTGGCTGTGGTTTGCTTCATAGTGTGTTGCTTAATCCATTGTGCCACCAGGGCGGGCCCAGAGCCCATATTTCAATGTTTGGCCTAGGTACCAACCTACTGACTCCAAGTTTATATCAATAGTCATGAACATAATATTTTATTCTCTATCTTAGAATAAGATGTCAATTAAAAAAGGATGACAGTTAGAATTGTCTAAAATATTTTTTTAAGTATAATAGCTAATACCAACACAGTCTGGCCAAGAATTCCCTTTGAACTAGAATTGGGACTTTGCCAAGTAAAGGCTAGCTAGCATTCAAGATACCAGGCCATAAAGCACCAGTTGTGCCTCCTGTCCCCCACCATCCACACTCTGTCCTCTGTCACAATTCTCCTGATCCTGTTGATAGAGAGAAAGTGTGTTTTCTCTCTGGGGATAACTGAAAACAAATACTAGTTGTTGAGTTTAATTTTTCTGAGAAAAATTATTACAGAAATACATGTATCCATTAAGTTATTCTCCATCTACATTAAATTCCACCCAATGCAATCCACCAATTTCTCTTGAGCTCCAACTATGGGGCAAGGGCCATGCCAGGAACTCAGCATAGAAACACATTCCTTTTTTTTTTTTAAGACTTATTTATTTATGCATAACAAGAACTGGGGTACAGGCCAGAGGCATGGTGGTGAGAGGATTCATCAGAGACAGAGTGGGGAACAGAACAGGCAGATTGACCGAAGCACACTGCTGAAGGGAGCAGCAGGCGAGACTGGAAAGGTCTGCTGCATCATGTGGGTGTTACCTCCCTGGCCAGGGACTGAACCAATGCTGCAGTGACTGTGGATGCATCATAATGCGGTGCTTAACCCCTTGTGCTACCAGGGAGGCCCCATATAGAAACACATTCTAAAACAGCACAGTGAGTATATGTATTTGAAATAAAATTAGTACAAGGAGGGAATTATTTATTCTGCTAGCAGGTCAGGAACACTCCCCAGAAGACATGACATCTGACATGGGTTATGAAGAATCAATAGGAATATGAGAGCAGGGTAGGCATTTCAGCCTTAAAACTGATTCTCACAGAAGCTAGGATTGGGGGAAAGGTAAGAACATGCAAGTGTAGACATCTGGCAGAGAAAGGGAACTAATTACAATCCATTCTCCATTGTCAGGGATAATCACGATGGCAAGTTAACCAAATATGATGATTAACAGGGTTTTCATAGAACCCATTCAAGAACAACTAAATGTCAAGAATGTTTAATAGCCAAACTCTGAAATGTCATCCCACCTTCTTTTCTTACTCATAAACTGCTTCATTATCTTATAGAGCCATGGGTAATTATTATGAATAGGAGTCTGCTGCTTACAGAGTTCTACTTAACAGACTACCCTCATACTTTGGCTTGCCCCACTATAACTCACAATCATGTGTGTGCTGTTTAAAACAACCTCCAGTGCCCACCACTGGCCGTGGCCTAATCTTTCATTACTTTTATTACTCTCAAAGTAGTGAAGACCTCTAAGGCATTGTTCAAACAAAATCAGCATCAAAGCACATTCCAGGATCTTCGGCATTGTGCCCATTTAAGCAGCAGAAAGATCTACCCAGGTTTGTAGTGGGCACAGTGCATGTCTAGCCCATATGTGACCCCAGGAGCTTTGCCAGAATTCCCACCTCTAGTCAAACAAGTGCAGCATGAGATTCAGAACAGACAGCAGGATATCCCCAAAGATCACCTTCATTTTCACCACATGAAACTTACAATTTCCCAGTGTCCCAAGTTCTAACCAAGGGATTTCCATTGCTGTTCCAGGCAATTAATAAAGAACAATTTACAGCTCTCCATAAAGTACAAATACACTACTAGGAGCAGAGGCCTCTGAGATGGAGGAAGCCTGGCCCCCTGGGAAAGGACTCTGTCTGATGACATCCCTGGATTTCACTTTTACAGGCATTAGGTCATTTGACCTTACAGAAACCACATACAATTGCTAGGCCTCTGTTAACAATCCCCACTTTACAAATGGGAGGTTAATGATATGGCAAGACTCAGTTCACCCAACAGGCAAGTACCAAACTCTCTGCCTCCAAACCTTATATTTGTTCCACAATTCCTACCCCCTCTTTTAGCTGCAGAAATATCCAAGCACCTTGCCTTCTGTAGTATTCACCAGAGATGTCCTCATTACTCTCTTAGCTCAGCCAAACTGGACAGAAACTGGACAGAGGCTAAACCTAACTCTCTTTTAATTCTCAGCTAACTAAGAACTAAGATAGCATCATGAAGATGGCCCCTGTAGTTTGAAATTTTAATACATTAACCTTACAAAACCAGATTCAGCATCACATTCATCTTAAGGAAGCAAGTAAGTTAAAAAGGAAGGTAATTGCCACATTGGTTTCTTAAATGAGTTAAAAGGTGGATCTTCAGCAAGATTCATGAGAATACCATATTTTCCTTTAGCATTTTCCTCCTACTCTGCACCCATCCCAGGGACCCTCCCCTCAAAACCTCCACACCTCCCTCCTTTATTCCTGATCTATAGCAGCCTTAAGTTTTCCTTCCTTCTGCCTCCTCTGACTCAGCATTTTGTTAGTCACCAAATTCCCCTCCAGCAAGAGCCCTGGCTTGCTATTTCAAAGGGGCAAGCTAAGAGGAATTAAACCAGCAGTGACAGGAAACAGGAATCTCTTTCAAGGGCTGTGGGGGAGACGTTTGTCATCTCTCCTATCAGTCACCTTTGCCCCATCACGGGCAAGGACCCAGGAGACACACACAGTAAGGCATAACAGGGGCTTTGTGCGCGGTGGCCCTGACTTCATTCCCATGAGAGAGGAAGCAGGTTCTCCTGGCAGAAAGACCCCAGCCCACCTGTCCTTCACCTGTGGGAGGAAGGGAGGGCCATGAAGCACCACATTCTAAAACTGGGTAACATTCAGCAAGTTTATTAATTGTCTGAAGTCCAACTCCCCCGTCTATAAATGGGGATCATGAGAGCATTTAATTCCCAAGGTTGTTGAAAGGATGAAATGTGACCACGAGCTCTGGGCACTTAGCACAGTTATGTCACAGTCAGCCTTCAGTGTCTTGTATTCTGGTGCCATATTTTCTGATAGTTCCTACAAAAGGTGGTCCTGCAAGTGGGCAGGGATAAACTAGGTAGAGAAAAGACTTCTTGAGGCCATTTACTCTCCTACCTTTCAGTGTCTGGCTAGAAGCCTGCTGGTTGCGCACCCAAGTCTGGTGAGAGAGCAGAGAGCAGAGTATTCGCTAAGGACACAACCACCGCTGAAATGCCTCATTCAGTTCTGCAGACAAGTCAACATTTTCAGGGACCTCAGTCTATAAATACATATGACCTTCCTCAGTAGAGGAAAATCTAATTAGAAATATTATTTTCACTTATTTCTTTTCTCATTAAAATAAATGGCAAGTACTCAAGCTAAGCTATAATTCCTGACACATGTATCTTGACTTCATTTTTTTACAGCTGAAGCTTCTAAGCAGCAGCTTTGGAGGTGATAGTTTTGAGGGCAAGTGAAATCTGCATACAACTCAGGTCTCAGCCTGCTGGCTGGGGGATCCTAGCCAGGGTGCATTCTGGGTGCCCATGGCCCTCCGAAGGACTTTGGTCAGGCAAATCGGGGGTCTGCAGTGGTCTGTTGGTATGGCCTCTGTGACATGAAGAGGACTGACTCCAAGCCAAGCCAGGGATCATCACAATGGGCGTCCTGAGGAAGCCGGGCAGGCAGGGCGGGCAAGAAGAGGGTACAAAACCTGTGCTTTTTGGGGAGATGTTACAGGCGTTGTTAACAGGAAGGAGGGGGAGGAGGACAAAGGAAGCGGCCACATGGGAAGGGGAACTGACTGCTAGACGGGCTCAGCCAGCTCATATCAGGAGCAGAAACTTGGGGTATTCAGCTATAGCTACTGGGGAGACCCTCCCAGTGGGCCAGAGGCCTCCTTCCAGTTACGGATACCTAGGAGAGAATATAAGCCCCAGTGTCGTATAATGGCATGAAAAAGAAATCCACTGACAGTGAGAAGAAAGCAACCCCCCATGTACATAGTAAATACAGAGAAATCCGGTTGCCATCCAAGAGGTGGCAACCATTGACTCCCTTAATTGCTTTTTTTCTCCTCAGCCTTCATGCAGGTTCTCACTGACATGAATAACACGAGCTGTCTGCTGGGGCTTCGGGAGTTGGGGATGGGAGGTGTTCCTTCCTACCGCCCTCTTTGTTTCTCCAGTTGAAAGCACAGTTTATTGAAAAGTCTGCATCCAAATGTCTGCCACTCAGGCTTGTGACATGCAGTCATGGAATGGATTTAAGGCTCTGTACAAGATTTATCAACAGTTTAACACCCTGGCCACTCTCCATCATTGTTGCTTATGACATTCCCCATAAATCAGTTAGCTTTGTAAATTATTTGAAGCCCTGTAGCCTGTACACCAGACCTGCAGTTTTCCCAACCCTCTGCTCCAGCACTGGCCAGCATTTCTAAATCCAGCAGTTGAGGCAGGACACCCTCTGGGATGGGGGTAGTAGCTTTCTGTTTGACTTAACCAAACAGCTTAATTTCTTTATGATCCAACACGGTTTAATCGACAACTATTAATCTGTGTTTCTAGGTTGATTCCTGGGTGACTTAGCTATGACTTTTCCAGATTGATTATATACGGTAGATGAGCCCTATGAAATAAGAGTGAAGATGCTGGGGCCCTATTTTCAATGCAGTGACTCTTCACTCACACTCA
Source organism: Galemys pyrenaicus (assembly GCA_019455555.1). NCBI lineage: Eukaryota > Metazoa > Chordata > Mammalia > Eulipotyphla > Talpidae > Galemys > Galemys pyrenaicus. The sequence goes on along the minus strand of JAGFMF010011380.1, from coordinate 9,132,729 downwards.
TTGTCAATTTATTCCAACACCTTTTTCGTAGACCAAGGAATGAGAGATTTCTTGCACATTGTTTATGCCATGCAACCAAACTCCAGCCAAGGCATCAAGATGGAGCTGGCCTGCACCCTTTTTGTACAAGCAGGAACACCACTCTCCCCCTGCTTTGTCAGGCAGGTCTCCTGTTGGGCCAACAGCAGCCTCCCCAGTGAGCCCAGTGGCACCACCGCCCAGGTCAGCGAACAGGCCTCCAGGCAGACCACACGTAAGAGGGCATCCACCACACTGAGGCTAGTGTCCAAGGGCTGTGAAGACAGACCCCACCCGTCACTTGCCAGAAGCCCTGCAGATTCACACTGAGGCCCGATTGTTGAAGAAGTTTGTGCTTCTGGAAGGCCCTGCCCTTGAGTCACATGCTAAGGCAAGCAAATCTGACCTTTGACCTCTTTCGGCCTCCCCTGCCTCCACCAACACTGCTCTCCCACTTCTCTCTCTCTCTCACACACACACACACACACACACACAAGCACGTACACACATACACAGGCGAAAAAGGCACCTTCAGAGCCACCAGCAGCCAGCAGAGCCCTGTGGGGCTCTGTCCCCTGCAGCTATCATCTCAGGGCAAGTTCCCCAAGCCCAACTTGTGCAACAATTAACCCCTCTTTCTCTCAATTAACCCCACCCTCCCTTGATAGAAAATGCAGTAGGTGCTCAACAGGTGGTTTCTTGAGAATTTAGTTTAAGGAAGTATTCTGAGAGATCAAATTATATGTAATAAGATGTTTTTCCTGGTATTAGTGATGGAGGATAAAGAATAGAGGAGACACCACAAGGTCAAAAACCTGTATACCACACAAGGAGGTAGGGGTAGAGGGCATTAGCATAAGCCATTCACACAGCTTTAGAAAACCAAGACCTTAGGGGTCAACACCCAGATCAAGAAGTGCAGCACCCAGGAGCCACCCTGGTGGTGCAGTGAGTTGAGTGCACAGCAGCAGCATGAGTTTGATCCCCCGGCCAGGGAGGGGACCCACATGGCGCAGCAGACCTCTCCTGCATCGCCCAGCTGCTCCCCTCAGCAGTGTATTTCAGTCTATCTGCCTGGTCTGTTCCCCACTCTGTCTCTGGTGAATCCTCTCACTCCCCATGCCTCTGGGCTGTACCCTAGCTCTTGTATGCATAAATAAATAAATCTTTTAAAAAAGTAGAAAAAAAGAAGTGCAGCACCCAGACTGGGATCAGTGTCAGGAGCACAGACCTGAAGGTGAAGCTATGGAGATTAAGAAACAAACCATCCACCCACAAAGATGAGTCCCTCCCTACCAAAAGAAGATGATAAAGCCTAATACTGCCCTCACTATGGAGCAGTCTTCCTTCTGCCCACCTGTTGCCCACCTGTGACTTTGCAGGTGCTTCTTTTCACCAACTCTCCTCTGCAGGGCAGTGGCCTTCCAGCCTGGGAATGAAGTGGACCCTCTGTTAATCAAACTTGGTTCCTGTTCTGTGAGCGGGCCCTTTCCAGGGTCCGAGATTACTATGTTGGCTGCTGGGACAGAGTTAACTCCCATTTACTGAACCCCCCAGGCCAGTTCCAGGAACCTGTGGGCCTGGGCCATCAAGTGTGGGTGCTGGAGCTGCCTTACCTGGGAAACGTGGCAAGTCTGCTCCTGGTGCTTCCCCATCGCAGACATCCCTCTGAGTCTCACTGAGCCCACATCTGGACCTCCAGTCTGAGGAGAGCCAGGTTAGATGTGTTCCTGCCCTGGTGAGCAGCCACGTCTTCCTTAGAGGGTGCTCTGCAGCCTACTCCAGTCAGTCAGGCCTGGATATGACTCAGGAGGTGAGACTCTAAGTCTGTCCTTAAATACTGGATCAACTTGTAGTCCCAGAGGGTAGGCTAAGGGGAGCCTCCCTGGAGTTTTGGCCCACTTCAGAGTCATTGCTGACTAGCTTGTGACACAGACCAAAAGGAACTGATTTTGGGAGGTTTTCTCAAGAGGAGATATTCTGCCTTCACTGGGCCAGCATGGAAGCCCCAGGCCCCTATTCCAGCGTCACACGGTAGCCAGCTGTCCAGCAGGAGAGGACAGAGCGGCTCCCTTTGAGGACCTGTCCCAAATCTTACACATCCCGAGTACACAATTGCCATTTTTCCAAAACCACAACAAAATATAGTTTATATAATTGAGCAAATACAGATATAATTCTCAGCAGAAGGCAAATTAAGGCATAAAAATTGAAGATCTTAAGTATCTCTTCTGAAGTTTCTCATTCTTTCAAAACAGAGATGAACCCTTCTTTAAGAAAACCTAATACGCACAAACACAAATTGTCAAGGAATTACGTGATGGTGCTAGATTTTGTTTGTGAAAGGTGAAACCCACTGGCAAAACACTACAAAAAGATTTCTCATGCAACTTCTTTAAATGATTAGCTTTCCTAGTATATTTGAAATCAGAGTAAATTTATAACTAATCTGTAGACCAAAATGCACTGGTGAACGTAGTCCGAGGGCTTGTTGTCAGCATGTATACACTTCAGTTCCTTCCCTCCTGGCACCCTGGCCTCCTCCACTGACCAGGTTCTCAGCAGCACAGAGCCAGGGCCTTGGCAGTGCTCCTCAAGGGTTAAAAATAAGTTCAGGCACTGGAATAAAAACATACAGATAAAGAGCAAAATGTATAGGGATGTTTATTCTACATTAAGGACATTAACATACCAAAAGAATAATCAAGAAAACCAACAGTGAATGTTAAAATGTCATTTACAGCCATAATGATGCAATGCCCACAAGAAAGTCCAATAATATCAAATATATATTTATTTAATCAATAAGACACTGAGTTATTAGGTCAACATAGTAGAAAGTTGAGCATGAATGAGCATTTTTCTGATTTTAGATATATGTGGTGTTTTTAAAATCCATGAGCTCTCTTATATCCCAAAGGAGTTTTGCCCTTCCTTCACGAGCTTCTGGTTATCATTATTGGTGGTGGGTGTTTCTATGGCTATTTTTCTTCTTTTTTAAAAAAACTGAGATATAACTCACATACCATAAAATGTGTTCTTTTAAAATATACAATTCAGAGGATTTTAACGTGTTGACCAAGCTGCTCAACCATCACCATCACCAATATCTAATTTATAACATTATCATCATTGAAAAGAAACCTATACCCACATCATTACATATTCCCCACCCACCAGCCCTAGGCAGCCACTAATCCACTTTCTCTCTGCATGTATTTGTCTATTCTGAACATTTCATAGAAATGAAATCATACAGTAAATAGCATTTTGTGTCTGCCTTCTTTCACTAATAAAATAATTTCAAGATCATCCTTGTAGCATCTATCAGTACTTCATTCTTTTTATGGCTGCATAATATTCCATGGTATGGATAAACTATATTTCTTTTTCCTTTAATTTCCTTTTTCCAAGCTATACTTGGGTATTATTGTCATATAGCAGTTTTATATATTTATGTATGCAACACAATGATTTCATATGTGAATATATTGTGAAATGTACCACAATTGAATTGACTAACACATCCATCACTTCACATAAATATTGTTGTGTGGATATACTACATTTCATTTATGCATTCATCAGTTTATAGACATTTAGGGGTCAAGACACTTTTTGTTTGTCTCCACTTTTTTACTTCTACAAACATTCAGGTGCATGTTTTTGTGTGGATACATATTTTTAGTTATCTTGAATGAAAATTTAAGAATGATAATACTGGGTCTTGTGTTAACTCTGCATTTAACATTTTGAGGAACTACCAGAAAGCTTCCCAAGTGGCACCGCTAGCAATGTATAAGTTTCTCCTTGTCCTTGTTAACACTTGCTATCATCTACCATTTTTTGTTGGTGGTGTTATTGTTTCTTTTAAAATCTCTCTTAGTGTGCAATGGTACAGAGTTTCCATTTGGAAAAACGAAAAAGCTTTGGAGTAGATAGTGGTGATGGACAACAATGTGAATATACTTAATGGCCCTGTATTATACACTTAATACATTACACACCTACTGTTATCACCGGGCTGCAGCCTGCAGGAGGAGTGGTCTCTGGCTCCCCTGCAAGTTAGTGTGGAAGTCCTTCCTCAGAAATCTTTTATGTAGCAGTGTGCTGCCTGGATCATGGAATGGACCAATTGGGTGTGAGCCATGGGTTGATTGGCACCAGGACTCCGCCTATCAGCAAGTTAGTGATAGCAGAGCCCGTCTTGTAAGTTACACTTCCTGAATTCTGGAACAGGCCAAAATGGACCAATCAGGTGCAGGCAAAATGGACCAATGAGGTGCAGGCAAAATGGGCCAATCAGGGGCAGTAAAATGGGCCAATCAGACTGTGGGGGGGGGGAACACCTGAAGACGTGAATATAAGGCCAGGTCGAAGCCAGTTTGAAGAGCAGTTTGTTGGGAGAGCAGTTCGTTGGGAGAGCATTTTGGAGAAAGAGCTGACGGGGATTCAGAGCGACTTGAAGGAGCAGACAGAGAAGCAGCAGCAGAGGAAGAAGAGCTCCTGTAGAGGAAGAGGAGAAGACAGTTCTAGCCTTCGAAGGAAGGAGGGAAGCCTCCAGCCGCCGCCCTCCGAGGAGAGAGAGAGACTGGGACTCGGTCCTGACTGTGACACTGACTGGAAGGAGCACCAAAGGCCCTGGGCCTGGTGTCTCAAAGAGCTGTTTGTTGGTGGCATAAATCAACAACTCACAAGAGCTGGAATACTGGGTGTCCACTGGGTGTCCACTGGGTGTCCACTGCCTAGAACTGGTGACCAGTGACTGCCAACGCTGGTGCTGTCCAGATGAAGTAGCCAGCCTCTTGTGGATACGTAAGTGCTCTTGTTTCCCCCAGTTTGTAAATAAACCCCATGACTGTTGTTCCTGTAGCTTGAAGTCCCTTGCAATTGTGCGCGGGTGAGAACCCACAGACAGTGACCTGTATCGGGCACTGTCCTCTGATAGGCTATAGCCCCTGTTGCTATAGCCCTTGATTCTGGTTTGTGGCCTTTTGGCCTTTAGGGGCTTTTTGGGGCCTCTGACCCCTGTTTCAGTCAGAGCGGCCTCCTCCCCTGCCCCCTGTTTCACTACCAAGTTAAAATGTGATATTTTACGTTGTGAATATTTTACTACTACAGTTTTTAAAATTCCTCTTCATGAAATTGCCTTCTCAAATTCTGGATAAGAAAGTAGAGATTTGTAAAGTTTGCAATCAGGAACTGACTAATCTCAGGTATAGTCACTAGGATACCTGTACCTCCTCTGTCTTCCAGTAGTGATCTCCTCTGAGCTTTGTTTTCCTGTTCTGAGTAAAGGCAAGAAGGCTGCACCTGTCTGGCCTTCCAAATGTGTTAAAACATCTGTAGGAGAAGGCCCTCAACTTTTATATAACCATCCGAATCAGTATGAAGTGATAGCTCATGGTCACTTTCATTTGCATTTCCTTATGGACTAATGATGTTGAATTTCTTTTCATGAGCTTATAGCCATTTACATATCTTTTTTTTGAGCAATATCTATCCAAATCCTTCGCCAATTTTTAAAATGGTAATTTGTTTTTATTGTGGAGTTATATTAGTACTCAACATATTCTGGAAATTAGCCCCTTAATAGATATATGATTTGTGAATATTCTCTCTCCCATTCTGTGAGTGATCTTTTTTCTTTCTTGGTGGTGTCCTTTGAAGCACAAAAGTTTTTAATTTTGATAAAGTTCATTCAGTTAATCTATTTTTTCTTTTGTTTCTCGTGCTTTTTTTGTTTTTACATCATAGTTAAGAAAACATTACTTAGCCAAGGTCACAAAGATTTGTGCCTTTAGGAGTATAACTCCTAAAGATTTTATAGTTTTGGTTCCTATATTTAGATCTCTGATCCCATTTTGTATTAATTTTTTACATATGGTATGAGTAGAGTTGCAACTTCATACTTTGTGTGAGGTTATTTAGTTATCCCAGCATCATTTATTGAAGAAAATATTCTTTCTCCCTTTGAATTTTCTTGGCATACTTATTGAAATCAATTGACCATAGATGTATGGTTTTATTTCTGGACTATCAATGCATACATTTCTAGAGGCATACATTTCTATACTTACACCAGTATCACACACTCTTGATTATTTTAGTTTTTTAGTATGCTTAGGAATCAGAAAGTGGGAATCTTTCAACTTTGTTCTCATTTTCAAAATTGTTTCAGCTATTCTGGATCCCATGCATTTCCTTAAGAATTTGAGGATCAGCCTATCAGTTTTTCTCAAAAAGACAGCTAGGACACAAAAGGATTGTGTTAAATCTATAGGTGAATTTGGGGAATATTGTTTTCTAACACTATTGTGTTACAACTCATGAGCACGGGCTGTCTTCCACTTTATTTGGCTTTTCTTAAAATGATAGTTTGTAGTTTTCAGTGTCCAAGTTTTCCACTCTTGTGCTAACTTTACTTCTAAGTATCTTATTCTTTTTTATGTGGTAGTAAATGGGATGTCATTGCCAGACTGTTTATTACTAGTATAAAGAAATAGTTAATTTTTATATTTTGATTTTGTAGCCTGCCACCTGGGAGGACTCATTTGTTAAATCTAACATTTTTGTTTATGTGTATACATGTGTGAATTTCTTGGCAGTTTCTATAAGTAAGACCAAGTCATCTGTGATTTGAGATGGGTTTACTTCTTTTCTAATCTGGATGCATTGTTTTTCCTGCAAAATTGCCCTACACACTCTTTAGCACAATGTTAAATAGCAGTGGTGCACATCCTTGTCTGACTCCTGAGCTTGTGGGGAGGTGAACATTGAGTATTTCACCATTAAGTGTAATGTTAACTGTGGGTTTTTTTGTAGATGCCCCTTTTCAGGTTGAAGAAACTCCCCCTACCCCAGTTTGCTGAGTGGTTTGTGTTTATGAAAAGATGTTGAGTCTTCTCAGATGCTTTTTCTGCATATGCTGAGACGATCCTTTATTACTATGATGCTTTACATTGATTGATTTTCATATGTTGAAACCACCTTGCTTTCCTGGGATACATTCCTCTTGGATTTGATGGAATTTATATATTGCTGGATTTAATTTGCTGGTATTTCATTTAGGACTTTTGCATCTATATTCATAAGGAATTTTTGCCTCTCATTTTTTTTCTTGTAATACCCCTGTCTGGTTTTGGTAAAGGGTGTTTTTCTTTTTTTCTTAATTCACATTTTTGTAGCAATTCTTCTGGACTTGCCTTTATAGCCATTCAAGAAAATCAACCTTATTCTTCATAGTCATACCTCACTTTTACTACTGTTTTCAGCTTACCAAAATGACATACCCAATTTTATCACTCACCATCTTCAAATCTAGACTTGACTTCAAATATCCCTTAGCTCTTACTCAATAACATTGAAAAGCAATAAAACCACAAAAGCAACACAGAAGTACCTGCACTGTGCCGGCACTGTTCTGAACATGTCACAAGAATGAGTTCACTTTGTCTTCACAGAACTAAGAACTAAAGAGTATTATTTTATTCTCTTGATAAATGAGGAAGCCAAGGTGAAAACAGGCAAGGTAATTTGCCCAGATATCTCAGCAGGGATGAGACTGAGCCAGGCTCCAAACCTTACTATAGGATCCCCACATTCAGGCTCTTAACCACTGTGGTTCAGTGTTAAGAGTAGTTAGGAAAATTTCAGAAGGGGTATTCCATGAAACTTTTTTGAGAAATAGCAGCATGTTTGGAGAAAGTCTATGCCATTAAAAAAAACAAAAAACAAAAAACAAAAACCACAACACAAAACCAAAACTATTTTGAATAGTTCTATGAGAAAATCTGATATTTTGTTTAACATATTGGTCACATTTTCATATAGCAATGAAGACCTTTGATGTTAAATGGTTTGTCCAATATTTTTATTCTCCTATAAGTTCTGCATGATTTAAAGAAAAAGACCATCTAAGTTCCATTTTGAACTTTTCAGTTTTCAAAGAAAAATGATGTCAGCAGTCCTTTCAAAGGATGCTTCAATGGTAAAATTTCAAATACCTTGCCACTGGGGAAATATTACAAAGCTGGGTGCTAATTCTTTCTGCTCTAATGACTTCCGAGGAAAACTCAAACTTTAATTTGCATTCCTTCCCTGCTGTGCTTCAAAGACATACACTGCACACAGCAACCATAAAAATGTCTGATGTAATACAAACATGTTAAGAGAGATACTGCTGTCAATTAGTCAATAACTTCTTGTCTACACCTACTGTGTGTGAGACGCCACAAGAGATGGGAAGTAGCAGAGAATGGACAATGAAGCACAGGCTCCGCTCTCTTTCAGCCTTGGTCTGAGTAGAGCTCCACCACGTGTTCATTATGTCATCTCGGGCAAGTTTCGAAAACTCTTTAAGCCTCAGTTTTCTCATCTGTAAAATGAGGATAATAGAAACATAATTATGTGACGATGAAATGAGATAATCCACATAAAATACTTGTTATAGTGCCTAGCATATGGTAAGCCTTCATTAAATATTATTATTATTAAGCAATCAAAATTGACTGGAATAGCCTCTCTTCCAGGTAATTTATAATATCATAAATACCAGTAATCAGAAGCAGAGTGTTCTGTACATCAAAAAAGTAAAACAAGGTGCTAATGAGGTCTTAAGAACCAAAGATCATTAAACAGCTGGAGAGAAGAGGAGGGAACAACAACTGGGCTTGAGGAAAGGATAGTAATTCAAAGACAAGCAAGGGAGATGAGAGAGACCTGGAAAGAATAGCAGGAGAAAAGGTGCAGAGGTGGGAGAGACTGCTGTGTGGTCAAATTCTTTATGGGAAGGAACAATAAGACAAAGCTAGTGCAAAGCTAGTGAGCCTGGAAAACACTGAACTAGAAGTTAGGGCGTTTGGATGTCATGTGGTGGTATAAATGAAAGTATACTAAAAGAGAGTGTTAAGTGAAACTTGATGGTTTTTGTTTGTCAGATTTAGGATCGCTTAAAAAGCATTTTAAATTCTTGGGGAGTCACTGACCTTTTAGAGCCACTTAAACCTAACTTGAAAGGAATGTCAGGTAACAACTGTTCTTTTTCCAAACTTGCTGACATTGTATTTGGGGCACTTTTATCATCCTTTGATTAAGGAGTTCTCATTGTTTTTAAAGAGCCTTTAGTGGTAAACAACTGGTTAACATTGTTTAAAGAATCAAGTACTTTATAGAAGAATGTGATGCTTCTGATAACAATCAAATTTAGGGTGGACTTTATGGTGCAGGGGTGTTTGCTGAGACCTTTAAGTACCATATTCAGAGACCACCTTCACAGTGAGGTCAACGGCCACAGGACACAATATAATTCACCCTCCCTTTGCCTTCATGACATAGGGCAAGCCAGAGACATTGGTATAACAACAAAGCTCTTCATTCTGACCTCCTGCTGTCATTCCAGCTGCACAGACACCCTTTGTTTCTACCTCCTCTCCCTCCCTCCCTTTACTTCCTCTGTCCTATTCTAGGGAGATAAACTTGAAACTTTCCCTCATCCATTCAACTTCCTTTCTTCAAATCATGCATGTGCTCATAAGCTTGCCTTAAAATATTCTCCTTCCCAGCATCCATTACTTTTCTCTTTTCATAGTAGACATGCTACTATGTCAATAGGAGCTGTGTTTGCACATGAACTGACAGGGAACTTGCATCTAATAGTCAGAAAGTAGAATACCATGCCTTATGTTCTAGAATCATTTCATGAGACCATTGCCAACTCCAAGACCCTGGTTCATTTCTGCTCAACATAGTTAGTAATAAATATTTGTACAAAGATGACACCGTAGCAGGCATATTCATTGGCCTTGGTGTTTTTCTTGCCAGATGAGCTTGATAGTTTTAAATGCTAGAATCTCACACACAGCACAAGAAAGGTTGCCTAATGTGTTGTTTGGAGTCTTCTCTTTTAAGCGATCACAGAAAAAACAGCACTATAGTTCACAAGAAAAGTCTCGCCCTGGGCTTTAGAAGATACCAGACAGATTAAATGACAATTATCAAATAAAACTCAGGTGTAAGGAACTATTCAGAATATTTAAAAATCCACAAGCTCATTGCCTAAGGGGACAAAGAGATTAACAAAGTAAGTCAAATTTGGGCACAAAGCTTCCAACTATGCTAGGCACAGAGGATATTCAATAAATATTGTTGGCTTGGTTAAATGACACAATCAGAAAATTTTCCTCATGGCATAAGCATAACCTGACCTTATAGAGAAACGAGGAATACTAGAATGAAAAATCAAAACTTGCGTGCACTCTAACTTTAGTAACACGTAAAATCCAATTACAGTGTCTTCTTGCAACTCTGAGACTCAGCCATGTATTCTCATTGTTGATGCCAATATTATTCTTTTTGACCATCCACATCAAAACTTTGAAGCCATTCAAAATCTTTTTTCCATATCACTACATTCAATTAAATTTATGACTTACTGATTTTCCTGTCATAGCTCTTAAATTTCTCTCCCTTTATATCCTAGAGGTACATCTTTGAATGCCATTCATCCTTTGTCCTCAAACAGGACTGGGCTTAATACAGCACACTATTGGTAAAGACTTCTGCGACCCATAAGTTTCTCTGATAATATCTAACAAGCAATGTACTTTTAAAAGTACCTTTTTGGACACCTAACCTCTTTATTAAAATAATGCAATTCAAGTCTACTTATTTTTGTTGCAATTAAGAGAAATATAGGCTCATGGATCTTGCTTATTAATTATCAAGCAGTTGAAATGCCAATTGAGAAGCTTGCATTCACATTTCCTTCTGCTAAAACACACCGGCCTCATAACTCCTCCCACAAAATTTGTTGCTCTAATGCAAGGGTTACCAAAGTAAAATTTTACCAAAGTTAAATTTACTCAGTCATTCCCACTCATTTACAAATCACCTATAGTTGCCTTCTGCTATGAGAGACAAGTTATGATGGACACTATATGAGCTACAATGGCTAAAATATTTACTGTCTGGTTTTTACAGTAAAATTTTCCAAAGCCTCTAACTAAACATAAGAGACTAGTCACTTCTCTGCCCAAGTACTCTTTGATTCTGGAGACATGGACACTGAATCCAAGAAATAGATTCATCATGCCTAAAATGGGGTAGTCACCACTTTGTGAAAATTAAAATCTTTAGCATTTAACAAAGCTTTAGCAGAGAATTTGCAATAAAGTGATCAGAAAAAGCTGGCCACCCTTCCCACAACTAACAAGGTATTACCAAGCAGTTTGGATCTATTGATTGAAGCTCAACCTTAAGGAACATGTGGTCTTTTCTTTCCATTTGGTTCCAAAACCCAGAATCATTTGATTCACATTATCCTTCTCCATTTAAAATACCACTCTTTCTTCCTACAAAGGCATCAAATCCTTTTTTCTGACTGAAGAACTCGATAACTATTATTTCAAAACCCAACTGAATCCAGGGTGTAATTTTTCTTCCTGGACATCCTAGACACTGTGTCATGAACTTCCAAGAGTAATTCCAGTTTCACTTACACAAAAAATACTGCTAGAGATGCACTTCTTGAGCAAGCCACTTCTCACAGAATCAGCAGGCTTTGATAAAAACCCATGTTTCCTAATCCAAAAAAATACCCTTCATGCACAAACTTGAAGCTTTGGAAAAACTATCTTATTCTTGACTTTTATAGATAATTTCCAATCCTGGCTTATTAAGAATTAGAAGTCATCTGTACTACAATTTTGGGAAAGAAAAAAAAAAATCAATGGTTGCCAAGTGTTTGGGGACAGAGAAGTGGTAAAGTGAAGTTCAAGGGACTGGGGTGGTCGGGGGAGACATTAAAACAATTCTTTATACTTCTGCAGTGATTGATACATGATATTTCATTTCTCAAAACTCAATTTATAGTACAGTGAGTAAAGTTTACTACATGAAAATTAAAGAAAAAAATTATTTAGAATCCCAGAATGAAGTGCAGATGTGTCAATACATACATTTTATTCTAAGCGTATGATACAAACTCACTAAAAGGTGGAGGGAGGAGGTGTTAACCTAACTAACTTAGACTAAAAGTAAACTATACAAAAAACACTGTAAAGGAGGCGATGGGAGGTCAAGGAAGAAGTAGTAGAACAGCAGTAGCAAGAAGTTCTCTATTTGTATGATTTAAATGGGAAAACCACCCATAATTGTTGGGTTGCCTATTAAAGTTAACTTACGACACACCAGATCAGACTGGTCAGAACTAGGTCATATCAAAATTGCAACATACATTATTTCTGACTTCAGTCCCTCTCCCAGTCAACTAGCCATACATAAGACACCACTGTGAAAATCCCAGGGTCCAGGCATGAGGCTGAAATCTGCATCTGAACCACAGAGTTTAAGAAGAATAGCAATAGAAAGGTAAGAGGAGCACTGCACTCTGCCTATTATCACCCTTACCTCACCAGCACACTAAGAAGGTCCTCCTGGATCTATGGTTTTTCCAGTTGGGGTGGGACTGGGGTGGGTGGGGTGGGCAGGAAGAGGGCAGAAAGCCCAAGATGGACATCCAGTCCACTAAGTGTTACAATACTCTTCCTCTCTTCCTGGAAGGCCTATTTGGATCTTACTTCATAGAGATCCCTGGGGAAATCTGTGGTTATCAGATAGAAATAAAGGGGGTGAGACAACAATCTGTCACTTAACTTTGGCACATCAGGTTCCTGCTTATAGCAGTCCCTGAGTAGAGATTCTAACTAGAAGTGTTGATGATCTACAGAACCATGCCAGTGGCCCTATCTCACCAGTGAGCTCAGTTGGCCTATGGTATGTACCACCAAGTCACAGAGATCAGTCAGAAGCCCCAACCAGCAGTAGAGACCAAACTACAGTCCCACCTAACTTCGGGAGCAATCTGTTGCCATGCATATGGGAAGCACAGTCTGAGATCAAACTGACCAGGAGCAATTTTGGAATTCAGTACATAGGCCTGTCAAATCATGGAATCCAACCAGTGACATCAGTCTGCCAAGGTATATGGCCTATAACTTTGTCCAGCTGGAGGTGGTTGAAGCACAGTCAAATGCTGCCCAAGCAGGTAATCCACCCAGTGGTCTCAACACTTTAATGCAGAGCCCAGTCAACAGGCCCACCAGCTTCAGGATCTAATGGGCAGTACCTTCACACCCTCACAGCACAAGCAATAGCCTTGCCCAAATAGAGACCCGATAGCAAGCCCCACCTGTCCATAAATGCTATCAGCTCACTGGTCAAGGTTCTTCCCTGCTAAAGCAAACCTGTAAAATCTGGGAGAGGAGATATCTTACTGAAATACACAGATACAAAGGCAAGGAATCAAGGATCATGAAGAATTAGGTAAACAAGACACCATAAAAAAGAAACGTAGAAAACTCCAGTAACTCATCATAAAGAAATAGAGATCCATGAGAACAATCTTCTTAAAGAAGTTCAGTAGACTACAAGAACACGCAGACAAATAAAATTAGGAAAAGAATGTGTGAAGAAAACAAGTTCAACAAAGAAATAGAAACCATTAAAAAAACCTTAAAACTACAGAATACAATATTGCATTAAAGGATTCAATAGAGAATTTCAACAATAGACTCAACCAAGCAGAGGAAAGAATCAATGAAGTAGAAGCTAGGTCATTTGAAAATATTTTGTTAGAGAAGGAAAAAAAGAATGAAAGAATTAAAGTTTATGGGAGTAGAGGATCCTATCAACAGAAACAATACACATATTAAGGGAATCCCAGAAGGAGAAGAGAAAGGGATAAAAAGTCTATTAAAGCAATAGTGGCTGAAAACTTCCAAAACTTGGATTAAGAAGCGGGTATCCAGATTCACAAAGGATCTCTCAAGGATGTTAAGCCTCAAAATAACTACAATAAGAGACATTATAATTATGAAAAATCAAAGACAGAATTTTGAAAGCAAGAAAAAAATGACTCATCCATGTAAGACTACCAGTAGATTTCTCAACAGAAATTTTAGAAGACAATAGTGGTATGATATATTCAACATGCTGAAAGAAAAACCCCTGCTAGCTAAGAATACTGAAACTAGCAAAGCTGTTTTACAAAATACTAAATTTTCCTAAACTAATAAATACTGAGAGAGTTCATCACCACTAGAGCTGCCTTACAAATTTTGTTATAGGATATTCTTCAGGGTGAAATAAAAAGATATGAATTAGCACTGTAAAAACCTATGAATGTATGAAAGTCACTGGTACTGGTAAATACATAGTCATTTGTCACTTAACAATGGAGATGTAATACATTAATAAGCAATTTTGTCTTTGTATGGTCATCAAGAGTATGCAGTTATACTACACATAATAATGTTTTGGTCAACAGACTGCATATGATAGTGGTACCTACGTATAACCTAGGGGTGTATTATCCTATTTAGGATCATGTAAGCACCCTCCTCACACTTGACAAAAGTTGCTTAATGAGACATTTCTCAGAATATATCACTATCATTAAATGACACATTAACTGTATACATATATCTAATTATCCATCTGTATAAAATATTGTCATAAAAAAGGAATTTCTGCCATTTTCAACATGAAAACACCTTGAGGTCATTATGCTAAGGGAAATAAGTGAGAGACTGATACTGTAATCTCACTTATATGTGGAATCTAAATAAAAGCAACTCAGAAAAAAAGTAGATTGCTAGTTGCTAGGGAGGAAATGAAGGTACAAATTTCCATTAGAAGATAAATTCCGAGCATGGTGATTTTACTTAATGTTGTGTTGTATGTTAAAAATTTGCTGAGTAGATCTTACGAGTTCTCAACACACAAAGAAATTCTAATTATGCGAGGTGATAGATGATTAATCTTATTGTGGTAATAATTCCCCAATATATACATAAATTAAATGAGCTAGAGGAAAATGAAGAAATCAACTAGCTGTAGCCTAGTTTCATATTCTTTAGTGTTCTCTCTCCCCCTAACTCTAAGCACAATTTGCAGACTTTGCAGTGTCCTCACATATGAGCATCAGCTTCTCATAAAGCTGTATCTTTTGTCTTTGCAATTATAATCAGTTACTATTGGCAAAGTTAGTATCTTTTAAAGTTACTGCCAGAACTTGCTCCTAGTTTATCTTTCTCATCTTCTCACTTACTTGTAAAAGAGCATTGTGTGCTTACACACTCTCAAGTTATGAAGATTCTTAAACATTTTGAGAATATGACCAATCATACACAAAGTGTGGACAGTCTCCACCAACAAAGGGTTAAGGAGCACTGAAGCAATCATTTGGATGAGATTTGCCAAAGACACATTCTGTGTCATATACCCCTGTGGGTCTACAGACAAAAACCAACATTTCCTTATTTCCCAGAATGGTAATCTGTTAAAGTTGGAGACAGGATGGTATATGTGGCCCATAGATAAATTCTATGTATTAGAGTCCTTCTGTAGACATTCACTGCAAACTTAAGCAAATTAGCAACTCAGTTCCCTATTAAAAGCAAAAACACAAAGCTATTTGACCTGCAATTCCCACTTTAATTAACCATGGAACCCTTTTTACAGTATAGCACCTATAAACAATCTTGGGAACAAATTTTGGGAAAACATTTTGAGCAAACCTTAATAGCAGCTGATAATACTGCTAGGAAGGATGAACTCAAGACCAAAAGCCAAAGTCAGGAAAATAGGTGTTTGGCCTCTTCTCATTTGTATAAAATTTCAGTATCTACTTAAAAAATCAAAGATAGGTATTGTAATACAAGACCAAGCAAGAAGCCACAAACTCACAGATGACTCCTACTTCTTATTTTGATAACACTGTTGGTCTTCTGAAATGTCAACTCTTACCAGAGATAAAATTTAAGAGATGCAGATTCTAAGACATAACTGGGTGTATCTCGACTTATAGCTGTATGAACACATAAATGTCAATATTGGAACACTCCTGTAGTCTGAGGAGAAAAGCTATTTAATTGAAACTCTTCAGTTGCAATCTCAAGAAGTTGAATTAAAGACTTGTTCATATGATCTGATCTTATTTCTCATACTATGTGCCAGGATGCCTGGACTCAATACAGACACATTTAATATATTTAGCTATCGAAGGTATAATAGTGTATCTATTCTCATCCCATCACATTTAAAAAGCCCAGATACCATACAAGGTATTTTCAGAGATATGAAGTCACAATCTAGTTAAAACTTCTTAGGACTATTATAGACCTATTCTTAATCCACAAAATTATCTAATTTTGGTACTGTATTTCAGCTTGTTGAAATAGTGTTTTTTTTTTTTTTAAACCCTACAAAAGAAGACCAACTAAGTCAGACTCTTCTTGGCTCAGAACAAGTAACACTAGATGAGTATTTCCATTAATTTTCCTCTTTCTTTGGCCCTTGTCTGGATTTCTTTACTAATATCAGAAAACATAGTGAGTGAATATTCAATTCATAATTCCCTGTGTATAACTTATTCACAAGATGGATGAAACGTTCCATATTCTATATTCTGATTGGTTTTATCCTCTCACAACATCCATTTCCCATCTCCTTTATATGCCATGAAAAGTGAAAAACAATTAGTGAAGATGAAACAAAGCAGCTTTCCTCAATATGCATGTATCTCAAAAAGTATTTTAATATTCATGCTATAGGCCCCTTCCCATTGGCATGCTAGAATTAGGTAGAATATACTTCTTGAAAGGTGGTACTGTCTGTGTGTGCAGGGGTGGGAGAGAAATGGACACACTATTAATACTCCTTTCTGTGTGGCCTAATTTTCTTTGCAGATTCTAGCCCATGAGGCAAGTTAATTGCATAACTAGTATGCCTGAGTATACAGAATGCAGCCAAGAAGCCATTCAAGGGAAATCATTTCACCTTGCTGAAAATGCAACTTACTGGGCTCCAGAATCTATGCGTTTAACATTCTCTAGCAATTCTTATAACCACTAATATTTTTAAAATATTGCCCAAAAATGTATTAACTATGTTATTTTTGAAAATTACTGACAAAAATAGGGCAAAAGTTCTGATTTGGAGGGATTATTTACCAAATTTAAGGTTGTAAAGTTTGTATGAAACATTTTTACTTAATTATTAACAATTCTTTCACCAGCTACACAGTAAGCTGCACAAGAAGCTACAACTAAGTAAATCCTTTAAAATGTGCTCAGATTTTTGAAATGCACCAAAAGTGCAATTAAGTCACATTTTTATCATTTTCTGGGCTTAGGCCAAGATGGCTTTTATGTTTCTGAAGCAGTCTATAAAGCTGAGATTGAGGTTTCTGAGGAAGGCACCAAGCATCTGCAGTCACAGGTATGTTCATAAGGGAAAGTCAACAATTCTCATCAAGTTTTCCCTATCTACTTTTGTTAGATTTATCCAGTTCGATGGTCACATTCTTAAATTTGCCCCTTAAAAATCCCAAGTCCAGATGCGGTGTAGCATTTTTTAAATGTTAAAATATATAGGGAGATTTACATATATTTTGAAAAAGATTTGTACTATTATTCTCATAATCAAGGAAGAATAGTTCTGAAAATTATGTTCAGCAAGAAATTTACTACTTCAGGAGTATTTTGAAAATAGGACACTGGGTTGGTTAAGTGATATCTTTTAAAAATCTCCCCATTTGAAGCCTATCTTAACATTAAGCAATGAAATATTAGGATGCCTTTATTTCTTAAAAAATCAAGTGTATAACTGACTTTACCTTCAATTTTACGTTTCCCCAAATAGTAATTCAGTGAGATTCTTCTATTCTTTATCTTTCCTGCAGCTCTTGTTACTGAAAAGATCTGATTCCTATTTTTAAAGCAGATGAACCATTCATCTTTTTCCTGAGAGAACCCAACACAGGTATTACAGTATTTTTTTAATAGGACACAGATAAATTAAATATTTATGAGCTTCTCTCTAACAACAAGAGCTCATTTGTTCATTGTAGTCTAGACCAAACATTCCTGCTAGCTAGTTTCTATGATGGTTCAGGAGTTTCTCAGTGCCTATGTTGTATATCCTAAGGGGAATATTTCATGAGCAACAAAGGCTACTAATATTCTCCAAGGTTTGTTGCCTTCTCTTTCTCTCAGCTCATTTGTAGTTGATGTAGTTTTTTTTTTTTTTAATCGTTTTTCTATTTCTGGGGAGATGGAAGAGTCATCAGACTAAACCTTGGTTTTTCAGTTGTTCCCTAGCTTTCTTGTCATTGTAGTATAGAAGAAAAAGTTTCTTCAGGCCACTTCAGTATACAAGTAGATCCCTGACTGGTATTCTTGTGTTCTAGTGAATGTACCTATATATCTGTTCTTTTTTAAGCTTGCTGAAGTTACACAAATATCAAATGTTTTCCCTAGTATTTTGAAGTCACAGTATATACAACCTCAGCTTAATCCAAAGATAGAATGGTACAGGTAAAGACTTAGCACAAATATAAGTCCTTTAAAGGTTAACAACATTGAACTAAGTATTCAAATTATTTCTAATCTCTTTCCCATGCCCCTGGAAAATTACTTATCAGTCTAAGGAAGAGATTCTCAGTAAAGAGTTGTTGGCAAGTCTAAACATGTTGAAAAGAGAGAGGATGAAACAAGACTAACAAAATCAAGCAAAAGTGGATCTACTTTAACTAAACGTCAGGCAATATTTTTATTTATAGAGAGAAAAAAGTCAAAAGTTAGAATGAAAATTACTCATAGGGTTTACACAAATAAAGGAAATACTGTCAACATCATTTTATCTGAGAATCATTTGCATACTGCTGTAATGTGCTAGAAATCAAAGGAACACTTGACAAAAAAGATGCAGATAACCATTCACTAGGAAATAATCTAGTTTGAGATTATTTTGGGAGAAAAATCCTCCAACAGAGTATACCCTCCTAGTATTTTACCATCACCCCAACCCCGTATTTATTAGATGATAATGTCACTTATAACTTAGAACAGAACTTATCAACAGAGAGCCCTCTCTCTTAGAAAGGATATATGTCAAAAATGAAAGATGGAATCTCCTCCTTCAAGAAACAGAGAAGTGAACAGAAAGGTCAATGCCAAAAGCTGATAGCCAATAAAGATTGATGACAGTTGAAAGAGTACTTTTTCTAGAAATTTAATTGCATAAAATCTTTGAATCAGTTAAGGACACACCACTATTTTAATAAGTTTTCAGAACTGCCATAGTATACAGACCATATAAAGCTAACCAAAACCAGTCCCACAACCCACCACATAATAGTCCTCATCATTTTATTTAACCTTATTTTCCAGGAGGTACTTGCCTATATTGCACAAGGCAAAGTGATTACTCTTTTCATGACAGGGATACTGAAGAGATAGAAATCTGTCTCAACCTTCAGTACACCAAAATGACAAATCTCACTGATAAGGGTAAAATGACCTAATCAATTAACAAATGGGGCATATATAGGACCACTAAGAAAAGCAATCTTACCTCAAGATTAAACTGTTGGACAATGATATTTGTCCAGCCTAAAGTCAAACATTCATCTAAAGTGCCTAAAAAACATGATGATCCCCCTCTCAAGGATTCTTCCCTACAATTTGCTTACAAAAATGTTACAGTATTTCACTAATATGCCCTTTTATTCTAAATGTAAAAAGCCCGGCAAGAGACGGGGTATTAAATTTGAGTTTCAATGGGTTTTAAACTTGGCGAGTAGGTTTGGGGATGATAGTGTAGAGAGTATGGAGGCAGAGAAATTAAGGACAAAAAGAGAAGACTGAATGAATTACTTCTTCTCAAGTCCCTCTAGGGTTCACTGCAAAAAAATTATTAAAGGTTAAGGGTATAAAACAGCATTGCCTCATGAGCAACTGTGAAATGGAAATAAGAACATTCTGATACGGAAAACTATTAAATATTGGAGTAGACTGAATCCCTTTCTTGAATATTCATCTCAAAATCTAAATATATATCCTTTAAGACCAGACAATATATGCTGGGTTTTATGTAGTTCTTACTGAATTTAGCACTGTGACTGCAGGAAATTACCTTAACAACTCCATCTATTAAATGATATCCTGCCTGATTTAAAGATATTTTGTAGAGGTAAAAAAGGTTTAAAGAATTGCATATGAAAATACTATATAACATTACATTAAATGCTTCTTTTTCTTGACAGGGTTTATCTGTTCAGCTCTGGAAGAGTATCACATCTCCTAGACTAAATTAACAGATCTATAGCCATGTCCTCAACCTCCACATATGCTTTTTTTTTTTTCCCCACAAAAAGTTACATTTTGTTATACCCTTGAAATTTAAAAACTGTTCTTCTAATTTATAAAAAGGGTATGTGATTTTCAAATATTATGAATCTAAACATACTTCAGTTTTATAAATCAGTTTGCCTCTTTTAATCTAAATAAACTGACTCTTTCTACTGGTCACCCCCCAACACTACAAGGCACAGCAGTGATACACGAATGGTCCTTAGGACATATGAGGCCATTTTGGACTAAGGGTAGAAAGTGAATGATGCCAGTTTTTCCTTTTTCTGGGTAATTCAGAGGGAAAGCAAAATGAACAAAGTCATCTTAAATGCATTTCCGTTCCATTTAGTTTCTAAATAAAATGGAGAGTTTTAGTATGAGAATAGCAGCGCAGAATAAGAGATTCCCTTTGAACTCCCAATATGTTGTGGGCCTTTTGGGAGCACGGCATCAAGCTGCTAAAGGAGAGATATTTCAGAATATGTAGTGTATCCAAACTTACCACTCCCTAAATAACAGCTTCAACTTAGTGCCATCCACAATCCTAATGAGAAAGGAAAGGGAATTGAAGGAAAGTAAGGAAACCAGTAATGTCCAAAGGTGTCTGCTTTTTAAACAGTTTTAAGAGTTGGTTGTCTTTCTGCCAGATATTTTAATTTCCATTATCTAGGCAGGTATGAGAGTATGGTGTGGCCAACAAAAACTAAGAACATATAGCAAAAAGACAATGCAGATTATGTAACATGTAATTACAGATAAGTTTAACAAATATGAATTTCAAGTGGTGTATTTTTCCAATGCTTTAAAAAGCAAGGCCTTTAAAATTCCATTATATTAAGGTGGTTTTAAACGATTATTTTAAATGTGATTATTTCCTAAACCACACAAGAGTAAAATAGAGCATTTATTGATGGAATAACAAAAGTGCTTTTCTTAAATATTCTTCAAAATACATTTGTACAACTTACAATAATATATCCAAAATAACTGTATATACAAAACATTACCTAGTTTTAATGTATGTGCTTTTTTTCCCCAAAAATTACAAAGTAACTTCTTTTTATTTTTTTTTTTTTTGGCAAAGTTCAACCTTAACAGAGGTGACAATTTTAAAGGTTGTTTAAGAAAATAGAACCTGAGGGAAATTGACACGCAAGAGTCAATGACAAGCAAGAGATTTGGAGGAATATTTTTAGTTTGTTAAATAAAAATGTTTTTTAGAGTGATACTTTTCACATTACAAAAATAAACCAAAATGAAGTAAAGGTCACTGTAAAATGATGGGAAAAGGATCTGTAGACTTGCTCTTAGTATTTCAAATAGCCAACAATGCATGTCAAAAAATGAATGCAAGATCACAACAGTCTTGTATTTACTTTGTATTTGGAGAAGATAGTGAAATAAGTGGCCACATTCTGTTCTCTTTTAATTGCTATTAATATGGTTGATCTGATTGGCTCTTCGATGAATTTCATCCAAGAAGTTCTCCAGTTGTTCTATTAGCATTCGTTTTTTAAACCTGTATAAAAAATAAGTGATAGTACTCTCAATTTCTTTCAATGAATAGTTATATATCAATATAATTCTGTTCGTAGGAAAGAGATAAACTCTTTGGGAAGATTTTCCAAACTGAAATGAAAATGAAATACCTAATATATACAAGGGTCACAAATATTCTAGCAAAATTTGGGTTCCCAAAGTAATGACTCCAATAGCATCTTCTTAAGCAATTTAAAAAAGCTGAACAAGGTATGGATATAATCCCCCCCGCCCACAAAATGGAAGAATAAATTAAAGTCGGACAATAACATATAAAAAAACTATGGTGTTCTGCTATTAAAATTTGATAGTTAGCAAATTAAAGATACCTGTAGTATAAGTTGTAACAGTCAAAGGTCAAGCAGTGGTTTAAAAAATTTGTAACACAGCAGAATAAAATTGCATTCATTTATGTAAGTATCAATACTGTTGATGCTTTTTAGAACCCAACCAATACCTCTTTAATCTCTATTTAATAAATATGCATATCCATAACTCTAAAAGGTGGCAAAAGTGGAGTGCAGGCACCAGAAATATAGTTATTTACATGATGAAGTTATGGGCTGACAGAACATACATAAAGAGCAAAATAGGTTAAATACACAAAATAATATGAAAAGTTATGTTCATATCTTGAACTTTCAAAGGGGGTATCTGGAACTCAACAAATAATAAAATCTGCTCTGATCTTTTAAAAAACAAAGTTTTTATTTGTAGCTAGGATGAATAAGAGAATTGAAAAGAGTGGGTATATTTCCATCTGGGAGGTCAGATGAGATATAAACCCTAAGTTTCCTTACAATATAAAAATTCTAAAAGTCTTGAAAAAAATAAAAATGCTTTTGTATTCAACTAAACTCACATAGCTATGCTTTCCAGATAATTGGCCCTTTTGGATACCATTTATAACCTTGATCCATATTCCTTGTACTAAGTCACATAATCCCAGGCTACTGAAGCAATCAGAATAAGGTTATCTGTCCAACTCTGGTTCCTTAATTACACATTTTCCCACATAATGTACAAATAAAATGGATTCAAATATGGCCTTTTAAGGTTATTCCTAATCACTGATTAATGTTAACTGTAGTTCAAGTATTCAAAGGAGAAAAATTAATGGCTGTAAAATTAAAAGAAAAACAGCAAAAACCATAGTAAGATAAATGAAAACTAGGCCAATATCTAAAACTTGTAGGAAGAAAATGGAAAGTCTGTGTGTAACTGCTTTTCAAAATAACCTTCTTACAATAAAGAGAGAAGTCCTTATATACTTATGGGTGTGTCATATACATAAAAGATGCGTAACAATGCAAGTGCAAAATAAATACTGTTAAAATTACCGACTATATAAATTGGGAACTCACTTCAACATCATTTCATAATGTGTAATAGATTATTTACCTTGATGCTTCTTTAATGACATTTTGTAAAAATATTAGTCTTGTTTGTAAACTGCCTTGCACATGCTTCAATAAAGTGAAGATCCTTTCATATTCTTAAACAAGAGAAGTAAAAAGAAAAATTAATTGGTTTTCCTTTGTACTCTTATTCAGTGTTTTTCTACTATAGTTTACTATATTAAAATGGGACAAAAGCAAAAAATTTTCTACATGAAATTGTTACTTATTAGAAATTTATTTTACATATTCATTATGTCAACTAAGATAAAATAACACTACTTTTATAATAAAAGTTCCCATTAAAGTATTCAACATAAAGGCTAAGGATGAGTAGACAGGTTTTTGTAGTGCCACTGAAAAATAAGAAGCAAATGGCCTTTACAATAAACTACCTTTATGTTATAAATTATGGCTAACATTGGGGGAGTAGGTGGAGAGGGAGAAGGAATAATAGGTTAAAAGTACTGTTTCAATTTCAAATTTCACATAAAACTCTGTCAGGGACTACCACTTAGGACTTACCTTCCTAAATCATAAAGACTGAATTTTACCAACCACTTCTGGACCCATGGGTCATTATACCATCATAATAGTTAATCTGCCAACATGCTCTGAATGAATGCTAAATACTACTAAAATTTTACCCTTCAATGTACTTTTGTATTCATATAATAGTTCTTAATAGGTGTTTTTGATCTGTATACATCCTGACTCACTACCACAGCTTAAGTCTTAAACACAATGGTAGCACTATGCCAAGACCTTTACAGACATGAAATCATTTAATATTTACTGTTTTTTGGTGTCTGCTGCTACAGTAAAATCCCAGTTGCTGGTCAGAAAAATACTTAAGACTTTTGGTTCCTGTCATGGTAGGAATGATGTGTAATTTCTCTGTGTGTTCTCTGCTTTCAGACCTTCCACTTATAACTAGGCACAGTAGTTTGGAAGTAACAGGTATAAAGTATATGTCAGCTGAATAAAAAAATCAAATCATATATACAGCTCACACATTTTTTAAGATTGATCAAGAATCAGATCTTCATTTTCAATTAATTTAATTTTTTGAGCATAGACAAAAATCAGATCTAAGACTAGTCTCTAGTTATACATACTTCTTCCTGGCTTTCGGATCTCTTTCATTATTTGTGCTTTTAGTTCAGTGTTGATCTCTTCATGACTTCTGCAATGCATCAATTTCTTTCCTTTGTTGAGTGAAGATGCTGGTATATTCTCTTCAGGACATTGTTCTTTATCTCTTGACTCCTCATGATTTTCTAAAAATCCACCAACAGTGAGGTCATTAGTTCCTAAATGGTCATGACCAAGAGCCTCTGCATGATTGGCTGGTCGTTCCAGTACATTGGCAGAAGATGATGTTGAAAATTCAGTATCCATAGCATTTGGTGTAATATCTGATGAAAGTTGGTCTGCAACATGATTTTCAACCACATCATCTATTGTCGAATCATTAGAGGCTTCTGAAACTAAAAACAAAGATAAAGGAAACATAATGAGAGATAATTTAAAAGCGCACAGAGAAAACAATTATTACAGCAAATCACAATTCATTTTCTTGGCTGATACTACTTCTACCTCATATACCTATTATCATTTAAGAGGGAAAACTAAAAACAGGAAGTTTAAACTTGTTTAATATTCTTCAGGGAACATACCACCAATTGGGTCTTTTCACAGTACACCCTTTTCATATAACCATCTCTCCAATCTTCATCTGAGCAATGCAGAAGAATCCATTGCCCACTTAAGTTCATTAGGCTATTAAAGACTTAAAATCTTATAAGCATGTTATTTAACATTGTATTTGTTCCCCACAGAAAGCAGTTGAATTCTACATTTCCTGATTGCTTGCCAAACCTCCAGGACACAGCTGAATTCAACATTTCCTGCTTTAACTAAGACTCAAATATACCATGCCACTTATCCTCTCTCCTCATCACTATCTTTATTGATCCTCAACACACCTCTGTGGTCCTGGATGTCTGGCACTTGGCTCAAAGGCTTCCTTCGTGCCGTTCAGAACATCACTCTATCTAATTACTAATAGAAGTGTGGTCTATGGACAAGCAGCATTAGCACCATCAGAAAGCTTGCTAGAAATTCTCATCTAAAGCTCCACCCTCAAACTGAATGAATTAGAATCTGCATTTTAACTAGACCTCCACATGATTCACATACACATTGAAGTTGAGTGTTATACTTCCATATCTAAGATCAATTGCCACAAAGTTGGCCTTCCCAAAACCTTAATTTCACATCTCCAAAGAATTTTTCTACCACAAGTTTGCCTCTCAAGATAGATACAGATTCATAGATAGTGGGGTAACCTTTGCAGTATTCCTGTTGTTGCCATTTAACTCAGTCAGGCTTTCATCCCAACAATAACTCCTCCACTACCAGCTTCCTATTAATCAGAGCCCTTCTAGATACTCACTTTATCAATCCAAATTATAGCCCATAATATATCACTTTTTACCAGTGTTGCAGAATATCTCATTCTATTATCTTCATTGACACCTGCCAGACAAAACCCCAAATTTGATAATTCTACCTATCTGGTTGTTCTAAACATGCATCTATAATAAAGAGCACTACTGGAGAAGTATGACTCGATTCTCAAAGTGGTCACAATCACTGACTGTATCTGGACCATGGCACATCCTAGCAATCCTTTGACCTTGTCTCCCACTCCCACAAAAGATCATGAAAGCCTTTCATTTCCCCAATCTCCTCTCTCAGCAGAGAAAAGAAAAGCAAATCCATGGAAAGAGAGCTTCCTGTTTCCTACCATCAAACTTATACCTATATCTATTTTGCTTCTTATGGACGAAGCATTCTTTCAACTGGGCTCTGAACCATTCCCTTCTGCTTTCTCTTGTTTTGTGCTCTCTATGCTTTCTCTCAGCTTCTTTCTTTATTCTTCCCTGTCTACCGACTCTATCAAACCAGCATTTAAATATGCTGAACTCTCTATCATCTTAAAAACAAAGCAAAATCACCATTTTCAATCCCATGACTTCTTTTCTCATTTAGCCATCATATTTAAACTCAATTTGGTTGTTTACAACTTGTTGTTTTGTTTCCTCATCTTCCACTCTTCATTCTCTTGTTTAGTCCCTTTACTATACTATTCCCTTTATAGTAAAGGGAATTGTGCTTGCTAAGATAGCCATGACCAACAGTATCTTTCCAATCTTCTCAACTGATCAGTTAAACCATGAGACCACCAGCCACTCAATTTCTCTTTTCCTTTAGCTTCCATGACACTAAATTCATCTCTTATGGTTTGTTTCTTAGGTTTCTCCTTCTCAATCTCTTTTAATGAACTTTAGTTTTCCTCCTTGATACTTTGAAGGTCCTGTTTTATTCTTCTCACTTTTCTGCCTTGGTGGATTTTTAGTCACTCAAATAAGGGTTAAGCTGCCTCCCACATCTACCTCTTTAGCTTATTCTTCTTCTCCTTAGTTCCAAACATACCACCCATCTTAAGCTAGAAACTGGTTAACAGACACTTCTAAACTAAACTCATTCATCATCTCTTCTTCCCTCCCATCCCTAACACCACTATCTACCCAGTGTCTCTCAAGATAGAAGCCTGATTCCTCCTTTGCCCTGGGGCCAACATCCAATCACGATCAAGTCCTTCACTAATATATTCAATTGTTTCTCTAATACATCCTTTCCTCACAACCGCAGTGCTGGATCACTCATCCCTGAGTTTCCTAACTGATTTCTGTACATCCACAATAATTAACTTTAGATAGACCAGTCAGTGTCCACAGTCTCCAATCATGTATATTTTCTGTTTTTGGAAAAGTAGCTGAATTTTGATTTTGTCTAATTCAGGGTTCAAATGAGGCCTGTATACTGAAGCTGGTTTATATATCTTAACTATCTTGTAATTTATAAAATCCTTCTGTATCTCTTTTTAACATGCATTATATTTTCTGAAAAAAACACCCCTCTCCCCCTATATTCTTGCATCCTGTCAAATTTCCCACGTTCTGGATCTTGCTAAGTGTTACCTAACATTTTTCTTGGGCCCTTGTATTTTTTAAGACGACTGATAGATGTTTCACTTTTTTTGGAGTGGGGGCAAGATGACTTCAGAGGCAGTATTATAAAATTTCATCAAGAGAGTTATTTGTTTTCTCTCCACTAAGGATTCCTTACATACATTCTTGTTCTTCCCTGATGATATTCTGGTCTTTATAAAATGCTAATCAAATAAACTCATTACCTCTTTAAACCTTTTCAATAGATTCTCACTGTCCTTAGAATGAAGTGTAGGATCTTTACAATGGCTTTCACAGCTCTCTATGATCTATCTCTGTTTATCTTTTAGTTCTTACCTCATTCCCAATACCCTTGCTATACTAGAATTCTTTCACTCCCTAGTGCCCTAAACCTTTGCATATATTCTTCTGAGACTACTACTTTAGCATTAACTAATTCCCATCTATCCTTCAGTGTTAGCTTAAAGAAAACCTCCTCAGTAAAGTGCCTAAGTAAAATCAATGTTGCCAACTGCTTCCACAACTTTCTTTTTGGAATATTCATCACACAATGAAAATTTAAATGACTTTCCTCCCTTCAGTATAAATGGAGAGATCACTATTTTGGTCACTGCTATACCTTACTGCCTAGCATTGTCCAAAATACCTTATATATATTTAATAAATATTGTTGAATTTAACTGAAATGAATATTGATAATTCTCTTTTAAAAACTGTTATTCTGAAATACCTAAGATTTATAAATGATATTTTAGATCATGATACTAATAAAGCGTAATGAATATATTAAATATTCAACATCCACTAAAAAGACATACAAAAATGACCACATTTAGAATAAACAAATATCTTTTTTAGATACTCTTATACCTTACCTTTTTTCTATAATTTTCCCCTAAAAAGGTTTACAAAAAACCCAAAGAGCAGTGAATAATGTTTTTAAAAAACTCTTACTTTTATGAAGAGGAAGGGGTTTAATAAGATCTGGCTGTGCTTGAGTCATAGGTATAGGTGGTCCTTTTCCTCCGATATGGTTGTTTACAACTGGATTCTGTTGTCTCCCCCTTAGTAGTGGAGACATACAGCGGCGTCTTTTAGGGATCCCTTGCATATTTGGCTCTCCAGGTCGTTTATGTTTATTTTGAGGTCCAGCCACAAATTCATCTGCTTCATCTATCATCATACCCTATAACAAAAAAGAAATCCCCCTTGACATATACAGTTTGTAAATGGCACAACTCCAATTTCCATTAAAACAACTATTTTAATTACACTGACATTTATTAGAATCTCTACTAGTAAACTAGCTTACTTTAAATTAAAAAATATATCCAAAGTGCTAAGCACAAACTAAATAATGAACATTTCAAACTTACCTTTTTATCCAGTTTAAAGGGGTTACCAAATGTATGCAACCTTCGAGGCTGATCAGGATCAAGTTCTCTCAATGGAGAAGGTACTTGCTTGAGGTATTCCTGGTAATTCCCCATTTGTGCTATAGGAACACTGTGCACTTGATCTTTTCAAACAGAACAGAGCAACAACAAGAGTTAACCTCACTAAAACCACACCTTATCTAATTATCAAATAATGCCTTCTTGTATATGAATGCTACCTGGTATGGTTGTTCTAGGCAGTATTTTTTTATTATGTACTGTTATTACAAATATTGTGGCATAGTCTTTGGGATTTTTACAATAACTTTTTTTAAGTTATTACTTTTAAATAAAATAGAAAAATTGCAGATCATTTCATTGCATAGAACAAGCAATATGTGCAACCTTACCATGCAAAGGAGTATCTTTTCTAGTCTATTCCAAAGAAATGGAATTTAAGTATAACAGAACTTAGAAAAAAGAAAAACCATAAAGATAATTCTTTTCACATAAAGCTGTAGTTGGGATACTTATACAAGAGATGGCAAAAGGTTAAAATTCTCATTTGCCTTGACTTGTTGCCATGGATGTAACTGACGGAAATATAAGGACAGGTATTAGCCATCCAGGGTTAACCATCATAGTACAAGAAACAAGTGTGTGTGTGTGTGTGTGTGAATGTAAGAAAAGAAGAAACTAAACTATTAACAAAGGTTATATTTTGGGCAATCAATAATGACAGTAGAAAGAAATATAGGGAAATAGGGATGACTCACTTTTTTACTGTAATGCTTTAATTACTGTATAGAATTACTGCAACAATTCTTTAAAGTTTATATTTGCCATCCTATGTCTTTTCAATATAAAGGAAAAAATCATCAATATTAAGACCATAATCTAACCTTCATCCTGTCCCTTCAGAAATCTGCGGGTGCTTTTCAAAAGATTAGATCTCATTCTTGTTAAGTGATCCAAAAGATTCCGTCTTGGTATGTCATATGCATTTCTAAATGTCTGTGGTTTCAAGTCCTATTGGAAAACATTCAAAGATAAAATTTATTTCAAGCATAGTACTAAGAGAGTACTAGTTTACAGATTAGATTTGAAAGTAAAATATACAAGTTAACTAGTTAGTTTAAAAAAGAGTTAAACAGGCAATCTTAATATTGTTTTAAAAACTAAAAGATGAAAACTTGATAGAGCCCATCAAATTATCTCAAATTCCATCCAGTTGTCAAGATTTTGTTATAGTCAATAACTCTAAAATTAAATAACTGAACGATATTTTATAATGACAATTATTCTTCAGATGTATATATAGTAATACTTCTTAAAGTTTAGACAAATTAAATATCAGTTAATAGAATATTTTATTTATTCGACAAAAGACCACAACAAGAACAGTATCAAACTCATTCAACTATTACCTTATTCAGCAACGCCACTTGGAACCCAGTGTACTCTTTCATATTAAGATCTAGCAGTCTGTGAGGAACATCCTCTGAAATTCCCTGGAGCAGTTGTTGAAAATCTTTCCTATATGCCATTGATAAACCATGTGACCGGCTTCGGACTTTAATTCCAGTTTCCTGTACTACTTTTTTGCCAACGGATCCAATGACTCGATCAGATTCTATTTTGGCCTAAAGTAAAAATAAATAAGAGTTGTCTTGATATATTCTAAATTGTTAAATACTAATAGCTTTGATATTCTATAAAATTACAAACAAGTAGCACAGTTTACGTCAAATATTGATAAAGTGAACTTAAGTTTTAACAATAATGACTGCAAGATTTTAAATCATTACAACTGTAACTCTTTGGAGCAGGTAAATAAACAGTTTCAATTATTTTATACATTAATACCACTTAAAACCATGAAATGTAAATGCAGTCTAAATGAAAATGCATACTTTCATATCAGAGGTGATATAAAATTAGAAAAAATAATCATCAATATTCACTTGGTGTGTATTAATAACACGTAACTAAATATGAAGAGCTACAGAAAATAGAAATGCAGTTTTTCACTGGAAAGGAAATAGCAGTATTTTGAATCTTTCCAATTTCCATTTTAATTAACAGTTAAGATGGAAATAGCAGAAGTAATGAAAAAATAATGTATTTCATACTATATGAGTAACTTGCAGTCAGTTAAACTATATACTGTATTACTACAAATCTTTTACTGTAACTTGTACCCCGTGACAAAATTCAGTTTACACAAACATTTTGCTTAAAAGAACTCCCATTTGAAAGAAAAAGCTAGAGATTTAAATATAAAGCAAAGGAAACTGAAATTCCATCTAAGAAAATAATTTTAATAAATTTTTCAAAGGCAAAATAATATTCACATGCAGGATATCCAGGGTTACATTAATAAAGTTATTTTCATAACTAGAGATTATTTGAGATTAACATTTTAAAATTTAGCATACTAATACAGAATTATGTTTCTATATATGTTTTTAACATATAATGTATTAATATAGTGGAATTATCAAGAAATTAGTTAAAACCATTTAAAATGTTATTTAGTCTGCTTTTTTTCTCAACGTTACCTGTTGACTCAGTTTTTTGAGGTATGAAATGACACTGTAACTAAGTCCATATTCCATACTGTCTGCTATTAAGTTAGGTGCTCCCATCATTCTAACAGCTTTCTTCAGAGGCTATATGAAATATAAAACAATTTAGTATTAAACTTGTCAAAAATTCATGGTTACATGCATTAAGTCATTTTGAAAGTTTCTTCTCCCCATATTTTCCTTTTCTTCAAATGAAAGTAAAACAGTAATATTTGTATTTCAGTAAAATCTCTGTCAATAAAAGACAGGTCTGAAATACTTTAAAAGGATTAAAGTCTGTAACACCACCACCCAGAGCAAGAAAGGGTGAACTCCTGGATTACTTAGTATCACAAGATATATCTTATTTGGAAGAAATGGGCAGAAGACACATTTCAGAGGTAGATTTAAAGTGAAACGGAGTCAAGAACATAGAACACTTTCACCTTGGGTAACTCTGGGGTAGGTTGTGATTCAATTACTCACTAGCTTTTTGACTCTGGAACAGGTTATATAACCCAATTGTGACTTTGTTTCTCATTTGTAAAATAATAACAGGATCTACACCTTATAGGGTCATCACAGTATTAAATGAATTAATACATGAACTGGACTGATAAAAGCACCTGGAACACAGCAGGTATTCAGCAGGTATTAATCATTATTAGTATTATCATTAACCGAGCTAACAAAACAGAAAACTATAAAGGAGAAATAAGAATGAGGCAAAAGTCTAATATTTATTATGGATGTGGTACAGTGATACAATTTTTAATTGTTAAGACAGAATAATTAATTGAAAATCACTGTGTAATGAAAAATACCACTAGCAGGAATCCCTGGCATATGTGAATATGCCAGAAAAAGGATGATAACTATTCACATAAACATATTAGAAAGTATGTAAGTACTGGGCCTCCCTGGTGGTGCAGTGGGTTAAGCAATGCACTATGAAGCAGACTGCAGCACGAGTTCGATCCCTGCTGCCGGCCAGGGGAGGGGACCCACATGGCACAGCAGACCTCTCCTGCTGTGCCCACTGCTCCCCTCAGCAGTGTACTTCCATTGATCTGCCTGTTCTGCTCCCCACTCTGTCTCTGGTGGATTCTCTCACCCTCCACACCTCTGGCCTGTATCCCAGTGCTTGTATGCATAAATAAATAAATCTTTAAAAAAAAAAAAAAAAGAAAGTATGTAAGTACTGGTGTCAAACTGGTATCAAATGCCAGCTCTGATATTTAATATCCACATTGTTTTGACTAAATCCTCCAGGTTGCTATGAGACAAAAACTTATAAACATATGTAGCAGTTCATATTCAGAGTATTTCTTCCTTTTCACTCACTGACATGGCAGGCATTATGTGCTAGACACACAAAACTAACTTCTTGCAACTATAAGATTTTTAAAGCTCAAGAAATTAATGTTTTTTTAGGGACCATTTACTAAGATTAGTTAAGTCAAATGCTGTAATATTCCTACATTAACAGTGAAATGTTTAAAACTGCTTTTTTTAAAAAAAGATTTATTTATTTATGCATACAAGCACCGGGGTACAGGCCAGAGTTTTGAGTGGGGGAGGTGAGAGAATTCACCACAGAGAGCAGGAAGCAGAATAGGCAGATCAACGGAAGTACACTGCTGACTGGAGCAGCGGGCATAGCAGGAGAGGTCTGCCGCACCATGTGGGTCCCCCTCCCAGGCCGGCAGCAGGGATGGAATGGAACTCGTGCTGCAGTGGCTGCGGTTTGCTTCATAGTGCGTTGCTTAACCCACTGCGCCACCAGGGAGACCCTAAAACTGCTTTTAGTGTAGATCTTTTCATTAAGAAATTACTTTTAATAAAACAATGTATTTAATAATGTTATTGATTTTATCTTCCACAGTGGACTAGGTTTTAAGGAAATGGAAATCTTCTGATTCTAAAAATATATGCTTGTAGAAGAATATATACTTACCTACCTAAAAGCATGTTTCTGGAAATTTAGGGAATAAAAATATTTGTGCCCATAAAGGAGAAATACTTAAAAACTGCAAGTTTTCTTTTCTTTTCTTAAAATTGTGGTTACAATGGCTTATCACATTGTATATGATTCAGAGGCATAGGATCACGCCTCCTCAGAGGCATGTCCTCATACCACACCCACCACCAATGCACATAGTCTTCTGTAATAGTCCATTATGGTCCTCTCTTCCTGATCCTGTGGTCTCAATTCCACAGTCAGAAAACTGCAATTTAAAAGGGTACTTACAACAATTGAGGTCTAAAACCTAAATCCTAAATTTAGACTTCCTACACAAACTAGTCTTTCAATGACTTGGTTTCCTCATCTATAAAATAGAAACAACAACCATTTCTACCTTATAGGATTATTATAAATTAAATAGTATAAATAAAATGAGGTTAATACATATAATGTACACAGGATGGTACAAGGTCTTGTACCAAATGTATATACACACATAGGGAATGAGACATAAAGAGAGACAATAAAGAAAAAACATAATATATGTCCCTGTGATCATCATTATTATTATTCTGCAAATCACTGAATTTTTTCTTTCCCAATATATCTCTAATGGTCATTCATCATTCAATTTTCATCACATTTATAATATCAAGAAATATTAAGTTTATAATAGCTATAGTTACCAAAATATTTTAAAAATTAACAAATTTTATTTTTAACAATATTATTCTTACCCCAAGATAGTAGGGAGGCATTGTCTTCAAATAACTTTCAAACGACTGTCTCCATTTCAATGTTGGTTTTGCTTTATGTACTTTAAACAAGTCATCTAAAAATTTTGAATGTGAACAGTCAATGAAAGAAGTTTCATTTTTAATATCTGCTTTCTCATTTATAAAAGAGAAAGCAACATCAGATACAGATTTTTAACAAAATTAAAAGTGGTACAATTTATGATCCTGGCTATTTCCAATTAGCAATATTTTGAAAATGAAAAGATGTCAATTGTGATCTAAATCACTTGTAATAATAAAGATAGAATCAGAAAATACATAAGGAAAATCTGTATCGTACTTAGACCTGGACACGACAGAAACTTGAGAAAATAAAGTATATGCAATTTTTCTAAAAACTATACGACCTAATATTTCAGCTATACATTTTTAAAATTTTTATTTATTTACAATATTTGCTTTCTTTTTTTAGGTGTAGTCCCCATAGAATTTCTACCACCAATTTACCCATGCACCATCACCATAGTGCCTTGTTCAGCTGTAACTTTTAAATCTGACATGAGTCCATGGAGGGTAAGATTCTTCTCCAATAGTACTCCTAAAAATTGTAATTAGATGATCCCAAGAAACTAACTTTAGATTTTAACCATATTATTTTAGAACATATTTTCTCATTAAAAAGAAAAACTGTCAAATAAAGAAGCATAAAATCTTAGACAATACACAAACCTCTTATAAACATGCTTCTACAAAATACAAATATGCTTCTACCAAATATAAATTTGCATTACCAAGTCTATATGTAAGAAATGCAACCTGTAGAAAAATTAGAAAATTATAAATATTTAAAACATAACACTTTTATGATTTTTACAGAATCAAAGGTGTTTTGACACTGATTTTCAACTAACCATAAATATGAACAGGTTGTTATAAAACAACCTTAGGTAAGTTCAGTATTTTAGAGTATTAAAAACATTTTAACTTCCAGAAGACAAAATATACAAAGAGGTGTTTCCAAGTTTGTTTTAAGGAAAATTTCTATGTATGCTGAGTCAAAAAGAAGAGATTATGACAAGACTCTCTTACCTAAAAGGGGAAGGAGGACTGGGTAATTATAAGGCATCACAAATAAGTTGACACAGTTCAATGCTGTACTGGCTTTCAAGTAACCAAAGGGATGACCAAGTTCACTATATTTTGCACTATTGCTCACATACACCTGTTAAAAAAGAGTGGTTAAGACTTTGTGTTTAATAACTTTGCAGAATGCTATGTAAACAAATCAATTTAACTTTTTAAGAAACATCTTACTTCAAGTTTTAAATCATCTAGTTGCTCAGCTCACCTGCCAACATGTCTGAGGAGATTTCCTTTCCAGGATAAACTGAGTCAGTGGGGAAGGTTCCAATTCATATTTGTCAAAAGGCAATTTGTCAATAACCATTGGTTCACAGTCTGTACAGGAAAACTTCACTATAGGATGAGATGTTCGAGGTGGCTAGAGGGGAAAGTCTTATTATTACTATTTATACAAAGTACCAGAAACAAACTCATTTTCAGTCTCTACCAAAATTTACTCAGTTTCTCAGTTTTGCTAGTGAGAATTTAATTTACCACTCACATTGTTAAAAAGCAAACTAAAAGAAAATCCTTGAAAGTATAACAGTTAAATTATATAAGAAAACTATACAAAGAAATTATATAAGAAAAATTATATAAGAAAAAGATTCAACAATTAAAATTCTACACAATAAAAATATCCTTAAGTCTTAAAATTAAATTTATCAGAAGTTATATACATAATTTTGGATTTCATAAGTCAATTTTGCATCAATTTTACTATTGTATAAAAATGGCTTCTAAACCTTCATTAGTAAAGTTTTGTGTATATGATATATTTGGGCATAATACATAATATTTACTTACAAATTATTTGTAAACTAGTAATGTATAGGTACACAGTAAAACATATGCCAAAACAGTATTTAAAATAGGAGGAAATAAATATAAATGGCAATTCTAGAGTTTTCCTCCCCTAATCCTACAAACTTTTGATTAACCCCATGGTATATACACCCTGCTTTGGGGACCTTTTCCAGAGGCACAAAGAACATAGTA
Source organism: Galemys pyrenaicus (assembly GCA_019455555.1). NCBI lineage: Eukaryota > Metazoa > Chordata > Mammalia > Eulipotyphla > Talpidae > Galemys > Galemys pyrenaicus. The sequence continues at coordinate 9,096,773 of JAGFMF010011380.1, read as the reverse complement.
CTTCAAAGGAAAAAAGAAAAGACATGCTACTCTATTTTTCCTGGAATGAGGGTTGGTTAAGAAAATATAATCTGTGAAGAAATAACTTGAAATTACATAAGCAGAAAGAAGTCTAGATACTACATTTAGAGAATAAGCAAACGACAGCAGAGTGAAGACAACAGGCTTGCCTCCTATGTATATTTTACAATGAAACTGCAGCAAAGTCAATAACCCCTGAAAGATAAATAGGCATCTACAGCATATATCAGGAGCAATGGTCCTGTAGAAAGGGAGTAGGAAAAACTTTAATTGGATTGTCTGTAGTGAAGCCAGAGCAGTATAACTTAGGAGCGAAGAGTGGTTGCCATGTGGAGGCCCATACAGTTGCTGTCATAGGGGCACATAACCACCTTGAATTTTTCGAGACCAGGCACAATACTAGATAAGAGTTTGCAGAGCTGGCATTCAGAACAGAGCATGCGCTATTGGGGAACAAAAGGAGTACGGGGTGTGGAGTAATGATTCCTGACTTGAGCCTAAGATTACCAATATAGAACTGGAACCAGAACCCTGCGTGAGAACCAGAATGGGTCACCTGTATCTCCACATAGACAAGGCTATTACTTGCAGTGTAAGGGTGTGACACTGAACTACCTGCCACCCCTTAATGCCAACACCCAGACAACAACTGAACTTCACTACTAGAGTATAGGCACCTAATTATAATCAACAGGAGTAAGGACTCCAGGGAAAGGCTCAAGACTGGAAAAGCACATAGAAAGGACTCAGCCTCATACCTATACATCTGTATCGCCAAAACCTACAATTGTTGGTACTAGACCTCTCTCCTGTCTCTTATGTATCGATGTATTTATGTCTCTTATGTATCTTATGTATTTATGTATCCTATGTGCCTACTGAAAATAAGTTTAATCTTCCATAGCTCCCTCATACACATTATTATCCAATTTGTTTTTTCTACCCCAAACCATACAACTTGTTCTGAAAACCTAGTTGTTATCCTTAATGGTTATTCTTCTATTTCATTTCACTGTCACAACAATCTAGATGAAATAACACAAATTCTAGGCCATTAGAACACATATACATGGAAGTTGCTTAGTATCTACTTAATGTTCCATCAATAATAAATTATCACCTCTTTAGAAATTTATCTTCTACTTCTTACACTCTAATTCATGCCTTCATTTCTCGGACTAAACTAGTACAACTGTTTTTTATTTAGTCTCCCTGACTAGTCAAGCCCCTCTAATCAATCCCATTCACTGTAAAATGTAAATTATATAATTTTCCTAATTGAAAATTTTGTAAAAGTAAGTCACCTAAAAACAAAGTGTACACTGTTCTAATATATATACAAAGATCCTTGATGATCTGGTCCCTATTTGCCTGTCAACCACCAATCATGTAAATGCTGTTCTAGTCATGCCAAACTACTTGCAGTTTACCAAAGAAATCACCTTTCATGCTTCTGTTTCATGTTATCCTTCACAGCTGGCATACTACTTAAGTGTCAAAGTCTGAATTGCAAGTATCAATCTCTAAGACACTACTTCCCTGATATTACTAATGTACCCACACATATAGCTATTACCTTCTTTGGGCTCTGCTCTGCCCCTCCATTAGTTAGTACTCTAATTTACACAACTGACCTTTCTCTGGAATGGTAGAAGTTCAAGAGATAAGAACTAATTTATTCACCTTGTGTTCCTGTGCCTTATATGTATCTGACACATAGCCATCCATAGTTCGTGAAAATTTATTTTTTGGATGAAAATACTGAGATCCAAGAAAAAAAGTTAAAAGATAAATCTAGAACCTGACCCCCCCAATCTATATTTATTCTATTATTTGTTATATAATCCTGAAGAGTTAATATAAGTTCAAAATATAAAAGGTTTCAAAAAGGCTTCAGTTTAATTTATAAATGATAGTTGTATTAAGTATTACTAAGGACTGCTTAATGATCTTTAAAATATCATTCTTATCTTCTAAAGGTAATACCAAAAAGAATTACTGCTATACTTGCCCGCAAAATATCCCACAATACCCTCAGAGATTAGAGAAAACTACTGACAGCCCTGCCTACAATATGGCAAAATATAGGCCCCAATCAATCTCTCTCCTAAAAACAATGATAAAAGAATAAAGGACTATCACAAGCTCCCAAAAAACAAGACTCTTCCAACTGAACACCAAGACATACCCAGGGAGATCAGAAGCTGGAGAAAAATACCATTCCCTGCAGGTACCTGGGAACACTGAGGGTATCCCAATTAGCCGCGGTTGCAATTGTGGTCTCAACTACTGAACCCCAGCTGTACCCAAGTCCCAGGCTCTCAACATTCTCATCTACACTGGAGATCTTCAAAGATTCTTGGATACCCCACAGGTAAGACATCATGACCCCAATACCTGCAGATGGCATCCCAGGAGAGAGCCTGAACTGCAAACTTTTCCACTATGTGCCCTAAGGTGCAAATTTTGTCTTTATTTTTTTGCACAGTTCTTTTACCTCTCTTACTCTTCTTTTTTTCCACCTTTCTTTTCTTTTTTCTGAGTCACAACTTCAAAGGTGTATGATAAGCAGACCCTGGGAAAATCCCACTCAGCCTTACTGCGCCCTCCACTGGTGGACCAGGCAGAAACAGCAGCCATTAGGCTCCTTGCGAGTCAAGAGTCCTGAACTGCGGATTTTTTTTTAACACTCTCTTAAAAAAAAAAAAACAAAAACTCTCTTTTATTATTATTTTCTTTGTTCTCTTTTCCTTTCCTTCTTTTTCCTTTCTCTTCTCTCTCTTTTCACCTTTATTTTCCTTTTCTTTCTTCTTTTTCCCTCCCTTCATTTCTTTTTTTGTTATTTCTTCTATTTTCTTTCTTCATGCTTTCCTGAGCCACAACCTAGACAGACCTAGCAGTTTAACACTGAAGCACATCCCATTCAACCTGCAGGCACCTCCCAGCAAACTGGGCCCCAGATTATGCCTGGAAGTGCAGCACTCCACATAGGACTCTTGGCTAACTCAGGCTGAGGTTTTGGATCCCATTTTATGAAGTGGGGGTTGGACAGGTAAGGACTCCTGGGTCAAATCACAGCTCACATCAGCATCTGCCACAGTAGAGCATGCCCAGGTAGGAAACCTTCAACCAACCCAGCATTCCTTACATACTGTAGGAATGCATAAAAGTGCTGCACCCTCTGACATAAGCCATCTGTCAGAGTCACACCCAGGTAGCAAGTGTGGGAACCCTCCAATTCCAGTGGCCTCCACTGCCCCAGCAGGAGCAACTGGGAGTCCTGCATATCACCAGCAGGGGCCCAGCTGAAGGGACCGGAGAAAGCTGCAAGAGTCCCCAATCCTACCTCTGACCACCAGCTACAGCAGCCCAGGCACTAGGCAGAATATGTCAAGGCCCCAACAAGAGTACAGAAGTAGTCATACCCACTAGCACCAGATTTCTCAGAATAAGGGGCTGCTACACATACTGCAAAGCCAAAAGCAAACAATGGGAAGAAAGAAAATCATAAGCAGTTAAGCAAACCCTCCTGGGAACAATACACCACAGAAAGACAATCAGCCTCCAGAAACCAACAACACTGACACAAGAGAATATCTCTTTCTGACAGACAAAAAATTCAGAACTGCCATAATGAAAACACTTGAAGATTTAAGGAAAAAAAAAAAAAAAAAAGCAGAAGGGAAAAAGAATGAAAGAACACTGCAAGAACTATCTGACAACAAGAGGGAAAGAAATAAGAGTTGTAAGAGTCTCAAAAGGTGAGATGAGCAAGGAAATGTGCAACTACTCAAGGAAATAATCAAAAAGAACTTCCAAAACATGAAGAAGAAAATGAAAACAGGCTTACAGGAAGCTAGAAGACTAACAAATTACCATAATGAAAGGAAACTATAGCTAGACATATAATGTTAAAGCTTTCAGGAGTCCAAGACAAAGAAAAAATAATGAAGTTGACAAGGATAAAGAAACAGATAACCTACAAAGGAAAACTGATTAGGGTGACATCAGATTTCTCAGAAGAAACACTCTGGGCAAGAAGAGAACTGAGTGACAAATTCAACAAATTCCAAGACAAAAAAATGTTAGCCAAGAATACTTTGTCCTGTAAGCTCTCCTTCCTCTGTGGGGGGAAAAATAAGGACTGTCTCAGACAAAATCTTCAGAAATTCACTACTAGTAAACCCCTGCTCCAAGAAATATCATAAGAAGCCTTACAATCTAAACCAACAGAGGAATGAACAGGAAGAATAGAACAAGGTAATGAATAGAACCATAAAACAATGAACAAAATGACAATTTTGTTGGCCATGTATCAATAATCACCCTAAATATAAATGGACTAAGCTCATCGATAAAAAGGCACAGAGTAGCAGGCTGGATCCAACAGAATCCAACCTTCTGCTATCTCCAAGAAACTCACCTAACTGCTAAAGATAAACATAGATTGAAAGTAAAGGGTTGGAAAATAATTCTACAAGTAAATGGACCCCAAAAGAAGGCAGGAACAGTCATAGATCAGATAAAATAGGCTTTAAACCAGAAAAATAACTAAAAAAAAAAAAAAAAAGTATTGACTTAATCAGCATTAACTTAGACGTCTAAGTTTACCCTATTACTGTAAAAACCACATCATTAATATTGACAATTCATGATGACCATTCAGTCTGTTTCTAAAAATAATTTATGTAAACAAGAGTAGAAAATCTTTTCTACCTTAAACTTCAAACTGAAAACACTGAATATAACTAAAACTATATAAAGCAACATAAATTTCTATGACTACATCCTAAAATATTACAGGAAACCTATCAGAATTATTTTCTAAGTTTTCAGTGAATTCTAAATTGTATCCCAAAGACAAATCCTAATGTTACATCATGTTTAAAGCCTAAGGAGAAACTCTTGTTACATCTATGATGCCAAAAATAAAAACATAAATATAGTATTAGTTTTTAAAGGAAACAGATGACTTTTTTCTATTATTTCATAATTAACAATATAGTACACTAAAGCAAAGACTAGCTTAGTATATTACATTGAACACCTAATTCCATGTATTAGCCACATCTTTAACTGATAGCAATACTTAAAATTAGTCTAAAGAGAAGCTAAAAAGTTAGTGTTACAATATATATGGTACTTACTAGTGTTGGAGAATTCTGATCTGGCCAAAAAGATTCTGGAACAGGCCAATGACCTATAGGAACCCCAGTTTTAGGATTTGGTCTGACATATATGAGTTTGTGACAGCTATGCCAAGGTTGAGATCCAAAAGGCCTTGATATATCTGGCTGCCCATCTATAGTAAAGGAATTATGACAAAGAAGGCATATTATCATTAATGGAATAAAACATGTAAGTTAAAATTACATCTATTATTATTTAACAAAAATATACCAGCACTAGCTCAATTCTAGATGTTCTTAAATGGCAGACTACTGTCATGTCTGCTTAACATTTAGACTAGATTAAAATTCACTAGAGGGGCCTCCCTGGTGGTGCAGTGGGTTAAGCAATGCACTATGAAACAAACCACAGCCACTGCAGCACGAGTTCCATCCCTGCTGCCGGCCAGGGAGGGGACCCACATGGTGTGGCAGAGCTCTCCTGCTGTGCCCGCTGCTCCCCTCAGCAGTGTGTTTCTGTCAATCTGCCTGTTCTGCATCCTGCTCTCTGTGGTGAATTCTCTCACTCCCCCATACCTCTGGCCTGTACCCCAGTGCTTGTATGCATAAATAAATAAATCTTTAAAAAAAATAAAAATTAAAAAAAATAAAATTCACTAGAGAGTAGTTCCATAGCATCCTTTGTCTGTCCAGTGAGAGCATGTAAAGCATACTTTATGGTAAATACTTGTTTAATGAATGATATCTTTTTCCTATCAGATGATAAGGGCAAACACCCATCAGCCGCCTTCATCTTACTAAGTATGAGGTGAATATTCCTAAAGAAGTTTTAAAAAATTTTAACCGGAACCTAATAATAAAAAACTTTAACATACAAATCAATATTCAATACACTTTAAAATAATTCTAACAAAATCACAGTTCAAGTCACTAAACATTTACTTAATGTCTATTTCTAAGTCAAACTATAGGACAATTTTAAGTATATTTCATGTCTAACAATTGAATTAAATGTTTGGGTTTTTTAATACAGACATCCTGATACAATTTATATAATCTTTCCATCTTCTGCTCTTTTCCTGTAATTCCCTCTGATGATACCTGGTCTTTGTTTTTGGTTTTTTTCCCACATCTATGATGACCTTTTTCTTCTCCAATTACCCACTCTAGTGGATCACCTCTGCCAAGTATCATCAATAACTTTCTAACCCTTGAAACAAGCCACATCATACAATGCAGAGACCCAAATGTCTACTGGTTCTAGTGTAATACCTTTTACCCTCTGGCTAATATATATAGTTTATGATCACAGAATATGAGAAGAAAGCCAGATGGGGTTTGGCTGGAATTAAATGAGCTAATCTTCAATGACAAAGGCTGGTCCTCACTTTTTGCAATCATACAAACTATTTGGTTTTGACCAGTTTGATCCTGAGAAAAAAAAAGTAGCTAAGAAATAAAATAATTTAAATTGGATTAAAAACCCAAGTGTATTAAGGGACATGGGAGAAACATGTAATTTGAGAGAGGAATTTCAACAGTAGAAAGGAAATATGAGATTTTAAGTCCATAAATGCTTAAAACGGGGTTTGGCTCTTACAAAATTTCAGGTTATGAGCAACCACTGAAATTAAGAAGTGATGGAACAGAATCACTATCAGTTTACCTTGACTTTCCTAATTAATCTTCCCTTTTTCCCAAATGTCATTTCATCATCCTAATAATTTGGTGGTGTTTATCTTAAAGTCAGGTGATAATAATTTTTCAGTTTCAATCAAAAAAATGATAGAGCAACTTTAGAATGGTCTGCAAGAATACTGTAATAATACCTTCTACAGGGGAAGGATCTGGTCCTGCTTTTTCAAAGTTTATTACCACCCCACTTTGTACTTTCTGCACCAATGACTCCAGACACTGATTAAGCATTCTTGGAGAACATACAGAGTAAGAGCGACCTAAGACAAAAAGAAAAAGTAGTTAGTTGTAGAAATTCTTACCTCTATCAAGAAAGAACCATAATAAGATTTTTGACAGTATTTATTAAGTTCAATGGCAAAGTTTTACTTATTTCATTAACTTATGTAAGAATGAGTAAAAACAGTCATGCCAATCAATCAAAAATTTCATTCTGTACACAAATTTTTTCTTCAATTATAGGTATATGAAAAAAACAAATCTTGGACTGCACTAGCCACAATTAGAAAAAAATCATACTACATAAACCAATATAAACATACACAAGACTTCTAGTTACTAACCACCCACAGCAGATACCCCAAAATTATTTAATTAGCCTGCCGAAAGGTACTGTACTTTTATGTATTTGTACTTCACTAAGGTAGCATGTTTTTCTGAATTTTATTTGTCTTACATATTTGGGAGTTAACGATCTTAAAAGATTTCCCTTTTGTACTTCTTGACCCATAGTATTTTTAGTTAAAAAATATTAGTGACTAAGAAAAAACAGTAGGGAAAAATCTTTTAAACAGGTATTATCAATAAGTGTACCTCAACATGTTCTGTCCCATATTGTAGTCACTGATGACAGACATATGGCTATTAACACAGAGATAGTCCCAATTTGAAACATACAGTAAATATAAAATATTCAACATTTATAGACTTTATAAATATTTAAATATTATATATTGTTTAAAGGAAAAGATAGTGAAATAAATTTCACCTGTTTTCTTTTTAATTTGATGCTATAAAACTAATAATTACATATGTAACTTCTATAATATACTATGCTATTTTATGTGCTGATCCAGACCAATGCTGAAAGCGTTGAAAACGAAAACTCAGTTTTAATTAAATACCTTACAGTGTTATTTGCAAGAAGCTCTACATGGAAAAGGCTTACCTTTACAAATTCAACCAATGAATTCCAAACACAATTATTATATTTGACATGGCAAGTTAAATAATTTATACTTAACATATGATTTGTTAAAGGCTACTCAGAAGAGAGAACATGAGGTATTAATGATTTAAATTCTCAGTCAGCTATATGCAGAAAAATGAGTATCATGTAACAAACATCTTACCTGTATATGATGGTGGCTATAATCATAAAAACATCTAGCAATTATTATCTATATGCCCAGAACTATTCTAATTGCCTTATATTTTATTTTGTCACAGAAACAATCTTATGCATTACTTTCTCCATTTTACAAATGAGAAAACTAAAGTTCAGAGAGGTTAATTAATTTATCCAACTTAGTACAGTAGTACAACCAAGCTTCAAATTCTAATGGGGTATTGGAATCTTTAATTTGGGAATACTCTGTTCATGTTTTATATATTTAAACATATAAATAAAACGGCTGATCATGTTAACGCACTGTTTAGAAAACTATAAAAAGCTACCTTATTTCACAAAATTTAAGTATATTACCAAGACGTCATTAAAAAACAAAAGTGTCTAAATGTGTAATGATGGCAATTCTTTCTTCTATCTGTGTCATCAATTAATTAAGAAAAGTGTAAGTAAATGACTTAGGATCTTTGTATGAAATAAAATTACTAACAAAAAGATGTTTCATGAAGATTTAGAGAAAAAGTGAATGAACTTAAGTCATTCAGCATATAATAAAAATCCATTAATCTTTCTGAATAATAAAGAGAAATGGTAAATTCTGTTATATTTACAAAGTTAAGTCTATAACCTATATTTCTTTTAGTCTCTTTTTCAAAATGCACCCCTTGGAATGTATGACACTTTGTACTGAAACAAAGATTCTAGGATCATTAATTATATCCGTGAGGCAAGCACACACCTTCAAGTTAAGAAGCTGGCTTCTTTATGACTGTGTAGAATATACAAACACAAATCAAATTAAATATAGTAAATCTGAAGGCAGTAAAGTGCAAAACTGTCTCACAGCAATCTACTAGTATTAGCCTTTTAATAGAACCAAGAAGAAACAAAAATTGAACAGCAGTCTTTCTGGATAGACTAAACTCAATTTACTTAATGTAGAAAAGTCATATAATTTTCATAAAATGCTTTTTGTCCTTGATACTTCCACCAAATTCTACCAGGCATTTTTTTTAAGTTGGTATCATCCCTTGGAACTTCCCCAAACCTGCTTCTTCTTACCTCAGTCCATATCCCAGTTATTTACCTGTAGTTGTTCAGGGCAGCTTAATCATATGGGAATCATCTTTTGATTCCTTCTCCCCTCATTGACCCCCATCCTTAGGGTTCTCCTTTGCATAGGACCAATTCTTACCACTTTTAAACCTAACACTTCAGACTGAAGTACTATGACCTCTTACTAGTCTCCCTGCTTCCAATTCTTATCATTTTACAGTATATTTTCATCTAGCAGGTGAGGTGACTTTTCGGAAACAGAAACCAGATGTCACTTTCTATAAAAAGCCCTATAATGGTTACTCATCACACTTGGAAAATAAAATAAATTATGACCCAAGACTTTTCAATATTTGGTCCCCGACTACCTCTCTAAATCCATGTGTTACTCCCTATTCCTTTCTATATGAGATCCAACCATATCAGCCTTCCTGTTACTTGCAAATATATAGAGTATGTTCCTTCCCTTAACTCTTTCTTGTGCCTAGATCTTCAGATGGTTTACACTCCACTATTCAAATTTCCACTCCTCCTCAGAAGACTTCCTAAGACTACTCATTCTCTGTCTCAAGTTACTCTATTTTTTTCTTCATAAGTAGAACTCTATAATGTATTCATTTAACACGGTTTTAATCAACAGTCCAAAATGTAAGCTTTCTATTCTTCCTGCTGTATTCTCAGCATCAAGAATAGTTATTTTACACTGACTAGACTTTCATTAATTACCTGATAATAAAAGAGAACTGCTTATAATGACAATGATACATTTATTTAAAGCATACATTTTAAAAAAAATGTTAATCTATCATCTTAGCAACACAGGCACATTTTTTCCAACTTTCCCTTAGTGAACATGTATTCTATAGTGGGAATATAAGTGTATGCACATCATTAAGTTAAAAAAATGTATATGACTTGTTATCATATTTGGGTAATAGATATTTTCTATTCTTTCTACTTTACTGGTGTTTTACTCTCAAAACGTTCTTTAAAATGAAAAAATTTATTTAGATATATAAAAGTATGTGTGGCATTTGCTCAGCTTTCCATTATTGCTAGCAAGAGCATTAAAAGAGGCAAGCCACTAAACTTTATCAGTAGAAATTCAGGATATATATAATTGGGGAAAGCATTTCTTGACTAAAATGTCTAGCTGCTTGAAAGACTACTACTAAGGGTGACTTTGGAATCTTCTCTGGAGATTTACTTTCAAAGAATAAAATAACTTGAGTACATTACTACCCAAAGTCAAAGATATTAATACTATATGATGTCTCAAGAATTTTTCGGAGACTCTCTGATTATACCACTCACTTCATTTCACACACTGAATATTCTTGATCCTAGAAGACAAAAGATATAGTATATGCAGAACCATAACTTTATCATAATTCTAAGTTCAAGGTAAGTAATTTCTAACAATGAATTTCCAATACAAAAATGTTAAAATTACAGCCTCAAATCCCTTCCTTCAATCTGTTACATAAAAACCGTGAAGTTAAACTACAACAACGAAATTTTAACAGTTCAAGGCTGAAAACTAAATTTCCTGAATACAAATGTGTATCTACCCACAGAAACATTTTTCACAGAAATAATAAAATAGCATTAAATCACTGGTAATCTTTGTATGTAAGAAAATAAGTTTAACGACTTCAAAAATCATCATTCTATATGTGAATAAAAAAAATTACTATTCATTATCAAATCCAAGAGTATTCACATCCTACTCAAATCACAGACCTTCACTGGTGCAATTTAAATGATACTATGTTTAATGCTTAATAATAATCTATTAAATAAAAACAAACATGGAGTTTTTGAAATATACATTTTATACAGATAAATGCTGCTGTAAGTCAATGAAATTACTGCCAGCAAAAAACTTACCGCCTGTCACTTCACACATTGGTGTGATTGCAGAGTCATCTAAAGGTACTCCTGTCAACTGTTCTGATTCTACTGACATGGTGCCAGGCAACCGCAACACTAATGCAAAGAGTCTCTGATCCCAACGAAAAGGTTCCTTGGTCAATTCACTTCCAGGCAGAGGAGAATTAAGAGGTAAATGGAGCTGAAAGTAGAGGGTAAAAACAGTAAGATTTCCACACATTGTTTTTTCCCCAAAGATCACATAAATTATACTAATACTAAAACCAAGGAAACAAGTCCCAGAACAAGTCTATACAGATATAGCTAAAACTGCATATGAAATATTAATTGGTTTCTTAAGCTTTACTATGAAAACATCAATTGAAGAAAAATCTATTACTGTAATAATGTTTTTCAGACTTTGATTCAGCAAACCACTGGTTCCAAACCATTTCATTTAATCATTAGAACAACTCCATGGTAAATATCTTATAACTCCTCTTCTTCTGAATTAAAAAAAAAAAAATAGGTCTCAGAAAAAAATTAAGCGATTAGGCCTCTTGGGTCTGAGTCAGTTCTTTGTCTGTTATATCACAGTGGCCTCAAACATCTCTTCAGTTCTTAATAATTTTAAATATGCTTTATTTTACACAAAACATACATTCTCAAAACATTCATATAAAAAGTATATCACTCTTAACTACATATTAAGTTTAACAGAGGTTAATGATTCTTAATACATTTGCGTAAGTGTAGAGTGTGGGAATTTTTGCATGTCTTTTTAATAATTTGTCACCCCATCTCCAATCAGAAGTTTTAGTGATTCTAATGGGATCTCTATACCAACAAAATAGGGTACCAACAGAACCCACGTATCAATCTGTTGTGACATCACTCAGTGGGAATATCTGACAGTATGTTTCTCATGATGAGACGCAATAAGTAGTTCATAACATGGAAATAGAAGGTAATGGTAGAATCTGAATCTAATGAAGTCTTCTTTAATTTACAGGAACTACTGGGGATATAAGATCAAGTTTTAAACACCATCACAAAGGAACAATCAGTTAAATCCAGAATGTGTGAAAAGCTATTGGACTGATGACCTGGCTCCTCCAATAAATCAGAGGCATGAAAAATAAACAGTAAAGCATGGGGGAAGTTTGGTGAAACTGTTATAGAACAAGAGACAAAACAATCAAAAGTAAAGATTTTCCAGACAATAAGGAAAACCTGAAATGTTATAGGAATTACTGCTATTTTAATTATGGTAATTTTGCTTAGCAAAACAAAAATCCTTATCACATAAAACTTGTAACTATAAAAACAAATCCCAGGATCAAGGTACTCAGGGATTTATTATCTAAATAAATATAAGTATTTCTTTAAAAACCAGACTTTCATTTTTAAAAGATTTATTTATTTACACATATAAGAACTGGGGTACAGGCCAGAGGTGTGGGGGTGAGAGGATTCACCAAGACAGAGTGGGGAACAGAATACAGGCAGACTGACTGAAATACACTGCTGTGAGGGGAGAAGTGGGTGAGATAGGAGAGGTCTGCTGCACCAGGTGAGCCAGTTCCTGGCTGGGGATTGAAATAAAAATGTGCTGCCGTGGCTGTAGATAGCTTCATAGTGCTGTGACTTAATCTCTTGTGTCACCAGGGAGACCTTAAAAGCTAGGGCTTTAAAATGATCATCTTCCAATTTGAAAGTAAGAGAATTTATACTACTTTTATCACAAAGCAAAACAACTATATTACTTATACTTTCTATTTCTAATCTCAAGATTTCTGAACTTGATAAATTAGCAATTTAAGTTATTCTACACTGACTTAAAACTCAAGTTTCTTCACTGACTTACATCAAACCATTTTAAAAAACTAGTTTCTAGTCTAAGACTTTCTAAGTGATGCTATACTAAACTGGCATCTCTCTTCCAAAAGAATCATGCCAAGAATATAGGCTGCAGAACTCCATCAAGATCAGCCAAGACTTGTGACCACATCCAGAAGTCATGAGGTCTTCCTCTGGCTCTGATCAACTTAAAACAGAAATAAATAAGAGGCAACAAGAAGGAACACTGAAGAAATCTGGGCTGGGATGTTCTCTGAAGAAGGTTCTCAATTCTCAAAGGCTTTGTGATGCTTGCAAAACAGCTTAGGAACTCCCAAGTCCTCACCGCTACTACTATATATCCTGCCAGAAAATAAAGAAAGCACGGTTTTCATCATCTCCTTTTACCTGAGACTAAATCACCTTTGTATATGGGAAGCACAAATATCAGGTTTCTCCCTAAGATCACAGAAACATCAACACATTATTGGTACTGGAGGAAGAGGGTTTCAACTTTAATGCAGTTACTCTGAGAAGTTATGGCAGTATCAAATTGTCTCAAGAATCCAGAGGATAACAGCATTATACAGACAATTCATATATAAGCAGTGGATGGGACAATGACAGGCCCCAAACTACACACACACCTAATCAGATAATAATCACATACACATAGAATAATGAGCTAACAATGAGTGTTTACAACAGAAACAAAAACCAATGAAATAATTAATTTGTGCTGTACAATACTAACTCTAGAATATAATTCAAGCAAAAAAATCCCCAAAACCAAAAAGGGACACAAGCTTATTTTATATACAGCTGTATCAATTTTATAAAAGTTGTCAAATATTCATTTTCCTATCCCTCTGAGTATCACCACCTCCTCTCCCCAATCACCAAAAAGGGAATAAAAATTCCCTATAGCTAATTAAGTAGGAAGGAGTGATGGCAGGGAAACAAGGGATGTCTGAGGGACAAGAAAAGAGATATATGTTTGAACAGAAAGTGTTCTTATGAGGGTGAAATTACTGCAGATTTAAAGTCTAAAGCTGAAAAAATGGCCCAACATTATGTAGAGCTGTGTGGAGGACCCTCAAATTACTAAAACTGGAGGACCAAATTACCATATGACCCAGCCATTCCACTCCTAGGAATCTACCTAAAAATACAAAAACATAAATTTGAAAGGACACCTGCATGCTTATATTTATTGCAGCACTATTTACAATAACTAAGATATACAAACAGCTTAGAAGTCCAAACGAAGATCAAAAAGATATGGTATATATACACATTAGAATACTATTTAGCAGTCAAAAAAGATAAACACATGCCATTTGCAGCAACATGGATGGATCTGGAAGGGATTATGCTCAGTGAAATAAGAAGGAAAAAGAAAAACATCAGACAGTTTCACCTATAGGATGAATATAGGGGACCAATTAAGGGATCAGGAAAAAACAAAACTAGCAGGCAAAAGCCAAACTAGAGACATTTAGCAAGGGAAGGGGAAGAAGAGGGGAAAAGAGAGGAAGAAAGAGCACAAGAGACAATGGTTATACTACATATGTGACTTGGTGGTGGGTATTCCATAAGGATTATATCTGAGAGGAAAAACGATGTAAACAAAATACATATATAAAAAAAGTCTAAAGCTGAAATTCTAGCAATGTCTTCAAATCACAAAAGGAAGTCTTACTGAACATAAAGACATTGAAAATCAAGACCAACTGCATATAAATTGAGAAGAAAATGTAAAAATTAGAAAAATGAGCAATAAATATGCATTGATAATTCCCCAAAAGTGGAAATGGTGGGGGGAACCCCAGAGGAAATCCTTATGGCCTATAAGCCAGACCCATACATAAAGATACTCAAATGAACTCGTAAGACTATATGAAATTGAAATATCAGTGAGTTACCATTTCATTATCACATTAGCTAAATTTTAGTTTGACAATACCAAATGATAAGAATTACATATAATAATGGGAACTCTCCAATATTCCTGTATAAAATCATTTCAGAGAACCATTTAAAATTGCTTAGTAAGCTAGTAAACTGAAGATGAGCATACTTTAGGACCTGCAATAACATCTTTAGTTATACAACTGAGAGAAACTCTCATATATTTTCACTACAAGTCATGTAAAAGAATTCTGCCTAAAGTAGTAGTATAAACAGAAGACATTTAGAAACATCCTAGTAATCCAATATAGGAATCAATAAAACAAAAAACTGTGTTCTAAAACCAGTTGAAACAAATAACCTAGATCTTCAAAATCTAACAAGAATAGATCTCATTATTTGGGTAGTTTAACAGACATACATCATGCATACACACAAATAAGAATATAAATAATGCGTTCATAATTGATGAATTTCTAAGTTGAATGACCTTATATACTATCACTTACATGATGAAACAGAATCTTACTAATTCATAACTCTTCCAATTGATAAATTTTGTCTGATTTTGAACGTTATAAAAATGAATTAAGAGTATGGTCTCTTTGACTTATGATTCTTTCATTCAATATTATATGGGTGTAGTTCATCCATACTGTTGCATGTAAGTATGAGTCAGTGATTCTTACTGCCAGATTGTGTTTTTTTTTGCATTTGCACAAATATGTAACAATTTATTCATCTTTTTTATTGATGATGATAGGCATTTGGATTGTTTCTAGTTTTAGTTACCTGTCTTATTGATTTCATTTTTTAATTATCTTTTTAAAATTTTTTTAAAGATTTATTTATGCATACAAGAGCTGGGGTACAGACCAGAGTTGCAGGAGGTGAAAGGATTCATCAGAGACAGAGTGGGGAGCAGAAGAGGCAGATCCACTGAAATATACTGCTGAAGGGAGCAGCGGACAAGGCAGGAGAGGTCTGATGCGCCATGTAGGTCCCCTCCCTGGCAGGGGATCGAACTTGCGCTGCTGTGCTGTGGATGCTTCACAGTGCGGTGCTCAACCCACTGCGCCACCAGGGAGGGCCCCTTCTTATTGATTTCAAAGATAATTAATATATTCCTAAATGACCCCTTTGGGGGATATAAGTATTACAAATACCTTCTACTTCAATACTGCTTTTATTTTCAGTAGTATCTTTTGATAAACAGGATTCATCTTAACACATTTTTTTCCTTTCATGGTTAATACTCTTTGTGTCCTCAAAGACCATGAAAAAGTTTTCTTCTAAAATATTTATTTTACCACATTTAAACGTGAAATACATCTGGAATTGATTTGATATATGAGATTGGAGTAAAGACACATTTCCTCTCAAAATGCTATCCATTTGACACAGAACCATTTATTAAAACAGCATCTTTTCTCTGGAAATGCTGCTCTGGAATACTACCTTTTCCTTACCTTGGTTGAATGTAAAGTATGAGTCTAATTCAGGATTTAAAATGGCATTAGACATTTTAAAAAGGTGGCAAAATGCAAAATGACATGAACAGAGTGTCATCTATATGTGCTAGTAAAACAACTACTTAGTGTGCTTTTACATATGCATAACATACACACAATGAAAGAAAAATGACTGGAAGGCTACATAGCAAACCCATGGTATTTACTGTTCTGGAATGGGGCGGAGGGAGAGAAGTAACACTGAGTAGGGAAACAAAGGAAACTACACCTCAACTAACTACAACATTCCATTCATTTACTAAATTTTTTTAAATCCACAATAAACAAAATTAGGATATGAACAAAATTCTTATAACGCTTATTCTTATTGAGAATACTAGATTATATTAATATGGAGAAAAACCCAATAAATTATTCAAGTTATCTATACACCTCATTTATAATAGTGGCGTTACTTTACAGAAAGCCAAAGGCATAAATTCTTCATACATGCTTCAAAGAAAGGTATATTATTTATAATTTTCTAACCCTAAAGCTCACATCTATAAGGACTCTAACAAAAGAGTTCTACTTGATCAACTACTAAAATATACTCAAGACAAAAGGATATTTCCTGAAAATCAAGCATGTATTTACTCATTTTTTTATGTACCTACCAAATATCAAGCCTATTTCAGGTCTGGGGGTTTAAAGATGCATAATAAAATATGGTCTCACTAGTTGAAGAGTTCTCAGGAAAGGGATCACACTCATTTGTTTTAAACATGTTTAAAACAGAAGAAAAGGAGAAAGTTACAATACTATCAAGCTATTTATTAGGATTTATTATTTCTAAACACTTAAATATTGTTTTATTCAAGTTGTTTTCTGAGAATTGCAGGAAACTTTAGCAAGAGAATACTCAATTTAAATGTCTAAATTGATGTTACAAAAAATAGTCATTAACAATTACATAGTAATATGGCAAACACTGTTCAGTAATACCCTTTATATATATCCGTTTAACCCACAAAATAAAGAAGAGAGAAAGGAACAATTATAATTCCCATTTATACAAATAATAATACTTGAGGCACCAGAGATCTTTTTACTAACTTGCTCTAAAGTACACAGGAAATGAGACAGAATTTAAACCCATCTAAGTTTAGTCCCTAATTCTGTACTTTTAAAATACCAAAATTTATTGCCTCACATTAAGTGAAACCAAAATCTGTACTTTAAAAGTTAAAGGAAATTATCAATATAAAAAAGAAACTAGTTCTACAAAATGAAAAAAAGTTTCATTATAAAAAGGCACTTTTAAAAAAAATTTAAATTGTCCATTTTGAATCAATCTGGTGATTTTAAGCCACCAATTATAAGATACACTTATCTTATAAATAATTTCAGATTTATTTTTTACAAAGCCCAACTATGCTTTCCCTCAATTACTCTTTCATCCAATAGAAACAGGTAACAATTCTCCTTGATATTCTCTTCCAGTTCTCAAGTACATACGTAATATTATAAGCAAAAACAAAACAATTACAGCACATTTTGAAGACTATGTGCCAAAGACCATTTTCTATGAGCTTTTCAAATAATGTTGATAACAAGTCAATGAGGTAGGTACTATTATTATCCCCATTTTAGAGACAAGTCAGATTGTCAGGAGACATATTTCCTCAAGTAACCCCTGCTATATAATCAAGTTTAGAGCACCTAGGAGGAGTACTGCAAATTTTAAGAATTGGATAAATTAAGTGTAATTCAATAATGCAGTAATTTTCCCACAACCATGACATCTGTGTTCTTTATTAGGGTCTTTATAAAATTACATTTGGCAAAACTTCAGTTCAACAGACATAATAAGCAAAGTACTGTTTATACTAACAATGTTTTATTTTTACAGAATACAACAGGTTTTCTATTATGTTTAATTATTAATTTTATATCTTTCTAAGTACTGAAAGTATCTTTCTAAGTATTGTATGTCATTATTTTGGTATCTGACAGAAAAGGAAATGTAATTCCTATTTAAATTAAGAAGACTTATTTTTCATCTTTCCTTTGGAGATCTAGCTTACTTTTACCTTTTAATCTTTTCTGAATTTCTTTAATAAAAAAATGATTTCTCTATAAGTCTAAAAAATGAAGGGCAGATTAGGTAGGTTAACAGTCTATCATTAGACACATTAGAACTTTATATACTTAGCAAAGTATAAAAAATATTTTATATAGGTTCCCATAATTTGACTATTTTACATTTCATTATGCGTCATATTCTGTGACTTTGCTAGACTGGACTAAGGCTCAACTAAATTTAATTATTACTCATTGACTGCGTATCGTAAGCATGGCATATCAGGATATAACACAGGTTATAATGAAGACCAATAAACAATATTTAGATAATGCTTTAGCATGTTCCCTTTAATAGAACTATTATAAAACCTCAGATAATGAAGATGTTATACATCATTACTTATTTTACAAACTGGCAAATCATAAAGCAAAACCAAATAAGTCAGTAAACAGTGAAAGAAGATCCAAAATATTTTTAATTCAGGAAACAAATGGTTGTCTGTTGACATATGTAACCTAACTGGCTTCTGTATGATGATCATACTAGAGTTCACCATGAAAGTCAGAGTTAGTCTGTATTAACGTTTAAAGAGATTTCCTCTTGCACTGGGATGTTATGCCAACTGGTTCTATTACTGAAGTAATTAAAAGATGTTATATACTTTTTAAAAAACATAACCTACCTTAAGTTTTAATGGCTTATTTACCTAGCTGCCTAGAGAGAAAAGATTTGGATTCTTTAATGTATATGTGAAACGAAAGAATAAAGTTCACAATCTATGGAAAACACAGGAAATAAGGGTGACAAAATGAGGGTTGCAGTAAGAGCTGAAGCACCTCTCTGTGTCCTGTCAATAAGAATTATGTTTCCCCAAGATATATACACAAATGGGTGCAAACAACACCCA
This sequence comes from Galemys pyrenaicus, assembly GCA_019455555.1. NCBI lineage: Eukaryota > Metazoa > Chordata > Mammalia > Eulipotyphla > Talpidae > Galemys > Galemys pyrenaicus. Next base: position 9,077,458 of record JAGFMF010011380.1, on the reverse strand, counting down.
TTTTCAATAATGTTTGTAGTGAATCACAAAACCAGCTACTTTTTCTCCAGCAGCTAGCTATGTGTGTAACTACCTAATCCCCATGTCTCTTTGCAGACATGAACTGTAAAGTCAGCCTAACATGTAGAGCAGAGAAATGGAGAAACAACCATTTTCATATGGTGAAGCCCTAACAACTACCCCATCTAGCTCAGTATACAATACTTACAGTGAGAATTTATTTATGTACATACTTCCACTGAGGCACCCAGAAAGTTAACCACATAAATTCTTACTTTACTCAGATATAAAAAATGTGGCCATATATTATTTCTTGCAAAAACGTGTTACTACACACAGCAAACCATCACTTTTCTTATTTTAATATACTAGCTTAGTACCAAAGAACTTATCACAGTACCAGAGATAATTATATCATTATTAATATATTAATTTAAAAATTGTTATTATGTGAAATCTTTAAAAAAGAATAGGGCTCACAAATCAAGCTATGACTTGGGTGTTATTTCATTAAAGGCAACACATTAGTCATAATCGCCTACCTTCAAGAACATTTAAATAAATAATTGTAATATGCTATGATATGTACAACAATAAAAGTATGCAACAGTTACAAAGGAGTAAGTTACTGAGGGATAAATAAGGGAAGGATCACAGAGAAAGCAGCATCTGAGTAAATCTGAAGAATGAAAGTCTTATTCCATTTTGCAGAATGGAAGGCATATTAGACTGAAAATCATCATGATCAAAACTATAGGATATAGTTTTATACAAGACCCGAAACTATAAATACAATGAAGAAAAGTAGGTAAGATACTCCATGACACTGAGGTTTTATCTCCAATAGCAAGAGAAGGAAAAGCAAAAATAAGCAAATGAGATTATGTCAAACTAAAAAGTTTCTGCACAGCAAAAACAAAGACATCCAACTGAATGGGAGAAAATAGCTGCACATCATACTACTGACAAAGGGCCAATGTCCACAATACATGTATTCTTTACTCATGCAACCTGGGCCTCTCTTATGGCACAAGGGGTTGAGTGCCACACTGTAGGGCTTGCTGCATCGCGAGTTTGATCCCCGGCCAGGGAGGGGATCTACATGGCGTGGTAGACCTCCCCGCCTCGCCTGCTGCTCCCCTCAGCAGAGTACTTCAGCTGATTCTCCTATTCTGCTCCCCACTTTGTTTCTGGTGAATCCTCTTTACCCCTGCGTCACTGGCCTGTACTCCAGCGCTTGTGTGTGCATAAATAAAATCTTCAAAAAAAAGAACTCATGTAACTCAACAAAGAGAAAAAAAATTAACCCGATCAAAAATGGATATAAGAGTTAAAAAGACACATCTCCAAAGAGGACACAGATATGGCCAATGAAAAAATGCTCATCATTACCAATTATCAGGGAAATGCAAATCAAAACCACACCTGTGAGAATGGTCCATGAAGGACAAGAGACAAATTTTAGTGAGGATGAGGAGAAAATGGAATCCTTGGAATTCCATTCCTAAGTATCTACCCAAGAACAGTGCAAAAACACTAATTTGAAGGGACATACGCACACTTACGTTCACTGCAGCACTACTTATAATAACCAGCTTTGGATATAACCTAAATGCCCATCAACAAAGTAGAGGATTAAGGAGATGTAGTACATATACATGCAGAATACGATCAGTTATAAAAAAATGGATAATTTTTTTGCCATTTGCGACAAAATAGTTGGAACTAAATGGATAATGCTAAGTGAAATCAGTTAGAAGGAGAAAGACATTTCATTTATATGTGGCATATAATCAAACAAAACAAAGGGTCAAAATCAAAGCAATACCCATCCCTTGACACCCGATTGTGAAACTGAGGCAACAAGAAGGGGTGGGTGGCATGGTGAAAGTGATGGAGGGAGGCGGCCCTAAGTAGCACTGTAAAGAATTAGTGAGACACTGGTGGTAGATATGCTATGAACACACATGCTCACAGGTTTGAGTCTATAAATCCTAAAACAAACAATGATGCAAACCAACTTTACCTAAATTAAAAAAGAAATAGTAAAAAACAAGTATTAGAACCTAAATTAAATTCAGAATTTCTGGAGGCTAAAGTGTAAGGAAGGAAAAAACTGAAGATTTTAAGAAAATCGTTAAGAATAGATAATAATGTAATATTCAGGGAAAGACAGCATGTGAGGAAAGAAACAGGAAGCCTTCAGGTAATTAGTGCACTACTTTGAGTCATTAGGAAAAAACAAGAATGATAAGGAATCACAGAGCTAAGAACCAAGGACCCCCAGGAACAGTGAAAATCAAAATCTTAGACATAAAAATATGGCCATCTTAGATGTTGCAGCTAATAAGCACCCAGGTGAACAAAGCCATGACTTTCTACATAGAAATAGGCAATTAACAGTGTCATTAAATCTAGGTATTTTTAGATTTATCTTTTATACTGAAATACTACAGTTTTTCTCCTCTTTTCTGGCTGTTCCTTTATCTTCAACCTCAACCTCTCATAGCCAGTAAGTGCTATAGACCCTTAAGGTTCAGTCTTAAGTCTGAAACAGTTGATACTCTAAAATTTCAACTCACTTACCTTCAGCTTCAATTACTATTGAGGACAGTACTGCAGATATTAAACAAATTTATATATACACCCAGATCTTTTTTCTGAGCCCCAGATTTTCTTCTACCTACTCAACATTGCCTCCTGACTGGCTCAAAGGTACCTCAAACTTAAGTTTGGTTTTCTCCAACTGAAACTCTTAGTTTATCTCTATCTATTCATTGATAGTTTAGTATAACACCATTTCTGTCTTCCTTAGGTCCCCAAATGAAGCAAATTCAGCTCATTTAATCTCCTAAATATCTCTTGAAACTGTTGCTTCCTTCTATCTCTTCTACTGTTACTAACCTCCTTGACCAAGCTTTTGTCAGGACTAATGCAACAAGTCCAACTGGTAATCCACATATCTTCCTTCTCTTCTACCTCCTACCTCCCAATGAAATTCTTGGATGGTTCCCTACTGCTTTTGCATTAATAACAACATTATCATTGCCTCAAAGTCCCTGTATGGTCAAGCCCAGCCTTATTTTCCATTTTATACAGCCCCTCTTCAAGTCATATTAATCTTTTTTAAATTCCTCATACTGCCTTTGGGGAGAGATCTTTGTACATTCTAGCCCTTCTGCTTGATATGATCATGCTTCCAACTATTTATATAATAAATTCTACTCACCTCTTCAAATCTTTCTGTGACCTCCTTGAGCTAGTAAGTGCTCATAGCATATATTCCTCCTTTTAGTAGGATATATAATAGCAATTTTACTCCTATTCATACTATTTTTATTAATGTCTCTCTTCTCAAATAGACACATAAAACAAAACTCCTGCTTGTTTTCACTCACCATTTTATTTTCAGGGCCCAGCACAGTGGCTAGCTTATAGGAGAACTCGATATAAATGATAAATGAGTAACTGAGTAGATGGATAAGATGACTAGCTAAATTGTGAAGGGTATTAAGGAATCAAGCTGACAATGGAAAACAACAGAACAGTAGACTAATACACCCACATGATATGTTTTAGAATGATTATCACCACAGTATGACAGGTTAAAGTAAATCAAGACAAGTTATGGAGTTAATGTAATATTTTAAGAAAAGTACCAGGGTGATGGATGGCAAAAGAAATAGGAATGGAAAGAAGAATCAGATCAATGAAAGCAAAGAGCAAAAATTGGTAAAAAAGAAAATTACAGAAAAAAAAGAATATTTTTGTTCTAAGAATCTGATGCTCTCTTGACTTGTATTTCAGTGATGATTTGACATGTTCAAAATTACAAGGTACTGTAATATATGAAACATGATCTTAGAAAGAAACTACGAAACTAACTTCAAAAGACACAAACACACATACAAGCACACACACTTATGTACATGCCAAAATATTTTCAAAAGGTGGACAATATTATCAACTCTAACACATAACTACAGTTATTCACTAAATAATATCCCATTCATAATCTAACATAAAACATTTAGATAGATATAAAGTACTCAGTCAGAAGGGTCATTTAAGACACAATGGTAAAGAAGTTTAAGAAATAAAAACATAGTAAGGAACTTTGTGAATCACTTGAGTCATTATTTTCTAGAAATAATTATTTCCTAAGAAAACTTAATGCCTCAAGCACAGAAACTTACCAACAACCTTTCCACAGCCCATTATATTGGTATTATCTTCTGGAAAAAGATAGTAGCCATCTACATATACACAGTGGAATATTATTCAGCAATAAAAAATGAGAAACTAGGGACATTTATAGAAACATGGATGGAACTGGAAATTATATTCAGTGAAACAAGTCAGAAGGCAAGAGAAAAATATAGGATGGCTTCACTATTAGGAGGAATATGAAAGAGCAATAACAACAAAACAAAGAAAAATAAGCTCAAGTTACTGGGCAGTTATAACCAAAAGCAAACAAAAAACAAGACCAAATATCCAAGATAAACCAAAGAGACCATGGGGGGAGGAGGGGAAGGAAGGAAGGGCAAAGACGGCCATGAAGGCAGAAAGAGCACAAGGGACTGAGGTGATGGTGCACAGGTGGAATGGTGGTGGGTACTCCCTGGGGAATACAAACGATGTCAAATATAATTAATTAATGATAATAATAAAAAAAAACATGAAAAAACAAACAAAAAAGATAGTAGCCACCAAAAACATAGTAACAATCTTTACTTGGTAATTCAAAAGACAGAAAATTTTTTAAAGATTTCTTGTTCATACTAAATATTGCCAAAAATCACAGAACAAGTTAACATTCATTATTTGCTAAATTCTGGTACAGGATTTCAATTAGCTTGAATCATCTTGTTTAATCCTCCAATACATTTATTGCCTATAACTTAAGATTCTAAGAGATAGCAACAGATTTTTGCCTTCCCAAAACTCAACAATAAATGTACATAATTTTCCCAACAGATAATTAGCAACACAGCTGCACGTCCCTTTCTTTTTCCATAGCACAGAGTTTCAGAGTTTGAATATCAAAGAAATTAAGTCTTCTCCACACTGTGTATAAAGGGGCTTAGAAGCCCCTAAGTATATTTGGCCAGTTAGAGTTTAGTGGACCATCAGTCATATTTTATAACATGCTTATGATCTTGATCTCTTTAGTGTCTTTACTTTGAATGGTATAATTTCAAGACAGATTAACTAGTATTTCACTTTCATTTTCTATTTCATCAACCTTAAAATATTTTTGTTTTCTTTACTTCCGTTTTAAATCATTAGATGATATGCTTCTTTTTAAAAGGCTGGATTTGGAAAGATGCTTGATTTCTCAGAAATAATTTTTAATACCTGGTAAAAGCAGTCACAATACTATCTCATAACTTCCAAAGTTTTACCAGTTACACTTCACAGAAATGAGGAATTTTCAAGTACCTTTATTTGCCATAATTGTGGTACACTGGGGATACATTGTATGTGTATACATTTTTGTTTTAATGCTAATTAACCATAAGGTAATAATTTCCTTTAAAAGTTTTAACAATTAGGGACTTAAATTTATGTTTAAATTATAAGGCTTTTAGTTACACTAAGGTGTAATGTGTAAAGTGTCTAGATTAATTAAAAAAGTTGCAGACACTTGGAAGATAAGGAAAACAAGATTGAATATTACATATTTTTAGATTCTATAAAAATTGTTATAAAGATAAATTTAAAATTAAACTTTAAAAGTAGATAAAACTTGACAAATTAAAATTTGTTAAACTATCTTCAGATGTAGATCTAAATATATATACATTTAGATGCCCTTATGTGTTAAAGACACAGATGAATTTATGAGTGAAATGATATAATGTCTAGAATTTGCTTTAAAAAAAAATAGTATGTATGAAGGTAGAAGCCGAGCAGATGAAACAACACAAGTACAATGTGGGTAATTATTAAAACTGGATATGGATTCTTTCTTACACCCTACTTTGGTATAAGTTTGAAACTTTCACAACAAAGCTTTGAAAATTAGACCTATGAGAGTAACCAGCACAATTAAAAATTCAAGCATTCTGTGGAAAGAAAAGAGAATGGGAAATTCTTTATTATTAGCATTCCTAATAAAAAGTAATTATTAACCAAATATTCATTTTACTTAAACTGAATCATTTTAACTCTTTTCAATAAAATATAAAAATATCACCTAACATCAGGTGCTAAATTAAGTCAGCCCAAATGAGAGTTAGTGAATATTTAGCCCATGCCTAAATATTCATAGCCAAGGTAATACTAGATGCAAATCCATCAAAGGTTATGTTCCACCTGAAAACTAACAAATTTTTCCTGACTTTAGAAATGCTAAATAGGGTGCTGGGAGGCAATAAGGAAGTCTTGACATAAAAACTGATAAATTTATCCAAGTTACTGCAGATTCTGGAAAAAAAACAAATTTCAGCTTATATTCTCCACTTTGCTACATCCCTCTTACATATCTGGATTCTGTGTAATGCATAAGGTGTGCAATATACTGTCACCCATATTGAATGGAATCTGTTTTCCTGCTTGATTTTACAGTAAATAATTTTAAATTGTTGTTTTCTGGGTTCCTAGGTCCATTTACTAACACACCATGTTTGTGTTCAGTTTCCTTATACATAAAATACATGACCAACAGATGTATATGTATATAATTATACATATATATGTATATCCACAGCTGGTTTAACATTAAAAATTACTGGATTATCATATTAACAAGATTTAAAAATAAATTATATGATCATCTCAACACACACATAAAAATATTTGAGAAAATTCAATATTCATGGGGGGAGGGGTAAACTTTAGTAAACCAGAACCAAAGGAGAACTTCAACAACCTAATTAAAAGAATATACAAAAAACCTATAGTTAATATCTCATTTACACAGTAAAAGACTTCACTCCCTATCCTAAATCCCAAAATCAGAAACAAGGCAAAAATCCATTCTCACCACTTCTACCAGAACATGAAAGCAAGAAGAAAAAATGAAAGGCAGACATACTGAAAACGAAGCAAAATAGCCTATGCTCATAACGTTCACAGAAAAAACGTTCATGCAAAAAACTTTAAGGAATCAAGAATAAAACTGCTAGATAAGAAGTGAATTTAAGAAATTCACAGAATACAAGGTCAAAAACACCAAAATTCAACTATGTTTCTATGTACTAGCAAAAAATAATCAGAAACTGAAAAAGACAAATTTATAATAGCTACAAAATATATGTGCATGATTTATAGAATGAAAACTATAAACATACCTGAGAAAAAATAGGCTTAAAATTTTAAGAGTATATGTAAAATATCAGTTTTCCCAAAGTAACTTACAGACTCAATGTAATTCCAATCACAATTTCAGTAGGTTTTCTTATAAAAATTAACAAGCTGATTCTAAATTTATAAGGAAACTCAAAGAACCTAGACAAAACAATTTTGGAAAAGAAAAAACATTCATGATAAATTGACTGCAAGACTTATAAAGCTCTAGTAATTACAATAGTATCATACTGGAAAAGACAGACAAAACCCAAACAAAATAGGAAGAACTGAAATAGACAAATACTGACCCAATGACTTTCAACAAAGATACTATGGGGGGAAAGGAGTGTCAACAAATGGTATTGATGCAATTAATTAACCATATGTCAAAAAAAAAAGGAACCTTAATATTCTTCTTACCATACATAAAATATCTTAATGAACCATGACCCTAAAAGAAAGTGTTCAGAACACCATAAAACTCCTTGAAGAAAACACAGGAGAAAGATCTTAGTAACATTGGGTCAGGCAAAAATCTGAGGGCACAGAAAGCACAAGCTATAAAGTAAAAAAATAAATTTAAACCATTTGTTCTTCAAAAGGCACTGTACAAAAAAAGGGCAAGCCATAGTTGGGGAAAACATATTTGAAAATGGACCTGTATTCAGAATATATAAAGGATTTTTATAACTTACAAATAAAACAAACCTATAAAAAAGTGAGCAAGACATCAGAACACTCATTTCACCAAGGATACAGATAGCATATAACATGAAAAGATGTTCAACATCATCATTCATTAGAGAATGCAAACTAAAGCAAAATGAGATATCATTACATTACCCCTATAATACCTAAAATTTTAAACACTGAAAAAACTCAAGTTTTTAAAGATGTAAAGCAACTAGAACTATGATACATTCCCCAGGGGAATGCAAAATAGCAGTCTAATACTACTTGGCAGCTTCTTACAAAGTTAGATATACTTAATATATGTCCCAACGTTGCCCTCTTAAGTATACACTTAAGAAATTAAAATTATGCTCTCCTGCCTCACCCGCTGCTCCCCTCAGCAGATCTGCCTGTTCTGCATCCCAATCTGTCTTTGGTGAATCCTCTCACCCCCTGAACCTCTGGTCTGTACCCCAGCTCTTACATGCATGAGTAAAAAAAAATCTTTAAAAAAGAAAAAAACCAAATTTTCTGTTAATGAATAAGGGAATTACAGTATAGCCATACAATTCAACAACAAAAGACACAAATTGCTGACATACGCAACAATGCAGAAAGAATTTTAAAAGCATTATGCTAAGTGAAATAAGCCAGAGACTACACTCTGATTCCATTTATATGAAATTCTAGAAAAGGCAAGATAATACCGACAGAAATCAGATCAATGGTGTCCTGGAGATAGTGACAGAAATTAAACTTCATGGGGCAAAAATATGTAATATTTTTAATAAATGATTGTGCTATTAGTAATACAAACGTTTACATTTATCAAAACTCAATTTTTACACTAGAAATTGCCATTTTATTGTATATAAATTACAGCTTTAAAAAGATGACAATAACAACAAAGGAAATATAAGCAAATACAAATTCTGAGTACTATATAACTAATGGTAAAAGGGTGGAGAGAGGAAGAAAAGGCTTGAGAATATATAGGTCATTTATATTACACCAGGTTTTACCGACTTTCTAAAAATGTCTGTCCAAAGATTCAGAAGAGAATAATCAGTCTCAATCTTTTCCATGGGATACAAAAGGTAAACACAGGCAGGCATACATATATGCTCCAGTGGGATCACTGGGAATACACCCGATAAGAGGTAATTCTAGGAGGAAAATCTAACTATGCATTGTGTTTAAGGCAATATAACAAATGGCAGCTTCATTACAAGAGTTACTTTAAGTACTTTAAACTTTTATTAACAGTAAGTATTATTAATAATAAATTACTTAACACATTATTTCACAACATGGCTAAAAAACCAGTTCCAAATAGCAAACATTAATTCACTCTTTAAATAAAAATTTACAAAGAACTAATGTATCAATGGGCAAAAATCTGCAGCATATTAAAAATTAGTGATTTTTTTAAAAAAAGCTTAATTAATGATCACAGAGTTAGGTGTAAGGTAACACATGAAATAACAGAAGAATGTGTATATACATAATAAAGTGCTAAATTTCATAGCACATATAAACATGTAAAAGTTAATTCAGGGTATGAATTATCACTGGGAAAGCAGTGCAGACACAATGGTAAACAAAAGTCATACAAGGATAGTCCTTGCCTTAGTGGGGCAGGAAGGCAGGCTGTCATTAATCAAATAAGCACATGGATTACTATATAATTATATACTATGCAAAATGCTACAGGGGATAAAAGGCTTTTTATTTAAGGTAAAAATAGAATCATATGTTCTATCTTAAATAATACAGATCACACAACCTTTTGTTTAAGCTCTAGCTGACATTTTTCTAACTAAACTTCAACATCTCATAAAGATTTGATCTTTCCTAACAGCACCACACTATCTTCAAGGGTAAGTTTTATCTGAGCCCTAAAGAATTGGCAGTCTGTCCTTTTTGTACTGTGATAGAAAATAATAAAAAGAGCAAAATTTCTTGAGCTCTTATCTCATTTAATCATTATAATCACCATAAAATATAGTTGCTATTATTATTCCCACTTCAAAGATGAGGAAGATTAAAATAAGAGAATTAGGTTATACCACTAACCAGTTGCCAAGTCAGAAATTAAACAGGTTTTACCTAATTTTTTATGACATAAACACATACTTCAAACAGTACATTTTAAATACCTATCTTAAGTTTGAACTGGAAATAACTGGTATGAATTCATGACTTTTTATTTCCAGGAAAATAGAACGTATTTCCTAACTCTGCCCATTGAAAACAATGACCAATTAAATACCAATCACTGCCACTAAAACCTGTCATATTCTCCATAAACCACCTCCTAATCCATGGAGCATTAGCTTTCTGGGTCTGAGTCAAAACATAAATGATAAATTTAAAATAAACTGTCATACTAACAAGAAGTTTCCAAAACTTTTTAAATGAGTAATTTTTTGCCATCACTTTTGCTTCAGAAACTGATAATGCCAACTCAAAATTTCATCTTTTTCCCTTATAATTAAATATCCTGAATTTTAGTGAGACACAAGATTACCTTGCAGAGACTACATTTTCCATGTTGTCTTTCAGGATAAAATTCTTGTTAATGAACTCTGATAAAATAAAAGCAAAGAGGAACCAAGCAGAAGGAACTTAGGGGCCTAAACAACAGCTGGAGTACAATAAACTTACCCTACCTCCCAGACCACTAACAACTTGTCTTTGATGTGACTGAAAAAGCAGTTTTTTAAGCAGTTTACTTAAAGACCAATCACAGCAACTGAACTAATATCTTAAATAAACCTTGCCAGAAGCTTTTCAGAAACCTTGAAGTGAAGCAATGTTCAACAATGCTAGTTAATTTGTTTTTTGCTTTGCTGCAAAAAAATATGCAAACAGGCATATTCTGTGCATTTAGGGCTAGGAAGCACATATTGAAAGCAAATCAATGCTAAATGTCTTTGTGACTTAGTAAACAGAAAGCTAGCACCTCCAATATCAAGTTCAGTTTAGTCCCAGTCAGATTTCCTTGGGTAATTCAAAAAATTATATACTCTACAATGTTTACTGCAGTATTGTTTACAGCAGGTAGGATATAAAAACAATCTAAGCGCCCAATGATAGAGAATTGTATTAAGATATGGTATATCAATACAATGGAATACTAGTCAATCAAAGGAAAAGATGAAATGTTACCATTTATAGCAAAATGGAAGGAGTACAAGCAAATTATGTGTAGTAGACAGAATAACAAAGACAAATATCTCTTCTATCGCCCTTATGTCTTTGTACCCATCTACTTAACAAATCTGAGATTTTGTAGATGCAAAGTTCACCCACATAATGATTTAACAAAAGTTATAAAAACTAGCCAATATTCAGAAGGAAAAAAGAGAAATATGGATGGTATCACATACATGTATAAAGAAACCAAAGATCAAGAACAAGTCAAAACTAGCAATCTGACAATAAATCTGAGGCATACAGCAAAGGGTGAGTCAAAACGTGGAAGGGAAAACACAAGGGAATATGGTGATGGTTTATGGGTGAAATGGTGGTGGGAGAACTACAGGGACTATAATAATGTAAGAAAAAAATTTTAATTACTAAAAATAAATCATTGCTAAAAAATTAGCAAACAATGACAATAACAGCATTTTGATATTATGCCTATGTGTGAAGGGGTTATTAAAAAGAAAAGGATGTACTAAATGGCACTGAATTATTCACTTTAAAAATCACTAATTTTGTATTATGTGAAATTCACCTTAAAACATGCAAACCTATGCAAAAGCGAAGTCTATAGAGAACAACAAAGACAAGGATGGAAGTTAGGAAGAAAAACTGATCATGACGACGATGATGAATCATTTTAGAAGTCTGATAACCAGAAAGAACAGATAGGAGAGGGGAAAAAAAAATCAGAAGAATTCAAATTCATAAAGAGTCAAAGAAAAAATAACATTCCTGAAACTTAAAGGATGTAAGTTTCCAAAATGAAAGGGCCTGCAAGGTACAGCACAAAGTTAGTACTTATTAAGTGGCAGTGGTGAGAAAGCAGATAATATAGGGCCTCCCTGGTGGCGCAGTGGGTTGAGCAACGCACTATGAAGCAAACCGCAGCCACTGCAGCACGAGTTCGATCCCTGATGCCAGCCAGGGAGGGGACCCACATGGCGAGGCAGACCTCTCCTGCTGTGCCCGCTGCTCCCCTCAGCAGTGTACTTCTGTTGATCTGCCTGTTCTGCTCCCCGCTCTGTCTCTGGTGAATCCTCTCACCACCCCCCCACACCTCTGGCCTGTACCCCAGTGCTTGTGTGCATAAATAAATAAATCTTAAAAAAAAAAAAAGCAGATAATATAATGAATATAAACTGTGTAATTGTAACAAGAACTAAACTCTAGAAGTATACAAGAGAAAGTACTACTGAATGACTAAAAATGTCACAGGAGTTAGCATTTGACCAGTTCCTCAACAAATATAGAGTAGTAGGGAGAGAAACATGGGAAGACATAGCAAGCATTCTAGAATTATGGAACAGGCTCTGGTGAAGAGAGTGATACACTCAAGGAACAATGCAGCCAGTTCAGGGTCGATTGAAGAACTCAGTAGCAGTGTAATAAACCATGAGAAAAGTTGGAATCAAATCACAAAGAGCTTTTTATGCTCTACTAGATAGTAGATATCCAAATACAGGAAACAGGAAGAGCAAGAATGCCTAAGTAGCACCAAAATTCAATTAGAAAGGTAAGGAAGGAACGGGGGAGCAAAATGGCTGAAAAGAGTCGAAAGTACAGACTTATAGTTATAAAATAAGTAAAAGGAATGTAATTCATGGTCTGGCGACTGCAGTTAATAATACTGTATATTTGAAAATTTTTAAAAGAATAGAATTTAGGGCCTCCTTGGTGGCACAGTGGGTTAAGCAATGCACTATGAAGCAAGCTGCAGTCACTGCAGCTCGAGTTAGATCCCTATTGCCCGTTGGGGGACGTGATCCACATGGTGCAGCAAACCTTTCCTGCTGTGCCCACTGCTCCCCTTAGCACTGTGTTTCAGTCAATCTGTCTGTCCTGTTCCCCACTCTGTCTCTGGTGAATTCTCTCACGCCCCACACCTCTGGTCTGTACCCCAGTCCCTGTATGCATAAATAAATAAATCTTAAAAAAAAAAAAAAGAATGGAACGTAAAAACTATCAAAAAAATCTTTTGTGACTCTATAACTGACTGATGTCGAGCAAATATCAAATCAGTATGTTGTATATCTGAAACTAACATATTAGATAGCAATTACATTGCAAATACATATATTTGATTTTAGTAGCTGAAGATCAATTTAGTTCAGAGTAAAGAACAATGCTCACTTGACAATCGGCATTGACTGGAAATAATTTCTTTAACAAAGATTTACTCCAATGAATTCCTGAGGTGTTTCTGATTCTTAAAACACTATTGAGCTATAATTTCCTACTAAAAATGCACCCATTGTAAATATATTCAATTCAATTCTTTTAGTAAATTCAGAGTTGTAGAACCATCACCACTACCCAATTTTGGAACATGTCAAACACCCCCAAAAGAACCCTTGTGATCTTTTACAGTCAATTCCCAGCCCACCCCCAGGTAATTAGTGATCTGCTTAATGGACAATCCTTAAAAACAGATTTACGCAATATGTGCTCTTTGCAAGTAGCATGATGTTTTTGAGGTTCATCTATTACAACTATGTCAGCAGTAGCTCATTCTTTTTTATTTCTTATAGTATTCCAACTTATTTTATGTCTAACATAAACTGACCCACAAACAATTGCATCCTCTTTACAAGTAGCTAAAAGAGGAAAAAAAGTTATTCAACATATGCAGTCCTTGTATATTCCACATACTATTGCCACTATACAAAATCAAATCTAATCACTTTATTCTCAAGTAAAAGTCCTTCAATTATTACCAACATATAAGACAAAGCTCACATTCCTTAAAAAGAGCATACATAGTGGGCCATGCCAGTCTCTCCAATCTCAAGTCCTGACACTTCTCTCTTGAACCCTGTGTCAGCTATCAGTATATGAGGTTCCCTGACACTCTATCACGTTTATGCCTTTCTACCCATCTACTTAACAAATTTGAGACTTTGCAAAGATGCAAAGTTCACACTGAGATATCATTTCCCAGCACCAGTCTTACATTTTTAGCAGCTTATGCTATAAGCTCTTTACTTCTTACACCATGCCATAATTATTTACCGTTCTCTCTTACCAAAGTCATGATCCCATATCTAATCTTGGTGTGAACCTCACTGGGATTCAATTAAATGGAATACATTGTGAGTTCTAGTTTTCTTCTGTATGCATCATTAAGGAAGATCAACTGTGCTCTAAAACTGACACTTAAAAGGACTTAGCAGAAGTAGTATGACACAACTTCAAGGTCTAGGGCAGTGGTGTACAAAAGAGGGTATACTCCAAGAGGCAGCAATCTATGGCCCACTAGCTAAATCCAGTTCATAGCTTATTTTCAGAAATAAAATTTTACTTAAGACAGTGACACTAGTTCATTTAATGTATTGTCTATGGCGATAAAGATGACAAAATTTTGCCCTACAAAGACAAAATTAAGTAGTTCCAATAGAGAACATATGAAAGGCAGAAAAGGCTAACATACTTATTATTTGGTCCTTAAAGAAACTTTGGCAACACCTTTTCCAGCTTAACTTTCAAACTTTCTATTTCTTTATGTCTTCTAGTATTAATGCAGCAGTGATATATAAAAATTTTAAATTTACAAATGTAAATACAATAAGGGTGGTGCTTATTCATATATTGTTTTTATAAATATAGGTGACTCAGTCAAAAAAAACCCTACTAAATCCTAAGACAAGCTTTAGAGTTTACATGAAAACACAGCAGCCATGATTATTAGAGGAAGAATTAGATTCTGTGCTTCAAAACATAGAGAAAAAGTCCTAGAATTAAGTTTTTCCTAAATCAAAATGCTCAAAATACCACTGAAAAATCTTTTCATGGAGTTAAGAACACTGTGAAACAATACAGATAGTACTAATATTCTTCAAGTTGAATACAATAAAATACAAGCTGCCTACATATCCAAACTACTTTATAGGTGCCTATGTTTTCATAAAAAATTATTATGACAAATGAAATTCAAATTTGTTCTTTCAAATGCTGAATGCCAACTGCCCAATTTATAATTGTTATATGATGAATATATAACTAACCTCAATACGTCATTTTTTTCCATACATACTTAAGAAAATGTAATTTTATAACCAAATGCTCCTTAGGTATGATCTAGTCAGTCAACTATTTCCATTTAAGACAACAAATACTAACCTATGGATCTGAAGGTACCAGGAAACAGCAAATTCCTCCTTAATAGAGCTTAAGTAAGGTAGTTTCTAATAACTCAAAAATTGGGGTCTGCTCATCGTATCAAAAATTTATGAACTAAAATTAACAACGAACCTGGATTGTTCAGGTTTAGGTTGTCATTCCATACTGAATCATATTCTCCAACAAATAGTCACAGCCCCCAGAGAGAACTACACTCTACTCTGCTCACCTTTAAGGTTTTTTGTGAGGCCTTCCGAGATGACTAGCATCAGACTTTTGAGGAAGGCTAGCCATTAGACAAGGCTTTCCCCACGATCTGACTGCTTGAAGTGACATCCAGGATCAGGTCGATCCTGTATCCAGGAATCATGACCCTCCCTGAGGCACCAGTCATCATGAGACAGTCAGTGCACTTTGGCACTTCTTGAAAACCACTGGGCTGCTCCTTTAGCTGAAAGGAAAAAAAACATCAAAACCACAACAAACAAAACAAAAGGGGAAAAAATCAGTAATTCAACCTGAAAAGACAGAGCGTGGGGAAAAATATACTAAAATAGCCTTGTCTAGATCAAAATGTAGCTGGGCCTGGATGTAAAGATCATATTGTTTCATTTAATTCCCAGTCACTACACAAACTTTAGTATTAATATACAAATCTGAAAACTTTTAACTCTTACTATATCTGAAAAGAATAATTTAAAGTGGAAGTCATATATCTATTTATACAATTCAGCTAAATAAGTATAGTGAAAGCATATATAGATAAAGTCTTATGTGTGTGTCCCTCATCAGGAAACCAAGTACTCAACTTTTTCAAACTGTCAAATTGTAATAAAGAAGCATGAAATACACCTATCAGGCTGATTTCATCTACCCTTAACTAGTAGGAAATTACCAATCTGGTTAAAATCAATCTATTGTTGAATAACACACTGATGAACAGAAGGAAGGTGCACCACAGACACATAATGCTCTTGTCCTAGCATTTTGAATTTCTAAGTTCACACTTGCTTAACATAAACAAATTTATATGATCCCATCACTGTGGCCTTAAATTAAAAACAACTTAAAAGAGTTGATAAATAAGATGATTTGATGCTATTTTATTTATTCTGCTTCAAAATAATAATTTTCACTATTAAATCTAGAGATAAAATTCTGCTTATTTCTATTTTTAAATACAAAATACTTTTCTTAAAACATGCTAAAAGGCAAAAGACTGCCTGAATTTATTGCTTTAGGAGTAGACGAATAACTCTTTTAAAACTTTTGTACCCTAAAAATGATACTACTTTATATCAAAAAATTATATTATATTCCTTTCTACTGTTTATCAATATCCCCATTTCAATTATGCTACCAATATCCAGTTAGATTCCCAAGTTGGAAACCTTGAATTAATACTAGACCAGTGTTATTTGAGAATATGATTAAAGCTGTAAACCTCTCCAGGTCAGAAAAAATGTGCATACACACATATGGAAAGTGTCTTGAATAAGATTCCAGGGAATTCACAGAGCTTCTGAAGTCCAAGACTGGCTGGATCTTAGGTTTAAAACCCCTTTGTCAAACACTGCTTTTTCTCCTCCCTTAGCATCTTTGAAAACCTACCTAGCCCTAGCATCCCTACAAAATTATCTCAGATTTCTGCCTTCCTGTTTAGCACCAACTTAGTGTCAACACATCTGATATTTTTCCTAGGTTACTGCATATAACTTGCTAATTCTTCTAGTTAACCATCTTTCAGTCTATCTTCTTTCATCTTTCTGGGAGAGTAAATTTAGTAAAATGCAAATATGATCATATGACACCTGCTTAACATCTTTAAGATCTTATCTGCAAGTGTTAACAGAATGATGTTCAATCTACTTAGGATGGTATCAATCTGGCCTCTACCTACATTTCAAGTGTCCATCCTCTCTCCTACCTACACTTTCTATACTCCACTCATACAGTCTCCTGATACACAGTTTTCCTACCTTCACACTTTTGCATCCTGTTGCCTCTTCCTCATATGTCATTCATGGCTCAATTCCTTACTCATCATCACTCAAAACTAATTCCTGTCTTTACATTGTCTCAGAACCACCTGTTTATTTTCGCCATGAGATCTACCTCAGTATATTACAAAGCTTATTTAACTGTCTTCAAGGGCAATGTTTTCCAAAAGGCTTTACTTACTACATCTATGTGTTCCCAGTACCTGGAATATAGTAGTACTAAATACAGATGTCTGGTGATACCCTTATTTACATGCAAACCAAAGCTACTACACATCACAAGAAAAATTACTACTGAATTAACATACAGTTCACAAACTCAAAACTGAAATAATTCATTATGTTGGAGTATTTTAGCAGCAACTCTACAGAGAGCAAAAGTTAAATGTTATTATCACTAAATATTTAGAAACTGTTTTCATCTTATTCCTACAGATAAAAACTAAGGCTAGACTGGAAGCACATAATAATATTTATTAATTATTCTCCTTTTCTAACCCTTTTTTCTACCTACTCCATTTCAGAGTATGAGTGGGCCTCAATATAGCACACACTATAAACAGTAACTACTGACTCAAAAATTAACACTGCAGGGCTATCCAATAATGAATCCCAAATAATTTCAAACTCAATAAATAATCACAGAAGGTTTAGACCTTATGCCTTGGAGACTCATTCTGGAGTTTAACAATTACAAAGGTCAAGAGTTCATTACCTTAAAAAAGTTTTGTTGGCTTTGTAAGTGAAACAGTTTTAACTTGTTTTATTAAAGTTATTTATTTTCACATGTATTTTTTGTTGATTCTTTAAAAATATAATACGTTCTAAAACTATGGCTTTTCCAAATCTAACTGTCTGTCAGAATCAACTGGGCCACTTACAAAAACACAAATTCCCAGGTCCCTGTTAAGATCAACTGAACCAAGATTTACAGAATGATTGCTGAAGCATGTATATTTTATAAAGCATCCTGAGTGACTTTAATGCTGTCATTTGGAAACTACTATTCTAAATATCACAGTGGTTTATATATGGAAAAGCTAGATTCAGCAGAGCAATATACCTCTTCAAACAAAATTTTGCTGCATGTGTAATACATCTTACCATGTGTTAGTTCTGACAAGTGAAGGGTAAAAGATGCTACCCACTAAATAAAAATATCTTGATACATCTTTGATATGAGCTAGATAATAGGTTGGTTAAAAGCAATCATTAAAAACTGATCAACCACCTTTTTGATTACTCTATTGCAGTGTTTGTCTAGAAGAACTTCTAAAATTTCCACATGACTTTGGAAAAAGGTATGACTACAAAAATGTAAAAATCCTCTTTAGACAATAAATGGAAATATTTAACAACTTTTTCATTACACATTTTCATTAAGATTATTTATTTTCAATATACTAATAATTGAAGTTGTATACATATCTATAGTTCTCCAGAAGTAGTAAATGCAAGGGTTGAAAAAAGAGGACAAAAAATATATGTAAAAAACAAAAGACAAATGTTCTACTTGCACATTCTTACCAAACATATTCTTATTAAATGTCCTTAAAAATCTGAATTGATAGAGACTAACATATACAATAATGTTGTACATATGTTTAGGACTTGTAATTGAGTCAATAAGGAGGGAGCTAATATTGATGTTGCTATTGATCCCCTTAGTAATAAGAAGAACGACTATAAATGATAAACATGAAACTCAGAAAGCATTTACACAACTCATTGGTTTTACACATTCTATTGTACATCAATGAACAACTCTCATGATTCCTTAGAGATCTTTTGAAAAAAGAAAAACTTCCCCAAAAGTCTAAGTGGACTAGGAAAACAACAACTACTTCATGTGTTCAAAAACCTCTACTGATCAAAGTACTTTTGGCCCATGTCTTAGTGGTTTCCATGAGATTAAAAACCATGGGGAGGAGGAGATGTGGTTTCTGAACTACTTCAGATAAGAAACATAAAAAATTCTGAATCATCTTTTAATCAGTACAGATCACAAAGAACTAAATACAAACTATAATTATAAGTCATAATTAAAGATTATCCTTGTAAAAGATATAAATCACTAATACCACTCCGTATCTCAAAGACTGATTAAACTTCTGCATTAATTTGAAAACTGTCAAGTTGAAAGACCTATAGAAATTTGAGTATTCCTCAGGTATTCTCTTACTACAAACACATGACCTTTATGAACAACAGTCAAGAAGTTATAAAAATAGTGGTTCTAGTTTGTCTTAAAAAGCTGGGAAAGTTCTTAAGAAAGAGAAGCTATGAGTCTGAAAACCAGATTTTTTTCGCTATAAATAGCTTCTCGAAAAAGCTAGTTCTCTGGAACACATAACATCAATAGAGGGAGATATAGAAAGATCCTTCAGCATATAGTAATCTCAGTATTTAAAAAATACTACGACTAGTAGCACTTTCATTAGGAAAAAAAAAACAAAACTGCTACACTGTCCTGGAATGTCATTCATCACTAAGAAGGTACTGGCAGGATTTCTTGTGGGCTGCATTATTGAGCAATATAGTTAGCCATGTGTTCCTGGAAGAGTCCACAGAATAGCTTCCCACCGTAAAAGAACACTAGGGATGATTTTTTTTTTAAAGATTTGTTTATTTATGCATATAAGAGCTGGGGTACAGACCAGAGATGCGGGGATGAGAGGATTCACCAGAGAAAAGAGTGGGAAACAGAACAGGCAGATCAACTGATATACACTGCTGAGGAGAGCAGCAAGCGAGGCAAGAGAGGTCTGCCATGCCATGTGGGTCACCTCCCTGGCCAGTGGCAGGGATTGAACTCGTGCTGCAGTGGCTGTGTTTTACTTCACAGTACTTTGCTTAACTCATTGTACCACCAGGGAGGCCCCCAGGGAGGATCTTTGCAGGGATAAAATTGAGAATTTTTTTTCAGTAGTTCTAATTTGGTGATTCTACCAAGTCATTTTCCTATTTATTACATCAGTAATAGAACAAGATGAATGGTACTAGGAATATTTCACCACCAAGTATCAAATACCAAAATCAATATCAAAATTTACTATGATGTTTAAGCAATAGAATTTTCTTATGTATTGGAATTCAAAGTCCCATCTAACTCATACCTTATAAGTGAAAATATTGCAAACAACCAGTTTTCTCAAACGGCTGCATTTAAAAAGAAAATAAAAACTGTACTTCCAACACAGGCAGTCACCAAAAATCCTAACTAAAATCATTCAAAAATATTACAATGAAAACACACAATACCTCAGACAATGTCAGGTCTTGATTTGATTAAATGAGGCCAAAAAAGATCAAGTCATGAAATAGGTAAAATATCATAAAGAATCCAAGAATTTTGTCAGTAACACACTAAGTGATGAGTTGTCAAGAAGGAAATGGTATCCCTGTATTATTTTGACAGATGGGTTATAAACAAGTTGGGTCATTCTGGTCTGTACAAAATTAGCCAGATCAAGCAACATTTTTCCATTAGCAATTTTCTAGTCTCACAGTAATTTTATATAATGCTTCTTGATAAAGTTCACAGATATACCGTTAAGCCACACAATATAAAAGTCTCCAAAAAGATTCCTGAATTTAATCAATCAGAATCTAAATGACTGTAAAAACTGTTATTACATTGGACTTGATGTATACACAAGATGTGTAATATTAACCCTCTTCCTTCCACATTCACTGTTCCCATACACATAGCATGGATCTCTCTTTTACCATTCATATAAACATTTAACAGGTGATCTCTCCCAAAACACTATAAACTCAAGAACCAGAAAGTCACCCTGTTCATTTTTTGGTATCCTCATTGCCTAGAACTGCCTCTGTCATAAGAACACAGTATCTATGTCACAATTATATAGAAACAAGAAATAGACAAGTAAGAAATCAGGTAAAAAGTAGGTGTATTTTTAGACAAACAAAAAGAACAGAATGAAACAGTACATAAAAGCACTAGGGTGGAGGGAGAGGTTCAGATGTTTTTGGAATTTAGATCAATTTAGTAAAGATTGTGATGATAACAAATGTTATAACCATGAGCAAATCACTTTGCTTCCCTGGATCTCATTATCCTCATTTATAAAATGAAAAGACTGGATGATTTCTTTATTTCTCTATGGACTGTGAAAAATTATTTTGAAGCAGCAGGTACACCTACTACTGAAAAAACAGGACTAACAGAACAGATATAATAATATACCATGTGAGAAAATATGACACTGAACAAGATATTATGAGTGGAGTACACAGCTCCATAAATAGTAACAGATCACACACATCAATACCAATTGAGAATTATGCATACGTATCCTAACACAGACATTACTGGCCCATTTGTTCATTCCATACATCTTAAAAAGAATCACATTTTGCCAAAGGCAAAGGTTATAGACCTGAAGAATAGAGTATTTACGGTAATACTGTGTTCCTCCTGAGCAGAAATTACAATGTCATATGTAGCATGTGTATGCACACACACACATGCACAGACACACACAGAAAGCATATTTATGCTCTTCATCGATTAAAAAATTCCTTACAGTGAATCACAAAATTTAGTTAGGCTAGAACAGATGAATATTTTACATTTTAGCATAAACTTCAACAATATACACACTTGTACAGTCTGCCCCACAAGATGGGTCTCGTTGAGACATTAAGAGCCTAGCATGCAAAGGATTAAAGACATGCCTAAACTTGAAAACCAAAACAACTCACAGACCTATGTTTCAACTTCATAACCAAATTAAACCAATGCCATAAAACAACTGGATCTTTAGACTTAGGTAAGAAACAGAAAATCTTGATCTTGATGACTACCAGACTCACTACAACATCATCTACAAATTCATTTTTAATGTAAATTCTGTTCACCATATTGTTCAAGCTATCACACAAGATGCAACAGACCTAAAAGTTATGATCTTTGCCCATAGAAAAGTCTTCCCAATCTTACAAGCAAGGCAGTTTTAGTTTGTTGTAAACAGACAGTCCCATTTCTCCAATGTCCTTTCCAAGGACCACGGAAGAAAGGTGAATAATTCCAATATTCATATATATTTCAAGACATTTTTTTAGAAGGACCTGTAGAACCTGGAAGAGGTCCTACAAAACAAGCACATCTAGATAAAAAGGAACAAAATATACTGTACCTCCAAGAGGCATTTCTACAAAGGTAGTAAAACAGAGCTCCTTAAGTGGATGATTCAGGAATGTGGGAATATTTCACAACAAAAAACAGAGTATCTTTTCAGTCATCATTAAGTCAAAATCATTTTTGGGATAAAACAGGATAAGAACAAAACCATAAAAGACTTTCAATTTATATAAAATAAGACTAAATGAAGAGTTATTATTAGGAATTCTATTAAAGTTATTTCTGATTTGATTATTGATACTTCAGTCTTTCTCCAGATTTTTCAAAAGGAAAGTTAAGTTGGACATAAAAAGCAAGGATTTCAAATTTAAAGTTAAGCAATATTAGTATTGCTTCTTCATGTATATAATCTGAACACCCATCTGTTCATGATAGTGGCAGGAGATAATTTTTTATACATGTCAACAAAACTCAAGAAAGCTCAAACACTGCAAGGTGAATTACATTATTTCATTATAAATCTACCTAAATTTTTCTGTTCTATCTCTAAAGTTATACCCTAAGTCCCCTTTAATAAAACTACTTACATAAAACAATTCTCGCTCTCTTCTCCCCAGATCAATGTCAATCACAATTCTTGACTGGTTCTAATGCTTCACAGTAAAACAATATTATATTCTTTTCTTTCTAACCTACCATTTTTACATGCATGATTTCATTTCAGATTTGCAATAACCCTATGAGGTAAGACAAGAAGTAACATCTTTATTTCACTGATAAGGATAGAGATTTAGGGAGATTAGGTAACTGGTACAAAGTTCACTGCTAGAAAAGTAGTTGAACAAAGACTAAAACCCACATGTCCTGATTCCATGGCAATCTGCATTCTACGTTACACAAATGAAAGCAGTTCTAAAAATAACTGAATTACTGAACTTAAGAACTCTACTTTTCCTATTTAATCAAACCTTATGAAAATTAATGTTTTAAAGCAAAAGCAAACAGAATAACAAATACAATGTTCAAGAACAGTTAAAATACTATAATAAAAATGTCTAAGAGCCTTAACTTTTCCTAGTTCTAACCTCCTCATGACTGTGCTGTACTCAGCTACAGGGCTCCACAGTGGAGTGCACGTGATAATCCAATGAAATTTGGAAAGAAATATACATATACAAATAAAGATGAATCAAAGGCATGTGCTTCAACCATATTGATAAAACAAAACTTACCTCATCCTGGACCCCACTGGTGGTAGTCAACTTGCTCCCATCAGTAATTGTAATAATTATTGCTGGCTCCAAGAAAAATGGGTTTCTTCCCTAAAGTCAAGAAACACATTGATCACATTTTAGTGAGGGCTATACTTTAGCTTTATTTTTCTAAGTAAAAAAAGCCAATTCTCAGGATAGTATATAAATTATCCTATCTTGTTAAATTTTATGTATAGCACATATCTATACATTAAAGAATTATTCAGGATAGGTAAAGATGGGATTTTTTTCCTTCTTTATACATTTTTGTATTAGTTTTTACAATGAGCATTTATATTTGTGTAATAAAAGCTTTCAATTTCTTATGACCCTATAGTTCACTTCTAATAATTCAACATAATTTTGATATTATAAATTAGAAGAGAAAGGCGTATTTTGAGAAACTTTCTTAAAACAGTAGGTGAACATTAACCAGTAATATAATTGACACCTACATAGTTAGTGTCTAACCAAGTGTCTAGGTATGTGGAAACACTAAGACTATTCTAAGCTTAGCAAAATTCAACTATAAACTATGAACAATTAAAATGATAAAGGATTTTTTTCTTTAAAGAAATTGCTTTTTGAGGGGTATGCAAATAGTAGCAGAGGCAATGGAACACTTACTCATAGCTCTTCAACGCTCTCTATATAAGATATCTCTTCCATTCAAATCTTTGGCCAAGCTACTCTGTTTTATTTTAAAAAAATTATTTATTTATTTATGCATACAAGCACTGGGGTACAGACCAGAGTCGTGGGAGGTGAGAGGATTCACCAAAGACAGAGCAGGGAGCAGAACAGGCAGATCAATGGAAGTACACTGCTGAGGGGAGCAGTGGGCAAGGCAGGAGAGGTCTGCCTCGCCATGTGGGTCCCCTCCCTGGCTGGCAGCAGGGATCAAACTCGTGCTGCGGTTTGCTTCATAATGTGTTGCTCAACCCACTGCGCCACAAGGGAGGCCCGTGGCCAAGCTACTCTTGAAACACTACACTCAATTCTCTGTGACATTTTGTGAGGGACTCATCTGATAAATGTTTATCTCTTACAGTAAATGGCCTCCATTTAAGAAATAAACATTCTGTATAATTCTTTAAGACACAAAGTAACTAAACTAGGCTCAGACAAATATCAAAACTAATCCTTGAAGGATGACTACAAAACAAGCATTTGGAGGGAAGTTAAGAACAAATAGGGGGCCTCCCTGGTGGCGTAGTGGGTTAAGCAACGCACTATGAAGCAAACTGCAACCACTGCAGCATGAGTTTGATCCCTGCTGCCGGCCAGAGAGGGGACCCACATGGTGCAGCAGACCTCTCCTGCTGTGCCCGCTGCTCCCCTCAGC
>JAGFMF010011380.1:8900814-9052406 GCA_019455555.1 Galemys pyrenaicus | reverse complement strand
TGTCTGTGGTGAATCCTCTCACCCCCCACACCTCTGGCCTGTACCCCAGTGCTTGTATGCATAAATAAATAAATCTTTAAAAAAAAAAAAAAAGAACAAATAGGGAAGAAAGCACAATGGACTATGGCGAGAGACTATGGGTATTTGGTGGTAGGTGCACTATCATGGAAAAACCTAATGGGGGTATCCAAATATTACCTCAATTAAGAATACATTTTTTAAAAAGAAGGGAAAATCTTAAAATTTAAACTCATTGTTTAGAAGTCATATTGTAATGCAATGGTGTAACTCCCTAAAATATGTTTAACAGATCAAGATCATATTTAACTTAAAAAGGTGTATACTGCAGACTCAAAGATATATTTAAGGGGAAAACAGAATAGTAATCAAAATAAAAGTTTAAAAAGAGATAAAACTATGACTTAAGGGTAAAAGGCAAATCTTGTATTTGAAATTAATGGGTATTAAATTCTCTGCTATTCTGCTACAGTGAGGATAGAATGAGATTTTGTGGAATATGATGCAGAACAGCATGACAAATTTTAAAATGCATATGAACACTTGGGGAGTTTAATAAAGTGTAGATTATGATTTAGTAGGTCTGGGATAGAGAATAAAGTTCCACATTTCTACAAGACTGCAGGCTAGGAGATGCTAATGTCCACAGGCCATTCTTAGAGTAGCAAGAATACAGAATAGTTATATGCATATAATATTCTATTGTTCTATAATCTTTTCCTTATATTTACATAACACAACTCCCAGAACATTACAATACATACTCAATATTTGTTGAATGAATTTACAATTTTAGTAACTATAATCATAACCTAATCATCACAAGAGAGAAGGTAGCAGGAGGAAAGATTCTGGTAGATTAAATTCTGTAATCAAGTCACATAGCTTGTAAATGGCATAGATTTTTTTCAAGCTGGTGTCCAAAAAACAATGGTTCCAGATGGAGAAAGCTTCCTCTGATAAAAATAAAATTAAAATATGTTGGATATAAATGCTAATGTGTTGAATGCATAGTTAACAATGTTAGTTAGGAGAGTACTGGAGGAAAAAAAAAAACATAAATTTACCTTATCCTCCACCTTTACAACAATGATGGGAAGTAGAACACATTTTGGGAAACATTATACTGTTGCCTCTCATATTATCTGTACCCTAATATAAATAATAAATTCTAAGAAGGCAGGTCTTTTCCCAAAGATCTAGAAACAACGAATGTTTATTCCAACCTCTGTGCTTTGATTGATTCCCTCAAGTACAATGTTTTTCCTACTCTCTGCCCACAACCCACCCAATTCTTAATCACTCTGAAGGTCCAGTTAAAGCCTCCTTCTTCCATGAGATCCCTTATTACTCTGGACTTTCTCCCTCTCTAACCTAAGAGTAGTTTTCATATTTAAATAAAACACAGATAAGTGGATCTTCAAATAAAGTTGGATTTTGGGTTGTTTAATGGAATACATTTTGAGTATCACTTCCCTACAACATTTATACTCTCTCCTCAAATTTATTACTTTAATTCATAATTGTATTAATATGAATATACTTAACACTACTGCACTCTACACTAAAAACGGTTAAGATGGTAAATTCTGATACGCATTTTTATGACAATTTTTTAAAAAATACACCATCATGTACACTCATGCTATTATGTCAGGTGTTTGAAAACACCAACAGCAAGAACTATGTCATGTTTCTTCTACAGTACTAAACACAAAATATTTAAGCACTGGGAACACTTCAATATTTTCTGACTTACTCAAACCTGCCCCAAGTTGATAGATCCATTTATAATTATTCAAACATCAACAAACTTCAAAAATATAGGTATGTTACCTTTACCTTAACATAAATAAGTGCTGCTTTAATCAATGTTAGTTACATAGAACTAACACAGAACTAACTACACAGAATTCATGAGTCTGCCAGGTTACAAGAATACACACCTCCCTTACATCTATCCAGCTAACCACTGTCCAATATTATGCACAAATAAGGCATTATGCTAAGTATATGATACATAAGCTCTACTCTCATATATAACTGTATGTACCTCTACACATTTAACAGTAAGTCACCTCTTCTGATCTCTACCAATAGCATTTTACTCATAAACTGGCAAAGAAAAACATGTTCTATAATCATTACATCTATCTTATCTTGCTTCCATCCTTAAGGTAAAACTACTCTGCTTAACACTTCACTGCCTTTCAAAAACAAATCCTCAAATCTTTAAAGCCAGCCCAACATGAACTATGTAGCAGTGTCTCTGTACCACCTTCTAAATTTTAAAGTAATTCAAGGTTGGATTTTCTGACATCCATCTATTCTACCTGTTTATGCATAGTGAGTATTCTCCAGAGGCCAATCAATTGATCATATTTATAAAGAAAAACAATGTAGGGCTTCCCTCATGGTACAAAGGTTAAAGTCACAGAACTATTTAACTATCTCCAGCCACTAACGCAAGAGTTCGATCCCCAGCCAAGGAACTAACCCACATGGCGCAGCAGACCTCTTCTGTCTGTCTGGCTTACTGTTTCCCTCAGCAGTGTATTTCAGTAGATCTGCCTGTTCTCTAACCCCCACACTGTCCTTCTATCTAAGTATATAAAAATAAGTCTTTAAAAATAAACAAAGGAACAACAATCTATGATTTCTTTAAAAGAGCTTTTTGAACAATGTCAACCCTAAAACTAACATATATTTTCTTAAGGACCATAATGTCAAGTATCAAGTTAAAATGTATTGAAATTTAGCAAAAAGCTACTGAACTATTGAAATTTTAGCTAAATTCAAACAATAAAATCCAAAGTTACTTTTTCCTGGGCAATAAAACAAAGCTTTTAGTTGCAACTTTGCTAATCTTAGACTAATACTCACTACAGAAGTTATGACTGAAATTCCTACAATAACCAAGTAGTTAATAAATCACTTATCTCATTTGGCCCTAAAAAAGGTAAAAAATTCAAGGAGATTAAATTATATATAACCCCAAATCATCCAAATGTTAACTGGCAAAGCAAGAATTTTATTCCCTTTATCTCACATATTTTCTTTTTCTGCAACTTCTAAAGATCCTATTGGTAGCATTTAAATTCTCTTGGACATAGTCTATACCAATATAGATTATGCCATTTTTATCCAATAATGAATGATGCTATAATCAGTTGGTTTTATTTAATATATTTCTATCCACAGTGAAAGTAGTAAGACTATTCGTTCACTTGGTTTCCTACTGCCATGGGATTTCTTATCCACCAATTTTTCTATATATACATCAATATACTTTCCCACAACAAAACAAACACTGCAAACTATATAACTTCTATAAATTTTCAGAAACTGTGTGTGGGTGTGTATACATATATAAAACATTAAGTTTTTTAATGGTCTTATACTTAAGAAAATCAAATAAAGATGAAAGGCAGAAAAAAGAAAACAAAAATAGAACTATCCTCATTTCACCTATTTAATTATTTAACCCTACTGATATTTAAATTTCCATCCTATCACACCAAGAAAAGTAGTATTATGATAAAATGTAGTAAGACTAAATTAATCTAACTGATATGCAAAAAGATTCAGTTTTTTAGGAAAAATTATCCTTACCTCTACATAACGTTTGCATTAACAAATTTATTTAGGTATGGATCTCTAATACATCCACTAAAAATGACCATCAGAAAATATTGCTCCAATGATTTTCTTGTTATGACCTGTTCCTCTCTGATCTTTTACAGTACATTTATTCTTGACAAAAACAGTAAGAAATAATTGGCATCTCTTTCACATTATCTTTTACCCAGCAAATTATAACGTTTTTTGGTTGTCTGCCAGTATCGTTAAGATTTTTTTTTATGTTTTACACTAAGTAATTGAACACTTCAAAAGTTTGAATAGGAGTTATGACTTAAATCACTGCAGTGTGATGTTAATAGTAATCTGGTGCTAAGCTCTACAGTTTGTAAAATTCCAAGTTCTCATATTTAAGAGCAACAGTTTTACATTTTTATTCTCAATTAATATGCTTATGAAGTCACTCAATTTGCAAACAATCCATACTAGAATTTCCCTTAAAATTGACTTTGGTCATAAAGCTATAAATAGTGATTAGATCTTCAAAATAAACAAACACTAAGCTCTGCTACAACATAGGCAGCCAGTAGAGGGACTAAAAGTTTTCTTTTGCCATGAGCAGAATAATCTTAGATGTTGTACTCTCCAAGTAGTGGCTTCCTGATATAAAGAAACATCATTATAAAAGTGTAACAAAGTATAATATTCTACCTCTAGAACTACTGACTAATGGAAACCTTCCCATTTAGAAAACTTGATTTTAATATTGGTCAAAGTCTCAAGGAATAATAACTAAAAAACCAAAAT
The DNA here is from genome assembly GCA_019455555.1 of Galemys pyrenaicus. Lineage (NCBI taxonomy): Eukaryota > Metazoa > Chordata > Mammalia > Eulipotyphla > Talpidae > Galemys > Galemys pyrenaicus. The sequence goes on along the minus strand of JAGFMF010011380.1, from coordinate 9,048,002 downwards.
TAACAGGCAACTACAAATCATACACATTCTGCAGAGGAAGAGGAAGAGAGATCAAAATAGGGGAGGGAAGAGCATAAGGGACTATGGTGATGGTACATGAGTGAATCAGTGGTGGGAATTTTACGGAAACTACACCTGAGAGGAGAAAATATACATTGCACAAAAATGAAGAATGATGTAAAAGATATTTAAATAAAAAAAGCCTCAAGAGTTTTGCTAAAGATAATATAAAGTAAAAATTTTCATTTCACTTAAGCTCACTTAATGTAATGAAGAGGGAAGGAAGCACAATGGTCTATGGTGGTGGAATATGGATGAGTTTGTGGTGGGGGCACTATGTTGGAATACCTTACCCTAGTATTACCTCAGTTAAAAGTAACAAAAGATAAAAATTAACATAACCATGTTAAACAATATAAGGCATAAAAATCGCTAAGAAAATTTAACAAATATAATTAATTAGATCTTCTAGACCTCTCCATTTTTTAATGTTTAGTCTCGAACTATAGAATAATAGAACTTATGAAATCATAGTTTGATATGCCAATTATATTGTTTAATAATTCATTGTGATTAAAACTGTCACCTGTTTTTTCATAAGGTGGGCAGGTTCATTACATTATAGGGATAAATATGCAAATGTATATATTTTAAACAAAATATAGTAATTCTAGATTTATAAAAACCTGATAGGCCTACATGTAAATCAGTATTGCATGGCCAGAATCAAGTTTTATGTGTTTTCAAACTTACATTACTAGTTTTATAAAGTTAAGATCTCAAGTGATATAGCATGAGGCTTTGATATAAAAACTCTGACATTCATAATAAACTATCACATTTAAAATACCCATCTACACATAAAAGATCTCTGAAGACTATATTATAAACTGATTAATCATGGATGTCTCTTATAAAGTCTCTTAGGAACCATAAAACTTTCTACAATTCTTGAATTATTTAACCATATGCATTTGTTAATTACACATTTAAAACTAACACTCTTCAAAATTACATGTATTTAATATCTATACTATCCTAGGATATAAAAACCCAGTATTTTATAACATTAAGGTCTGTAACTATACAAAAAAAGTTAAAATTCCACATTACAAGAAATGTATTTTATATAACTGTGTATCAATATATCTCTTTATGTCGAAATGTAATTCTTTATATAAAAAAAATAACAGCTTAAAAGCAGATGCAATAATAAGACTTGCGCATAAATAGGAAGGATCCTCTTACATTTACTTTAATAAATGAAGAGCAATGTCCTGGAATTTGATTTAAATAATAAGTCAAATAGTAACATTGCAAAGAATAGTAAGCAATAGTCACTGTAAGGAGTGAACACCTACTAGCTTGACTACTGAAAAGAATTAATGTTAAGAGTGGTCAATAATTGATAGAGCTAAGTATTTTTGTATCAAAGAATAACAGAAACTCTATACCTAACATACTAATATTTAATAATGTCATAAAATTTGAGTTTTACATTTGAACTGGAGTTTAAATAAGATTACTAAACAAACAACTGCAATACTTAAAAGGAGTAGCAGGCAAATACTGCTTATACTGACCTAAAAAGAGTAATGAAGGTATCAGAAATACAATTTTGCTCAAAATTGTTTTCATGCCTATAATTAAAATTTTTTTAGATATGATCCTCCTTCCAATTAGTAAGAAATACTAATATTCTCAATAAAGAAACAACTAAATCTTTATATTAAATAGACTGTAATACTAAATTGAGAAAAAATTATTCCAGCAAGCATGTAATAACAGTTGAAAAATATGGCAGAAAAGTTAAAAAAAGTCAAAATGAAAACATATTTTCAAAGACAGGTGAAGTTGTAACAATAATGCTGAAAATTAATTTCACTTCAGTTTATTATATGGATCACCTATTTTATCAAGATAAATCATCTCCTTGGGATATGGATTAACACTAAATCTAAATATATTACCCCTGCAAAAGTTTGGTTAAATCACATCTTTAACAATATGTTAACTTCCTTCTAAACATACACAAGTATTAATAGCCTCTCAAAGGAATCACTCAAAAAACTATTCTACCAAAATAATGGAATTTGACCACAGCATTCTATTTAGTTATCTTCAAGGTTACAAAAGAAAATAAAAAACTGCTAATCAGTGTTGCATGCCAGTAAAATTGGCAATAGAACATTAAAATTAGCAAAGTAAAAATATTTATAATTGGATAAATTGAGAGTCCACTGTTTCCCATTGCTATGGTATGAAAGTCAAACTGGAAATAATTTGGATAAAACAAAACACAAGATTAGTTTTAAGGCACTTGTTTTGCAAAAATTATGAACTTCATTTTCTAGGAAAGAATTGATTATAATCCAATTTCAGCAAGATTTTCTAGGAGGAAATATTAAATTTCTCCAAATACATTGCATAGGTACTTGAATAGAGTTTCTAAAAATCCATATTGCTAGATTCTAATTCAAAATCACTATGTTTGTGTTAAAATACCTTCCCCTGTGTTTACAAATTTAAAATTTTCAAAACAGATGACATTTTTAGGAAATAAAAGACAAACCACATTATACTCAAAAGTCCATTAAAATTTTTATGCCTTCTAATTACACATATAAATTGACCAATGTTTTACCTCAGAAATAAACATGATAAAAAAAAAAGTATGACTGCATAGACTGTTACATGTTTTAGAATGTTGCTGTATCTCACCAAAATGGGTGTTCTACAAACAGTAGAAGCTAACTCTTACATTAGGGTTTACTCAGTATCTCATTTGGGACACTATCCATTTTGGTTTAACAATAAAGGTTAGATATAAAGACCTTTTACTCCTCTTCTACCTATTTAGGTCCAATTTTCTGGATGAAGTTTGTTGACTTTTCTAACTTTCTGCTTTGAGAAATAGGACTGAGAACTAAACTTGCACAAGAAAAACTTTAAATCATACATTAGTTATTACCTGCCAAGGTACATAAATGATGAGGAACCATCAGAACTGAAGGTATTAATTCAAGACAAAAGACATTGTTTGCCTATTCCTGATAACCCAAAAAGTACTGTACCTATCATCTTGTGTATAGAGCCTTTGTAATATCACTCTCTGTGGCTTGCAGCATAACCTTTCATAGAACACCACTTATCAGTCATCTTCAATCCTTGTGATTATAAACAATCTATTCTTTTAAATTCTTTCAGAATAGTTGTTTGGATGTGTCTAAGGGGTAAACTCTGTAATAACCACACAACTTTGTTGATATTTCCTAGTATCTAATAACTAAATTTACCACATTTAAAACAAAGGTAAAGTTTAACGTCATCATTTACTAGTTGCAATTTATATGACACAGTAACTAAAGCTACAATTACCTTTTCTCAAATACTCAAAATTGTTTTCATGCCTATAATTAAAATTTTTAGATATGATCCTCCTTCCAAGAACTTTCACCACTGGTTCCCCAGCTTATTTGGACAAAACACATGAAAAAATCCTTCCTGTTCCTATTGTTTTTCTCCTCCACAAAATCTACATTACAAAGTATAAAACAAAGCACACATTTTACCTTTAATCCTCCTTCTGGACAACACATCCTCCCTTCCCACCAGTCCCAATCATCATCAACTTGAATTCTAAAATACACATTTGCAAAGTCTTAAAAATACAAGGATATTTTAATTTCCGACAAGAAGTTTTAAAACCTTAGTCTAAAAATCAAAATCTATTTGTTTTTTCCAAGTACTCATTTACTGTCAAACTGTTTTTAAACAGAGATTTGGGGTGAAAGACTTATAAAATCAAAGGGAAAAGATTTTCAGAGCCATCTAGAGAACTACAATTCAAAGCCTAGGATCATTATTTTCCCAATGGCAAGAGACTTTTAATTTCACCCCGAACAACTAGACAACTAATTCTTGCTGTTCATAATGAATGCATGTTGGGTTATAAAACAACTTTTTTCTGTTTTTGTCAAAGGTTTTAGATTATAAGGTCTTATCCTGTTAACAGAGTTTAACCATAATATTGGGGATGAAAATCATCATCAACTGAGTTCTGACTATGTACCAACAGGCACTTTGATAGACGATTAACAATTATTTCCAATCCTTTCTAAAGTCTGACTGTTAACATTTAATAGATGAGACATCTGAAGCTCAGTAAGGTACTTGCCAATACAACAGACGCTAAGAAAAAGGAAGTCATGCACTCTAAGAAAGAGGAAGTCATGCACAGTCAGTGAAGTATTTCTTTCCCTATCACACTACTTCTTCTGAAAAAAGCAGGAATAAAGAACTCCATACAAGCAAAGTCTTAATTTTTAAAATTCAAATAATCACAAAAATGTTAATAGATTTTTACAAGAATAAGTTGCATTATGTAGACTTAATCTTCACCTGATCCTGCTGGATTCATTCTTTCATCCCCTTTCCAAAGGGGGGAAAGTGAAACTGAGGTTACACAACTTGCCAAGGACCTCCTGGGTGGAGTGGGAATTCATGTAACAAATTAGATTTTCTGAATCTTAAAACACAATGCTTAGAGATTTTTTAAAAATTATCATGTCAAAAAAAAAGATAGTTAACTAATTACAAAACCATCCAGGTAAAAAACCATAATTATAACACTAATACTGGCTGGCATACAACATTAGAAAAGTCGACTAATTTACTGACTAGGTCAATAGCTCTATATTAGCTGTTAGAAAATAAAACGTGAACTATAAAATCAAAAGTACCGTTACACATATTAGCATCTAGGCCTTAAAATAATGATGGCATAAAAATCCTGTCAATTATCCTCCACATTCATATTCTTATATAACTGTTTTAATAGTGTCACAAAAAAGGTTAAATATAACACACTGACAAAATAAAATACCTAATTTTTACAGCGAAATTAGAAGAATGCACATTTCATTAGAGAACTACAGACATACAGAAAAACAAATCAGACCTAGTGGTTATACCCTTAAATAAAATTTGTCCTTAAATAACACACAATTACTAATAAAATATGTGTTAACTTTTCCATAGCCAGTTGCAATCTTTTGAAATATTTTACAAATGTGAATCAAGCAATTTAACCTTTATGAACTTCCCCTGTTCCCTTCATCTATAAAATAAGACAAACTTCTAACATCACTCAAAAGCCACACAATAAAAAACCTATCCAAGTTTTAATTTTTTTCCAAGACTATAAAAATTCACTAGGCTTCACAGTTAGGATTTGTATATTTAAGCTATTCTTCAATAAAAAAAGTTGGGTGTTCCATCAAAAAGTAGGAAGAAGAGCTAAATAGATACTTCTCAAGACATATTAGATGGCCAAGAGGGTTTGCAAAAAATGCTCATCATCATGTATCAGGGAAATGCAAATCAAAATCACAATGGGATACGATGTCACACCTGTGACAATGGCCCATTATCAAACAGACCAGAAACAAGTGGTCTTGCACATAGGAGAAAAAGGAACTCTTACATTGTTGGGAATACAGACTGGTCCAGCTCCTATGGAAACAGTAAGGAGGTTTCTCTAAGTATTAAAAACAGATCAACCATATGATTCAGCAACTCCACTCCTAGTTGTCTCACCAAAAGAATAAAAAAACGCAATTTAAAGGAATACATGTAGTCCTATGTTCAATGTACCTCTATTTACAACAACCAAGTTATAGGAACAACACAAGTGCACTAGGACAGAGGAGTGGATTAGACTAATGTGGTATACATACACAATGAAATACAACTTGGCTATTAAAAAAAAAGGATGGATTCTTGCCATTTACGACATGACTATAACTGGAGGGGAAAGGAATAATGATGAGCAGTAAATCAGGAGAAAGAAAAATATTGGATGACTTCACTTATATGTAGAATATAGAGAAACAAAACAAAGGATCAGACAAAAATCAAACCAATAACAAACTCTAGACATCTGAATGTGGACTTGAGGTCAGAAGTCAGGGGAGGGGGAAGAGAGTACAATGGACTAAAGTGAAGGACTGGGTGCCATGATACTGGATGTGGTGTACTGAAATAAACCTGAGCTATAATCCCAAACTTTTGGAAAGCACACAGTGTTGTAAAATCCAATGTTAACCTCAATTGGAAAAAAAAAAAAAAAAAAAACCTTGTAAATAAGGCTTGTGGGAAGAAGAGGGATCAGCGAATAAAGCAAAAGCAAAAAAACCCAGTATTCTTTATGGCCTGGTGATTATCCTTACATAGATTAATTAATAAGACTAAACAAAAACTAAGCATATATAACTACTTATTAAATGGAGGGGGGAAAAGGCTGGAAGTCATGAGCAATGACCAACCAAAGTGAAAAGCCCAAGATAATTTCATGTAGCAATTATAAATGAGTGAATATATATGAAGGTTAAAGATAATTTTAAATATTTAAGAAAAATTAAGTTATGAAATTATGACACCATCTCTAAAAAAATCCAAGACATGAACACAGTTAAACAATCCTTTTAGCAAAGTATGACTAAAACCAATCTTAATTCAAAATACTTAAGTAGAATTCTTTTACTCCAATGTTAGGTTTTTAACTTCCATTTTAAATTTTCAGTTGTATATAGCTTAAAATGTAATTATTGGCATTCTCTGGCATGAAGCCTTCCTTCTTTTCTTCATATAAAGTATATATATTTTTTTCTTCATATAAAAATATTCTCCTTAAAGTAGAACCCATTATTTTTGCCTTTTGTACTTATTTCTCTACAGTAATTTCTAATTAAGATGATAGCCTTAATATATTTTCATTTTCTTTTAGAAAGATTGACAGTTTTTGATATTTTTAAGAAACAAATCAGGTTAAATCATGAAGAAAATTTAAAATATCTTCAAAAAAAAAGCTGGGTCTTGAAATATTTTCATTTAAAATTAATGCTTACTTCATTTAAAATTAATGCTTATGCAACTTTGAGCCCAGTTAAATCTTATTAATTTGTCCTTTGATTTACCTAAAGGATTCAAAGATTCCTTACAAATCAAACTTATGTAAATCTCACCGTAAACGCACTAGGGGGAGCTCCCCTATTGAAAGAATCCTAAAGCATGTGCTTATGTTTAGTAAGGGTTCCTTTTCTAACTTATATTCCTGCAAAAGAATGACTTTCTGACTTATCTGCTGAACTATTTGCATTGTTTTCACTTAACCTATATATCTTTTAATCATCCCTGTACATTAGCCCATTATTTAATGCCACTAAGACGTCAGCCAAGTCATAGTATTTACTTTTCACACCTGCTTCTCTAGGAAGCAGTACAAAACTGTAGAAAGCAAGGAAAATAAACACACATAATGTGCTAATAGATTTCAAACCATGTAATAAAAATCAACTTTATCACTAGGTTTTTTAACTGTAATTTCAAATTTAAAACTAAAAAATAGGAAACTAGTGGCAAATAAATATTGATGAAATAAAGTATTTTTTGTGTTCAATGAGTTGTGTTTAATAAATTACATCTTAATAACTGTTCCATGTATACTGCTCATCAATTCTAAGGGTACAATGACTTCATCATTGGCATTTTGAAACATGCAGAAGAGTTAGAGGGTAGTAAAGTGACCGTTCAATGTTACATAATAACGTATTAAGGTTAAGATTGAGATTTCAAGTTTCATCCCAGTCATTGTTCTTCTTTTACATAATTAATAAAGATGGAGAAAATAATTTAAACAAGTTTGGCTGCAGAGTCCCCTATTTTTCAATACTTATTGAAACTTTAGGAGATTTAAAAGTTCAGAGAAAGGACATCTCTTCAACAAATGATATTAGGAATACTGGATGTCCACAAACAAAAGAATGAAGTTAATCCTTACCCTTTACCATTTACAAAAATCAACTCAAAATAGATTAAAAACATATATGTGTAAAACCCTAAATTTCCTGCAGGGAAACGCAAGGAAATGGATTTGGCAATTATTTCTTGGCTAAGGCACCAAAAGCACACACATATGAAAAAAAAAAAAAAACCAGATAAGCTGAATTACAACAAAAATTTAAAACTTCTGTGCATCAAAGCACACAAGCAACAGTGAGTGAAGGCAATCATCAAAGGGAAGAAAATAACTGCAAATCACATATCTGGTAAGGTGTTAATTAAGAATATTTAAACCACTATAACTCTACATCAAAAAACTTGATTTTAAAAATGAGCAAAGGACGTAACTAGACATTTCTCTAAAGTCATTATACAAGTGACCAACCAATATATGAAAAGATGTTCAACAAAGAAATTAGTTAAATGCAAATAAACCATCTCCTTAGATCCCATTTGAACGGCTTACATCTGAAAACAATGTTGTCCAAGATGTATAAAAATTAGATTTCTTGTGCTTCTTAGAACTGTGGTGGGAATATAAAACAGTATAACTATGAAAAACTGTATGACACTTCTTCAAAAGAATTACCACATGACCCAAAAATTCCAATTCAGGGTACATATCCTAAAGAATTTAAAGCTGGATCTTAAAAAAATACTTTCGCACCATACTCATAGTAACACAATAACCAAAAGATAAAGCACAAGTGTGATATGTACAAAATGTGTTATGTATGTACAACAGAATATTATTCAGTCTTAAAAAGAATGAAGTCCTATTATATCACAGCATGTATGACTCTTAAGGACATTATGCTAATTGAAGTAAGTCAGTCACATGAAGAGTGTTATATTGACTCCTTTTATAGGCGGTATCTAGAATAGTCAAATTCAGAGACAAAAATTGTAATAATAGTGGTTGCTAGGAGCTGAGGAAGGGGAAAATGAAGAGCTACTGTTTAGTAGGCATAGTTCTGGACACTGGTTGCACATATGAATATATTTAACAGTATGGAACTAGACACTTGAAAATGGTTAAGATTGTGAATTTGATGCTTTGGGGTTTTTGACAATTTAAAACTTAGGAGAAAAAAAAAAGTCCAGAGACTTAAAAAACTTACAAAATACCATTCAACATTATGTTTCCAGTTCACATTCAGCACCACAGTTATGTTCAAGTAAAACAACCTATCTTCTTTTGAAAAGATGTTTGCAGATCGACAATTAGCAAACTATTGATAATACATTTGCTGATAATTTAAGGTAATGCGAAAATCAAAACTGGAATAACATTTTTACTACTTCACCTTATTACTTCACTAACATTAAAAGAGATACCTGCATGTTTTGCTACACCTGCTGAGTACTATTGTTTGGGTAGGAAAGAAAGTATCAGAACTCTACCTGAATTATCTGTAAAATTTATAAACAGCACTTAATGTTGATGAATAAAATTGATTAAAATTATTCTAAGATTCATTCAATGTGATCTTATCTAAGGTGTCACCGTTTATCAATGAGGTAAATATTTAATACTGAAAACTCTCAAAAAATAAAACATTGTATATTTTTTTAGGGTACTGATCAAGCATTGTCTTTACTGATGTCAGTACTAGTATATACTGTAGTTGAGGTGTGGAATGAGTTCAGTGACAAAAATGATGAATAGCAGGTCAGAGTAATATTTAGTAGCTAACTCTGAAACCTAACTGAAAAAAAAAAAAAAAAAACAACGTTGGGAACAGAAAATAAACTAATAAACTAACCTACACATAAAACTTTAACCAGTTCTTTAAAACTTTATACCAAGCTTGACTTTAAATATTAAGGCTGACTATAAATATCAGACTTTCAGTGATTCTCCAAAGATCAACATTATATGAAACTGGTAAACACAGATATCAAATTGCAACACGCAATTTAAGGTGCTGCTACAACTAAGGAAAAGACTTGACTAGAAACTACATTGTTCCATGATTGCAGAAATATCAGCAAATGGTACTGATGATCAAAATTAAATATTTATATGTACAGAATTTTCTATGCACAGAATTTTCTACTGGGATATTCAAAGTGCTTGAAGAAAACATTCAACAATAATTGTTCATTTATTCTCAGCTACTTTAACCCTATTGATAACCTGAAAATTCTATTAGTATCTTAATTTATAGCCCAGCCCCAAGATGTTTTATTTGGAGGTATGCTAACTAAACTAACACATGCAAGAAAGACAGTTAAAATACCCCTGGGATATCTGTTATGGAAAAATCAGACGTGCATGTGAGGAGAACATATGCAGGGCACCTCCATATATATACACATATATATATGAATACATATATGAAGACATAAACTCATGTTAAAAACTTAAGAAAACTGAGAAACAAAGGTTTTCAAATGCCCTAAAAAAAGCAATATTCACTGTTTTTCATCTTGTTCACTTTTTCACATTTCCCTCAACTGAAATTACATACAAGTATTTTAGTATGTGGGCTCCATAGACCCTAGTACAAAGCATGAAAGGGAGAATTACGTAAAAACAGAGATTACAGAATAAAGGTATTCCACAGAAATTACGCAGAGAAAAAGTGTATCTACAAAGTAGAAAATATATTCACTGTAAATTCTGAGCTACCCAAAACTCCTGATAATTTATCTTTTATATACAGAAATATATTTAAATTATTAAAAGTTTCATAATGAAAAACATTCTATAAAGATGCTTTCTTCTAATTAAACATTTACTCAATCATTTGCATTTAGAAATTGTGGCTTCCTAAATTACTTTTATGCTAGTGTCATTTATATGTGCCAATTTAGGACATAAGCATTAGTATTACTCCTTGCATCCTTGCTTATTCATCAAAATAATTATCCCCCCCTTGTTAATTAATAAATCCTAATATGCAAAAACATCCTAATTTCCAGGTTCTTCTCTTGGTCAAAGAGGCAACAGCACAGCAGGACCACCTTCAATCTCAAACTTTTTGTAAGATTTATAAAGTACTTAAGTGTTCTCTGGTGGAAGATGGCAACTGGGAAAAGGAAAATACAAGTTAAAATACAAATGCCCTTACCCTTTCCATGACAATCAGTTTTTCTAAGGAAGCACACTATGAAATATTGTTAATAGGCATTAGGAGGCAAATGAGTCTAAATGCCATTCACAGTAATGAAATGTGATGCAGAAAAAAACCCCAGGAAATTAGCAGTTCTGCTTCACACTGATCACCTGGCAAGCAAATAAGGATAACCAGATAATGGGAATTTTCAAATTTGTCTTTAAACTTGAAGTCTGGATCAAAATCTTCAGAATTAAAGATTATATAGCACTACTTATATTAGGAGAACATGAAAGGGAAAGAAACTTGTTTAACTGAAACTGAAAAGTTCACGGCAAATCTGCCTAAATTACTAAACTGCAAAATAAAGCAGCACTGAAAGGGGAAACATGAAAAGATAAATGGGGTTAAAAACAAATACACATTTACTTAAAGTGCAATTCAGTAAAATTAGAAAACAAAGTAACTCTTGAATTGCAACATACATTTTAAATGCTACAGAACAAAATTTAACCATTTTCAAAAATGTTTAGTCACTGAATAGGTAATTATCTTAAAGATGTAAAGCACAAACATTTCTAAAAGAAGGGACCAACTCTGATCCTGTCTATGTAAAAATGATAGTTGTAGTCACAGAAGAAATTTAACTGAAATTTACGAAGCACATGGAATTGTGCTTCATGGAACTTGAGAAAAGATCAAAATCTATACCTAACTTGACAAATGATATATATAGATATATACCAAAATCTATAAATGTAGCATTGTGATAGTATATTTTGCACTATGAAATAGAAAACTGAAGCCATTGGTTTAATTCCTTTAGTTATGTGTAACACTACACTTTTTTTGGTATCTTTTATTTTCCAAGTCATCAATCTCAATAATATATAATGAACTATCTTGCATTATTTCATAATGAACCATAATGTGATTTAAAGCTTTTGTCTCATGTTCAATAGATAAAAACAAGTGTAATAGCGGAACTTGGGGGAGTTAAGGGAAAAAGGAAAGATTGCTTTATATTTTCAAATAGCTTCTTTTCCAAGGGTCTGGAATTTATAAAAAGAAAAAAGACACCTCTGAATTGGTCATTTTAATTTAGGAATGAATTCAGAATTCTGCATAGTTGCTTATTGTATATGCTTCAAAGGCAAAAATATATCTTAATGTACTCAATTATTGCACTCCAATGCAAATCATGTTACCTTTCAGAGTAGTTATACAATGTGGTTTAATTAAACCCTGATGCAACACATAAATTCCTTTATCATGTTTACTAATATTGACATGAAATGAAAACTTCATGAAATAATAGTGTCCATAAGTCACTGCAATAGTTGCACATTTGCCTATGGGAAGAGTATCAGAGAAACTGAGTGTGATGAAAAGGATGTTTTCTTTTTTATGTTCTGAGTGTTAAAGCCAGCGTCACCTCATATTCACAGAAAAGAATTCACACTCCATTTCTGAGTACAAATCAAATCAAGGAGAAAAAAAGAGGGCTGTAATACCATATACAATGTGGTCAAGGTTTCACTTTTGCATTAGGTGTATTAGGTGCAATTTGAAATGTTGTATATTTGTATCACTGTCACATAGTTTTTGGACTAAACTGTGTTTTTTCCACAAAAAGAAAAATCAACTGTTTTTCCACCTTAATATTCAACCTACCTGCCCATAGTTGTCTATGCCAGTTACTAATCTATTTAAATTTAATAAATCAAAAGCTGTCCTTAGGGATTGGCCAAGAGTCGTAAGTCCTTCAGCCTGAAGGTTTTTCAGTTCATTCATAAACGTTGCATGGTTTTCTTTCCATCCGGCCTGTAAAAAAAATTAAGAGTGTTTTTTCCCCCGACTTTTAAAGCTATGTGTACACGGATAGCCGTTATAATCTGTCCAAGTAGCTGCTTCATTTCACAGTATGGTTTGGTTAACGTGTTAATACCGTACATCTGCTGAGGAAACTTCCAAAGGTGACCAAGAATAAACCTGCCTGTACTACAGCTTTTGGTAACTAACAGCCTCAATACTTTCTAACTTCACTGAGAAACTTATTCCCTAACCCAATAGCCAAAATTATGGGATGTAAAGGTACTATCGGAAAGCAGAAGTGAGTGGGACTTCTGAAGTTAACCTACAGCTGTCCCACTGGCCCTCAGCCCTCACAGGAAGAATCCGAAGCCCAAACCACGCCATTCCCGACCCTGTTCGGGGTCGAACGCGGGGTCGAACAGAGAGGGTGAACGCGGCCAAGTCCCGGGCCAATTCCCCTTTAAAGCAAACCCGGGCTCGGCGCGGCCGGGCCCGGCTGTCACTCGGGCTAACTTGAATAAATATCCCCCACAGTTCATTGCTGCCGCTCACGCCGCGGAGGGGAAATGTCGGCCATGTTGATCGCAGCAGCGCCGCCGCCGCCGCCGCCGTCGCCGCCGCCGGGTCGGGCCGGGGAGGGGACGGAGGTGGCCCGGCGGCTCCGCGCAGCGCCAGGACACTCCGGAGCGGGGGAAGGGGTGGGAGCCCGCAGGGGAAAAGACCTCAGAGCCTGGAGCACAAGGGGTGGGGGAGGGGAACATAATGAAGGGTGAATGGGGGGGCGGGGAGGGCGAGCGAGGAAGGAACAGGGAAGGGGAAGGAAGGGGAAGGAAGGGAAGGCGGAGGGCGAGGGCTGTTACCTTGATAGCATAGGGCGGCTCTTCGAAAGTGACCAGCATATACCTGTCTCCTCTGCTGGCAGGGTCCCGGGCACGGAGCTGTGGGGGACGGGAGAAGGAACAGGGCGGGCGAGAGGGAAGCACACAGGCGAGGTTACGAAGCGGAGAAGGGGCGCCCAGCGGCCCCGCCGCCCCCCACAGTACCGCACACGCAGCAGCCACCCCTCCACTCCGCACCCCCAACACAGATCGGCCTTCCCACACGGCTCGAGGCCGGAGCCCCGGTCCGGGCCGAGTCCGGCTCGCAGCGCCCGCCCGCCCGCCCGCGCGGTGGGGGAGGGGGTCCCCGAGCCGGGCAGCTCCCGCAGTCAGGTCCCGACACCTCCGCCTCGCCACCCCCGGCAGCCCTCCCACCCATCCCTACCGCCCGCGGGCCGCCGGGCCGGGGTCGCCGCCCGGGCTCGGTCAGTCGGTACCTTCATGAAGGTCTCTACCGCGCCTTTGGCCGTGTCCAGGTAGGTGGTGCCCAGATGGCTGCGCTGGTTCATAGAGGCAGACGTGTCTATCAGGAACAGTAAGATGGGCATAGTGCTGGCCGGGGACACCGGGGCCCGAGGTGGTGGAGAAAGAGATGGTAGAGGTGGAGGCGCCGGTGGCGGCGGCTACCGCCGCTACGCGGGGCGGGGGAGCGCGGCCCCCGGGAGGAAAACACCGTCTGGTCTTTCCTCCGGCTGCGGGGAGTTTCTCCCCCGATAGTTTAGAGGAAACTCCCCAGACCCAGTCCTCCCCGTCGTACCCCCGCCTCCGCCTCCTCCTGCCTGCCTGCCCGCTGGGGCGTGCGCCCGGCCGTCTGTCGGTCCGTCCCCCCCCGCCTCGGGGGTCCCGTCCCCGCTCCCGGCCCCTGTGTGTGTCCCAGCGGGAGACGGGCCTGGCTCCCCACCCCACCCCCGGTGCTGGGAGTGGGGACCTGGGAGCTGGCGAAGAGGGGAGTGGGCTGAGGGGAGATTGGCCCTGGGGCTGTTGGGAGAAGTTTCAGGGACTCCCTCCGCACCCCGGCGGTATCACCACTTTCTCAGCCCCTCTCGCTACTGAAGCGCTTTTCTCTCTCACACTCCGGTTTTAACTCAGGCAGAGGCTGCAGAGACTCCGCCCCCTGACACGTCCTCTGGCCACGTGATGCACCGCCCCGCCATTCTATTGGCTATCCCTTAGCCTTTCATTAGCATATTCAAACAGCTCATGGGAGGGGGTAACTTGTAGGCTGGCTCTGGGGACAGTTATTGAGCACGCGCGGAGGCGGGGCCTCGGGTGCGCGCGCGAGCGAGCGCGAGGGGCGAGCAGGCGGGCGGGCAGACGTGGAGGCGGGCTCCGGGAAGGGGCGTGTACGGACCACGGGGTGGGGGCGGGGGCCGCGTCGGCGCGCGCAGGGCGGTCGGGGCTGTGAGTCTGCGCAATGGGGCTGCCCCCCTTCTCCTTGGTTGTTGGAGGTGATCGGGGTCGGGGGAAGGGAAATGGAGGCTGGCCTCAACTCCCCTTTTGAGGTCGCTGTAGCAAGCCCCTTCCCCGGTGACCGAGTGAGGAGATGAGTAGAGTGATCAACCACCGCGTCAGGAGAAAGAAGCAGGCCCGCGATCGCCCTGCAAGGAGGGCTCTGGGTCCGTGGTAGCTGGCCGAGGTTACTTGGGCCTTGGAAGGCCAGCCCCAGCGCGGGCGGACCCGTGGCGGGGGAGGGGAAGTGAGAGGTTGTTTATGACCTGGGACTAATCTCTGCTAGTCGTAACGATCGGGTTGGGGAGTGGGGACTAGGGACCAGTGACTCCAGGAGGCTTGTTTGGCCTTGGGGGTAGAGATCGAGGATTAGTTTTCTCGACTAAGGCCAGGAGTCCTACCGATGGGAGATCCATCTAAAAGGGAATAAACCTTCCTTCTTAGCTCAGCCCTAAACGGGCGTGGGGAAAACTATCGATAAACAGTTTGTTGCCCTTTTTATCGTCAGGGAAAAATAACTGATCGTAGTTGGAGAAATACATTTCTCAATCCGTGTGGAGTTAAGGGCCCTAGAATACCAATTTCAGAGCTGAAAGGAAGCTTAGCAAACCAAATAAAAATATACTTAAGCTTGACCAGGTGACACAGAATTGGATTCCCCCATAACCCTGCCAGTGTTTTTTCTTTCACCATATGCTGCCACAGATTCGTTCCAAATACTCTGTGTGTGTGTGTGTGTGTGTGTGTAAGACATTCTTGGTTAAAACATGTTTGTGTGATCGTGCCTGAAGTAATGAAACCTGACCTATATGCCAAAGAAAACAGTTCTCAATACTAGTTGAAAAACTTAAGACATTGCCTGAATGAATTACAAGTTGAATCGGGAACGTAAACAGCCTTATGAGATTGTGAATATACATACTCTACTACTGGCCTTGTATTTTGGTGTTTTTAATTCTGTACCCTGGAATTATTAATTATTTGATTACTGAGCATTTAAAGAAGTCGCTTCCTAATATGTAAAACAATCTCTGAACTTTGTTAATTTATAGTAGGACTATTTCAATAACATGCTATTTTGTATGAACCACAGGAATGTGAGATATTTTAAAAAGATTTCGACTGAAATAAGATGAAATACAGCTCTTACATCCAGTATTTGCTGAGGACCAACTCTGGAAAGGGTAAAGTGAGGTCTTGAAAAAAAATGATTAAAATATGGCCCCTGCCTTCAAAGAGCTATGTTTTTTCTAGAAAAATATTATATACATATTATTAGCTTCTATATGGCAGAAAGTGATCTGATACTAAATAATTCAGAAAAGAGAAAAATGTACCACCTTAGGGTGATGAACATTTTCCAAAGCCATTGTGTTTAAGCTGTGCCTTACACAAATATTTCTCAAACTGGGACCCAGACTTGGAGATAAGATTAGTGCTTTTTGATACTTGAAAATTTGTGTTTTCATTTTGATGACAATATACAGTTTTTTTTTCAAGTTGTAAAGACAAATTTTTTCAAAGTGAAAATTTGCAACTAAAAGATCTTCATAGAACTGATCTTTAGTTTTCTTTATCAGGTTTTGTGCCTATTAAAAATGTATCCTCGGGCCTCCCCGGTGGCGCAGTGGGTTAAGCAACACACTATGAAGCAAACCGCAGCCACAGCAGCACAAGTTCGATCCCTGCTGCCGGCCAGGGAGGGGACCCACATGGCGAGGCAGACCTCTCCTGCTGTGCCCGCTGCTCCCCTCAGCAGTGTACTTCTGTTGATCTGCCTGTTCTGCTCCCGCTCACTGTGGTGAATCCTCTCACCCCCCCCCCCCACCACACCTCTGTCTGGCCTGTACCCCAGTGCTTGTACGCATAAATAAATAAATCTTTAAAAAAAAAAAGTATCCTCTAGAACCATAAGAATGTCTCTTACATTACTAAAGTTGAGAAACACTGCTTAAAAGGATCGATAGGGTTTGGATATGTAGGTAAAGGAAGAGGAAGCAGCTGGTGAAAAAGTCCTTTAAGATATTAAAAATGTAGTGAAGAAAGTAAGTTAGTACAGCATTGTGAACGGCATCCTGAGAAACAGAGAAGTTCAGCTAGGCTGGAGCACCAGATATATAAAGAATAGTATAAGATCTGGAAAGACAGGTCAGTTCTAGATAGTATTCCAGGCTAAGTTTCAGTTGGGGTGCTAAGTACAAAGCAATGTTTGAAGGGAATCAAATCACATTACTGAAGTAGAGAAATGTGTATTTGTGCTGACTTTACCTATTAGTTATTTGAAATCATTTCCAGTGGACCATTATGGTTCTTTCTTCACTCAGTGGAGTTGGCAAATTGTCATACTAGGCTAATAACTTGAAATGTATGGTAGATAGATGGAAAGATCAGGAAAGCCAGGTCTACCCAATGAGCCAAGCTGAAGCATATAACCAGAACCAGTGCATATGATGGCACCTGATATCAAAGGACATGTTTCCAGTTAAGAAACACAGCATTGCTAGAAGGGAAGGTCTAAGAAACAGGAAGGAAGTCAGGACCTACAAAGGCAGCAAGGCAATAGACAACAGAACAAAAAAGCATTGACAAGTGATGCTTAGACAAATTGTAAAATAGTCCCAGTTTATTCTTAGTGATTGTGTTTGGCAATTAAGACAGTACTTGCTTATGGCATAAAGCAATGGTGCTGGACTAGAAAATGCACATCAGCATCACCCATAGAGCCTAATAATAATTGTATCAAAACCCAATCCCCAGAACTAGAATGTCCCCATGTCACCTCATTTTTATTTTTTTTAAAAGATTATTTATGTATACAAGAGCTGGGGTATAGGTCAGAGGTATTGGTGGGGGTGTGTGTCAGAGAATTCACCAGACACAGTGGGGAACAGAACAGGTAGATCTACTGAAATACACTGCTGAGGGGAGTAGCGGACCAGACACTGAGAGGACTATGTGCCATTTGGGTCAGCATCCCGGTCTGGGATCAAACTCGTGCTGCAGTGTCTACAGAGAGCTTCATACTGCTGAGACTTCACCCCTTGTGCCACCAGAGAGGCCCTAACTGCATTTTTAAAAAGCTCTTTCAGGTGACTCTTATAATAATTAAGAATTATATACTCAAAGTATAAGAATAATGTATATGTCTAACATCTAGAGTACTCAGGAAATAACCCACCACTGACAGAGTTAATACATTTCTTAGAACACCTAAAATCTGCAAACTAAAAGGAAAAGAACTACAGTATGACACCAATACTGATAACACTGGGTTTGGATTTAAATTGCTTGACTTCAACTATGCTTGACAAAAAATTAAAAGAGAAACTAAATAGTGCCAGAGATAACCACATTTTTCAGTGAGCTTCAGCATGAGATGGAAAACACAAAACTCCACTCAATCTCTGTGATTCTAGGCCTATTTTTCTAAAACATGGCCCCTAAACAAAAGCCAACTATTTCATCATATTCAACTGAAGAAACAGCGAGCTCTTGCAATTCTAGACAGAAAACTACTTGGAGTAGTGTGAACTAAACTCTATGCTGTTACACTCAGGGGCTAGGGAAGATGTTTATGGTCAAAAGAGGTGTGTGGAAGAAAGCTTGCTTTTCGCTGCTGTTTTTAAAGAACTTCTACCTAAATGTTATGGTTCCATTTTAAAAGAATATGAATAAATTATATGAAACCTTCTGAAAGAATGGTGACTCTGGCTTAAACAATAGCCTAAATTGTTGAAATGGAACTATTCTAACAATTAAGGGCTGATGAATTTGATTCATCTAGGAGCCAACCAGAGGACTTTTAACTTATTTTAAAACAATTAAGCAGTGTACCACAGTTTAAAAATAATTATGTGCCAGTGACTTGGCTTTTGGGTATCTGGATATGCCATCTGAACAGGATAATCAGATGAACTTAGTGTTCTTCATATGTAATTTAATGAAGTTTCTTTTGGTTGTCTTGCCATTACCCTACTCTCTATTTTTTGATGTCACAATAGTCAATAATGTTGAGAGATTGAAAACTTAATCAAAAACACCCATTAAGTAATAATAAACATAAAAAAATAGGTCTGAAACAACCCAGTAGGATGTGTTTACATAATACATATATAAGGAAATTAATTTTGTTCACCCTAATATCCTCAGGGGAAAAAAAAATACTACTAGGGACTATTATTTAAAAGAAGTTAGGTCTTTCCAGTGAGCAGCATTTCACAGTAATAGCTAAAGTCTCAGATAATTAAAGACCAGTTCTGAAAATGGACATATCCAAGTTGACAATTAAAATCATAGTGAAACTGTTTGTCTAGCATGACATTTCAACAATATTTATTGAACACCTATTATGTGACAGGCACTGTAGTAGGCATTAGAGAGTTTAAACTTAATGAAGAGACAGAGGACAAATAATGAGAGTACACTATTAGGACTTCAAGGATTGTTGAAAATTCAAAGTAACATGTTGTATATTATAAGTTTGAGAAGATGGTTTCTGAGAAATGAGATTGTTTTTGGACCACTGAAAGAAAAAAAGCTGATTAATCCATGACACAACGCTTATTAGAATGTTCCCACACTGTACTGAATTCCACTAACCAGGAACATTAGTGATGCAACAACATGTTTTTACAAGAATGTGCCACTAGCCACTAATATCAGAAACAAGACAAGGATGTCCACTGCCACCAGTATTGTTCAACATCATGTTGAAAATTCTAATGGAAGCAATTAGGTAAGGAAAAGATACAAAATATATTCAAATTGGAAAAGAAATGAAACTATCACTATTTTCAGATGACATAATACTGCATGGTAAGAAACCAAAAGGTATTATCAAAATGCTGTTAGAAATAATAAATGAATACAGTAAAGTGGCAGGCTATAAAACCAATACACAAAAATCACTTGCATTTCTTTATACAAACAATGTATGAGAAGGAAAATAAAACAATCCCGTTTATAATCACATCAAAAAGAATGAAATAGCTGGGGGTAAACATAATGAATGAGGTAAGGACCTATATGTTAAAAACTGTAAGACTCTGGGCCTCAGCAATGTGCTTCAGTTAGGCTGCCTGTTCTGTTCCTGGCTCTGTCTCTGGTGAATCCTCTCACCTCCCTGGACTCTGGCCTATACCCTAGCTCTTATATGCATAAATAAATAAAATCTTTAAAAAAACAAACAAAACTATAAGACTGTTAAAATAAGACACAAAGAAATGAAAAAATACCCCATAGTCATGAATTGAACAAAGAAATATAAAATGTTCATATTACCTAAAGTAATTTACAGACTTAATACAATATCTAACAAGATCCTAATGACTTTTTCAAAAATCACTTTGAAAAAATGGAAATTGAATAAACAATTATAACATTTATATGGAGCCACAAAAGGTCCAAATAGCTAAAGCAATCCTGATAGAAAAAAGATGGAGATATCACCCTTACTGACTTCAAACTCTATTACACAGCAACAGTAATTAAAATTGTATGGTATTAGAACAAGAGCAAAAACTCAGACCAATGAGCATAAAAAGCTGAGATAAACCCATACAAATAAGGACAGTTAATCTTTTGACAAAGGAACCACAGCCATATAATGGACAAAAGAAAGCCTCTTTAACAAATGGTATTGGAAAACATGAATAACCACATACAAGAAAAAAATTCTACATCCATATTTAACTCCATACACAAAATGAATTAAAGATCTGAATATAAAAATCAAAACTATAAAATATTGAAAGAAAACATAGGACAGATGTATCTGAGAGGTAAATACAAATGTATTTAAGAACTCAACTCCAGTTGCAAGGAAAAAGCAGAAATAAACAAGTGGGACTACATCAAACTAAAAAGCTCTGCACCTCAAAAGAAAGCATCACAAGAACAAAGGGCAACTTACAAAATGGAAAAAAATATTGGTCACACATCTGGCAAGGGGCTAATTTCGAAAATACACAAAATACGCAACAATATACAAAACACATTTATACAACAACCAAAAAAAAAAAAACACAGTCCAATCAAAAAATAGGCAAAAGACCTAAATAGACACTTTACTGAAGAAGACATTCAGGTGGTATACAAACATGAAAATGTTCAACATGACTTATCAGAGAAATGCAAATCAAAACCACAATGAGATAGCACTTCATCCTCTAAGAATGACTCATGGGAAAAAGAATAAAACAACAAATGCTGCAAGGATATGGTGAAAAAGGAACTCTCATTTATTGTTGGTGGGAATGCAAGTTGGTCGGCCTGTATGGAGATTTTTTTTTAGATAATAAAATTTTACATAATAGTTTATTTAGTTATGCATACAAGAACTGAGGTACAGGCCAGAAGTGCAGGGAGTGAGAGGGTTTACCAGAGACAGAGTGGGGAGCAGTGGGGAGCTGAACAGGTGGATCTACTGAAATACACTGCTGAGGGGAGCAGCGGGCAAGATATGAGAGGTCTGCTGCACCATGTGGGTCAGCTCCCTGGCCAGAGATCAAACTCATGCTGTAACGACTGCCAATAGCTTCATAGTGCTGCAACTTAACCCCTTGTGCCACCAGTGACACCCAAATTTTAAAGACTTTTTAATGACAATATGTATCAGAGAAGTTTTAAATTTCCTAGGATAGCATAGCTGAGAAACAAATGAAACCTAGGCAGTCTAGCTTCAGAGATTGTTTGTAACCATTATTTTAAGCTGCTTTTTCTTTTCTTTTTTAATTAAATTTATTTATTTAAGTATATTTGACATCATTTGTATTCCCCAGGGAGTTCCCGCCACCATTTCACCAGTGCCCCATCACCTCAGTCCCTTGTGCTCCTTCTGTCCTCATCCCCGTCTTTGCCCTCCCCTCTTTCTCCTTCCCCCTACCCCCCCACCTCCCTACCCCCCAACCCCTGCCATAGTACCTTTGGTTTATCATTGACCTTTGATCTTGTTGAGTTTTTTTGTTTGTTTGGTTTTGGTTGTAGTTGCCCATTTCCTTAAGCTTACTCTTCTTTTTGTTGTTGTTGTTGTTGCTCTCTCACATTCCTCCCAAAAGTGAAGCCATCTGCTATTTTTCTCTTCTCTTCTGACTTGTTTCACTGAGTATAACTCCTTCTAGCCCCAGCCATGTTTCTATAAATGGCCCTAGTTTATCATTTTTTATTGCTGAATAATATTCCATTGTGTATATGTACAACAACTTCTTGATCTAGTCATCTACTTTTGGGAATTTGGGTTGTTTCCAGGTCTTACCAATTATAAATAGTGCTGCAATAAACATCGGGGTACAGGTGCTCTTTTGGATCGGTGTTTTTTTGTCCTTTGGGTAGATCCCTAGTAGACTAAGGAATAGCTGTATGGAGATTTCTTAAGAAAAATGGAAATTCCATATAATCAAGCAATACCTCCATTAGTTATCTTAAAAGCATGATAACTGATACAAAAAGATTTATGCATGCCTGTGTTCATAGCAGCACGTGACAAGTAATGTAACCAACTTAAGTGCCCTTCTACAGGTGACTATAAAGAAATTGTTCAATGTATTCTCAATGGAATACTACACAGCTATATGAAAAGATGAAATAGTGTCTTTTGGAACAAAATGGATGATCCCTGATGTAATTACTGTAAGTGAAAATAAGTTAGAAAGTGAATAATAGATATTAATGGTTTCACTCACCTGTGGAATATAAATAATCAAAAAGGTAATCAAAGAGGTAAAATACAGCAGGTATAAATCTTGGGCTTAGTGAAATAATGTACTGATCATCTCACCCAATTGGAAAGTGTTAATAAAAGGTTTTCTGCCTAAAATCAAGGCTTATATGCTTTCTTTAAATGACTGAGTGAAGAATCTACTAAGGTTTACAATTGTCTGGTTGTGCCATGAGAAATAACCACAGCTGACATATGACTTATGATGGCAACATCACCATTACTTTCTCATGACAGCATTATAAGCTGTCATTACTGTAAGCTGAATTTGATTTCAGAGATGTTTAGAAAGAAATGAACATCTTAGAGTTAGTAAAATATGAGGTACTTAAACATTATTAGCTCTTAAACCTCATTAAAATGTGAGCACTGAGAACAGGCAGCTAATTTTTACAAAATAAATGATAACTGAGCAGAAAGAACTCTTATGGGGATGCACAAGTGGAAAACTGGTAGAAGTTAAGACTGGTTATAGCATAAAGGATGTCATATGCCCAACTAAGAGATTTTTGAATTGTATCTGTGGCTGATAGAGAACATTTTTGGGTAAGATAATGATATAATGAGATTTTCATTTTAGAATGATCATTTCAGTAACAATTGGGAAGATGGATTAGAATGGAAAACTGTGGGGAGGAACATTAAGTGATTTCTGCATTAATCCAAGGAACAAATAATCACTGTGGAGGGAAGAGGCAACACAAAGAGGGTTATAAAAGACACTGAGGTGATAGATTTGATAGGACTTAGTAAACTAAGTAGATGCAGGCAGAACTATGATATCTGACATTAAATCCAATTTGTGTCATGTAAAGATAGCATCAAAATACTTCAACTATAAATTCTAATAAAAACCAGTGAGGTTTATTAAGTCACTTGTTCAACAGGTATTTATTGGGTCTCCACTATGTGCAGGAGCTGGGAATTTTTATTAATTTTTTTTTATTTTCTTACATTGTTCTTAATTTTTGTACATTTGATTTCTCCCCTCAGGTATAGTTCTCATAAATCTCCCACTACACATCATCCATGAACCATCACCATTGTCCCTTATGTTCATCCCTCCCCTGCTTTCACCCCTTCTCCTCCCCCTTTCCTGCCTGCTATATGCCTCAGATTTATAGTTTGCTTGCAAGTTTTGTCTTTTTTTTCTGACCCTTTGTTTGGTTTCCCTATATTCCTCCTATAAGTGAAACCATCCGATATATATATTTTTTTATTCTGACTCATTTCACTGAGCATCATCCCTTCTAGCTCCATCCATGTTGCTGCAAATGGCATGAGTTTATCTTTTCTGATTGCTGAGTAGTATTCCTCTGTGTGTGTGTGTGTGTGTGTGTGTATTATCTTGATCCAAGTATCTGATTTTGGGCATTCAGGTTGCTTCCATATCTAAGCTATTGTGCTTCAATAAGCATAGGTGTATAAGTTTCCTTTTGAATTAATGTTTTTGTGTCCTTTGAGTAGATTCCTAAGAGTGGAATCTCTGGCTCATATGGTATTTTTACTTTTAGTAACTTGAGGAACTGCTACACAGCTTTCCACAGTGGTTGGACCAGTTTCCATTCCCACCAGTAGTATAAGAGGATTCCTTTTTAGGTTCTGGTAATTTAGCAGTGACTGAAACAGAGAGGAAAATGCCTGTCCTTGTGGAGTTTACATTCTAGTGGGAGAGACAAATAAGTAAGTTATATGGTATGTTCATTGTATATGCTAAGGAGGAAAAATAAAGCAGGAAAGGGAAACACATTGTTGCAGAGGGAGATGACTACAGTTTTAAATATGGCGAATAGGGAAAGAATCATTGAGCAAATAACATTTGAGTAGAGATTTGAAAGTAGTGATAGAATTGTGCAGGTATGTTGAGGAAGATGTATTTTTTCCATTTACTGAAGTTCAGTAAAATGTGGTTTGAAATGTTAACACACGTTAAAGTCTTGTTTGTTGGTAAGGATTTAATACCATAGTTCCCCACGCCCCACCCTTATTCTGAGGGGTATACATTTTAAGATCCCCAGTGGATATGTGAAAGCACCAGATTGTACTGAATCCTATGTATGCTGTTTTCTCATACATACCTATTATAAATTTTAATACATACCTAATATAAATTTATAAACTGCACACAATAAGATTAGCAACAATAACTTATAGTAAAACAATTATAGCTATATTGTACTAAATTACTGAATGTGGTCTTGGGCTCTGTCTCTCAAAATAGTTTATTGTACATATTTTCAGACCACAGCTGACCACAGGTAACTGAAACTGCAAAGCAAAATTGTAGATAAGGGGGGAATACTATACATATTCTATTTTATGCCCATAAAATAAAAGGTACAGGCATTTTTAAATGTGTGGAGGAACCTGCCTACTGACTAAGAACATTTGCCTTTAAGATAAATGCTTGAATCATTGTATGTTTTGATCCATTTGCTCCTTGGCCTATCATAGCAGCCTAGTCTAACATAATGTGTGAGTGCCTGAAACCTTCCACCAGGCCCAACTGACTGACCACCATGTTCCAAAATAAAACATTTTCATATAATGTGGCAACAACTACTAAACTATATGTGAATAAGGTAACAGGGAGTTTAGCCAAACCCTAAAGTGGTTGTATTCTAGCCATCATTCTAATACATCTTGAAACCCTAGTGTTTCCAAAGCAGTCAGGAGGGACAGAAAATCAATATAAGAAAATTACATAACTTGATAGTTTCCCTAAGCAACTAACACTATTGTTCCTCACTATTAAAACATTTCAAGTATGTATTCTTTTAGTTATTGAAATGTAGAGATAGTCGTTATGGGCTCTGAAAATAATAAATAAGACATGATTTTTGACTTTAGAAAGTGCAGGGCCTAGTAGAGAAAATAATGACACATAACACCAGGAAGAACATAATCAGTGCCAAAAAATAAGTGCAAATCAAATCTCTAATTGAAGTGAGAAATTCATTCAGACTAGAGGGGAAGAGAATTAGACAACCAAAAGAAGAGACTTTTTTTTCTTGAAAACGTCACAATTTTTTATTTATTTATTTTTTCATTTTAAAAGAACTTGTCAAAAATATGCAAGATATTTGGATTTGAAACACTGTCCCTGGGGAGTAGGGGGGTTCTATAAGCAAAATACAAAAAGATAAAACAAAAATTCACTGACTTACCAGAGACAGAGTGGGGAGCAGTACAGGCAGATCCATTGAAATACACTGCCTAAGGGGAGCAGCAGGTGAGGCAGGAGAGGTCTGTTGCTCCATATGTGGGTGAGCTCCCTGGCTGGGAATGGAATTCAGGTCTTAGTGGTGATAGTGCTGAGAATTAACTCCCAGGCCAGCACGAGGTCCCCAACAAAAAGTCACTTTGAATCTCACTGTGGAGACAAAGCCACTGATAATATTATATTATATATCCTTTATATTTTAAATAAGATTTGGGTATTCTTATATAATTTTATCTATCTTTTTTTCCTGTTAATAAAATGTGAACATTTTTCATTCCACTAAATCATTTTTTAAATATGACTTTTAATAAATGCATAATATCCTATACCATGGAGATATCATGATTTCTTTCCTAGATAATTTCTTGCTAGATAATTTATTTCCAGATGTTTTATTTTTATAAATAAGGATGCACTGCATCCCTATATACAAAAACATTATTTTTGTAATAATTCAACAACTATTATTTGAACACTAATCACTGCTCTAGAGGATGAATGGACGGATGGACAAAGACATATATCAATCAATCTCCTATCTGTTTTGTTTCTCTGGAGACTCCAACTAATACACCAGTATATAGTGAATATTAATACAAATTATATGATAAAATTAATTACATAGTTATAGAAAAATTCAAAGATGGACAGAATGGATACTGAGAAGCTATGGAAAATGGATGACTGCCTAAACTGACCAGTGAGATTAAGGATCAAGCTACTTGTTCCAGGGAAATACATTCAGTGACAAATAGAGGATAGTATAGACAAGTTGCAGATCATCTGGGCTCTTCATGGGGAAAGAACCCAGCTTGCAGATGGTCAGCCTTTAGGAAATTGAACAAACATACCTTTAAATACTGAGAGCTCTTGTCAGTTTTTCAGTCAGTAATGTGATAAGAAGTAACAGGCAAAGACCAAATATTGTTGGCCTGAAGGAATTGGGAAGACAAGTATTACACGACTTCCTATTGCCAGGCACCTGTAAACTATGTTTTCTTACTTTTTCAGAAAAGAAAATGGAGATAAATAATATCAATTAATATAAAACTAGTGCACAAAGTAGAACATAGATCTCAATTCAGAGGCATAATGCTTGGCGAGTCTGAAGGAGTTATTATTGACCCATCCTTGGGAACTGGGGTTTGACAAAGGGCTCCAATCCCCCAATCCCTGTGAAGACTGTAGGAACAGGTATACCTGGCATGTAAACAGTGCAGAAACTCAGGAATGGAGGAAAATGACAGGGAGACAATCAACAAGCTCTAAGAATTTGCTTATAAGAACAAGATGGGAAGGATAAAGTGGTGAGAGCCTCAGGATATTGGCAAGCGTATCATTTCAATATCCACTAGTCTCCAAAGATCCATGTTCAGAAATAGTGAATAAAATAACTCAACCTCTTATAATGCAGTATCTATCATTGATGATGAGCAAATAGGAGCTCTCATGAAACCACTTAATTTGCCAGATTAACTGATGCTACTCATTCTCTCTTTAAAACATGCCCACAGCATGATGTGTTCTCAAAACTAGTAGGATACACTTTGATAGAAATGTGAACTTCTGTTCCCATTACAAATTCTATGCTTGTGGAGTAAGTCAGATTTTTTCCCCCAAACTCTTTTTTATAAATTGGACTTGTAATTATGTTGATTTATTAAATATTATGTAAATCAATGAAATATGAAACAAAAGTCACAAAAGAAACTACCTTCTTAATAAGAAAACTGCAAACACAGAAAAAGTGGAATTCTGCAGATATTTTGCATTTGAAAAGATTGGCAAATGAAATAAACTGTAGTTTAAATTCAAACAAAAAGTTTAAAGCATGCATACATTTTTTCTAATTTCTCTGCTATAGTTGACCTTTACAATGCACCACCACCTACCAGTTTGGTTGGATAAGAGAGTTTTAACTATACCTAGTATTGTATTTGTTCATTCTTTGAAAAAACACTATCTAGCAAAGCAAAAATCTAGACTGGAGTCCATGTTTTCTAGTGACTCTAGTTAGTACTTTTATGTAAAACCCAATTAGAGAGTACATGTCTGTTTAAGTTATTCCTTTAAGTTTTAGGAATACTGTAACTCTTAGATATTAAATTTTCTATTGTGAACACTTACAGTTTACTGATATTTATTATATAAGGTTATCAGGAATTTCACATTTAGGAGCCAGATTGTGGTTGTTTCATTATAGACCAATGTATCAGTATTTTAATAATTATTTCTCTAAGGAATCTTAGAAATAATCTAGTTCAGTTAGTTCTCTTGTGTTAAAGATACATAAACTGAATACTAGAGTTAAGAAACTCCCCAAGGAAAAGTTTACTGAAATAAAATTTTAAAAATATTTAAATAGCCCCAACATTGTATCTTCCCCATGGTGTATAATACTTCTAATCCAAGAATCTCAAAGTACATTTAAATCAGACCATTGACTGTTCTGATACATAGGTACCAAAATTATTGTCCCAATTGGATTGTCTCCTCTCAGGCACTGACTGAAAGAAAGGTCAGTATTTTCTTTGCAGGTTAACCAGTTGAGATTTGCATTCACCCGTGAATAAGAAACCTGAAAAACAAGGGTTATTTTTATCAGACATATCAGAGGTGGGTGACTGAGACCTCATCTGTATACTCTGTTTTTTAATGTCATTCAGAACATAAGGCTGCTCTCCATTTTTTTGTCCAGTCAACTTTAATGTGTTTTTCATTCATAATTAACTAATTTATCTCAAGCATCTTAGGTTTGCTTTCATAAAAGTAACGGGAAAAAGAAAAGAAAACTGCTAGTTGAGCTGATCTTCCTTAAAAAAAACAAAAAAAACTTTTCTGGAAGTACTTTGAATAGTGTCCTCTTACATCTGATTGACCAGCTGTATCATATGGTCACTTATCTGCAAGAGAGGCTGGAAAAAGTAGGTTTTTTTGCCGGTCATATTATCACTTCCAACAAGACTGAATGGGTGCTAGGAGGGCATAGATAAAGCTCTATCAAAGTTCAGCGAAATAAGTCAGAAGGCAAAAGAAAAATACCAGATGGCTTTCCCTCCAGGAGGAATATAAGGGAACCAAATAAGGATTAAGGAAAAGAATAATGACAATAACAACAACAACAATAATAATAATGAAAACACAACAAAAACAAAAAGACAGGACAAATTAGGGACACTTGGTGGGGAACGGGGAAGGAGAGGGTTGAGGGCAGATAAGAGCACAAGGGACTGAGGTGATGGTGCACTGGTGAAATGGTGATGGGAAATACATGGGGATTACAATTGATGTCAAATACATATAAATAAAGAGAAAAAAAGGAAATAAAAATAAAGGCATTAAATAAATGAATTAAAAATAAAAATAGTTGTATTTCAAAAAAAAAACCACCAAATTAGGCCTTTTGCCAAGCATTAAAACAAGTATCTATGGGGCACCTAGAAAGTACCTGGCCCCCAGCAGATGCTGAAAAACTGGTAATTCTTATTTTGTCAAGGAAACAATGAAACTAGTGGTGCTGTATCCATATTTCTCTCAGTAACTAAGAAGTGTTTTCATACATGTAAAGAATCCAATGTAGTAGTAAAATTTTATACCAGTGAATTTTATATACACGTAATTTTATATATACATATATAATTTTGTATATTGCAGATTTTAATTACCATATTACCACCAGGAAGCATGTACATTTTTCTTTTGAAAATCTTTTTATGAATTTTTTCTTCAACTTAGATTTTTAGTAGAAAAGCAAATATTTACCAGAGTTCCATTTGGCATTAATATGTTGGTATGGAAACATTTAAAAACTCATTTGATTGACCAGGTTATCATTTTAGACAATGGTCAATAATTTATGAATATACAATTTCAAAAGTTTTAAATATAAATGAGCCTTTTCTTTTTATGAGATGGAAAATTTTTGTTGTATGTAATTATCGTTAAAAATATACTTAATCATAACAATGCTTGTTCAAATTGGTGGTAAACAGAAAATAACATCTGTTGAACCTTTAAACTTTTACCACAACTACTTATTTGTATTAGTAATATATGTGAGGAAAGATCTTGGCCTTTATAGATCTTTATAGTGATCTCTATAGAGATCACTGGGTTTCTGATTTCACTTGTAAAAATTTCCTGTTTGCAATAGGTATTCCACAGGTAACAATTTTGTATAAGATACTATGTAAAAAGCAATAAGAAGAAAAAATACAAATAATCCAGCTATCCAGTTAATTATATATATATATTTGTATCGTTTATATAATATGTGCATATATGTCTTCAAACTGCAGTTTTTAACTACTGTAGTTCCATGTACATGCATTTTCCCTTTTGACCTTTTTCTTGCTTATTTTTCCTTTTGCTTAGATATACCCCATCATTTATAGTTAAGCTTATTTTATATAGTCTTTGTCTTTCTTTAGATTATTTCATTTAATTCCACCTTTAATTCCATCTCTTCCAGCTTCATAACACACCCAACACCAGTTTAGCATATATCCAACTCTTACCTATAGTACTTGTGTCAACATTATCATTTCATTGGCTACATTTTCACTTCTGGAAGTCAGACGCAATTGTGAAGGAGAATTGCTTAAACATCACAACATCACCATTGGAAAGATATTTTCAATATCTGTCAAAAATAACGGAAATAAAATGTATAGCTCCCTTTAATCCTTCAATCTGTTGTGAATTTTAAAAAATTTAAATTCAGCTGCTCTTCATCTTTCTCACTAATGCATCCAAGAACTTTTTATACTAAAACAAGTACTGTGTTTACTTTCATAAAGAATTCTGAAACCTATTAGTTACTCAGATCCAATAGTTTTCTCCCTTCTGTGAATATTGCTACACAAACTCCCCTGGCAATATGCCACCAGAAGTCTCATTTGCTGTAATCCTTCATAAAGAGGGCCCAGAAAGTGCTAGTGAGGCTTATTCCTCTTAACCTTCTCTAACCGTTACTCAAGGAAAGCGGAAAGGGTAATAAGTAAAAATGTTTGGCATGTAGAATCTTTAAATAAAATGTAAATGTATACTCATGTCATGGATTAATTATTTTTCAAAGTATGACCTGCTTTATTTTTTTAGGTATAAAAGTATTTCAAGGCAATTCCAATAAAATAAACTTTAAGAACCTACTAAAATGTTTTTGTGGGTTCTTTTCATTTTGTCTAATTATAAAATGTATTTCAATACTTTGCCCTACCAGCATATGTAGGTTTGTCTGTCAGCTGTTAAAGGAAAATTCTTATTTTAAATCTCTACACCATCATTAAATAATTCTAATAATAAAAGGCCTAAATTTTACATCCTCAGCGACAGCAAGGTATCTCAACTACTATGTTGTTCAGGGCAGTTTGTTGCAAAACAGATATGTAGTAAGTAATAGAGGGTAAGTATAATAGGGAATAGAGAGTAAAAATTAGCTGGTTATTGACAATGTCTAAGATAATGAATAAGATCATAAAATACTTTGTTTAAGATTAGAAAGCTATTTGAATAAGTGAATAAGATACATACATATCTTATGATTGACATTTTCCCTCAAGTACATAGCTCAGAGAATTTTAATAATATCCTTTGGAAAGCAGTCATTTAAAAATGGAGTTTTTATCCATTTTCAGTCTAATCAGCATAATCAGTCTTATAAGGTGGTCAAGTTACCTGATGACCTTGTAGATTTAGCTGCAATTGTACAAAGTCTAGTAAAGTAGACCTACTATAGATTAGAAAACATAAAACTCCAAAACTCACTTTTGCTCTAGTAAATATTTTTACTTGTCATGGTTTCCTTGAGGAAGAGTCGATGCTTATAAAAGGACAGCAGGCATTTGCTAAGGGTCTGAAGTTTGATAATGTAAAAATAGTGGGGAAAATCATGATTTTCAAATACATGACTGAGATTTGGCCCAGGCTGAACGCAAGTTTACCTTTGTACTATAAAAAAAAGTTTGCTAGGCAGATGGGTAAATAAGTAGAGTTTATCTTGTTTAGTAATGAATGTCAAGCTATCCAAGATCTTTTAGGCTCAAAATTGTTTATTCACAAGTAATAAAAAAAACCATCATTAAAACCCGTAAAAAATTACTTCATTTTTACGACCTTATCCTTTTCTTTACCTACCAGTTGTATTGTTGTGTTTTCAAAGTTACAAAAGTTGTAAAAAATTATAAATTCATAAAAACTTATGAAGCACTTAGGGCCCTCCAACTGCAGCCACTGCAGCACGAGTTCGATTCCTGCTGCCGGCTGGGGAGGTGACTCACATGGCGCAGGCAGACCTCTCCTGCCTGGCCCGCTGCTCCCCTCAGCAGTGTGTTTCAGTCCCTCTGCCTGTTCTGCCCCCTGCTCTGTCTGGTGGATTCTCTCACCTCCCTGCACCTTTGGCCTGTACCCCAGTGCTTGTATGCATAAATAAATAAATCTTTTAAAAAAAAACAACTTATGAAGCATTTAGAAAAGTTGTGAGATAGATTATGTGTATATGTATGTAAGAATGTACTTTTATACAGACCTACCGCTGATGATTCTCAATTAGAGACATTTAACTAAGAACTCCTTGAAAATGTATGAGGTCACTTTTGGTTTCTCAATGATGGAGGGGATTCCTGAGAGTGGAACACTGACATTCAGTGCCAAAGCTAGGATATGAAACATCCTACAAAGTGTAGGACTGCCCTATACAGCCATGAATTACCCCACCCAAATACCAATGGTTCTGTCACACCTTAGAGAAATGCAAATGATTGAGCTATTATATGTAAAAGAAGTATTTATTGTGAATATACAAGTATTGTGGGGAATCATGAAATTTGCATTCAAATCCATTATCTGGCTCTATAACCTTAGGTGTGTTATTTCAATGGTCTAAGACCCAGTTGTTCCATATTAGTAATACCTACCCCACAGAATTTTTAAGAGTTAACCAAATATAAAATATTTGTCAAATGATAAGCTTTCAGCGCTGGCTAAAACTATCATAAGTTTACTCAAGGCTTTCATTTTAGGTAATTATAATTGATGAGAGAATGTTCAAATATATTTTTGAAACCAGAAGCTTCTACATTTAAAAATCTTAGATTGGAATCCATTACGTATGATGATATTTCCTGATGATGACAGTCATAATGCAAGCATGCTTTCAGTCACTAAATGTATTCAGAAGAAGCAGTAAGGGAAGGTTAAGAGTGGGAGTGGGGAGCATTCTCCGGTCAAAGAAAATTTGTGTGGGCTGTGAAAAAGAGTGTGAGGTAGATGCTTTACAGAGTGAAGAGATGCAGAGGAGGGCTGACCAAAGTATAACTGTTAGTTTGCACAAGGCTGATCATATCATAGTTGATGAGATGCATCCAGAAAGAGTTGCTGACCTTGGAATATGAGGAAAAATCAAACCCAGATCACAGTCAAGCTGGAGTAAATTTGTGGGGCATTCTGATTTCCATGAGAAATCAGTTTCTCAAACTTGAGCCCATCAGTGCAGACTTGGAGGATTCTGAATAGTTAAATGTTTCTCTGCATAAGAGGAAACTTCTTACTCTGCAGCTGAATCTTAGATATGTTATTTGCATACAGAGGGCCTTGCTTATGTGACACTCATTTGTAACTATAATTCAGAATCTTTTAAACATGCAAAGGAAAAGCCAGTGGAAGGTAGCTTTACTTCTATTAAGAATTTTAGAGGCCCCAAGTCATTTGCAACAACATGGAAGGAGCTGGAAGGGATTATGCTTAGGGAAATAAACCAGAAGGAAAAAAAAAAGTAGTGGATGGTTTCACTTATAGAAGGAATATAGGGGAAACAAATAAGTGGTCAGGAAAAAAAATTACAATAAATTTTAAAAATTAACAGGCAACTATAAATCAGAGACATTCTGCAGGGGAGGGGGAAGAAGAGGGATCAAAACAAGGGAAGAAAGAGCACAAGAGACTATGGTGATGGTGCACGGGTGAATTGGTGGTGGAAATTCTATGGGGACTACACCTGAGAAGAGAAAGCACACATTGTACAAATACAAAGAATGATGTAAAATAGATATTAATAAAATAAATAAAATTTAAAAAGAGAATTCAGAGGCCCCAAAGTAAACACAATACATTCCAGTGTTTTATACATTAAAAAGTATCACTGAATCCAAGCAAGAATGAGGTTAGTGTTCATGGAAAAATAAAAGAGCTCATCACAGTGACTATAACACATTTTTCATAAGTACTAATTAAGCAGCCTGAAACAAAAGGAACTAAAAAAATAAAAAATACCAATTGCCCTTCTGATTTTTCAAATCAAAGTTCTGTCAACTGTCAGATGTGTTATGTGATGATTCAAATACACTAATCATGAATAGAACTGGGTAATACCACAATTACTAGGAGACTTCCAAAAATAACAGTAATAGTACAATGTTGATTCATTCTACATCAAAGACTGAGTCGTAAATTACAAAATCCATGATGGAATTGATAACAAAACTATCCTATTCCCCTTTCTCTCAGTTCTTCCGGCCCTGTGAACCTTCATCTTGTTAAAGATTCAATATTTTCTGGATAGACATTTATACATGCACACACACACCCACACACAGACACCCCTCAGACTCTCATAAAGTTGCCTTATTGGCATTACTCTGAATGTTTCTCAAATCTCTGCAGCATCAGCCCTACCAGTCTTAATGTTCTCAAGAGCTGCTAGTTATTTATTACTGCTTACATACATTCTACCCTAAAAGTCATATCATCACATCTGAGGCCTTTTCTCACCACAAGTGCTCCTTATTTCTAATCGCCACTTAATTTTTTTCTGCAGTACTTAGTACCAACATAAAATACAATTTACATTTTTACTATTTATTTACTGTCTCTCCAAACAGGAAAGTGTGGGGACAGTGTTCTAGTCTGTTTTGCACACTGCTGGATCTCCAGTGCCTAGAACCAGATCTTTACAAACTCATTTAGATGAATATTTATTTAATTAATTAAATATAAATCTGTGACTCTTCTAAAACCAACTACTAATACTGACTAACTTATTTTTTCCTGTAAGTCCACAGGTTTCTCCTGCTAAAAACCCATCTAGACTCAAAATTTTGTAGCTACCTTTGTCTATGTCACTAGGACATCTAACTAGTTATCAAAACTTTTAGTTCCACAATGTTATTAGAGTCTGTTCCTTTCTCTTTATTTCAAATCTTAACATACTCATTAAGGTTTAAATCAGGTTTGGCTCAAGCTTGGGTTTGAATTCTAGCTCTATTATTTACTAACTATAATATCTTGGGCAAGATCATATGGAATGGATGTGGGGGCGGGGCAGAAGGGCTCAGTGTCTATTAGTCATATTGTACAGGACAGTAAAGTAGATATGAGTATTAAACAAAGTCATGTATTTAAAGCATATACCTATACCTCACACATAAAAAGTAATCAACCTATTCCCTCGTGGCTGATCCATGGCTATAGATATCTAATTCATATCCCTTCTCCTTGTCTTATTCTTTTTTAATATAGCATACCATTACTATTAAAAAAAAATCTGTGAGTATTGTTTTGATCATGCCACTCAATTACTCAACAACTTTCAAAATCTTCGTACAAATAAAGAAATTACAAATTGAGTGCCATGTATGTCTCAGATACTCTCTCTATATATATTATATAATTTAATAAATCCAAACCATTCATCTAGTATTAAAAGTTCACCCAACTCTGTCTCTCCTCTTCCAAGCTATTCGAGCTAGTTTTTTAAAAAGATTTTTATTTATTTATGCATACAAGAGCTAGGGTACAGGCCAGAGGCGCAGAGGGTGAGAGGATTCACCAGAAACAGAATGGGGGACAGAACAGGCAGACTGACTGAAATACACTGCTGAGGGGAGCAGCGGGCAAGACAGGAGAGGTCTGCTGTGCTATGTGGGTCTCCTCCCTGGCCAGGGACCCAGCCTGAGCTGTAGTGGCTGCAGAAGCTCCACAGAATGGCACTCTATCCCTTGCACCACCAGGGAGGCCCTATTTGAGCTAATTTTTTATGAAAACTGACTAAACCACAGCATCCAGATCTTTGGTAAGCAGCATCTAGAAATCTGTGTAGGCTCTTTTGGATCAGATTAGTTTTGGTTATTTTTTTTTAACATTTTAAAAGGACAGGTTTATTAGGAAAGGAGAAAAAATGGCACCTACATAATCAAGGATGGCAAGAGAGATACCCAGATCAGATTAGTATTTAAATCCGCAATCTTTGAGTAAAGCATATGACCCTCCGTAATGTGAGTGTACCTGTCAAATCAGTTAAAGGTCTAAGAGAAAAAGACTGAGGTTCTCCCCAAGGCAAAGGGAATTTTGCCTTGAGACTGGCTTCAAATTTGTGCTGCAATATCAATTTCTTGGATCTCAAGTCTGCTGGCCTGTTCTGCAGAATTCTGACTTAACAGTCATCACAATCCTATGAGATCACTTCTTAAAAAAACTTCCTCCCTGCCTCCTCTTTCTCCACATCCTCTTGGTTCTGTTCTCTGGCAAAATCTTAATTCACTAGTGCTATCAAAACCTATCAGACTCTTAGCTGTCCCACTTGTCCCATATCTTCCTAGTCTGTGGCTCATCCAGCTAGAAGTAGTTTATTTTTTCATAGATTCCATGAATTCTTCAAACATCCTTTTTTCCATTGCATTGCTTCATATTTATAATAGCTGCCCAAGGAAGTATGCTCTTCCACTTCTGCACTGACTTACCTTGAGAGAGTTACTTAACATCTCTCTAGTCTTTACTACCTCATGGTAAAGTGAGGGTAATAATTTTCTTATTAAACTGATATATAGAAAATATTCCACTTAAGGTATTGTGAAACATATAGCATAGTTCAGAAATTGTACTTAATACTACTAATCTCCAGGGAAACATGTGTGACAATGAAATGAGCCATATTATGTCCTGTCAGGCTCAGGAATGAAGACAGATTTACAGGGTTAAGTAATAACTGAGAATCACAGAGCATAACCAATCTGATTCAAAGAATGAGCACACAAGGATGTAAGCGTATGAGACAGATCTATAACAAAAAGATCAGTCTAAGACAAAGAGAGTCTACCAGATTTTACACTCAAGTTACAGAGCAACCAACCATTGGGGAGAGTGCAAGCAATCACCAATACTTCAAATTGATGGAATTTGTTTTCCAAGCAGCAAATTCCAACTTTTTCCTTTAGCAAAAGAACCCCTGAATTTTATCTAGGCATATGGACCACTTGGAGTTGATTCCATCACCCAACCTACCTTACATGTGAGTGTTCCATAGTCTTAAGATGGGAGTAGAGTGATATATGCAAGTCTGGATTTTTTATTTTATTTTGCTGCTGAAAATAATTGGTCATCTTGGTCTGCAATGATGAGAACCACATCTTAGGACAGCAGAAAAATAAAATAGAAAAACTTAGGTCCTGGCCATTATAAAGTTGCCATATTGACCTTGAACTGTGTTCAGACACCAAATTAATACATAGCAAATGATAGGAAGTTTGTTAATTGTCTAACAATAAGGTGCTTCAAAAATGTTTTAGGTATAAAAGACCAGTTAAACCTATGGACCTATATTCTCTCTGGGAAGTACCAGTCTTGGTTCCAAAATTACTCCTCTATGTTATGGCCACAATTATTGAACAGAGCCCCAGTCAAAGCTCTGATGATTAAGTTCCCTTCTGTGATTTGACATAGGACTACTCAAACTAACTATTATCTCTTAGAGTTTTTCCTAGGCAAGCTTGATTATGTGGTTCCTGAGCTTGTTCCGATGGTTCTGATAGGAAATAAGAACTAAAAACTTAGACTCCAGAGGTTATTCTGGTGAACAAGGAACAACCTATCTGATCCTAAAAACATTTGGGAAGACTGCTGACTTGGTGCTGTGCAGACCTTTCTCCAATGAATATGAACTTTAGCCTCAGACCAGTATTTAGGAAATTCCCTATATGAAAATGGAGAACTCCTGTGTCATTAGGTATCTTGAAACCCATTCTGGTTACCATATGCATTATATAGATTTTCTTTGTACTCCAGTAATTCCAAAACTGTTTGTCACTTTGGGGGATTTTAATTACTATGATAAAATACACATGACATAAAATTTACTTCTTTAGTCACTTTTTATATTTTTAAAACATTTTTGAATAATTTTAGATGTATACAAAAATTGGAGAGATAAAGTTCCTGTAAACACTGCACCCAATGTTAGCATCTTACAGAATCAAGGTCTACTTATCAAAATTAAGAGATTAACATTGATATAGTATTATTAACAGAGTGTTGATAACTAGACTTTAT
This sequence comes from Galemys pyrenaicus, assembly GCA_019455555.1. Classification (NCBI taxonomy): domain Eukaryota; kingdom Metazoa; phylum Chordata; class Mammalia; order Eulipotyphla; family Talpidae; genus Galemys; species Galemys pyrenaicus. The sequence continues at coordinate 9,009,701 of JAGFMF010011380.1, read as the reverse complement.
TGGGGTCCCACAAAATATCCTTTTCTTGTAGGGTTCAAACCAGAATGTCATATTTCCTTAGCTGCCATGTCTCGTTAATCTCCTTGAAATGTGGTAGTTTCTTAGCTTTATTTGCTTTTCTTGTCCTTGACACCTCCAAAGAGTGGAAATTGCATTTTGACATAATTTATGTGATCCATACCCTCTTTTCCTGTTGTTATCTTAGTATCAGTTATGATTAGGTTCAGCAGCATATAACAGAAGATTTGTAATAGTGGTGTAAAGAAGCTTAAATGACTAGCAGCTGATATGATCCCTTAGTGTTCAAAATCCCATGCTTCAATTCTGTGTCTGCCATTTTACACTTAATACTTGTCTTCTGTCCTCAAGATTTATGATTGTCCAAGATTCTTATTGGAACTTTAAGAAGCAGCAATTTTAAATGTGTACGGTAGTGGTATGAAGTACATTCTCATTGTTGTGAGACTATCACTACACTTCATCTCAAAAATTTTTCATCATCCAGACTCAAACATTACACTCCCTATTTGTGCTCATGAAACATTAAACTCCCTATTTCCATCTCTTCCCAGCTCTTGGTAAGTACCATTCTACCTTCTGTCTCTATAAATTTCACTGTTATGTGCATCCTATGTAAGAGGAATGATACATTATTTGTTCAACTTAATTCACTTAGCACAACATCGTCAACATTCACCCCTATTGTAGAATTTCATTCTTTCTTAAGGCTAAATAATACAGTATTATACAATATTATAAGCCTAAATAATATTATTAAGGCTACATAGCTACATATGTAGATACCACAATTTGTTTATTCATTCATCTATTGATGGATGTTTGGGCTTATTGCATCTTTAAGCTACATAAAACCTTTGATGTAAGAACATGGGTGTGCAAATATCTGATTGAGTTCCTACTTTCAATCCTTTGGAGTATATCCCTAGAAGTGGAGTTGTTGGATCATGAGCATAGTTTATTCCAGAGAAAAAAAGTATTATGTCAAAATTTTAAAAATAGTTATGCAGTTTAAAATAGCACTATGAAATACACTGCATTAATATGCAATATGAAGTTGAAGAATGTGGCACAGGACATGCTTATAAGAAGGGGTTAGGATGAGAACCATGAGCTGGGTAATACAAATACTTGACAAATCAGGCTAAACTAACAATGCCGAAGGTTTTTTAGGTATTCATTGGAGGGAACAATCATATTTGGTTGGGGCAAATCCAGAAGTGCTTTGTAAAATAATTTGAAAAGATGCTTTAAAGGACGAGTGCTGTTGATATGCTCTGAAAAGTAGATGTTCAACAGGTAGAATTTGGGGGCTAGAGGGAGAGAACGCCAATTCAAGCAAAAAAAAAGAATGTTGTGCAAGAACACCACTAACCACAAGCTGTATTCCATAACCTTGACTTTAGGTAGAGACTAGGCTGTTGGTGGGGTAGTTGAAGGGTAAAGGCCTAAAATGATGAGCTAGGACAGACATGCTCAACTAACTAGAAAAGTTAAAGGAAGTCATCAAAGGCTTTTTGGAGCATTGGGTTTTAAAGGCAAGTCATATGGACCATTGGTTTTTCTGAGCCTCAGTTTGTCATGTAAAATGAGGGAGATATAGTCCATGCACTGCTTTAGGAAGATTTAGTTAATAGATGTTTCCTCCCCTCAAATGTCCAATTCAAAAGACAGAGACAAAAATTATGACTGTATCATTGACGCAACTTGTAATAAGTATAAATATTTGTACAATGGAATGGGTACAGAATGGATTTGAGCGAGGGTAACACTGCGGACTCTCTAACAACAGTCCAGGTAAAAAGTAAAGGCCTGTAGTCAGGGCAGTGTAGTGTGAGACTGGACATACGCTAGAAAAACATACTGGAAGGAGAAGGTACAGAACCTTGCCGTCAATGGAGAAAAAAAGAAAGAAAGAAAACAAGGGGAAAATAGATGGAAGCTGTATATAAACATGACTGAACTTGCAATACTGAGTAACTGTGAGCATGGTTGTGCTATTAACATAGTATAAATTAGAGGGAGGAGCCAGTTTGAAGCTATAGTAGCAAAATCTCATTGCATCAAATTAGACAGCAGGCAGCCTCCCTGGTGGCACAGTGGGTTGGGCAGCGCACTGTGAAGCAGACCACAGCCACTGCAGCATGAGTTCGATCCCTGCTGCTGGCCAGGGAGGGGACCCACATGGCGAAGCAGACCTCTCCTGCCTTGCCCGCTGCTCCCCTCAGCAGTGTGCGTCTGTTGATCTGCCTATTCTGCTCCCCATTCTCTGTGGTGAATCCTCTCACCCCCCCACCCCACACCTCTGGCCTGTACCCTAGTGCTTGTATGCATAAATAAATCTTTAAATAAAATTATACATCAGGTAGTTGAATTAAGGTAGAGAAAGAAGTACATTCCTTGAACTCATACATGTGGTGAATAACACCCTCTTAGTAGACAAAAGGCTAACAATAACTACAAAACTTCACTCCTTCCTGCCATGTATATGAGATAAGGCTATGTAAAGAAAGTATAGGCATTACTATTCCTAGAGAAAAAGAGTAACATGTGAAAATTTATTTTGATGTATTACTTATTTTAGGTACTTTACTTGTTTCCTTTTGGGACCAAATTGAGATATAGGCTACGCCTATAGTTCAATCAGTTCCTGGAGCTCATGGAGGTAGACTAACCCAGAATTCAGTGTTATTTTTGAGTGAAAATATTTTAGTGATGAGAATTATAGAGAGAAACTCCTATAATTCTTAGGTAAAGAAGGGTATGGGAGACTGGCTGTATTTCTGGAGCTTGGACTATCCCTGAAGTATTAGAGAGTTTCTAAGGATAGAATTTTGTGGCTTTGGTGGCGATAGCTTTAGGTTTCAGGAGAGAAAGAGCTAGTTTCATAGTTAAAGAAACATGACTAAGTGAGTGAATAAGTACAGAGAGTGAGATTTCAAGTGCAGCTAGTTGTTAGGAATGTGAGGCTATTCTTCATCTCCCTATCATATAGAGGCAGATTTCTAAGATTTCTAAGTATTTCTTTAGTCTTTGATCAGATCTATAGTATAGATTTCCTGATCCTGAGAAAACATTGAGAATTAGCTATCTCAGAGATGCTTCCAAGCTTTTCAGATTGCAGGGCCAAGAGTGACAGATTTCTGATGAGTGACAGGTCCCGCTGTTACGACTCTGCAGCAGAAGTCATAAAGTTGGCAGGTGCTGCTGAAAACGCAAGTACCTTCCATTCAAGATAGTGCATCTAGCATTTCACAACTGAAGTAGGGTGTACTCTGGGTGGAACCAAGGCTTATAACTGGAGAAGAGAATGTTTTAGTAGTGAAAACTTGACTCCTCTCTTTGAAGAGGAAACTACCAGGAAGGGATTCTAAACTGAATTAGGTTTCTGGGGTTGCGTTTAGTATGCCCAGGTTCATGGTTCACATAATCATTGGTATTTTCAGTCTCACCTTAAGGGTAGGCATGTGTTTTTTTTTTTGTTTGTTTTTTATAAAAGTATGTTTTATTTTTATTTTATTTTTTTATTTTTTGGATTAAGGCCCAAGCTAATGGCCTCTATGATTACCATTTATTTATTGTTTATATTTGACATCAATTGTAATCCTCATGTATTGCCCATCACCATATCACCAGTGCACCATCACCTCAGTCCTCCGTGCTCCCATCTGCCCTCAACCCTCCCTTTTCCCCCCTCCCCACTAAGTATCCCCAATTCATCCTTTTCATTTTTGTTTTTTGTGTCTTTATTGTTATTATTATTATTGTTCTTATTCCTTTCCTTGATCCTTATTTGGTTCCCTTATATTAAGGTAGGCATGTTATCTTGGCCAGAGACAGTTCATTGGATATGTTTTGAGTTATTTCTTCTATATATTTAGTACTAGGATTTGCTATAAATAATCCTGATGAAGATAATCAAAAGCTGTAGCCACATGACTTCCTATTTTTCTTTCACTTTGATTTATATCTACTAGGTTATTTAAGCTACAGCTACTCCTATTTACTACTACTTATTCCTTGATATAGTATCCTCCTGAAAGGTACGTATAATTTTCTTTTCCCCCCTGAATGTACATGCATGCTAATCTTTCCTGTAAGCGAGGAAATTTGTAGCAAATGAGATATGCTGCATCAGTTTAAGTTTTCAGAGAAATTTTGAAGGGGACTGAAGCAAGTACCCTTAGCTGAACAACAACATAATGATAATGCTGGGTGAGAAGGAGAAAGGCATGATTAGGAAAATGTAGACCACAATAAAGGCACAATTTCAAAAATGATAGCTTTCTGATATGAATATAATACATAAATATATGTTGGATAATCAAATGTCTAATTTCCATGAGCCCTTATTAAGTGTCAGATACTATTCTGAGCATATTACATGTATTGTTTAAATCGTCCTATCAATACTAAGAGGTAAGGACTGTTGTTTTTCACATTTGCTACATGGTGAAACTGTAACCAAATCACACTATCTGTAAGTAGTAAATGAAGTTTTCAAGTTCAGGTCTGTCTGACTCCAAAGTTCATTTATCTCATTTCTTCAACAAATATTGAGCTCCTACTATGAGCGGACAATGGTCTCTGTTCACCTGACTTTTACAATCTTACTAGTATTGGTGACAGATTGTAATCATTAACATGAATAAGAGTCATGATACACACCATGAGTAGATGGTAGGAGATAACCCTGATATATTCCAAACTTCTTGACCTGTATTTGGTACCATTTGGACTGGGTCTGTGCTCATTGAGAGGAAGGAGATGTTTTTAGGAAATGAGTGCTTTAAGCTGCCTGCCTCCCAGATATGCTTAATACAGGGAAGAGCTTGGTGGGTAGAAAGGAAAGAAAGTAGACCAATGAAGTTAAAACATGGAGAGTGACAGAGTAGTGAGTATGTGAAGGTGGCCTAAGACAAATCGTGGAGGGAAGAAAGGATTACAATCATACATGTCACATAGAGATCTCTTTTGCAAAAAAATCAGAAATAAATTGCAGGAAAATATTTGAAAAGTTCCCAAATAATTAAATAATTCATCTTAAAAATAACTCCTATATAATAAAAGAAATCCAAAAGAAAATTGGAAGTTATTTTGAGCTGAATGAAAATGAAAGAAAGATATAAAATTTGTGGTAGGCAGCTACAAAAGTACTTAAAGGAAAATTTATAACATTAAAAAGGCTTTTTAAGCAACGACCTCAGTTTCCACCTTAAAAATTAGAAGAAAAAAAGAACAAATGAAACTGTAGTGACCAGAAGAATCTACATAATGTAGATCAAATGAGAAATCCACGAAACGAAACAGAAAATAGAAACTATCTAAACAATCTAATAGAAAACAGAAAATATCTAAACTCATGAAACTCTTGCCAGACTAATCAAGACAATAAAGTTGAAAATATAAATTATTAATGTGAAGGATTCTACAGGTGACATGGTAAAAGTTTCCACAGAAATTAAAAGGAGAACAAGGAATATTAGGGACAGGTTTTTTTTTTAAGACTTTATTTATGCATTCAAGGGATGGGTTATAGTCCAGAGACACAGGGGTATGTGAGGATTCACCAGAGACAGAGTGGGGAGCAGAACTGGCAGATCTACTGAAATACAATGCTGAGGGGAGCAACGGATGAGGCAGGAGAGGTCTGCTGAGCCATGTGGGTCCCCTCCTGACCTGGGATCCAACTTGTGCTGCAGTGGCTGCAGAAGCCCCACAGTGCAGCATTCAACCCCTTGCACCACCAGGGAGTTTTATGCCAATAAATGTAACAAATTAAATGAAATGAAAGAATTCTTTGAAATATGGGAATTCCTTGAAGAAAAATAACTAATCTGATTAATCCTTCCTCTATTAAATAAATTGAATATTTACTGAGGTATGATTTACATATAACATTTTTTTTAAAAAATTTATCTTTTATGCATACAAAAACTGGGGTACAGGCCAGAGATGCAGGTGGTGAGAGGATTCACCAGAGACAGAGTGGGGCACAGAACAGGTGGATCTACTTAAATATACTGCTGAGGAGAACAGCGGGCAAGGTAAGAGAGGTCTGCTGAGCCATGTGGGTCCCCTCCCTGATCGGCAACAGGGATAGAACTGGTGCTACAGTGGCTGCCGTTTGCTTTATAGTGCATTGCTTAACCCATTGCACCACCAGGGAGGCCCCACATATAACATAAGATTAGTTTGAGTGGTACAACAGGTTGCCAGGGAAGAACTTTAATTAGAAGAATGTCATCGACAAATTTCTGTTGACTGGAGGTCAGTTAGGAATGCACTGCTGTAGTCCAGATATGTATTGAATGATGTTAGGGGAGAAATGTGACGTAGCTACTTAGGAGCTGATTGCCTGGATGTGAAGGATAAGATAGAGGGAGTGCATTAAAGTCTATATCAGTTCTCAATTGCTGCAGAATAAGTCACTCAAACAAATATTTATTATTTCATATGTGTCTCTAAAGGTCTAAAATCTGGGAGCAGCTTTGTTCTGGCTCTTAACTTTCATGAGGTTGCAATCAAGTTGTTGGCAGATGTTACAGTTCTCCATATTTAGATTAAGGTTGGAGGATCTGCATTCAACACTCACAAGATTATTTGCAGGTCTTACTTTCTTACAGTGTGAGGGATACTTGACGTGGGAGCTGGTTTCCTCCAAAGTGAACCTTCAGATGGTCACAGTGAATAGAGAGCAAGAAAGAAGCTAGTGTTCTTATGACTTAATCTCAGGAAGGACATATCATCACTTCTGCCATAATCAATCTACAAGTCACACAGGCCAGGTTTGAGACAGTGTGAGAAGAGACTCTACAAGAATGTTAAGTCCCAGGGAGCAGAGTTCATTAGGGGATATCTGGTTATCACTGTATCCATATCACTTTCAAATTATGATAATTTGAGGATGTGTGTGTGTATGTGAGAGAGAGAGACAGACAGACAGACAGACAGAGACAGAAAGAGAGAGAGAAAGAAACAGTTTGTTTTCTTACAAAGAGACAATTTGCAAAGATATGTGCAGGAAGTAGGGAGATCACAAAGAATAATGTAAGAACCCAGAGCTAGATTCAGTACAGCTGACCAAAGGACAAGAGAAGTAGGGGTTGCAGGAACTCTGAAGGAGAGAGACTTGTGGAGAGTGGGAGGCTTTCCTTAAGGCAAATCATGTCATACTGTCAGGAGACACAATCAGCAAGGTGCCAGGATTTACAGGAGCTGATTGTTTGCATCTTTTCCCAATGTTGTATTCAATGATATCACTCTGATCACTATATAGGTTGGATTGGCAATATTATACCGCAGAAGTCAGCAAATACTACAAACCAGAACTTTTTTTTTTTTTTCCAGAAAACCAATTGTTAAATATTTACAAGCACAGCCAGCATGAGGTAATGGCTTCACATGATAGCCAAGACAACAACCTCAACCAGTAAGTTGGAGAACACAAAACACCTTCTGGGTAGTGAAGGCTAAGTTAGAGGGAGTGCATCAAAGAGCCTATATCAGTTCTCAATTGCTGCAGAACAAGTTACTCAAACAAATATTTATTATTTTTGTCTCCCAACAATATAACATGATTCCTCTTGAGGGGGACCTGCTCACCACGAGTCTCTCTCCTTCAGTCTCTCTCTCCTGCAACTTCTGCTTCTCTTGTCCTTTGGGCAGCAAGTAGAGAAGGGTCTACAGTGGGTTCAGCATTGCAAGGTTGCTTATCAATCATGATTCTCTGATTTCTTCTGTGAGCAACTGTGTGGACATGATTCAATTTACTCAAAAATATACCATGTATCATTTGTCTCAAAATATCTTAATTATACTTTCTTATCCACCCTTATCATTCCTGATTCCCACATCAATGATTGTAGTTTTAATAACTAGATTTTCCAGTAGGGCCAGGGAATGAGTCCATTTTTTTGGTTTGTTTTTATTTTTTTAATGTGCTTAAGTAGGAGAAAGATGTAAGGGAGCTCAAAAAACCAAAATACACCAAAGAATAAAGCTCACAGGCTACAGAACCAGAGCCATTCTGGACTATCAAAGTAGTATGATTTAATCAATGATATTAAAGCATCTCTGTTGAAATAAATGCTGCTCCAATTTTTTTAAACAGTTACTCTGCTCAAGATATACTGTTCTATAATAAAATATGATTTCTATAATAAAATATGATTGGCCAACTTTTGTCATTCATTACAGTTGGCAAGAAGAAGCCAGGGTTCCTTGACTGACAGTCACAAAGACCCACTAATTCCCAACAAGCAATTCAGAGTACTCTTAAGAGCAGAAAGCAAATGGACGCTAGGGAGCCAGGGAGTAGCAAATGTCCACTCCACTCTGGGACGTGACCTTGCTCGAGGCTTCAACCCCTCTGGAGTTGAAGGGTGGGGACCATTAACGTGGAAGTAACTGGAAATTAATTGTTCCTTTAAAATCTCTAGGCATAATGTCAATAGTCAGAATGTCACACTCTTTGACATCAAGAGAGTAAACATTGGAAAAATCACAGGTAGGTAAATAAATGTTGAAACTAAAACAAATAGGAAAAAATTAATATAAAAATGAACAAACTTTTGAAAAGTTAAATAGGAAAAGAAAAGCTGAAAAGTGTTGATGTTTAAAAGCAAGATCAAATACCACTGTTTTACCAAGTGATGAGCAGGTAAGTATGCTCCAGTAGCATTTAAAGTGGAAATTTTAGCGTTAATGGAGACAGGCTGTAAATATTATGAGTTATAGGAGACTCTCTGCTATACCTCAGTCATAAATATGAGTTAAGAGAAAATGCTTGGCCCTTAAGTCCATAGGTCTCCCTGACCTGCACTGTTCTGATTTCTCCTTCATTCTTTCAAGCTCAGCTGCCCTTCAAGACCCAGCATGCACATCTCCTATCAGAACCTTCCTAGCCCAGCTCAATCCACTCCAATTTCAATTAAACAATGCTTCTGTCCTGTGCATCTGAACTTCCCAAATAAACCTTAGATTGTTACATATAGCATATGCATCCTGATACTCTCACTTAAGGTTCAAGAATACTGGCGGTAGGATTTCTGTCTGATGACACGTTGGCTATTGGAGGTTTAACATGACTTTTAAAAATTTGTTCTTTCTTCCCTTTTCTAGTCCCTTTTCTGCCTAAGCTTAAAACAGGGAACTTAGCAAGAATTTGGCCCTCTTCCCTCTTTTTTTCTACCTTAAAATGGTCTTGAGAGAATTAATGAGAGTACACATGTGGAAGCCTATGCAGTGCTTACACTTGGATGGTCCAATGCTGTTTGATGTCTTTCCCTTATCATTCACAATCTCCCAAGCACAGAGGAAGATCCTTGTGATGACTGTTAATATTGATAGTATTAGTCTCATGCTACATGTTCTTTCTCAATGATCTCATTGATCTTTAAGGGGATGACTCTCCAGCTGACTCATCTTTCATGCTCCAGGCCCATAGCTGCAACTGGATGTTCTGTCAACATCTCACACCAAACACATCCTCCTATACAAACTTAGTGCTTCCTTTTATTGAAGACTTGATCACAAGTCATTACTTGTATGCTTGAAATCTCAGAAATATTTTAGCTCCAGCATCTTTCTCATTTTTCTAACCCATACCTTGATTAAGTTTACTAATGTGTTCCAACTATTCATTTTCTCTGCAGCCCCATGTCTAACCTTCATTAAATTTCAACTCAATTCTTGCAAGAATGTCCTGACTAGTCCCTCTTTATCTGTGCCCACTCAACCCACGCTTTACATAACCATTCTTTCCCTAAGACAATGAAAAGATCTTAAGAAACTCCAGCACCTTCCCCACATACACTAAAGCTTTTAGGCGCCTTATGTTGCATGTAAACAATACAAGCTATCCACAATGTGTAGCCCCAACCAATTTTCTGATCTCATCTCTTCAACAATTCCCAAACTTAATGAATGCCCTTACTTCACAGTCCCAGAACATGGCCTTCTCTACCACAAAGTTAATTTTATTGAAGTTATCTCTTTTGTATTAAATGGTCTTGCCACCCAGGATCTTCTTCGTGCTTAGTCTCCAAATAATCTTAAAATTGTTTCTTCAAGTTATAAATAACTGAATATGTGCCAGGGGATTTACATATATCATCACACTTAATCCTTATCACAATGGCCAAGTCAGGTATTACAGACCCTTGATGCCTTATCCAATTGTGACAACGGCTGTGCTTTCAAATTCAGAATATCTTAGGTTTTGTTTTTTTTTCCCCAAAAAGATAATAATATAGCAGAATGTATCTTGGTTTCTCTATCTGTAAAACGGGGAGAATAAATGCGACCATAATTCTTCCTTTGTGGGATTGTTGTGAAACAGGCAGTGTGTTCCTTTAAAAAATGACCTACTGGAATGCCTTTATTATATGCATGATGGTGGGGGGCGGGGAGTATTTGTTTGACTGTTACCAACCTTAGTAGGAAAATAAATGGACCTAACTTTCACAGTTACCTAATTTATATCAGGAAAGTAATTTGAATAGTGATATTGTTGAATATTGTCCCTTTTTTTCCTTTACTTTCACTTCCCCTCTGCTACTTACCACACCCTTTACTCAGTGTTTCCTATCAAAATCATAGCCCTTTGCTACTACAGTGAAAACTCTTTCTTTAGTTTTCTGGCCTATTTTACTATTAACTCAGAATTTTCTCTGACAAAAATATTATGCAAGTTGATGATTCGCTGCTCTGACAAAAATACTGTATGACAATTATGCTGACTTTTAGGAATTCATTATAAACATCATTAACAAACTCATTTCCTTCATTCTGGGTCTGGATGCAGAAGATATCAAGAATGTAGTGCTGGCTAGGATCTTGAAGAGCAAGTAGTATGTGTGATTTATTTAGTTATTTATTACATTTAAAGAATTTAAGGAGCAGGGGAGTGGAGCTCGAGCTCACACAGCTGGTTCATGACATAACACTGGCTAGGTCCCAGCTGCCCCACCCACCTCCCTTCCCAGGCAACCACATCTTTTTGTCACTATGGACAATTTTCCTAGAATTTCATAAAAGTGGGATGATATACAGTGTGTATTTTTGTATCTGTTTTTTTCTTCATTCAGTACAATGGTTTTGAGATTCATCCGCATTGCTACATGTGTTAGAAGTCTTCCTTTTTATTACTGAGTAGTATTTCATTATCTTTTCTTCTGTTGATGGATTTTTACTATTATGAATAAATTTGTTGTATCCTTATATGTAAAATAGCTTTTTGTGAGTATATATTCTTATTGCCCTATGTTAAATATTATGAGCAGGTTTGGGTCAGAGGATAAGTATATATTTCATTTTATAAAAATTACTAGTTTCTCCACATCTTCACCCAAAATTTCAGTTGCTAGTTGTGTTAGTGAGGGATTTTCCAGAGAAACTGAATCAGTAGACTATAGAAGGAGATTTATTACAAAGAACTGACTCACATGATTATGCAGGCATCAAAGTCCCATGATCTACCATCTGAAATGAGATACCCAGGAAAGTGGTACTTTATTTCAGACCAAGTCCAAAGACCTAAGAATCAAGGTAGCCAGTGATGTAAATCCCATTCCAAATGCCAGAGCAGATGAGATAAGATGTTCTAGTTAAAGCAATAAGGCAGAAAATCTGTCCTTTGTTCAGCTCAGATCCAAACAGATTGAATGATGTCTACCCTCATTGTCATCCAAAGCAATATACAGATTCAATGCAATCCTAATCCAAGTTTCAATGGAATTCTTTGAAGAAATAGAGAAGATATTGTTGACATTTATATGGAACAACAAAGTACTAAATAGCCAAGTACCAAGTACCAAAAGCAATCTTGCTTTAAAAATGAAGATGAATATAGGTATTATATGCACAGATTTCAAACTATGCTACAAGACTATAGTAATCAAAACAGTATGTTATTATAATTTTTAAAAAGATGCACACACCAGTGGGATAGAATTGAGAATCCAGAAATAATCCCACATCTATATGGACAGTTAATTTATGAAAAAGGAGCCAAGAGTATACAATGGAGAAAGGAAAGTCTTTTAAAAAAAATGGTTCTGGGAAAACAGGAGAGCCATATGCAGGAAAACAGAACTAGGCCATTTTCTTGTCCCATACATAAAACTTAACTCAAAATGTATTAAAATTTGGATGTATGACCAGAAACCATAAAAAATACATAGAAGAAAACAGGCAAAACACTCCACAACACTGACTTCAGAGGTTTGTTGGGGGTACTTAACTCCAATTACAAGGAAAACAAAAGCAAAAATAAATGACTGGGCCTACATAAGCTAAAAAACTTCAGCAAAAGAAACTATCATTAAAACAAAAAGACTGAGAGAAAATATTTATACATCATATGTCTAACAAGGGGCTAATAACCAAGATCTACAAAGAACTCATACAACTCAACAAAAAGAAAACAAATAAGGCAATCAAAAATGGACAAAAGAGGTAAATAGATACTTCTTCAAAGAAGACATGCAGATGGCCAACAGGCACATAAAAAATATTCAACAATATGGAAAGTTCCTAAAAATATTAAAAATAGATCTACCATATGATTAAGCAATTCTACTCCTAGACATGTACTCAAAAGAATGCAAAAACAATACTTTGAAGGGACATATGCACACCTATGTTCACTGAAGCATTATTTACAATAGCCAAGTTGGGGAAACAATTTAAATGCCCAAGGACAGATGAGTTGATTTAAAAGGTGTGGGACATATATACAGTGGAATATATACCCAGCTGCATAGGAAAAAAAAAATGAACGCTTGCCATATGTGACAGTATGGATGGAATTGGAGGGGACTAAGCTAAGTGAAATAAGTGAAATAAGTCAAAAGGAGAAAGATAAATACCATGATTTCACTCATGTGGAATACAGAGGAAAAACACAACAACAAAGGAAATGAGAAAACTAAATCAAAACAACCACTAGAAATATGAATGCAGTATTGAAGCTATTAGAAAGGGAGAAAGATTAAAGGAGGGAGCAAAGGGTTTGGTGTCTAATGCGCTAGGGTAAAGGACTATGAGTACTTTTGGTGGGGGTAGTATGATAACATACATCTGAGGAGGTATGAACCTGTTTCAACATCATATACAAAGTTGCAAACCAAAAGTTACCTCAATAAAGAAAAAAATTTAGATTTTTGCATGCTATGTTCTTGAAAAATACTGGTCTATATCTTTCCTTTTTTATAATATTTATGCTTGGTTTTTATGTCTCATAAAATGAATTGGAAATTTTTCTTTCCCCAATTTTTTCTGAAAAATTTTTAAGATTGTAAGACATACATATATGTATACATATGTAATGCATATGTATTATAAACCAAAGAATACTAAATAGATGTTAAGTTTTTGCTCTATTATTCTCTTATGTGTGGTTCCTGGTGAGATGTTAATATCAAACCACATATATTTTTTTAAAGATTTATTTATTTATGCATACAAGCACTGGGGTACAGGCCAGAGGTGTGGGGGGGTGAGAGGATTCACCACAGACAGAGTGGGGAGCAGAACAGGCAGACTGACCGAAACACACTGCTGAGGGGAGCAGTGGGCACAGCAGGAGAGGTCTGCTGCACCATGTGGGTCCCCTCTCTGGCCGGCAGCAGGGATCGAACTCGTGCTGCAGTGGCTGCGGTCTGCTTCATAGTGTGTTGCTTAACCCACTGCGCCACCAGGGAGGCCCTCAAACCACATATTTAATAGTTACAACCTGACTCAAGAGTCAAAACAAATTTCTCAATGGGTTAAAAATTTTACTATAACATTTCATGCCTTTATGCAATTATAAAAGTTAGTGATGAGGAAACTTGAATAGTTCACCAAGGTTTACTCCTTGCCTCTGAAACAAACATTTGGAACATTTAAATGTCAAAGGTGAAAAGAATTAAAAATCCCCTAGTCAGCACACTTATTTTATACACAAAGTAATACCTAGTCATGTGAAGGGCTGATTTATGATCACATGCAATTACTCTCTTGTGAATTCACTTAAAAATTGAATATCAGGGAGGGGAGGGGAAAAACTCAATATTAATTCTAAAAGCATTTATTAAGTGCTTACCTTTTATCTGTCACTAAAAATATAAAAATGAGTGAGAACTAAAAATCTTTGAATTGTGAGGGTTCAGTAGGTAAAATTATACCTCAGATAAAACTACTAAAAATGAGTAAGATGCAGCCTTTTCCATCAATTAGATCACAGTTCAATGGAAGTATATGGCAACCATAAACAATTACAATTAAATGTGTCTATGTTATCAATATAACATACCAGTATACTTAACCACATACAGTGGAATACCCTGGATTTCAGGCTTGAACCTCTTGTATTTTCTTTCTACAACCACTCCCTTCATGATCTCATTTAGTGTCATGGCTTTAAATATCAATTGAATGTTGAAGACTCAAAAATTTTATCTCCAACAGATGTCTCTGCCAAACTCCAGATTTATATATCCAACTAACAACCTGACATTTCTTCTTTAAAGGCTAATAAGCATCAAAACTCAACATATTCAAAACTAAATTTCTTATCTTCCCTTCTAAAGCTTCTCCTACTACTTTCATCATCTCAATTCATTAACAGCTCCACCTTTCTAGTTGCTCCCGCAAAAAGCCTCGAAGTCACCTTCAGTTTGTTTCCCTCACTTAATCCTACTGGCTCTATGCTCAACATATATTTAGAATCTAAACACTTCTCACCATCTTTCCTGCTGCAATCCTACTTTAAATTACCATCTTCCCATGTCTGTGTTATTGGATAGGATAGTCCACATCCTATAGACCAAAGGAACCCTTAAAATAGTAACTTAGATCAAGTCAGTTTTCTGATCAAATCTTCCAATGCCTTCCTATTTCACTCCTAATAAAAAACAAAGTTCTTACAAAGACCCCATAATATCTGGGCTCCCCTCTCCACTCTATTTCCTTTCTGACCCAGTCTTTACTACTGCTCTTTATTATTGCTTCATTCTTGCTGTTCTCTCTACCTGGAGTGCTCTTCATCAGGTATTCCATTGCTTCCTTTCCTCCTTCAAGTTTTTGATCATGTGCTGTCTTCTCATGGATCTCCCCTATTTCAATCTGTAAGAATCTCTACCATCCACACATTACACCCTTTTCCCTTCTGGCTCCATTTTATTCATAAGCACTTAGCACCTTAAACATTTCATAAACAATTTGCTTATTTTGTTCACTGTCTAAGCATCCCATTAAGTCAAAAGTCCCATGAAGATTGATCTTAGTTGTTCACCACTATTTTTCTAGCATCTAGAAGAGTAGACATTTAACAAAACATTTGAATGAGTGAATAAATATGCCTCATACTCTTAGAGAGGAAGGAATGGATTTTTTTTTGGTGACCATTCCAAATCTGTTTGATTGATTTTGGAAGGGGATGGGGTTACTTAACATGGGGGAAAGTTTTCTGTCTGTTATGGAAGAGTTAACTGTGTTGAATTTACTGTAAAGCATGATCAGGAATTTTCCAGAAAAAGAAATAATGAAGAGTATCTTCGAAAAGCAACATGTACACGAGCTGCATATTTGTAAAAGCATGGCATGGTGATAATGTTGAAGAGCTGAGTGGTACAGTGGGGAAGTATGGAGGAAGGAAAGTAAATGGCAGGTACATAGAGGAGGTCTGGAGGGCTAGTCAGAGGCAGTCATGAAAGATGGGGGCAAATTAGACCCTAACTCTTTCTCTTAAACTGTCCACTTCTTTATATGGCCTTCCTTTTCAGTCTAAAAATTAATTTTTCTTTTAGGTATTGTAGGTTAATACCTTTGCCACCCACATTTTACTTTCTAAATAAAGCTGTATTCATGATCCCAGTGTGTGAGATTTTAGGCAGTTGATTATAAATATATGTACACTTTAAAACACAAAGAGCTGAAAGGGTTCATATTTTGAAATAGATTATAGATTTTTTTGATTGCTTAAATTCAAAAGAACAACATAATTGAAACATCCAAAGAAATGACAGCTGGTGCCTAGTGCAAATCTATTTTCAACATAAATTTAGAGTTGAAACTCTGTAGTAAAAAAAATATCAGTGATATACCATAGAGAGGGCTGTGGAAACAGATACAGATTTGAGGGCATTGAAAGTATCTCCAAATTATAAGGCAATTGTCAGCTGTTGGTTTTATGTTATACTGATATTGATAATTACATTATCTATTATATATTTGAATTGTTTAGTTAAGCAATGAATAGAAAGAAAGTGTGTGTAGTAAATTAATCATGGACTAAAATATTGAAATTTAATTCTTAGGAATGATATTCTTAACTTCAGTTCTCCTTACTTTGATTTTTAAAGCTGAAGATCTTGCATCTTTTTATTAATTTTGTCAGCTAAGTATTAAATATTAAAAATAGGTAATGAGTAGAACAGTTATACATTCATTTATTCAACAAATATTTGACAACCTATTATGAGCAAGGAATGTAATTTAGTTTTGGATTATAAATGACAAAAGCAAGTAGCTATTTTTCTTTTCTTAAAATAACCACGAGGAATACATTGATCTATAATGTAGAGAATAACCATTCAAATCCATGGGTAAATTTAGTTTTGTTTGATTAAGATAAAGCAGTTGTGAGAATTCCACAGTAGTCATATGGAAAGTATCATTTTGCACTGACATGTATATGCAAAAACTGACTAAAAATTTGTTGGAAATTAGATCTGCTATATTTGCCTTCATACAGATATGTTTCTGGGTTTCCCTGCGTTGGAGTGTGTGCGGTTCCCATCCAGCACATGGGAGCCTGATACTGCTATAACAAGACCCATTTTCTATGTATTAACACATACAGTCATAGTATTTTTAAATTGCATTCCGTGCAACATGTAGCAAGAGTCACATAGATGTTCTGTCCCTTTGACCCAGCAACCCTACTCCTGGGAACTTATCCAAGAAACTAATTCACAGAAGCAAAAATCTAGATACACAAAGATGTTTATTACAAGGATATCTGTAAGTTTCTACAATAAGAAAACAATTTAGAAAAGCATATTGCACCACCAAGATGTCTTATTTATGTGATCAGTAAAAATCAGAATGAAGACTACAAAAATGTCAAAAGTATTTTTGATAAATCTTTTTAAAAAGCCAGTATGTTTAAAATGGCATTTACATTATGATTATAAATATGTAAAAATAGATGATTGTTGGGAGAACTAGAACCAGAAAATGAAAACAGGAAAATGGAAAAAAATGTGTTAGAATGAAGGAATGAGGAATTTTACTTCTCACAGAAATGTTTTAAGTTTTGTTATATATCAACTTTTCAGCATAAGATTATGCCCCCAGAGTCCACTCACATCATTAGGTATCCACACATATATCCATATATCCACACAGATCACAAATGAAGGCTAGGGTTTGACAAATTTAATCCATCTGTGCTCTCTGTGCCATTCCTATATAGTTATTTCTCTAGTAGTACTCATTTTTACCTTTGCTTTCAACCACACAGAGCTATATCCATTACAGTTTTCCCCTTGATATGCAAAAGTAGAACACTGCTAGAAACCTTTACAAAGCTGAACGAAATGGCATAAAGCAAAGAAGCAATTATGGAAATTTTTTAGAACATACGCAGACACTAAAAATGACCTACCAAGTATACTAAACAACAAATAAAAATTAAAAATAACACATGCACATAGTGAAAAGCAGGAACCACATAAGTGCATGTCCTGTACAAAGAAGTCCAGGGAAGGAGTGTGACCAGCTGCCCTGGCTGCTCCAGTTGGTCACTGCCTCTGGTATGTCTGCCACAAAACAAATCTTGAATGCTATTTTCACTTTTGTTGTAAAAATGAAAATTCTCTTTTAGTTAGTGAAAACAAGTACTAATGCAGGTCTCCTATAAAAGCAAAAGGGCATAATGTGAACTTTCAAAAAGCAGGGGGTACCTTCCTACCTTAGTAGCGTCCCCAACCCAGACTGACCAAATGCAGGAGTCTGAGGGTTGGGCCTACACCTATATGTTTTTTATCTTCCAAAAAATTATTTTATTAATGCTTAATTAAAGTTTACTATTAGTTTTAATTGTCCTGTCAATGTTACATTGACATAAGTATTTTAAATCTACCTCCCTAACCCAGGTAATAACCTAACGGAATTGGGTTCAGAACCACTAACATCACCATGCAAGAGAACCACTGGTCATAAAGGCAGCCTTTCTGAAATCAAAAAATAATTTTAAAACTTTATTTAAAAGAAAAAGCAAAAATTATAGTCCATGTTCAAATAACTATTTTCAATTTTAATTCCCTGGAATGTAGGAAAATATGGCAAATGTGTTTGCATTACCATAATTCAAGGCATGCTTTCAAGGTGTCCTCAGAATGTGCCTAACTAAAGATCCTAGAGAAAGTAAATGAGCCCATCTTGACCATAGCCTCAAGGCAAGGCCTCCAAGCCCTTGCAAGGTGACAGCTAGAGTTTCTTAGGCATTGCTCAGAAGTCAAATATTTCTTTCCTTATTAAATTTATCTATGATGTTCAAAAGAGTCTAGGTATCTCAGAATTTTTATTTTGACTTCTAACAATTTTCATTCAGTTGCTCCCAGCAGGTACATAAAGCTCTGTTGCCTCCAGAATCCCTACGGCAGTATCACAAGATGTAGGAGAGCTTTCAGAGGTGCAAGAGGTACAGAGCCTCCCATAAATGGTGCTCTCAGTTTTAGCCTGATGATGAAACCTTTAGATCTGCTTTTAATTAATTCTCTTTCTGGCTAGTAGTTCTTCCATTTTCTCTTTGATTTATTGGTTTTATAGATGGACCATGTCTCAGAGTATTGAAGTTGGAAGGAACTTCCTCCAATGCTTATATTTTTAAGTTGAGAAAACCATGGCCCAAAAAGGATAAATGATTTGCTCACGATCACATAACTTGATGAGGCAAAACTTTTCTCTTGCCTTAGAGGTCATTTTTCTTTTCATTATCATCAAGACACTCAAGCCATCAATCCACAGTCCGCAGGGCATGTGCATTAAGTTCTAATTGTGGTGACAATTGGCAGTGATTCAACCACACCCTCTTGTCCAGTTATCATGTGACTGGTGATACATATCTCAGATATCTGCTGTGACGTATTGCAAGCATTCAGACTGGATCGTGCTGGGCAGTAAGCTAGGAAAAACTGAACCTTTAATACCACCCTTGTTGACAACACACCTTCTTAAGAGTAGGTAGCCTTAGAGTAGAAAAGAAGTAATCTTAAACGTACCCTAAACTGCATGTCAAACTGCTCACCTCAAAATGCCAAGTGAGAATTAAATAATTCAGTGTGCATAGGCTCTGTCTATATGTTATCAATCATTTATGTGTTTCTATATTCAGGCAGGTGCCAATATATGGATACGATATAGTTTAGATTACTTGAAAGACTTGGTATTCATAATTCTGTATCCATTTTTGTAAGAGAAAAGATAATGGGATATTACTGCACTAAAGCCTACTTGTGACACTGATGGTTCCAGGAAGCCTAACTGTTATGGACTATGTTGGGTTTCTCTTGTCCCCCACCCCAAATCCCTGATCCATTAATTGAAGTTCAAATTCACAAACAATAGTTTAGAGATGGGACCTTTGAGGAGGTGATGATTAAGATTAAATATGGTCATCAGGGTGGTGCCCAAATTTCACAGACCTGATAACCTTATAAAAAGAGGAAGAGACACCAAAGCATTCTCTCTGCCTTATCAAGACGCAGCAAAAAAGCAGCTGTCTGAAAGCCAGGAAGAGGGTCCTTACCAGAACCTGAACATGCCAGCGACCTGATCTCAAACTTACAGCCTTACTATATTGTAATAAAACAAATATCTCTTGTTTAACCCAACCAGTGTATGGTACTTGTTATAGTGGCCAGAGCAGACTGGCCACTAAAGGTTATTCTAAAATACCTCTCAGAACCATAGGGATTCTGTGGGCATGGCATTTCAGGCTGGACAGCGCAGCACAGGAACACCAGGTACTCTCTGCCCTGGCAGGTGCAGAATTAGTAACAGTAATGTACTCTGGCAGCCATTCATATGCAGAGTATTTGTTGAAAAATGAAAACACAACTTACACAAAATGTTAGCATACATTCATCCAACAAATACTTTTTGGGCATCAACTATGTGTTGGGCTTATAGGTGCTAGGGACATAGTAGTAAACTGAACAGACAAAACTCCCTGCTCTCAGAGAGATGATACTTTATTGGGGAAGACATGATAAAATAAATAAGTAAAACATATGATATGCTAGATAGCATTAAGTGCTAAGAGAGTTAAGGACTAGGAATAATTTTTATAGAGATGTCAAGGGAAGTCTCACTAAGAAGGAGCCGTGGAGTAAAGACCTAAAGGAGATGAGGGAAGGAGTCATGTGTATATAAGCAAAAGAACAGGAAGGCAAATGGTCTTGAGGAAAACAGCAGTAAGGGTGGTGTGGTAGAGAGGAAATGAGGTGAGAGTTATGGGGGTGGTGCAGAGCTTGTATACCATTCTGGTGATTTCGTCTTCTACTCTGACCAAAGCAGCATGATCTGTTTTACATTTTTAAAAATCTGCCAGGCTGCCGTGTAGGCAGTGCTGCTGTGGAGTAAAAGCCCTGGGGTACATGCTGCATTCATGTCTGAGAGCTGCTGTAATCATTACCACAAATGGGTGGATTGCAGCAACAGACTCTTATTCTCTCCTGTTTCTGGAAGCTGGAGGCCTGACATCACAGGTGTCTGTCTTCAGGGTTGACTTCTTGGAGTGCCTCTTATGGACAATCTGCCCCATGCCTTTCTCCTGCCTTCTGGAGGCTGCCTGCAATCCTTCTCATTTCTTGGCTTGTAGTTACATCTCTCCTATCTCTGCTATTGTCTCCATATGATCTTATCCCCATGTGCGTGGTTCTGTGTCTCTGTGTCTGAATCTCCCTCTCCTTTCTCGTACAAGGACACCAGTCATTAGGTGTGGGGCCCACTTGGACCCAGTATGACCTCACCTTATCTAATTACATCTGCAAAGACTCTATTTCCAAAAAAGGTTCCACACTGACAGATTTTGACAAATATGAATTGAGGAGAGGGGTATTATAGTATTCACTACACATACCTACTGCTAAAACACTGCATTCAGGTTTATAATGTGAAAAAAACTCAGTTTGCTTTTCTAAGTTGAGATATGATTGACATACAACATTTTATTAATTTCAAGTGTGCAATTTAAAGGTTTGCTATGTGTATATATTGTAAAATGATCATCACAATGAGTCTGATAAACATCCATGACCATATGTACATAGTTACAATTTTTTTCTTGTGATGAGAACTTTCAAGATCTGTTTTCTTAGCAACTTTCAAATATGCAACACGGTATTATTAACTAAGGTCACCACGTCATATGTGACATTCCCCTTACTTAGGCAATAGTGAACTTGGGAAGAAAGATAGTTTGAAGTATCAGATTCAAAGGGATAGGTAGAGAGCAAGAACCAGATCACAATGGAAGCAGAAACTAGAACGATTCCCTGAAACTATGATCTGCAGAAAATAGAGTCTGTTACAGAGATCTAGGCTATGCTCCAGACACAATTTGAGAACATTTAAGAGGTTGTTGACTGAAGTCCCTGCCTAGAGTCAGAAGATTTTCACCTCATATTTGAAGCTTGGAAAGCAAAGAATATTTTTTAAACCATCTTAAGAGATTTCACTAGAGAGAGATGGCAATTGATATCAGAAAACTTTTCATCTGTTTGTGGGAAAAATTATACAAAGCACATTGTTTATTTCTATTCAATACAGTTCTAACTCCAGAGTAACTTGATTGTCAACAATCTTTTTGTAATCTTTATAAAGTTCCAAGTTAACAAACCCCTCAGGTAGTGTGTATAGGGAACAAGGTAGGTAATATCTAGGTGTTCAGTCAATATAAATGTTGTCCCCTTGCAAAATTCTTTCATCAAAAGAGTTCCTATTTTTAAGGAATTTTTTTGGGGGGACAGATCTGGATATACTCCTCTCTATCTACTTAACACCATAATGATTTGTAGGTAAGATAATAACCTGGTTCTATTGTCTTTGAAATAACAAATCATGAATAGTTCTGTTTTTCTGTGGACATACTCCCGATAAATGAAATTGGGACAAGAGTGAAGGCAAGTCAACTGATATATTAATGTTTCAGTCTAGAAAAGGGAAGCCAGAAAATTCAGTATGTGACTTCATTACAAAGGTAAAGTGCAATGGTTTTGGGAGATGCAATATTTCCTTCTCAGCTTTGCTAGAGCATATACCAGCAATGGGGTTCTAGTTCTGGAATTCCACTGATTCTGGAATTCTGGCAAAGGTCCCCCCAGATCCCATAGTGCTCCCTAACCCCATAGTGCTATGTGGGAAGGCACACTAGAGACCAGGCACAGCTGTTTCTCAGTATTATAAATGTTTAGCAAACTATTCATGAAAGCAAGAAAATTACAAAATTCTTTGAAAATTACTCGAGTTCTGATACTATATCCATACATATCCATATACATAAAACTTTCAGCATTGTGTGTGTATAGATACATAAATACATGATACATATGTATTGCTGTATGTAATATTCTTAAAAATTAAAGCTCAGCTGAAGCTTCTTTGGCATTTTGAAAAGACAGCGTCTTACTTTACACCACTAACCCTGAGAGAGCCTTG
Source organism: Galemys pyrenaicus (assembly GCA_019455555.1). Taxonomy (NCBI): domain Eukaryota; kingdom Metazoa; phylum Chordata; class Mammalia; order Eulipotyphla; family Talpidae; genus Galemys; species Galemys pyrenaicus. The sequence goes on along the minus strand of JAGFMF010011380.1, from coordinate 8,986,970 downwards.
GCCGACTCCCTGGTGAAAGTTTATGAGGTTGTTCTTGTAGGCCTATAACTAAGTAAAACTAAGTCAAGCTAAGTCAAACTAAGATAGCTTGACTTAGTAAAGGGTAAAGGGTGCCTTTACCCTTTTAGAATTTTCCCCAAATATCAGCAGCTGAAACTGGGCATACCAAGGGGATGCTTTATTGACACAAAAAGCCTTTCATTATGGTTCTCAAAGATATTTCTGATGTGTGGATTTTTTGTTATTAAAAGTATTTTTTCTTACATCAAAGTAATTTTGTACACAGGAAATGTGGTATATAAGGACACGAAGCATAACTTTGGCACAAATGATCTTCCAGATGGGATGAGAACACCTGAGCTATTCAATACAAACCCACATTTCTAATACATGACATAATATTTCATATTTCAGTGTTATATCCTTCCGGGTTTAAGACTTCATCCTACATTACGTGTGGAGATTTTCTTTAATCCTATTTCTTAACGAAAAAAGAAACTATTAAGGAGATAAAAAGTTTAGCGTTTTTAAGTGTGTGCTTTAGGGATATTGATTTATTCACTTTATACCCCTTGGTGATACAAATGAAAAAATATAGCAAGCTAACTTAGAAGTTAGCAGGGTTTTTCCCTCTTAGGCTTCTGTGTAATTAATTAGAATAACAGGGAAGCCTTTCATGAAAGTCATATCTTTAGGCTTACTCTCATCGTCTTTCATCTTAACATAAAATGTTGGTTTCTAATTTACACCCCCCATTTGCCCCCAGCAATCATGTAGGTTAACAGCCAATCAAAAAGCAAAGAGATTGTCTAATATCAAGATGATGATATAGTTCATATAAGTCATATTCCTAATTTCAAAGTACATCTTTAATTCAGGAGAAATTGGCATTATGTACAATAACTTATCCTCTTTTAACCATGCTTAATATCATTAATATTTTTATTTGTCAATAAGTATTATTGAGTTCTGATAGGGTCTTAGCTGTGTGTGTCACGTTATACTTCTCTTACGCCCAGTATAATGAGGGATCTTTCAACAAGGGCCTTGTAACTAGCGGGATGGATTAAGCAGACATATGAAAGGATCATGACAGTGGAGACTGTGATGCGCCCTTCTTCAACACTGTGGCAACCTTAGTCTTCAAGGGCAGTCCTTTTCCCAGAATTGCTCTCAGAAAAAGACTGTTATCCCAAGCAAGGTCTGCTCCCTCCCTGAAAGCAGTCTGCATCCAAGGACTGATTATTAGGGAGTGGGTTCTAAAACCCCAGGTTCTTGCCTTGAGGCAAAATAACTCAGAACCATCCCAGCTCCAGACTACCCTGTGAGTCACTTCACCATAGGTGTTGATACCACAGGGCACTTCCCAAAGTATTTCCTGCACACAAACCTGTCTCAGAGTCTGTTTTCATGGGAGACTTAGCTACAGCAGCATCAAATGCTGATATGTGAAATTGTTTAGGGCTTTCTCTGGCACCATAGGGAATGACCTCTCACAACTTCCTCTAAAAGAGGAGTTGGACTAGATTTTCAAAGTAACTTTTATCTCTGAAAGTCAGAGGTTACTATCACAGTAAGCACTCAATCTTGATTGTTCTTCTAAAAATTGTAATTAATATCAACTGAAAAGCACAGGAATCAAAAATCAGTGACTTGGAATCAATTTCTTAAATCAATTACTAACTTGTTCAGCAATACAAAATAGCTTTTCCACCAAATATTCATTTGATAAAGATACTGTTTTAAATGATCTCTATTCTTACTTTAACAACTTTCAGTTCCTTTCTTTGTGTAGGTTTATAGGAGCACAGGTAAATTCACTTATATAACTCCTCTCTGTGTGCAATCAAGTAACTGACTGCAGAGAGGTTGGTAGAATTCGTAAGGAATCATGCATTTCTCAGTTTCAAACAATACCACATTAATATTTTTAAATGGTGGATTTTTAAAGGAAAAGGGAACTTTAAGACAATGAAGATAATTTGGAAAGAAGTATAACCATTTATTAAATGAAATCTATTCAACAAATTATGATATATGATCCCACTACATTTTTAGTCTGTTAAAAATAAAAACAAATAAACAAACAAAAAATCCAAGATGGAGTCCCTCATGCGGGGCCAAAGGAAGGGTACCCAGACATTATACCTATGTATTTCAACTTCAACTTCTTGAATATCTACAGGTATTTTCCCAAACATCTAATCCTAAACCAATCAATCTGGAGTTGACTAATCATACATAAGACTCCCCTGCATTCTCCAGGGAAGGTAGATTTACTTGAAATATTCTTCTGCTGACTACCTTGTTCTACCTTTTCTGTCTATAGATACCCTCCATTTTGTGTGAGCCCTTACAGCACTAGGACGGGATGCTGCCCAATTAAAGCCAGTTAGTTCTCTAAATGTGTGGATTTTGTTTTCTTAACAATTCCCAACTCCTTTGTGTCTTGTTTTATCCTCTGAGATTATTTTTATTTTGTTATTTTATAGTTATTGTTAAAGCCAGTATGGCAGGTGCCTTAAGAGAACTTATACTCCCTCTGAGAGAAGCAGTATTAGTTACTGCCACTAACGCCAGCACATTCTCGACCCTAAGGTGAAGTTTTTTTACAAATTCACTTTGTCTTTCTATTTTCCCCTTCCTATACTGTTTTATATGCCCAACTTTTTGGTTCTTCCTTCTGCATCTTTTCCTGTAATGGCATACTTTGGGCCCACACTTGACTGCTGTTTATTTTTACTGCTTTAATTCCCTGTCTGCCTGCTGACTCCATCGCTTGCCTGAGTATTGCTGAATTCACTCTCCAATGCCCACATGAGCATTTGGGCTTCCTTTCCCTGGTCATGTGGTAAGGTGTGGGGTGGTGAGGTATGATACAGTGAGTGTGGTATGACAAAGCGTGCTATGGTGAGGTATGAGGAGACAAGTGAACTACACAGTAAGGTGTGTTGAAATAGTGTGAGATGTGACTATTGTTCTAAGTGACTCCAGCACAGTGGAGGAAATATAACCTGTTTTGGGAAATCTATTATTGGCCAAAAAGGCCTAGCTTTCTGGTAATACAGTCTACCAGTTGACCCTGGAAAGCAAACACATTCTGTAATCTGTCTTCCTAACATAGGAAAATAGGTTGGATTACCTAACATCTGACATCCTGTCACTGTGGCAACTGCCCATCTTAACAACATTTTACTTTCAGCCTGCTCCTACCAGGAGGTGTGCGTGCAGACTTTTGTCAAAAGCTTTTTGAGGAGATCTTTGCAAAAGGAGTTTTTCCCTTATTACCCCCTAAATAAAATTGATAAATGAAAGAGAGTAAAGAAATACTTAAAAGCTTACACAATTTCTACATATTTTTCCCAAGTTTATCTTCCAGTTTACTGCTACTTTATACATTTTTCACTGCTTTTACTCCCAATCTCATCTATACATAAGATTTGCATGTAAGGAAGAGAAAGTTAGTTTTCAAGAGAATAGGCTATGCATTTAATTTCTGACAAAATTGAAAGAGGGCACAGAGATTTTGTTACTAGGAGGCAGAGGGCTAGCAAAGCAGATATTGTATTATCATGAAAAACCTTAAAGCTGTTAAAAGTTAGATATAAGTTCTGGCCCAATAGCTAAACCCCCAAGTAACATGCACAGAGGAGACCCTCAGTGACCAAAAATTACCTTAGGTTCATTAACATGCACTGTCATACTAAAAATCTCTGCCCAAGGGAGACTTAGCTTCTATTTCCAATACATGCAGAAGCATGATTTGGTCATGAAACAGTGTGTCTGAGCAAACCAAGATTCCTCCCCCACCCTTCCTAACTCCCTTATAAAAGGAGAGAGAGTGCTTTGAGACCAATCTCCCTGTCTCTCAACTTGACCCTTTACCATGATCAGTCAGCTTGTTCTGATGTATCAGCAGATTCACACCAAGCAAGGAACCTCTTGAGATCAATAACAATTTTTCACACATTCCCTGTATCTACATAGGCATATTCTTCCTATTAACAACATTTGTTGTGGTACATTTGTTACTATTGTTAAGGGTACATTGACAAATCATTATCACCCAGAATTCAGAGTTTACTTTACAGGTTCATTCTTGGTGTTATACATTGTTGCATGGTTTGGACAATTGGACAATGACATATTCATGTATCATGCAGAGTATTTTCACTGACCTAAAAATCTTCTGTGCTCCACCTATTCATCTTTTCTTCTCTTCTTCCTTCTCCACATTCCCTCCCCAACCCCTGATCATTTTACTATCTTCATAATCTTGCTTTTCCCAGAAAGTCATATAGTTGGAATCACATAGCATGTAGTCTTTTCAGACTGGCTTTTATCACCTAGCAATATGTACTCAAGATTTCTACAATTATCTTCATAATTTAATAGCTTATTTCTTTTAGCACTGAATAATAGTCCATTGCTTGGATGCATTATAGTTTATCCAGTCACCTACTGAAGGACATCTCATTGTTTCCAAGTTTTGGCAATTATGAATGAAGCTGCTAGAAACAACTGTTTTAAGTTTCTGTGTGGACATAAGTTTTCAACTTCTTTAGTAAACACCAAGAATTCAGATTGCTAGATTATATAATTAAGTATATTATAGTTTTCTAAGAAACCGTTTTTCAAAGTGACAGTACCATTTTGCATTCCTATAAGCAATGAGTTCCTGTTGTTCCACATCTCAGAGTATGGTATTGTCAGTGTTTTGGATTGTGGCCATTCTGTTAGGTATGCAGTAGTATCTCATTATTGTTTTAACCTGCATAATGTTTAATATTTAAATTTTGTCTCCTTCTAGCATCTCTACAGATACATTTTAATTCACAAAATAAAAAATATTTTAAAGGGATCTTTAACATGATTGAATAGGTGAAGTTTAATTATTGAAAGTCTAACTAAACAGTAGAACAGCAGATATGTATTTTGTGTCTTAACCATCCAGAACTTTAGAATCTGATTCTTAGATGCTGTCTTCATTCAAATTATCTATTGTTGACCTAGGCAGTTTCTTAGGCAGTCAAAATAGGTAATTTGTTCAACACCTTAGCCTTGTAGTTTAGTTAAACGTGTCAAGTCAGTCAACTTCATATTTAAATCTAGCTCTGTTCCTGATGGTTGTATGACCTTAGGCAATTATCTGCCTTACCTAGAACCTTTAAAGCATTATGGTTGCACTGCCTGGGTCAATCCAGTTATAATTTCAGCCTGATTTCCTTGCCCCTATAACTAGGCAATCAGCTCATCCAATTTGATTTAGCACAACTATAAATTTATGACATCCAATTTATGAAATCAGACACTCCCCATAACACTGTACAGTCATCCTGTGTCTTTCAACAGCCACCCACCTCCATCCTAAATTTCTAAACAATGCTTCCAAACCTTTACCATTTCCTTCCTTTCCCCTCTCTCTCCTCCCACACATCAGCAGATGGGAACTCCCTCAGTCTCTTGCCCTTCTTCTATCAGACTATAGATTTCTCTTCATTTTCACCTATCCTTCCCTCTCATTTTATGTTCCACCACCTATCAAAGTCAGTCTTCATTTATCTGTTCTATACTGTATTCACAATGTAGTAATTTTCATTTTACACCTACTCTTGCTTTTCAAAATGTCCATTATTTTTATATATTCAGGCCAAATAGTTTTAAGTCTGAGGTCAATAAAAGAAAAGTGATGGAGCGAGAATGGACATTTAGAATTTCTTTTTATTTCACTTTCCAAAGAGAAGACTGAAAGAGGACTCAAAAATATCTTTGAAAAGGTATAATTTCCATTTTGCTTTTTGTCAGAAGACAGTTTTTCATCAGTCCTTCAGGTCTTAGCTCCTTCACATGGACTTCAGATGAGGTCATGGGGCAGCACCCACAGGTCTAGATCAGGATGGGGTGTTCAGTCTTTCAAGTTTTCATGAGAATGGATCCTGACTACCTTGCTATGAATAGCACAGCTCACGCAGTAATGTTGCTTCATGCACAGTCTGGGAAGCATACAGGCATCAAACACATGCTTAGTACTTGCCCCTGATGGCTGAGGCCTCCATTATGTTTTGAATGATGAACTTCTAAATGGCCTTGTCCTTGAGCACACATTGGGTACAGCAGTGAATAGGCTGCATGTGGCTGCTGCCCGTTTTGGCATGACCATTATTCCTTCTTTTCTTGGTCATATTAAAAAAAAAGAACCTGAGCTTAAAATCTTGAATGGATAATTGCAGAGGTTAAGACTGACTCAAGAAGCCAGAGACATCCTAGTTTTCAATTCTACCTCCACCATCCATAAATTGGGTAAGCTCTCTGTGTCTCCAAAGGTATACCTGGGATATTATACCTGCTTACAGGTTTGTTGTGAAAATCAAATGAATGAATGCATAAAATTCTTGGGATAGTGCCTGGCAAGTAGGAAGTGCTTTGTAAAAGCTGGTTTAAACTAACACCTCTATGAAACACATGTACCAGGAGAACAGGAACTCTTGTTTCAGGCAACTACCCTGCAGCCAATATCTAGAAAACAGCAATAAATATTTACAGTTGAGTTTATTTAAGTTCATCAAATATTTACGAATACTTGTGATATGCCAGACAGACAGTAGGTGAGAATTAGGCCCTATCATAAAGAGTTGAGGATGGACAGGAAGATAATACTCTCTGGCCATTGTTGTTTGCAGATACTGTTCCTTCTGCCTGGAACACCCCCCTCTTCTACCCTACCACCACTTCATTTTCTGGTTAATTCTTACCATTTTTCATACCTTTTAAATTCTTAATTCAGACATTATATCCTGGAGCATAGCTTTCCCGATGCTCCATTATGGAACCTTCTGTAGTCCATGTGCAAACTCCTGTCAGAATCTCAGCAGATGGTAAGTTGTCTGTCTCCTCTCACTGATTAGACTGAGCAACTAGAGATCAGGAGGAGTATCTTAGCTCTATGGCCTTAGTGCCCACCCCAGTGCCTGTACGTGACATGTGGTATAGAAATTGACAATGATTAAAAAAAAAAACAAAAACGTGGTAATCTTCAAGAGAGGACTTTCTCTGAATGGCTATGCCATAGCTTTAAGAAGCAAATCATTTACTGCATATGATGTACTGTGCCACACTGCAAATCATTTTAAAATGGCATAAACCAAACTTTGTTTCTTTATCCTTCCCAGGTACTAAATTATTTTGAAAGTTACATAAAAGGATATAGCTAAGTTAAATGGTGAGAAATGAAAATAAAATGTCACTGTTATCTCAGTGAGGTAACCATGGAACCAGTAACACTAGTCCAAAGAGCTTGACAGACAAATGTAAGACAGGAGTCATTTTTACACAGTAGCATTGATTTTACTCCTTTAAAAAAGCATGGAGGGAAAAGAGAAATTTCCTCACATCAGCAGCATCTTGTAGACTACCTTCTAAAGTGATAAAGACATTAGAATGTCTCTGGTTGCTATGGAGAAACAGTAGATATTAATCAAAGTAAGCAAGTGGTTTTGGCTAATGTTTAAGGATTATGTGCCACGGTAATACAGACTGAGGTTTAGGGTTATCTAAGATTCAAGTGTCCAGGCTTCCTTCTGACCTCATTACCGTATCAACTCATTTTCCTCCAGAATACACTGAGGGAATAATTTAGTAAGAAGGACTAAAAATGCGTCCTACAGGAAAAGTTTTCAAGTTCCCTTACCAGTTCTTCTTTACATTCTGGTGATCTTTGCTGTGCTCCTTCAAGGGTGACTCCCACTGCAGTGTGAAGGGTGATTCCTGCCCTTACCTGTATAACCTCAGCAACAAAGGGTCAGGATTCACTTGCTTTCCTAGCAGCTTGTTGGGAACCAGTGAGTCCATTGCCATTAGGGTAAAAATGACCCAGAGTTTCAACACATGGTCCTGGGAGGAATGCTTGTATTTTATTTATTTATTTATTTTAAAAATTTATTTATGCATCCAAGGACTGGGATACAGGCCAGAAGTGTGGGGTTAGAGGATCCACCAGAGACATAATGGGCAACAGAACAGGCAGATCGACTGAAATACACTACTGAGGGGAGCAGTGGGGAGACAGGAGAGGTCTGCTGCACCACGTGTTCTGCTTCATAGTGTATTGCTTAACCCAATGCGCCACCAAGGAGGCCCCAGGCATGGTAGTATTTTAATAGACGAAGTCTTAATCTAAGAAAATTAATTCCTGATTTTCTAAATTTCAGTTATCAATAAGCAAGAAGTGGGAGGGGTTTTGGGTATTACCCATGGCAGTTGCTACTCCACCTACTTAGATGACTTATGTATATTAAATCTCCATTTCTTTTTTTTTTTTAGATTAAAAATAGTCTCTTCCTTCTTCCATAAGAAATTGCCTAGGGGGCCTCCCTGGTGGTGCAATGGGTTAAGCAACGCACCATGAAGCAAACCACAGCTACTGCAGCATGAGTTCAATCCCTGATGCTGGCCAAAGAGGTGACCTACATGGCACAGCTGACCTCTCCTATCTCACCTGCTGCTCCCTTCAGCAGTGTGTTTCAGTCAATCTGCCTGCTTTGTTTCCCACCCTGTCTCTGGTGAATCCTCTCATCCTTAACACCTCTGGCCTGTACCCCAGCTTTGTGTGCATAAATAAATAAATCTTTTTTAAAAATTGCCTAGGGTTATGGTCCTTAAATACAATGCTTTGAGAAAAACCACAATTAGGAAAGCCTCAGAGTAACCTTTTATGGAAATACCTTATATTATCTAAAGCTATCAAAAATTAATATGGTTATAACCTCCCACACCCCAAATCAGAGCAGTGGGAAAGTGTTTTGAATTTAACTGTCTTTCCCTAGCTAAAGTCATCCTGGAAAAATCCCAGCATTCAATCAAGTTTAGACAAGACTTTTTTGGTTGTTGTTTAAGATTGCTGCAATGGTTTCACATTAGCTTTCTTGTCCCTTTCCAAATTGTTTACAATCACCCCTCCCTCCCCAGGGGTTTTGGAATGAATCATCAAATTTTCTTTTTCAAGTATACTATTAAATTAGGCTACAGTCTGGAAGCAAACATTTGTTCTTACAAGCATTTTTTTCATGTCATCAGCTGTAATGGAAACCAGAAATTCAGTAGACAGGTCTTATCTCCAACAAAGCAGAAGCCCATTCAGGCCCACACTTAACACTATTGTGCACCACTTGGGCAAGTTTTTAAAATCTTATTAAAGAGTTGCAGAATTAATGCTAAAATTAGAAAATGCCAACTTAAAACTTGTATAAAAGTCCATAATTTACTTTGATTCAGAAGAAATATATGTCATTCATATTAAGTAAAAAGTTAAAAAACAACTTCTGTGAATCTCAATCTTATGTAAGATGCCTTTAAAGGACATCCACACATTAAAATAAACAGTCTTTCAAATTTTGGCTTCAAGAATTTAGAGAGGCTTTTAGTCCATTTTTTATTTCAGGAAGTACCAATTGTTGAATGTAAAAGTACAAAGTTATCATAATGACTACCATTCAGTGACATGTCATTATGAAAATCAAACTTTTACCGAAAGATGTAAATGAGATGACATATGTAAAAGCACCTAGCAACAGTCAAGTAATAATGCTATCACTACACCAGTGACTAGAGATGTAGCAAGTAAAACAAAACACACAAAACCCTTTCTTGTGGAGCCTGCATTACTGGAAGGGTGGGTGAGATAGATTAGAAATAAAATAAATGGACACATACTTAGAGAAATACTGTTTAAAAAAACAACAGAGTAAGGAAGGAGACCAGTAAATGGTGGGATGGGTAAGATATCATCCTTTAAATAGAGGGTCAGGAGAGGGGCATTTAATAAGGTCATAAAGGAGGTGGGACTTCTGGAAAAGAGAACTCCAGGTAGAGGGTCTACAAGAGCAAAGGCTCCAGGCAGTAGTACCTGGTATGGTTAAGAGGCAGCAGAGTCCAGTGTGGCCAGGGCAGGAGGTAAATCAGCTAAGACCTTGTGAAGGCTTTGGTATTTACTTTGAATGAGGTTGAGAGCCATTGGAAGATTTTGAATAGATAATTGATATGATCTGACTTAAATCTTTAAAAAATTATTTTGGCTGCTGTTTTGCAAATTGATTTAAAGAAGGCAAGGATAGAAGCAGAAACACTAGCTGGATACAAACTGGATATTACAAAAATAGTTGTTTATGTAGATTTCATTGCCATAATAAGTTCCCCCCCTTTTTTTAACATTCCATCTTTTAAAAAATGTACTTCCTTATTTTCTGTGTATTTGGGGGTTTTAGTATATTCAAATTATAAAGCAATATAATTGCATTTCTCTAAAACATTGAATTCATTTCAGACTTTTCACCATCAAATCAAACTGTTCTCTCATGTGACTTCTTATCCTTATTTTGGGAAAATGGCTAAAAAATAGCTAATTCTCCACGAACAGAAATGACAAATCAACAGAAGGAGTCAAGCATTGCCCTGATACTGTTGGGGGAAAGGATCTCCTGAACAAACTCTACAACCAGGTTTTATAGAAACCACTCCCACCTCAGACCTAAGAGATCCAAGACACCAAGGAGTACAAATCCCATAATGTCATCACTACGGAAGGGAGGATTGCTGGGCACAGAGGGTGGAGTTAAGCAGCCAGGTTTGGTTTATTAGCAGACATGTGGGCCTTGGGGGTGCTTCACCCACTTTCAGCATGCTATTGGGGTTCCAGATCAACAACAGAATTGGTAGGAGGCATTCACCAATTTATCTCTCTTTCTCCCTGAGTTATTCATTTCTTCATTTCCCCTTTTATAAATGAAACTTTTGTTAACCTTTTTGTGTATATCTGTGCTTAAGTTTCATTATAAGTCCCTTTTAAGCACGTGGGTGAGGACCACAGTCAGGCCAACCCATTTCACATTGGGGCTGCCCTGTAATAATATCAATAGCTAACATTTTGGGGTGTGCTGTATACATATGAGGCACAATGTGAAAGTGGTCAACATAATACTCACTTACTTTTCACAATAACTTGCTAAAGCAGGTATTATTGTCATTTCCAATGTCACAGAAGGGGAGAAGTTAGTCACTTGAGGTTACACAGCTTGTAAATGACCAGAGCTGAAAGTAATGGGCATTCCATATTTTTTATCAAAAACAAGAGATAACCCAAAGAGACCTAATCTCCCATCTTGAGGAACTAGAAAAGAACAACAACGAAAAAATCCCATTACTTTCAGCCACATTCTACTTCTATTGCCTCTCAGCCAACAATAAGAGGTGAGAGGCAAGACCTTAGGGAGTTTTTCAGGGGAGCAGGTGGATTTTGACTGGAGAGGGGCACACTAAAGTAACTTTGGCCTACTTGGTCTCAGAAGGGAATGGAATTGAAAGACAAAAAGAGTAGAAACTAGGGAATAATATATGTCCACATTGTCCATAGGATAGAGCACTGAGCTTGTTGGCTCAGGCATCCTGCCCATTAGCAAGGAGTACATTCTACTGAAAACAGGACATTATGGCACAGGTTTTTCTGAAGAGTGACTAAAACACCCCTTTAATTTTTTGTGCTAGTTAATATACAAATGACATTGCTGTTTATAAGTAGCCTTTTGAGAAGGCAGTTTGCTTGAATGCATACCTCCCCCACCTCCTCCCATCCTCCCATCCCCCCATCTCCCAGTGCCCTGTTTTCTTTTCCCATCCCCACTGTACTGTCCAGAGCTTTATCAATCCTGGGGCTGGATGCCAAGGACTGTACTAAAAGTGCCTGCCTACAACAAACAGCCAGCTCGCTTTCTCTACACACCATCATTCCAAGTGACTGTTCAGAGTTGTTTACAACATAATATAAATTTATTTGGGGAAAGACTTTTTAGTTATTTTTGTGTCATGATTCTCATTAATTAGGCATCTCCCATCTAAGTGAAGTAATGTAATTAGTACATTTTGGTACAGAAATTTAATTTATCATTTTGCTTTCTTGATCTGTTGCATCTCAGGAATGCATGATTCCTATCTTATTTGCAATACGAGGTAGGGAAAGCTGAGGTGGTGGACATTTATATTTAATGTCATTAATGTGGCATGGATTCTTGCTATAACTTAGTGAGAAGATGAATTTGGAGTTTAAATAAACTGGTAACCGACAATATTGGAAAAATACCAGTTTTCTCAGCTGTTTCTTTTTTTGAACAGACTCTTCATCGGGTCTTTGTCTTCCATCTGACTCTTTAGAATGCTTAGCACATTATTTTTCTCATGTAAACCTTTGCTATATCACATATACTTTGTCTTTGTGTGCTATAGGTTTATATTTATTTTACTTAACAACCCTTTCTGTTTAATATAATAGTTGCTTGCAGAGAGAAGTAGTGACCAGGGAACAGGAGAGAAAAGAAGAGTTTATTCCACAGTCTTTACTAATTACTATTATTTGAAATCTGTACAGTATTTTGAATTACCTATTCAAGTTCTATAACTGACTTACTTTAAAAAACTATCTCAGATTAAAAAAATTTAATTATATCATTTATATAGGGTCAAAAGCACCATATTATTTAAGAACTTATTTTTTTAATTAGAAAAATAAACTACTCTGAATAAATACTGTTTTAAGAAAATATTCCTTTAAAATGATCTATGCAAACACTATATGATTTTACTTACATGTGGAACCTAAAAATAAAAATTGAGCTCATAGATAAGAACAAATTGTCAGAGGTGGGGATGTGGGAGATGGGCCAAATGGGTAAAGGGGATCAAAAGGTAAAGACCCAGGTATAAAATAAGTCAGTTCTGGGGATTTTGTGTACAGCATTGTGACTATAATATATAATACTACATTGCATATACAAAAGTTGCTAGGAGAAGAGATCTTAAAATTTCTCTTAAGAACAAAAAAACTTTTTTATAACTATATGTGGTAATGGATGGTAAGGAGACTTATTGTGATTTTTTTTTGTAATACATACAAATATTGCATCATTGTGCTGGATACCTGATACTAATAAAATATTTTATAACAACTACATTTCAAATTTAAAAATAAATAACTAAAGCTCCATGGTAAGACAACAGCTAGCCAGGTAGAAATCTAACCTCTTCTATGTACCAGCTGAGTGTCCTTGGGTACATTCCATAAGTTTTCTCCATGACTCTTTTTTTTTTTTTTTTAATCTACAAATTGAAGGTATGATAACTCTGTTTCAGAGGATACTTGTAAAGACTAAATGAAACCCTGTGAATAAATCCTTAGCATAATAGATTCTGGATAAAGCCTGGCTACAAAACAAAACATACATAATTGTTTTAATAAAAGGTTACAATATCCTCTAAATGACTGTTAAAAGAGCCCCTATCCAAAAGATATTAAGTCTAGAAATTATAACAATATATTCTTTAAATAATATTAAAAGAGGTTTTATATAAATACTATCCTCTTCAGTTTTTATCAGTAGCAACAAAATTCAGATACAGTTGTAGATACTGAAACCATTTATCAATATTACTAAGGACAAAATGTCAACTTGCGGTGGCAAACTCAAGAAACATTTAAAGTCAAGAATAATACAAAGATGATATGATCACTTACTATTTTTTTAAAAATGTCTGAGAATACAAAATAATAAATACAAATATGTCAAGGCAAAATTAGTATTACTTGCACATATTGCTTCTTTGAAGGAACAGAAATTTATGAGAATTAATGTTGGGTCAGTAGTTTAAAAATGTTTAAAAGTCAGTAGGTTAAATACTGGAGACAACTGGAGATCCACATGCAAAAGGACAAAATTGGATCCCTATCTCACACCATATAGAAAAATTAACTGAAAATGGATCACATACCTATAAATAAGAGCAAAAATTATAAAAGTCTTAAAGGAATATTTAGGAATAAATCTCTCTATGATCTAGATTTAGGCAATGGTTTCTTAGCTATAATCCCAAAAGCATAACTGACCAAAATAAAAAATAGATGAATAGAAATTCATTAAATTAAAAACTTTTGTGTTTCAAAGGATACCATCAAGAAAGTGGAAGGACAATACACAAAATGGAAGAAAATATTTCCAGATCATATATCTGACTTTCAGAATATGTAAAGAACTAATATGCTTCAAAAAATTAAAAAAGTACTTAAAAATACCCAATTAAAAATGAGTACAAGACTTGAATATTAGGCTGGATGTACTGCAGTAGAAACCTGGCACTAATCCCCAGAATTAGTGCAGACCCAACAAAGTAAATGGGATCACCCCTACAAGGCTGCCTTAGTTCAGAGGGCAGCTGCACTTCAGAGGGTCCAGACCACTCACACTTCTGGAAACACAAAAGAAGCAAAGCAGATGACCAAAAAGCATACACACACATACAAAAATTTAGATTCACTGAGCATAATCCCTTCACGCTCCATCCATGTTTCTGTGAATGGCTCTAGTTTATCTTTATCACTGAATAATATTCCGTTGTGATATATACCACATTTTCTTGATCCAGACATCTATTTTTGGGCATTTAGGCTGATTCCAAGTCTTACCTATTATAAATAATGCTGCGATAATCATAGGGGTGCATGCATTCTTTTGAGTTAATGTTTTTGTGTCCTTTGGGTCAATCCTTAGAGGCAGGATTGCTGGGTCATATGGCAGCTCCATTTTTAGTAAACTGAGGAACCTCCATACAGCTTTCCATAGGGGTTGGACCAGTTCACATTCCCACCAGCAGTGTAGGAGTGTTTTTTTCACCACATCCTCACCAACATTTGTGGTTGCTAGTTTTTTTTAATATGTGCCATTCTTTTGGTGTAAGATGGTATCTCACTGTGATTTTAATTTTCATTTCCCTGATTATAAGGGATGTTGAACATTTTTTTCATATGCCTGTTGGCTATTTTCATTTCCTCTTTGGAGAAATGTCTGTTAAGTTCTTCTTCCCATTTTTTGACTGGACTGTTTACTTTGTTTTTATTGAGTGCTGGGAGGTCTTTGTAGAGCTTTGGCAAGAATTTTTTCCCAACCAGTGGGGTGTCTCATTGTTTTGATTAATGTCTCTTTTGCTGTAGAGAAGCTCCCTAATTTTTAGCTGTTTACCTTTTCCTTCCTTTTCTTTGCTTTAGGTGATGTGTCTTTAAAGATGTTACTGAGATGTACGTCATGTAGTGTTTTGCCTATATTTTCTTCTATATATTTTATAGTTTCTTTGGTATAGTTTATAGTTTCAAAGACTTATGTCTAAGTCTTTGATCCACAATGAGTTGGTTTTTGTGCTTTGTGAGAGGTAGTTGTCTAGCTTCATTTTGGTATGATGGCCATTTTTATGTTAATTTTTCCAATCCATGAAGAGGGAATACTTTTCAATTCTTTGTATTTTTTTCTATTTCCTTTAAGTGTTCTGTAGTTGTCCATATTTTCTAGATTGTTGAACTTGTTTGTATATTAATGTTCATAGTAATCTCTAATTATCCTCTGGATTTCTAATGTGTCTATTGTAATTTCTCCTCTTTCATTTATATGCCTACTTATTTGGGTTTTCTCCCTTTTTTCCTTTATGAGCCTGGCTAGGTGTCTATTTTATCTATCTTTTTAAAGAACCAGCTTTTGGTTCACTGATCTTTTGGATTTTCTCTTTTATTTCTATTTCATTTATTTCTGCTTTAATTTTTTATTATCTCATTTCTTCTATTGGCTTTGGGATTTTTTCGTTGTTGTTCTTTTCTAGTTCCTCAAGATGGGAGATTAGGTCTCTTTGGGTTATCTCTTGTTTTTGATAAAAAATATGGAATGCTTCACGAATTTACATGCCATCCTTGTGCAGGGGCTATGCTAATCTTCACTGTGTGATTCCAATTTCAGTATATGTGCTGTCGAAGTCAGCACTAAAATGATTTTTAATAAAGGATAACAAAATTCACAAATGGAAAGGGGCTAAAGGAAAAAATAACCATTAGAAGTAAATCCTAAAGTTAGATTCTCTTTGTGGCTAAATCTCTGAATGTAAGTTTGGCTACATGGGGGCTACAAAAATAACCCTCTGGACTTTGCCAAATGATGAATTATACCTAATAAGTAACAAAAAGGGAGAGGAGAGCCTGAACATTTCTTGTAAAACCCTGTCTAAACAGTGCTATTTTTAAAATCTTACTAATGGTCATAGAGGATCTTGAAAAGTGAAAGCTAAATAAATTACAATGACAGGAATGAATTAGCAGAAAGAATCTATGATTTGGGAATTGTTTATGTGTATGATAAATCAACCCAGCATCAAAGGCCTGTTTTTCAGATGTGGCCACATAACCCCTGCTGGGGAATTCTTAAGGAATGCTGACAAACGGGTTATTTTGTTTTATTATTTATTCTTTATTTCTTCCAAGAATACGCAGACTGAAATTAGACTTTGTGTTGTTATACTTTGAAATACAAAAATAAATTTTAGCTTAATAGGAATAAAATTTGGTTCTTACTTATTGTAATACATTTAGAGATCAGTTATAATGAACGAAGAGACTGATTCCTGTGTCCCTGTGAAAGACAAACAGGCCTAAGGGAAATTTTTCTCTTCCACAAATACATGTCTCATGTGCAAAGTACATAAAGCAAGCCTGGGAGAGTCCAATAGCATACTCTATATTTTGATACTATCTACTACATTTGCCTTTTCCACCATACCTTAACCTACACAAAATATAGAGAAGTCTGCATGATTTGGTTATTATTTGAATATGATATTAACAAGACCTATTAGTGTCTTAGGTTGGGTCCCCCAGGAAATAGACTCAGATAAAGTTTTGTGTGCAGGAAGTCTCTTGGGGAATAAAGCCTGTGAGTGAGGAAAACAGAAAATAGGCAGAAGTTTGGATTTAACTGACCTGATGGGGGTTTCAGGAGATAGCATGGCTCATTCAAGTTATCTCATGTTGAGAAAAGGGGGACAGATCTTTGTACCCACTTCCCATTGTGTCTATCCCTTAGTCTCCATGGAGACGAGACCAAAACTTTGGGGAAGCTACTTCCTTCAGGTAAGTCCTTGGGAGGACTCATTGGTAGGCTATTAGCAATTAACATTCTGGGTACCCAGGGGTATAAAGATCTCCAACATGAAGGGGAATCTGGGCTGAGTGCTATGGATTGAATATTTATGTCCCCCAAATTCACAGGTTAAAACCCTATTCCCTGATATGATGGCACCTGGAGGTGGAATTTTGGGGTAACAATTAGAGTTAGAGGAGGTTATGAGGGTGTTATCCTTATGATGAGATGAGTGCCCTTATGAGAGGAAGAACACTCAAGGTTTCTCTTTGCGCATGCATGCACAGGAAAGGCCCTATGAGGACACAGCCAAGAAGAGGGTCTTCAGAAATTAGCCATGCTAGTACCTGATCTCAGACTTCCAGGTTCTAGAGCCATGAAAAGTAAATATTTATTAAGCCATCCAAGCTCTGATAATTTGTGTTGAAAGCCTGGATTTTCTAAGACACAGTAAATCACAGCAAACACTACAACCATTAACAGCCTGACTTATAGTAACATTGGGATAGTCCAAAAGTCTGTCCTACATATGGTAAATTAATAGTTGAAGGGAGACTTGACATCATTTTGTATGTTACCACTGCTCAGTAAGACAAGAAAGAGAAGGCAGGAGAATATTTGCATTCCGGTAACTGCAAGAGAGCAATGAACAAAGAACCCTGGCAGGAGACAGGTCAGATGGGCTCAGTCTTATCTCAGTTTAAATTCATAGGGGCTCTGTCACTGATTATCACACTGTTCTCTTCAACATTCACAGAGGAGGAAGCAAAAGGCTCATCTCATCAATATTATCTATAAGGTTTTTTTTTCACTTACTAGATATTAAGGACTTAGTGATTACCACTAAACCTTTGGCCATGGGAGATATGTTAATTTAATCTATAAGATACATTTGTAGAAGTCAATTAATTGAATTTGTTCAACTTAAGTTATTAATAAATTCACTGGTCTCATGATAAATTACCCATGACTGGATATCAGATATGTTCTCTTAGTAGTACAAAAGTTATAGACCCTCTAGTTCTAGCTCTCTCCTTGAAGACTATTAGAACCTTTAGCAGATTCAAATACAAACCTAACATAATGCTTCATTCTTTTTCAGCATAGTCAAGAGTCAATCCTTCTAGGCATTGAGGATGCTGTCAACGAACATGTGGGAAAAGTTTCTTACTTCCATTGAGCAGAATTACTTCTCTTGATTTCTGGTCCAATGTTTTCTATTATACTAGGCAAAGTTGGAGACTCATTTTACTGTTTTGCAAGTACCTGTCCTTTTGAGTAGGTTTATTTCTCTTCCACATTATGTGTTAATTTATTCAACAAATATTTATTGAGTAGCTTCTATTACCAGGCTCTCCTCTAAGTGCTGAATATCCTGATATGAATTAGTTTTCAAGGTGCTCACAGACATGAGCACATATACTGGTAAACAAATTTCAAATTAGCATAAGTACAATGATTGGAGAACAATGGACAGACATAGCACACAGCACACAGCAGCAATTGATTAATTCCCTCTGACATGATATCACAACTTGGATTTGAAAGGTTAATAGAGGTTTCCCAGGAAACCAAGGATGGTGGAAATAAGAATAACATATTGTAGAAAGCTACGGAGATAAGAGATAAGAGACAACCTGTACATCCTAAGAACTATATGCTGTTTGGTATTGAAGGAATCTAAATACAATGTGGATAGGAAGTAGGAAATTGATGATCTCTCTATATAATGGCCTATATTTTCCCTATGAGTTAAGAGAGACAACATTTTTTGATAATTAAGTTAGGTAGAGGCTGGGGAAACACCTTGAAGGGAGGTTTAAAAGAACTACAGTTTTATTTATAAAATAGAAAGGAATGGTTAAAAAAACACTAGGGTATATTAATAGAGTATTGACTTAATAAATTACAGTCCACCCACACAAATGGAACACCATGCAGTCACTAAAATGTATGCATTGACATCCATAGTCATGCACCATGCAGTGATGTTTTGGTTTAATAAGGACTGTATATTTGATGGTCATCTCTCTATATAGCCTAGACACATAGTAGACTATACCATGTAGGTTTATGTAATTAGGTTCTAAGGCATTTGCACAATGTCAAATCACCTAGTGATGGATTTCTCAGAATATATCCTTGATGGTAAGCAACTCATGATTGCACTGATGTGAAAAGATCTACAATTTATATTATTTAATAAAAAACAAGCAAGATGCAGAACTATGTGTACTAATTTAGATTTTGTGTAAAAGGCAGTAGAATATAAAAAAGATAATTTCTGATATGCATAAATGTCTTTGAAAAAACATAGCTGCTTTGGTTGCCCACAGAGAAAGAAGCTGGATGGTCAGAGTACAAAGGCAGGTGTTGGGGGGACAGGGGGGAACACTTTACATTAAATATCTTTACATTTTGAATATCAGAAATGTGTAACTTAGGAAATAATAAAAGTAAAATGTCTAATTTTTAAAATTAAATGCAAAAGAAAAATTTCTGAATTAAGTTCTAGCCTCATGATCCTCTGGAACCTTGTGCTTAAACCCAACTTGGGAAAATACAAAAGAAAACATTTCTTTTCAGTAGGGGGCTCATATTTGGGAAAGGTGAGGTGGGTGAATCATAGAATTGAGAACTAGAAAGTGTCTATAGAAAAATCTAACCAAGGCCATTGGCTTGGCCCCTGGTGGTCAGGGTCTCCACCTATGTCTTTGGCACATTATATTGCTCTGATTTCATCACTGCGAACTTCAAAAAGGATTCCAATTTGTTTATTGCACTTTCTGGTACAAAATCCTTTTGGTATAAAGTAAGTCAAAACAGAACTATACCCTATAAGAACTAAGAAATTAAAAGGGCACTAATTTGTTACTTAATACATCAACATATAAGAAACAAGACACTTTTATGTGTGGATTATCAAGCCAGGTTGTTATGGTGCGGTCATACCCTTTTATCTCTATCCAAATATAAAAAGAATGGATACTTGCAATACCTTTTATGTAACAGATAATGTCAGATGACAGCAATTCAAGGATGTATAAATCAAAGTCCCTGGTATCTTTCTTTACACTGAGTAATTAAGGAGAGAGATATAAAGAGAACATTAGAGTAAAATGGGGTATGTTTATCATGGAGGCAGCGGGGGTTTTGTTGGAGCCTAAAGGAGAGAGCGAGTAACTATGTCTGGAAGGATTTAGGAAGGGCTTCACTGAGGAGAAAATATGTAACCCTGTTAAGTGAGGAATTTAAATTGAGGGAGGATGAGAAAGACATTCCAGGCAAAAGCAGCAAAGTTCAGAATAACGTGGTGTCTCTGTGGGACACAAAATGGCTGGTCAGACTACAGTGTCAGGTGCTTTTTAAGGAGTGACAAGTATGGGGGATGGAAAGGCAGGTTTGGACAGAGTTATGAAGAGCCTTGTGTGCCAAACTAACAAGTTTAGACTTTGTCATGTCAGTAAAATGCCATATTCTCAGTCAACATGCTGAGAGGCTGGAACATTATCATTACTGATTAAGCCCCATTTAAGCAGGTAGCCCTTCCGTTGGCATCCATATTTTTGTTAAAGGCAGAAAAAAGAAGTGGAAGGCATGTCTGTGAATTTATTGCTGCCCTCTCCATTCTTTCTTTTTATTTTTCCTCCACTTCTAATTAGATATTGAAATCTATTATTATTTGGTCATAAATATTCTCTGTTTTTTCACAGATCAACCAACTAGAAAGGATTTACCCGTAGCCGGTACTGGACTGAGCCTATATATGCTGTCTTACTCAGTCCTCAAATGGCCCTGTTTGGTGATGGTGTAGTCAGGGTACTTGGTAGCAAACATCAGCTAACTTAAATAAAAAAGGATTTCTGAAAAGTTATCAGGCAACTTACAGAATCCATACAAAGGTGGAGGACTATGTTCAGGGGGAACCAAGGGAAGAAACAGAGCACAAAGTTGGGATCCTATTATGATTTCCTAAGACATGCCCTGCCACACCTCTTGAGTCTAATCTTACCCCAGCAGTCTCAAAGATTCTCAAACAGACCACAGTACCTTGTATCAGTACACACCCTGCCTGCTGTCCCCTCCCCCCCAGTACAGAGAAGTATGTGAGCATTAACCTGCCCTGCTCAGAACATGTGCCTATATCCTAGCTGCCAATGGCTGGCAGAGGAACAGCTTACATTGGAATTCACTCAAATTAGGAAGGATATTCAGATACTGGGCAGCAAAGGTGACAAACACCCACTGGTGTATTTTACAGATGAGGGAATAGGCTCCAAACAGGTAGTTACCTAAGTAACACAGCTAGTTAGTGGTAAAGCCAGGATTGGAGCCTGAGTTAGTTTGCCTGCCAAGCCTACAGTGCTATGCAATCTGCTGCATTGCCTTCTCTAAACCATTCCAGTTCCATTTCACAGCCCACACACCAGTCCAGGTTCCTATCACCTCATCTGCATTACTGTCTTTTACCTGGTCTCCCTGTTTTCTGCTCCCTTAAATCAGTTCATTCTCTCTGTGGTTGCTAACATAACATTTTTCAAGTACCATCTACATTATGTCAGCCTCTTGTTCAAAAATCTGTGACTCACCCCTTTGAGAGATTTTCCAGATGAATATCATTCCGTACTGATCACTCTCTCGGTAATCAGTCAAATCATGTTGCTACAGTGCCATCATGGATATATAATTTATACTATACTGTCTGGTAGTTATTAACAGTTCTAATTATTATAGCTACATGTGACTTCACTAAGGTCTTAGAGTCTGTCTTCTGCTATTTTTGTGACTCCAGTAACCAGATACATCCAATACCACCCATCAATACCTTCTCATCTTTGAATTTCAGGGCACTCTAGGATACCTGCATTACTATGATCAATGCTATCATTTGCTGAGCACTTCCTACTGACTAATTTACATTAGCTTCCCTGAAATTTCACAATTGTTTCCTATATTTCTCTGCTATATAAACTGTTTTACCAAGAGTATGTTTAAAATTGCTGATAGTGATAATAATTTGATTTCAATTTTGGGAAATGTTTAATACATTACTTCACCATCAGATACTGTAAGCTGAGATGAAAAAAGTGGCATTATTTTCTTGGATATGTAATGAGAGGAAATAGTATTTAAAGAATGCTCTCACTTTCTAGAATAGTAAAGACAGCATAAGCACTAAGTATAACATGCAAGTAGGTATTCTGCCTGGCAGGTTGCCACGAGCTTGAGGTTCCTATAGGAAAATCCCTTGCTTGGTTCCTTCATTGTCTTCAAATGGCTGAGAATATCTTTAGCAACTAATAATGCCTAGGATCCTCTAAATACAGATCCAGAACACCAAGAACTTTTTTATAAGTGTTTTTAAGTCCAGTGACTTTTTTGAAGACCTGTCATTTTCTTGAGCTTATGATATTGGAGGAGGTCACACCCACATGTAGAACACACACCTCAATGACCAGTACATTTACCAACCTCACAACTTATTTAAAGGCTACTCATATATGCTCTGGTCATTTCTTAAGTTTTAAAAGTAGGGCTAAAAATACAGAGTTGGTACTATACTCAAGAGTTAAACTTTTATTTAGGAAAACTAACCCATTATATAAATAATTGATGAACAATGGGGTAAGATGATAATTGAAGTCTGCACTGGGTATAAGAATGTTACATAGAAGAGAATAATCTACTCTTTTGGGGGTAAGGGATCCCAAAAGACCTTAAAGAAAATGAACTGCTTCTGCTGGTGTTGAGTGAGTTGTATGAGTCTATCAGACAGATGAAGTGGAAAACATTTCAGAAAAAGGGAAGAGCAGTATACATGGAATGAAAGCACAGGGAATTGTAATTGTTTGGATTCTGAAGATACGTATTTATCATTCATTCTCTCCTACCCTCCAAATTTTCCAGTCATGGGGTTGAGCATAACTGACTTAAGTCTGAACTTTAGAGATGGGTCCATCAGCATAGTCCACTCCCTTGTCAGAGTTCTCAGAGAAGCATGTCTTCCAGACCTAGATAAGTCAGCAATAGCATTCAATAGGGATGTTAGTTCAGGACAAAATATGTCCAATAAATCAGATTTTGGTTTGAGAGAGATGTGCTTACATGGGAAAACAAGTATGTTTCCATAAAGCTTTAGTTTCCATTTTATTGCCTCAAGAGGAGCCAACCAGAGGATAAGAATCACAAAGAGCTAAAGGGACTGCAGAGAGTTGGAGCCAATGACCTAAAGAAGTCTGAGCAGAGAATAAGTAGATGATGATATTTCCTTTTTCAAATAACTAAACATAACTTTTTGTTATTTAAAATTAAAATAATTCTACCTGAGGCAGCACTAGTGGATGAGGCAGTAGAAGCTGGGAGATGGATTATACAGAGAGGCATAGGTCAGATGATAGGTATCATTTCAATTCTAGAGACAGGGAAAGCTGTCAAAGGCTTAGGCCATATTATAGAGTAATATGAACTGATATGAACTTTAGAAATATTACTCTGGCGCAATTAAAAGGATGCCTCGTAGGGAACAAGGCTGAGGGAAGTAAGACCAGTGAGGAAACCACATCATATTTCCACTTCATCATTTCATTCAAGAGGGCAGGTTCGAGCTCCTTTTGCACTAACCTTAAATAAGAATCAGGTATTTAAAAATACTTAATCTTTGTATATATGTTACAGGATATATATTCCTTAGAATTTTATACCAAAGAAGTAAATATACATGTCTTAGAAGTTGAAAAATTTTTTTCAGAGGTTTCATATAACAGATCAAAGTTTGTGTTATACTGCTTTGGTTATCAGTAATATCTTGCCCTCCTTCTGTTTTTCTTTAGGACTTCCATTTGTTTTTTACTCCCTATGAACTCTTTTTATCAATACAGTCTTTTATCTCATAGTGTGAGTTTTTTATTTTTTGCTTTTCCCCCCAGAGACATAATGGCAGTAGAAGAAAAAGAATAATGTTGAGTGGATGGGCACAAAAGCTTTTTTTCCCATGGTATCTGTTGCTCCTGAGGGAAATTAACCAATTTTAGTCAAGAGGAGGTATCATTGATGACAAGTATTTGTCTTGATCTCTCTGGCCTCCAGCATTAACTGCCAAGTAAATTATATTGATAGGAGATATATGGGTATGTGACTCTTTTCTGCTCTATTTCACTGGAAACTCTTCAGCAAAGATATTAAGATTGAATTCATTTTCCTATTTACTTGTCATTACTGAACTCCCTCTTCATCCTTGTACTGCGTTTGATACTAGGGACAACACAATTGAAGAGGAAAGCTGGGTTTCTGCTTTAAAAAGGGCTGGCAGCAAGCTAATCCAACCATTATGGAAGGCCGTATGGAGGTTCCTCAGTCTACTAGAAATGGAACTACCATTTGATCTGGCAATCCCACTCTTAGGAATCTACCCAAAGGACACAAAAACACAGATCCAAAAGAGCATCTGTACTCCAATGTTTATTGCAGCACTATTTGTAATTGGTAAGACCTGGAAACAACCCAAATGCCCAAAGTAGATGACTGGATCAAGAAGATGTGGTACATATACACAATGGAATATTATTCAGCAATCAAAAATGACAAACTAGTGCCATTTATAGAAACATGGATGGAGCTAGAAGGAATTATACTCAGTGAAACAAGTCAGCAGGCAAGAGAAAAATATTGGATGGTTTCACTATTAGGAGGAATGCGAAAGAGCAGCAGCTACAATAACAAAAAGATGAAGAATGAGCTCAAGGAAATGGGCAATTACAACCAAAAGCAATCAAAAAACTCAACAAGACCAAAAGGTCAAAGATAAGCCAAAGAGACAAGGGGGGCGGGGGGAAGAAGGAAGGGAGGGCAAAGATGGGGATGAGGGCAGAAAGAGCACAAGGGACTGAGGTGATGGTGCATGGGTGGAATGGTGGTGGGAACTCCCTGGAGAATACAAAAGATGTCAAATATACTTAAATAAATAAATTTATTAAAAAATAAAAGGGCTGGCAGCATAGGTTCAGAGGATAGGAAATGCTTTTCCTAAAGTCATGCCAGTGAGGCCTAAGCATATATTACAACAATTGGTTCCTATGTAAGATGGATATATTGGGTTGATCCTTGAAGCTTATGAAAAATTTTTAAAAGCATCATCTAACATATTCAGAGTTTCAGATGCCATCCTACCAGGACTCCAGAGAGCGACAACATTAGACTTTTGATTATTAACCACTGGTCTCTAGCCATGGTTCTAGAGGATAAAGATGATCTCAGTGTTGTTAACAAAATTATTTATCTTCTGCATGTGTGTAATTTTAGGTGGAAATGGAACTGAAAGCAGGTACTTGTAGAAAAATGCATTATCCTCAAAAGTTGTCACAAGACACAAAATATCCATTTCTTAACATAGCAACTGTGGTTAATAAATACGAGAGTTAAAGACTTATTTCTTCCAAGGGAAGGAAACATTTTACCTGAATGATATTTCACTTTCTCCTCTCATTTTACTACTTTACATGGGCAATATTCATTCATTATAGGTCCCATTTCATTCCGTTATACAATCTATTAAATATTACTTGATGTTGAAGATTTACAGCAGAACTGACTACATTAATAGGTCACCCTAGAACCTGAGCATAGTCCTGACCTTTTTGTTTAAGCCAAAACCTTGTCATTCTAACTCCTTTTCTCTCTTTGTATATTGTACCCTAGAGCCAGTGGCTCTCTAATGATAAAATCAAGAGTTCATTACATTAGGCACCATGCAGGCACTGAACACATACTTGCTGGAAGAAAGAAAGAACAGAGACTGTGTATGGAAATGTGAAGTAGGCTAAGTATCCTTGAGCTGAACTAAGGACTTTAGATTTAAGACACATGAATGGCAAACTGAGTTTATATTTTCATTTATGCTTTCAGTTGAAAAACGTTTATTTGAAAGCCAACTATTTTCTAGGAATAGGTCCCACTTCCTTTGAACAAATGAACTTGGAATTCCTCTGCCTTTGGTCTTCCTAGGAGCAGACCTCTTCAATCACATCCTTGCCTCTTACTTCAGTCCAATCCAGGACTAGTATAAGGGAAAGTCTGTGACAGCATGAGAGTTATTAGTAAAAAAGAAAGCAAAAGAGGGAAAGAAGCATGTACTCTCTTCCTCTTTCTCTCTTTTTTTTTTCACTATTTCATCCTCATTATTGCCATTTCCCTAAGGCTGGTTCCTACTCCCACTTCATTCTTCGCTGCCCTCCTAGTTCCTCTGCAGAAAATTCTTTTGAAATATAGATGTAACCAAGTCCCATTTATTGCGGTAGGGATTACTGTGGACAATAGTTTGGCAGTTTTTTACAAAAATAAATATGCTCTTACCATATAATCCAACCATCAGGCCTGTTGGTATTTTACCCAAAGTATGAAAACTTACGTTTACACAAAAACCTGAACATGGATGCTTAGAACAGCTTTATTCATAACTGCCAAAACCTGCAAGCAACCAAGATACCTTATAGTAACCAAACGGATATAACTGTAGTACATCCAGACAATGGAATATTATTTAGTGTTAAAAAAGAAATATGCACTCAAACCATGAAAAGACCTGGGGAACACTTAAAAGTCAATTTCTAAGTGAAAAAAAAAAAAAAAAAAACAATTTGAAAAAGGCTACAGACAGTATGATTCCAACTACATGACATCCTGGGAAAGGTAAGAATACTGAGACAGTAAAGCTATTAATGGTTTTTAGGGTTGGGGGGCGAGAGGGATAAATACATGGAACACAGAGGCATTTCAGGCAGAGAAATTATCTCTGTGGGGGATACATGGCATTATACATTTGTCCAAACCCACAGAATGTACAACACAGAGAGAAAACCCTAGGGAAACGATGGACTTTGGGTGATAATGATGTGTCAATGTAGGTTCACTGACTGATTGCAACAAATGTTCACTTTGGTGGGGGCTGTGCATGTGTGGGCACAGGGGGTGCAAGCATATGCTGTACTTTATGCTCCATTTTCTGTGAACCTAAAACTGCTCTAAAAAAGTTAGTCTACAAAAATAGATAGATAAGTAGATGAATGAACCTTACTTCAGCTCTTTGTATACATGAAAATCTATTTTTAGCCCAAGCCTGCATGTGAGAGAGGAGAGGGGAGGACTGCAGAGGAAGATTAAGGGAAAGGCCTTGCGAAAGACTTGTGCTTGATTTCAGCAAGGCGAGTAGAAGAAAAGCCACAGATTGTGCTCTGTTATTTGATGGGTCACAAAAAAGACACTGGTTTGATCAGAAACATGAGAGGCTAATTGGAAGAGCAAGCAGGATGGCTAGTCCCTCAAACTGGGGGAAAAAAAGGAAATGAGAGCTGTGGCGCTGTGGCCCTTAGTGGACAAGGCCTTGTTCTCTGAGGGCTATTCCTGTGCCCTTCCATTGGATTCCTAGGTCTTTGGCTCCCAAAAACCTTGATGCTAAGGAAGTGTTATCAGGGAAGCCTTGGGAAAGGGGGAGGAAAGCAAATAAAGGGATTTTATCTAATGCTCCTGGATATTAAGATATTCTTCTGGAGATACATTATAGTTCTATGCCAAGGAACGCTTAGTTTTGCACAGTAGGGACTTGAGAGCCACACTGTATATTTGAGTTAGCAAGAAAATTCAGAGTTCCAAGCAACAAATTCTAAGCAACTGACTTCAAATAAAGGCGGAAGTTATCTTTGATTCTCTCTTTTCAAGTTTTTGCCTTTTGTAAAGCTGGGATCTGCGGCAAGGCAGAGACAAGGCCCTGACTTGGGACCCAGTTCTGATAATTTGATTTTCCCTTATTTGGAGACAGAGTCATCACTTTCACCCATTTCCCCCCTCCTCTCTATCTGTCCTCCCTATGGTTCCTTTTCAACTTCTTATCTTCCTCCTCTTCCGTTGGAGGAGTTACTTACTAGACACTAGTCTGTTTCTTCAAATGAATGATCTTATTCATGTCTCACAAACACTATGTAAGATTAATGCTGTAATTATCCACATTACAGATGAAGAAGGCGGGTGTGGGGGATTTCGGCAGATTAAGTGATTGACTGAAGGACACCCTGGTCTCCTCAACCTTGTTCCTTGTTCTGACATCGATAATGTTTGGTGTTCTGATCCTGCTTGAGCCTGCTGTTTGGAACATCATTTCATCTAGATCCAGGATCCTTTCTCACTTTTTTATGTTTTTCCTGCAAATCTGAATCTCCAATTTTTATACCCCAGCCTAGAGGAGTTTTCCCCAACCAAACAATTCTCTGACAGTTCATGCCCTATAATTTATCTCAATTCTGACACTATTTACAAGCAAAGTGAGCCAGATCCCATAGGTTAGGGGTTCATTCCCATGAGACTATCCCCTCTCCTCCTGCCCCTTCAGATGTCAGTCTCAAGGAGTTGATCCCTGGTTATGCACAATTTCTTTTTGACTTGGCTACACATTAAAGGTTCCTATGACCCCCTGCTTGGGTTTGATTAACTTGCTAGAGAGCCCTCACAGAACTGAGGGAGATACTTAACATTTACCAGTTTATTAAAGGCTATTATAAAGGAAAGAGATATATAACCAGATGAAGAAAGAAAGTTCAGAAGGATCCCAAGTGCAGGAGCTTCTGTTCCTACAGAATTATTCTTGTAGTACATGGATGGACCAGTACTTGGAAACTCACTGAATCCATGCTATACGGATTTTTATGGAGGTTTCCTGACATAAGCATGACAAATGATAAACTCTGTTTCCAGGCTCCCCTCCCTTTTCTGGAGAAGTAGAGGGCTAGTGGGGAACAAGTCTGAAAACTCCAAGCTTCTAGTCATGATTTAGCTTTTCTGGTGATCAGGCCCCATCCAGGAGTCCAACCCCAAGTTCTCACATTAGAACAAAAGATAATCCTAGTATTATTTAACTTAGAAACTTTCAAGGGTATTCATTCTGTGCCAGGAACTGGAAGCAGATATATGCGTTTCTTATTCTTTCACACCTGAACATTCTTCTATTGCCAGGCTAAGCAGGAGAGAGTGAGTCAGAAAAATGCATACTGTTTACTGCTAGAAAGAGCCTTAGACTCTGCTCTGAGCTTTCCTTTCCCTGATCTTACCCCATTCCCTAATTGACCTTGCAAGAGTGAGTCCATACAGAAGAGTTTGCCTTTGCTCAATTATTAAGCATAATTCCTATCCTTTCATCCTCTCCCTGCTTAAAAGCTCCCTGCCCCAAAAGAGAGGTAAGCCCCCTTTCTATTTCTAGATATGCTGTTTCTAAACTGTGGCCCAAGGTTCTGTTCCGTGAAAATGCTCAGTTGGTACACAGACATGGATCATTTTAAGGGTATCTATTTACAGATCCTCAACCTTTATAGGTATTTTTTCCCAAAATCAATTTGCTTCAGGATATGCCTCATTTATATCAGATTTCTTGATTTCACATCCTTTCCTCAATCCAAATGTTAATATGAGGATTTGTCATAGGGTTAAAACTACAAAATATGGATTGAGAAAACTTTTGAAAAATTGAAATATAATTATAAAACTTATATAACATTATATTAGTTTCAGGTATATAACATGAGTCAGTATTTATAATATTGAAAAATGATCACCATAAGTCTATTTTAAATTCATCACTGCACATATTTAGCAACTTCTTTTTCTTGTTGAAAACTTTTAAGATCTATTTTCTTAGATCTTTCAAGCACAAAAACAGCATTACTAACAGTATTATTATAGTCACCATGACTTACTTATAACTAAGTTTGTATTGTTTCACCCCCTTCACCCATTTCACCCACCTTTTACTCCTTGGGGGACACTGCTTAACTTAAACCACAGATCTTTCTGGCATTCCTTGTCTTATGAGTTATTTCTGGTAAGGAGAAAAAACAAGGCTGTTTTGGCTCCTCATAAAAGGTTCTGAACTATAGGTAGAAAAGGGTGGAGAGAGTGATGACATTTTTGTTTAAAGACTTTGCTTCTTTAACTCTCCTATTGTCAAGGAATTCATCACTACAGAAAGGGAGTATGTGAATACCAAGTGAAATGAGCAGCTGTAAGAAATAGTGAAAGCTGTAAATACTTTCTTTTATGAATTTAAACATAAGTAGTTCTTTTCAGTTATTTTCAATACTCATATGTAGCACAGTCATTAACTAGATAGAAAAAAACTGTAGAAAAGCCAAAACTGTAATGCTAATTCTTTTCCATGCAATTAGAAGGTTTTCTAACACTAAAACCCTTTTAAAATAGGTTGGAAAAAACCCACTGTTAATTTTTCAGATTCAGCTACTGTTATTCAATGAAGTAGTTAGAACCTGTTTATCATATCATGACATATTTGAGCTTTATGATCAATTATCATTTTATAAAAGAGTTAACATCTCCTACTTTTTATTAACAAAAAATTAAATTATATGCTAGTACCAGGCGAATTACATTTAAGGCATATATACCTTTTACTTTCATTAAATACACAAGGCATTTTCAATTATTATTTAGCCAAATTTAATGTAGTCCTTTATACTTTTTTTAAAAAAATATTTATTTATTCATGCATACAAGAGCTGGGGTACAGACCAGAGTCGTGGGAGGTGAGAGGATTCACCAGACAGAGTGGGGAGCAGAACAGGCAGACTGACTGAAACACACTGCTGAGGGGAACAGTGGGCGAGGCAGGAGAGGTCTGCTGTGCCATGTGGGTCCCCTCCCTGTCTGGAGACAGGGATCGAACTAGTGCTGCAGTGGCTGCGGTTTGCCTCATAGTGCATTTGCTTAACCCACTGCGCCACCAGAGAGGCCCTTCTTTATACTTTCTTTTTTTTTAAAGATTTTATTTATTTTATGCATACAAGAGCTGGGGTACAGGCCAGAGTTCAGGGAGACGAGAGGATTCACTAGACAGAGCCGGGAACAGAACAGGTAGACTGACTGAAACACACTGCTGAGGGGAACAGCGGGCGAGGCAGGAGAGGTCTGCCGCGCCAAGTGGGTCCCCTCCCTGGCAGGCGGTAGGGATCGAACTCGTGCTGCAGTAGCTGTGGTTTGCTTCATAGTGCATTGCTTAACCCACTGCGCCACCAGGCCCCTTCTTTATACTTTTTATGTTTGAGTGTAACTTATTATCAAAAATTTGACACCAGAGTTCACCATATTTACACACATATACCATTATTGAAAGAATATTCTATCTTCCGTTACTTTTCTTTCTTCACCAAGATTTATCAGTCAAGTTACATGTTAAGTAATTAAAGAGAAACCATTTGGTTTACTACTTGCTTCCATAAGTTATTAAAAATTGTATATTAATTATATTAGATTTATATCATTGAACTCTTAAATAGAACTAATAATCCATCTTATAAGATTTGTTAAATTATAATTTTATGCTATTCCTCAAAATATATATTAATATTTATTTGAATGGAAAATGAAGTGACAATTTTCCTGACAGAAAGTCTGCTTTGCCTGATTGGTTAAACAATAGGACTTTTATAATCATACTACATGGTGGCTTTTTCTATAAAAATCTTGTAGCTCTAAAATTCAGAGAAAAATATATGTAAGCATGTGATGAGAGATAACATCTTATTGAAAAGAATTGTATTGGTAAAGGTGTAATGAACTTAAAACAGTTTAAATTCTTCTAATTCTTTTCTAGTACACAGGGCTTAGTAAACAACGTGCCTCTACGTGAGAGTAGCAGATGAAACAGTCACATAATATGTTTTTGTATACTTCCCAGAAATTAAGAAAATAAATTATTATAATAAATATATTAAAAAATCTCTTCACGGGCCTTCCTGGTGGCGCAGTGGGTTAAGCAATGCACTATGAAGCAAACCGCAGCCACTGCAGCACGAGTTCGCTCCCTGCTGCCGGCCAGGGAAGGGACCCACATGGCACAGCAGACCTATCCTGCCATGCCCGCTGCTGCTCTTAGCAGTGTGTTTCGATCAGTCTGCCTGTTGTGCTCCCCACTCTGGTGAATCCTCTCACCTCCCACGACTCTGGCCTGTACCCCAGCTCTTGTGTGCATAAATAAATAAATCTTTAAAAAAAAAATCTCTTCACAAGTCAAGTATTTTCTAATAATTTGTTTTCAATAAAACAAATGGAGACATAACAGAATTTGTCAGTAAGTCACCATGAATAATTTTGAGAAATAGACAACTATAACTCATCTAGCATAAAATTCACTATTTTAAAGTATTCAATGGTTTTATATTCACAAAGTTCTACAGTCGCCATGTTAAACATGTTAAAACATTTTCATCATCTCGAAAAGAAACCCTATGTATTCTTAACCTGAACTCCCCTTTACCCCATCTTTTGTACTCCTCCATGGTACTGGCAACCGCTAATGTGATTTCTATGCCTACAGATTTTGCCTATTCTGAATGTTCAATATAAATGGAACCTCACAATATGTGAGTCTTCATACTTACCTTCTTTCACTTAGCATAGCGTTTTCAAGGTTCATCCATGCTGCAGCATGTGTCAAGATTTCATCTCTTTTTATTATTGAATATGGATTCTACTGTATATCCACTATCTGGATATACCACATTTTAGCCATTTGTTAGCCATGATGGACATTTGGATCATTTTCACTTTTTTGGCTATGATGAATAACACTGCTATGGATCTTCATGTACACATTTTTATGTAGATCTAAGGTTTCCTTTCTCTTGGGTTTTGTGCTTTTGATTTGCATTTCCTTGATGGTTAATAATGCTGATTATTTTTTCTGTGCCTATTGGCCCTTTCCATATATTCGTTGGAGACTAGTCTATTCTTACCAATTTTAAAAACTGGGTTATTTATCTCTTTATTAATGAGTTAATAAGAGGTCTTCATATGTTCTTGATAAAAATTTCTTATCAAATATATGTTTTTTTCTTATATGATTTTTAGCAGGTGGCTGTGAAAGCTCAAAGAATTAAGAAGCACTGATATAAGAAAAAAATCCTTCTGTTGTCATCTATTTATGTAAATATGGTTTCACAGCCCTTATACTTACAAAACAAATATAGAAATAGAATTGATGTGAATTCTGCAAATTCTAGTGATGGCATTATTTATCTTTGGACTATAAAAACCTAGCCTTGTTCATAAAAAATAATTTCCATTAAATATTTCCAGTTAAAAATTTACTATTTATGTTTAATAATCATTAAATAAATACATTTCTAATATGTGTTATTTTGACCTCTTATTGTGTATTAACACTTATAGCCAACAGTTAATGTAGGAGAAACTTTTTAAAATTAGAGCTTTATGACCTTAATATACTTAATAAATTACAGATTTTAATATTTAGGAAACATAGCAGGGGATCACTAAAACATCCTGAACTATTAAGAATAATTAGAATAAATGTTGATATCTATAAGATCTGAGAACTCAGATTCTTTAAAATATTTAAATTTATACCAAAATTCTTCAGGTAGTATATGAAGAGAAAAATTTGAGAATCATCTTTCTTGTAAACTACTTCTATTCTTGATCCCTGTTATTATACCCTTTCTTATGAATGGGGGAGTGGTACGAGGCAGTCTTACAAATTTCCTTAGAGTGGACAAGAGTTCTTAACATGATAGTTGTGTGCCTTATGAAACTGCATGTAAAATTCAGTCTGTACATGTGTATATGCCTCCCCTACTTCAGCAGTTCCATACTGTTCATCTGATTCTTAATGGTCTGAAACCTTAAAAGATTAAGAATCACCATCCACTAGGACATCTCATTTATCTCATGTTACTTTCTCATGTTACATTGAATATCAATGACTCACTTGCTGCATTACCATATTGGTATCATCATCTGCCTCTTGGGTATGATTGGCAGTTTTGTGTATTCTCTCAATGTTTACACCATCACAGGAATTAGAACAAGTTCTGGATTCCAGTCTTTCAACTTTTCTATAAGGGAATAGTTTTGAGAAATCCAGACCTGCATTTCTTTCTTTCTATGCATTCATTAATTCATTCAACTAGTACTTACAGCATGCTTCCTAATGTGCCAGCTACTATTCCACAGCCTAGGAATACAATGATGAATAGGCAGTCACGTCATTTCTTGGAGTTTCTCTTCTACAACAGGGAGACTAGGAAATAAGTAAGAAAAAAAGATCATTTGGGGCACAAGTACATACTAAGAAAAAAATAAAAAGGGTAATATGACAGTAAGTATTATGAATATGTGGGATTCTTTAGAAGTGTGAGGGTCTCTTTAAAGAGCTAACATTATTGCTGAAGCCTGAGTAATGAGAAGAAAGCAGCCAACAGGTGAATACAGCTAGTGCAAAGACCACCAGTAGGAAGGAGGGTGATGATTCTGGGTAATTTCTAAGCCAGGATTTGGTGAGTACTGATCAGTACTGAGATTGGAGAGGCCTTTTATTCTAAATGCATTGGTAAGTCACGGATTAATTTTAATCGGAAGAGTAACTGATGTGGAATGTGTTTTAACTACTGTGATAAAATGGCTTGGATGGGCTTGGGGGAAGAGAGTAGAGACCATGTGGCTTGGAAAGGAATAGAAATTATGTATGAGGGAAAATTTAAGACATACTTTGAAGGCAGTGCTGATTGGACTCATTAATGGTTTGGATATGAGTTGTGAGGAAAAGAGAATTGGCTAACTCCTAGGAACTTGGTTTTGAACCACAGGGGGAATGACAGATTAGATTTAAAGATACTGTTTGGAAATATTTGAGACACCAATTAAACAGTTAAGCAAAAAGATGGAATAGCATTAGATACGTGAGTCTGGAATTGAAGAGTGAGGTCAGGGGTAGAGATAAAAAAGATGGAATTCAGGAACATACAGATGGTAAACCACTGTGGTAGACTTAATATAAACCCCCCCACCCCCCTACTAATCCCTGGAACTTGAAAGGGCCTATTGGGCAGAAGATATTTAAAATAAGTGACTTGGAAACCTCACAATAACCACACAAAGTAGGTGTTATCATTCACTTAATAGATGGGATGCCTGAAGCTGAAAGAAGTGGAGTGCCTTGTTCTAGGTTCCAAAGCTAGAAAATACCTCAATCCTGCTTTAACAGGACTTAGAATTTCTGCATAGATGGTAGGTAGTAAAGAAAGAATTGTGCAGTGTGCTTTGAGACAGGTACTTTGCAGCATATATCTTGGCTGTCAAAAATATGCTTTATAAACATACTTCCAGAGGCCTGCTCCAATCTTTGCCCAGCTCATACTTCCCGAGCCCTTGCTAGCCAGCCCAGTCATATTACATAGACCACGACCACTCCTTAGCTAATTATCTCTGAAAGGGCTCAGTGGGGTTGTAATATAATGGACGAGACATACTAGACCTCTTTCCAGGAATTTAATTTTCACACAATAACGACAATAACTCTTATCATCTTTGAAACAAGTTAAAAAGGTTAGACTGCTGGGGAATGTAAAGTCAGTACTAGAAGAGGTTCTTCAAGAGGGTGGGAAAGTAGTGAGATGTAGGCTATGGCCCTAATTTGAAGCTAAAATAACCCTGAGTTAGTAACTTGGTCACTTCAGAAAACAAGGAGGCTGAGATACTGAGCTCTCAGCTCCCTCAGAGATGCTTGAAAATTCTTTTTTTCTCCACCCTTGGAGTTCCAGTGTTTCGGGAAAAGCCTGAACCACGCCTGCTCAGCCGGGGGCTATCTCTCAGTTCCTTGCCTTAGAAACCAGTACAGGTTACCATTCGGCCAATTACCTCGGAGGCCGCCATGTTACTCAGGTCAGGATAACTGAGAAGTGGACGGTAGGTTATTCCAGGACAAGGTGAGGAAGTTCGGAGAAACTACAACTCCCAGGGGCCCATGGGGCACCATCACAGCCTGGACCCGGTGCATCTCTGATGTGGCAGACTGCCTGAGGCCACGCTTCATTGTTCCAACTGCGCAGGTAATCGTGCGCATGCTCAGTCATATTCCGACTAGTTACGCTTTCCCCTTGCGGAAATACTCTTTCAGGTTTTTTTCTTGCCGCGCTTTTCCCCGCCCCACCTCCGCCCTCTTTTCAGGGATTTTTGAGGGGGCGGGGCCTCTGGTGCGCGTTCCCCGAGAAGTGTACGCGCGCGTTCACGCGAGATTAAAGAGGGAGGGAACTAGACACTGGGTGTGGAAGGTGGAAGAGGGTAGGAAACGACAGGGAAGGGAAAGCGCATGCGTCCTAGCGGCGGCGCGATAAGGCTTGGAAGCATGTTGGAGGGGCGGGGCGGAAATGAGCTGTGGGCTGACGCACGCGCATTGGGCTACTAGCGCCCGCCTCTTTTTTCCCGTTTGCCCTCCTCCTCCAGCATCGTTCCGGAAGTGCAGCCGCCCTCGCGCCCACCAGCGGCCACCCCCTGCGGCAGGCCCCGCCCCTGGCCCCGCCCCTTGCTCCCCGCCCTCTGGCTCTCCGCCCCATCCTCTGGTGGTGGCGCCAGGTTGCATCCCGGCGGTGGCGGTTTCGGTACCCGAAGCCGGGAGCGCAAAGTCGTTCCTGGAGCGGCGGCCAGGCTATGATCACCGGTTCCTGGCGTCCCGCCCCGGCCAACCATAGTCCCTGTCTCAGCCAGTTCCAGTGTTCAAGCGGTCTCAGCCCGGCCTCGCAGCACGGTTGGCGGCGGCGCCCCTGGCGCGCCCCCTCCTCTGATGGCGGCGGAGATCCAGCCCAAGCCACTGACCCGAAAGCCGATCCTGCTGCAGCGGGTCGAGGGATCCCAGGAGGTGGTGAATATGGCCGTGATCGTACCCAAGGAGGAGGGCGTCATCAGCGTCTCGGAGGACAGGTACGGACCGCTGCCCCTCGGCCGCGGAGAGGGGCGGAACTGACCCGCAGTCCCACGACCCGCGTCTGGGACTGTGCTTCCACGTAGGCGCAAGTGTAAACGTGCTCCTTCAAGTTTTTATTGTAATGCGCATCCTGGTTCTGCTGGCGTTCATCTGCGCGCCGCTGCGGCTAAGAGGCTTGGGGATACCAAGCCGGGACAGCGGCGTGCGCTCTGGCCTCGCCCGTGGCCGGATGGCTCCTGTTGGGGCCAGGGTGATCCTCGGACTAACAATGCGCCGGCCACTGGACCTTGGTCCAATTCGGAGTACAGGAGGGGAAAGGGAGGAATTGCCGGACCCTTTAGGGGTGTGTGTGTGTGTGTGTATGTATGTGTGTGTATTAACGGTGCTCTGGCCGGTGGACCTTAGGAATTGCCGGACCCTTTAGGGGTGTGTGTGTGTGTGGGTGTGGGTGTGGGTGTGTATTAACGGTGCGCTGGGACCTTAATCCAACTCGGAGGAGAGGAAGAGAGACGGAGGAGCTGCGGGACCCTTCAGTGTGATTGGAGGATGCTGCCAGCGGCCTTTGCAAGATAACTAAGGGTTTTTGAGTACTCTACGGTTCTTAGGGTTCCAAACTGAGAAATGTCACTTCCACCTCCCATGCATTCCTACATTCCAGATCTCCCGGACATCGCACCCTGAATTCAATGAATATTGCAAATTGTATAAGGAATAATTGGGCTTTTTCCTGTAAAGTATGGGTGCCCTCCTATCTTTTGCCCTCTTACTATTTCTTGGCGCTCAAGGGGAAGCGCATAGAACTTGCAAGGGACCACTGCTGCAAATAGCTTTTGAGTTCCTTTCCTTAGCTTGTTTCCTTTCTTTTTATTTAATTTTGCAGAAGTAGAGCATGTTGTTCTGCCTTTATTAGTCTCTTGTTTTTCAGATAATAGTATTTTTCTTTTAACTTAATATCCTGTAATATGCAGAATTAGGGCAGATGGTGCTAATTTTCATAGGACTGCTGCTTGAATTTAGTAGTTAAAATGATTTGTCTGGAATTGTTAATATCTGCCTTGATATTATCAAGTAGCATTCCAAAGAGTGTAACGTGATAGAGATGTATGACAGAGGGCCTTACCCTTAAAACAGTAGTTAGTTTTGTTTTTTTTTAATGGAAATTCAAATTATGCTGAGATAGAATATTTTTTTTGGTGACTCAAAATTGCAGCAGTTATAACAAGGTATTTATTGCTGTCTTGTCATTTGAGCACTCTACATATAGTGTACCTCAATAAATTTGCTTGATAGATTTGTTTATATTGAACATTCATTCTTGTTGTAGATTATTCAGTTTAACTAGGATGAATATATTAATGGAATGTTCTTGTCTACATCATATTCTGTAAAAATGGCTAAATGGTGCTTGATTCATTTTTTTATGCAGGTTCAAAGGAAAACACTGTAAACATAAACCACTGGCAAGCAATTTGCAGTGAACAGAGAAAATTGATGGTAGAAATGGAATACATGAATGTAGAAACATTTTGAAATTCATAAAGAAACGTTATGACTATTTAATTTTTTGGTAGAGTAAAATTTGTTAAATTTCTGGACTTCTGAACCTGGAAATTTTTTGTCACAAGATTGTGTTTAAAGGAAAATATTGATAGACAACACTTTCTCAGTCCTAATAAGTTTTTCTCTCCTAGTTATTAGAGCTGAAACTGCACAGTCTAACTGCAATATATGAGTAAATATTGACTCAAATAAGAGGAGGAAGATAATTAAACTTAAGCTACGTTAGTAAATTCTTTAATAAAACCTAAGCTACTTTTTGTTTTGGTTGATGGTTGGGATGTAGAAGTAGGTTTTCATAATTTTTAAAACTCTTAACAGCCTCATTTTATACATGAGAAAGTTCTAAATTTATGTCAAAATTCATATAGATGATGGTGGAGCCAGGCCTAGCTTTTAGGTGTTCTGATTCCCATCCCAGTGCATTTACCACAAAGGAAATAACTTTACTAGGATGCATTTCAAAGTATTTGGAAATACTGAAGTAGCATCTCCAAAAGAAATTGAAGGGTAAATTTTTCATTTGATTATAATATAAGAGAAATGCAGTTTTTAACTATATTAGTTTCATTTTCATTTACCTAATTTATACTGTTATAATAGAAAATATTCATTACAGTTACCATTAATTAAATTAGACCCATCATTAAAGTCAGGATTATTCTGTACATTTATTGTTATGAAAGTCAACAGATCTGTTTCTGTAGGTCATATACTCACATATGAAAATAGCTTGATTATTTAGAACTGAGTTTCAATTATGGTTTTCCTTAATAGAGAATTGATCTGTATTCTTGCTTCTCAAAATCCACTGTTAATATTACTTGACATAATGCTAAAGATTTGAAGGTAGACTATTGATTTTCATCAAAACCTACAAAGCCATTTCCGTTAATTGCTTCATACAGAAGCTTAAGATAGAAACATCTTCATTCCTGAATTGTTAGGGTAAGCCACAGATGATGCCCTATTCCTGAATGGCAATATTCTGTAAGTTCCTTTGAAACCCTGGTTTCTTCTGATCTCTGACTCCTGATGGTTTTTACCCATACCTTTGAAAAAACTTAACCTTTTCTTTTTAAACAGTATTAAAAATAATTGTTCTCTACTTTTTTTTCCTTTATGATTTTTCTAAGATGTTATGGGAATCTTACTTGTTAGGGCTACTGTAATGCTGGACACAATAAGCCTTCAATAAAGTTTGTTGTATCAGTGATCTGTTTTTGTTGTGGTTCCTGAAAGTACAGCACCTTAACTATTGTAGACACTTAATTGATATTTGTTAAATGACTCTTGACAGACTGTAAAAGTCCTATGTGGACAAGTGTACACTTACGGGAAAAGTGTCAGTATATCATCAAATAGAATTAAAACTTAGTCCCTGCACTTTGCTCATCTTAACAATGCTGGAATACACAGAATAGATAAGGGGAACCTATAGAGTTGCTCCAAGAAGCTGGCCAGAGTTCCACATGACCAGTAGAAAATAGGGCAGACAACCAGGCAGGATACCTCCTCTGTTCAAGTCCCAGTACAACCTGATATCCCAGCAGATAGCAACTGGCAGAGACTGACTTCCCAATTATGAAAAAGCCCATGGAAACAGATCATAAAAGAGAGTCCCAAACCCTTCTTCCCATACAGACATATCTCCCATCTCACTCCCTGCTCTCTTGCAGGGTATCTCAGTAAATATGCCTTTTCTGTCCACTGTGTCTGGTGAATTCATTCACCTCTGCTCTTTCAGCCAGCATCCAGAGTTTCCCTGCAATATTTTGGTGGCCTGGATGGGAAAATTGGGTACGGGATCTCTTACTCCTTCTCTCGGTTTCTCATTCTCCAGTGGATTGCGAGGAAACCTCAGAGCAGCTGATCAAACTGATGATATCTGGTTGGGGTATACCCAAACATTTCAGAAAGGTTGCAGGCGCCGCAAAGACTTCCATGACCTGATAGATGGAGAACAAACCTTTTCTTTCTTCAAAAGCCCTGATGAGCTTTTGGGCTTGTGGATGAGAACTGAAGAGTTTAGGGTTAGGGCTAGCACCCAATTTTCCCTGCAACAAAAAGAATTGGACTTGATGCCTTAAAATTTTGAAAGCTCATGAATTATTTTATTTATTCCACTAATAAACATTTTTGTTCATACTGTGTTCCAAGCACATGTACACACTACATTGGTAAATATGTCAAGGTTCTTTTAAGATGCTCTCAATTTGTCGGGGGGGGGGTATTTTAGAATATAATAAAACCAAAATTGTCAAGATTTAATATTGAAAAGAGAACTCTCATATGGAAAAGTCCTTATTGTCTCTAAAATTTTGCCTTCCTTTGGAGAGTTCTTTTGCCTCACTGCCATCTTCACCCTATTCCTGCCTTTAGTAGTAGGCTGATAATACTTTAATCTTCAGGCCTAAGAGTGGATGAAAACCCTCACTCTCATTTCATGTTAGAATAGTTAGGACAGCCCAGAACTTTACTGGATGCCAAGGGAGGAATTCCAAAGGAATATAAGAAATATAAAGTCTGACTTGCAAGTATAGATTTCTGATGCTGTCATAATGCATAGCTTGTTCCTGGAACTCACTGGCCTTATCTGAGCCTATCTTCGCTTTGGTTGTAGCTGGAATGGATCTGTAAAGAACACACCCAACTTTGATACTTTGAGTTCTTCATTTCCCACCTTGTTTCTGGACTGTCTTTTCTGAGTGAGTGCATTCTAACATTCCATATTTTGGCTAAGATTGGTTTCTGCACTTTCTCAGGGAATTTCTTGTCCAGTAGCAGCCTCTTCTCCAAGAAATGAAGACCAGGAGACATGTCTCTCTACTTGGAACCCAGTCTAGCTAGAGCTTATCTTTTATATGTTTCTTTTTAATAAAAGCTATATTTTTATGTAAGTTCTTTTGTATGCACATCTTAACAGAAGTCAATAAACTTAGCATTCATACAGAGTTTCAGTAACTTTTGGTAGTTACTGTGAGACAGTTACTGGAAATTGTTCCTTACCAGGAGTATATGCTTGTATAGTGGGTAAAGGGGAGAGGACAAATTTTGTGCTGAAAACAGGTACAGACTGTTTTCTAGGACTGCCAAAGAATTGCCTCTGGTTGTGGTAACAGGTCTTGCAGGATAAGGAGTAGCTCATGAAAATGTCATGGTAGAAGAAAGGACATTTTAGGTAGAGGGGGAAAAGAATTATTAATTGAGAAATACGGGAATGGACTTGTGAACATACTGTTCACAAGTATGGGAACTTTTGGGAACACACCTACCCCATCCCACGTCTAGCAGGAAAGAGCAAAGCCATCTTCATAGCCTCTATCCTGCATGCAGGAATCTGCTGCCTGTTGGTAAAGTAGCTTTCTTCACACTCACAGAGGACTTTGGAGTTAAATACAGATTTAACAATGGGTAAAAGGTTGTGAGTATCCAAGAGCAAAAGCCTTTGCATCTCTTTAGTACTGTCTTCAAAAAGGAAGACATTAAATACAACATTGCTTTCCTTTAGTATCAGCATAACTTTAGGTGTGGATAATGTAGAACCAGAAGCCCCTCCTAACCAGAATAATTATATTCTTGATGTCAGGGAGTCACATCTCCCTATCTGTATAAACAATTCAAATTTGTGTTTATTGAAACAGCTCTCAGAATAAAATCTTCCCATTTTCTAATCTTCAGTTTCATTATCTAATAAACTCTTTGTCTAACTATCCTTGAGACTTTCTTTTCAGTTAACAGACTGATTTAAAGTACAGACCCTAGTGAGTGTATTTGAATTCAAAATTCAGCTCTGAGTTTCATACATTGAGGTTTCTGGAAAATTTGTCTTACCAGGGTAATAACTGTGAGAGGGAAAATTCCCTCTCATGAAAAGATCGGATATGTATAAATGGTAGGGTATTGGGGTGGAGACTGAGGTCAGGGACTGCACAGGCTGAGGTAATGAGCGGGAGACTGGGTAAATGCAGCTTTATTTTCAGACTATTCTAAACCAATTTATGCTACTCGATTATGTTCTCTGTTAGCCCTGGGAGTCTATACAACCCCTACAATGGGTAAAAGGTAGTTAGACTTTAATTTCAGTAAAAGGAGATCTGATCCCCAGGGCCTAGCACAACTGAGATAAGCAGTATATTCCTTCTCTGAATGAATTTAGCAATGGCTGATCACTTGGGATAGGACTGGGCCTGAGGAGGATGGAAGTTTCCAAACAAAGATTGAACTGAGTAGCCAGGGTCACAACAGAACAGTGGATGGGGGTAAGAAGGGACTAGAATGAGAGAGGGCTTGGATTTTTTTTTTTTTTTTTTACTCTTTAGACCCTTCCCGCCCTCTGCACTGCCAATCTGAACTATTGTGATTCTACTTGGTCATGACTGCCTGACCTTATCTTGAAAAGATAGGTTAAATTTTCATTTCTTTTTATAAATCCTCATACTGTTTTTCATTTGCCAGTGTTTTTTTTTTTTTTTCATTGTGAAATGAAATTGCACTACCAGTTCTCTGGTTGAAACCACTAGTTTCACTA
This sequence comes from Galemys pyrenaicus, assembly GCA_019455555.1. Classification (NCBI taxonomy): domain Eukaryota; kingdom Metazoa; phylum Chordata; class Mammalia; order Eulipotyphla; family Talpidae; genus Galemys; species Galemys pyrenaicus. Next base: position 8,944,123 of record JAGFMF010011380.1, on the reverse strand, counting down.
ATACTTGACCATTGCTCATTTCAGTTGACTTGATGGAGTTTTATGTACCATAGATTATAGAACACCTTGAATTTAAAAAAAAAAAAACTTTTAAATACAGCTCACCGTTTCCCCATAGTGCAAGCAATAGTTCTGAAAGTTAAAGACTTCTTCAAATGACGTTGTGAGATCTGTAGTCAACAAAAGTAAAGCTCATTTGAACTAATTTATGAGTGTGTCTAGTCTCACTTTAATGACATAAAATTAGCAAACTTTCAATTGTGCATGTGACACTTAAGTTGTTGGAAGTAGTAATCGCTGGTTTCAATGTCCCAAAGAGGGAATTTACCCCATATGATTGTTAAAAATTAAACCTTTACACTGGATTCAGAACATTGAGGCAGTCTTTATGCCAGTAAATGTGTCTGGAAACAAACTTCCTTTGTCTCTGAAGGTCACAATACAGAATGACTTTTTAAGAAAGAGCACTATGGGGAAGCCTATTTAACTAGGCTCACTAGAAGGAAGCTTGGCTTCCAATGACCCAAAGCTTCTGCGGGTTGTGAATTTCCTCCTTAATTTTTTTTAAAAGATTTATTTATTTATGCATACAAGCACTGGGGTACAGGCCAGAGGTGTGGGCGGGGGGGGGGGGGTGAGTGGATTCACCAGAGACAGAAGAGGGAGCAGAACAGGCAGATCAACAGAAGCACACTGCTGAGGGGAGCTGCAGGCACAGCAGGAGAGGTCTGCCTCGCCATGTGGGTCCCCTCCCTGGCCGGCAGCAGGGATCGAACTCGTGCTGCAGTGGCTGCGGTTTACTTCGTAGTGCGTTGCTTAACCCACTGCGCCAACAGGGAGGCCTCTCCTTAATTTTTATAGTTAAACCAGGTCCTGTTTGGAACCACAAAGATTTTACTCTGCATACATTCACCTGGATGTCATAAAACAATGGAAACTTTAGAGCGGTCATTCTAGCTCCCCTAAAATGAGTGATTCTCAGCTGGTGTAATCCTAACTAGCAATCTTATATCTCAAATGTTAGGAACTTACTTTGAAAATGAAAAGTAGATTAAAATCTTAGACTGCTAAGTAACCAGAAGATATCGGAGAACTGACCTGTTCCAGTACACCAAATAAAAACTTAAAAAAGGAAATGTAACAGGGTCATCCTGAAAAAGGAAAAAGTTCCAAAATCCCGATTCCGCCCTATGTGGGTGGAGCTGAGCAGGAAAAAAAAATTCTGCAGAGAGAAGGAAGGAAGGAAAAAAGCAAGATAAAAAGCAGCAAGGAGACCTGGAGGAGGCACGTGGAGCAGAGCAACATGTGAAAAAAACTCCGCTTACTTCTTAGTCTTAAACTGGTTAAAACAGATGTAAGTAAGAGACCCGTGGGGAAGTTAACAATAAAAGCTTTCATCTTAATTTTACTCTTTTCCTCCCAGATTTATCTAACTCTTTCTAACCCTGTTCGATAAGTCTCTACTTAAAAATCCTTTAAACGTGTGGCAAACTTTTAGGCCTTGTTTTGGGCCAATCCTATTTAGCTAAACTTTTGCCCTCAAAAAAATAAATAACTTTAAATGCTTAACTTAATAACTATGTTCTTTATCCTTTCTATATTAAACCCTAATTATATTAAAGTTCCTTTCCATTAAAAATTTTATATATTTGTCTTAATGCAGCGAATGCCAAAACTCATTCAGAGAGGGCAAGTTTAAAAATTCTAAAGTACTCCTCTCCCTGCCCTGTTACAGAAATACTACATTTTACTTTTATGGTTAGCATCTTCCCATGTCTCTGTTTTCACTTTGAATTTGACTTTGAGAGGGAGATATTTTGTTTGTAGTTGAGAATCACCTGGATGTCATTAACAATAATTGTGTGGAAATTAAAACTCTTAGTGACAGAAGTCAATAACTAAATTGTGGCATGAGGATATTTCAAATAATGACCTGTTGATATCTGCAACACTAAATTATGTACAGCATGTATTTATCATGAAGCCAGACTTTTCTCCTCAAGTAAAATATCAAAGTAGAAAATTTATAAGGAGGCCTCCTTTAGTTTTAGTTTCAGTTTTACATTTATAGGCCTCAAGGAAAGTGCCACAATTAACCTAGGAATTCCTTAATAGAAAAAATAAAAAATAAAAATAACTTCTCTTGTGCAACTTCCACTAGTAGTCTCTAGCTGTTTTTTTTTTCAAAGAGCAGGGACCTCATCCACAAGTTTCATTTAGTCAATAGTAAAAACATTCAGAGATGCAGAAATTGAAAAATAAGACCAAAAAAAAAAAGTCATCTACTTGTCTCCTGGCAACATAGAGATATAATAAGGATATAAACCTTACATCTTTAGACATTCAGATACATGTCTTACACTTCATTATTTACCTTTTTATTTACATTTGCTTTTTAATTTAACTACCCTTTTTTATGATTGCAGTTTCTTCTTTTTCTTGATTCTTTGTGCTCTTGTGTACTTCTAATTTGAGAATTCAGGGTAAAGAACTGGGACTGGAGTCTGATCTCACCTGTTCCTGTATTGAACTTGGGCATTTCCTCACTCTAAGTCTCAGTTCCCCTATTTGGCAAAGGAGGACATAAGCTGGGACTTAAGCACTCTGATGGGTCCACAAAGTGACTAGATCAGTATAACATTTCTGTAACCACATCATGCTAAAACCTGAAGCAGAGGAAAGTATACATAGGGGGGAAAAGTAGTATGTTCTTGGGGCCTCTCTGGTGGTATACAGGTTAAGTCTCGGTGCTATCACCACTAAGGCCTTCGTTCAATCCCCAGCCAGGGAGCTAACCCACATGTGGTGCAGCAGACATCTCCTGTTTAGCTCACTGCACCCCTTAGTAGTGTATTTTCAGTAAATCCACCTGTTCTGTTCCTCACTCTGTCTCTGGGGAATCCTCCTACCCCCTTCCCCCGCATTTATGGCCTAAACCCAAGTTCTATGCAAAAATAAATAAACAAATCTTTAAAAACAAATGGTATCCTCTTTGTGAGGCAACTGTGAATCTGTTACAGGGCAGGGTGAGGGGCAGATGGCAGAACCTACTTAGAGGAGACAGGTTTGGGGGTTCTTGGGTGCCCCTCACCCTGGACAAAACATACTCTAAGTACAGAAGACTTTTAATGGAAAGGAACTTAAATACAAGTAGTGTATAGCAATACAATACACAATAGTGTACAGCAAATACACTTAGCAATACAGAAAAGGAAAAGAATGAGGAAGAATAAAGTTTCCAAATCAAGCACCCGAAGTTACCCATCTCCTCGTGGGTAAATGTCCAGCCAAACAGAGTTGGCTCAAAGCAAGGCCCAAAAGCCTACCACAAGTCTAAGGCACCTTCTGGTGGGGACTTAGAGGAAAGGGGCAGAGAAGGCCCAGCATGTCTGGAAGGAAAAGAGCAAAATCAAAATTAAAGCTGTGGTTGTTAACCTCCCTAGTGGTCTCTCACCCACATCTATTTCAACCAGTCCAAGACCAAGAAGGAAGCATAGCTTCTTTACATGTCTCTCTGTTTCGTGTGCCTCCCCCAGGGATCCTTTTTGCTCTGCATCCTTCTTCCTTCCTTCTCCAGTCCTGTCTCTAGCTTCTTCTCCTCCCTGTTCAGCTTCACTCTTCCTTGTGTGGGGCAGGAAATGTGGAACCTCCCCTTTCCCTGGGGACCACTCTGTTATAAAACCATGCCTCCTGGGACCTTTGGATGGCAATGGTTATTTATTCCTGGATGAAATATTAAAAACATATTTGTTTTGTATTTGTGTCTAATACCTAATTGAACTGAATCCACTACAGGCCTACTTCTAAATGAATCCTTTTGTCTCAAATACTGGACATTTAGCTCTGGGTGGTTCTTTTGCACCAAAGTCAGGGCCTGAAACTTTTTTGATCACAAATCATAATAAGAAATATATTTAGCATTGCTACACAAGAATCACATTCACTCACATACACTATAAATTAAAACAAAAATTTATGATATTCTTTTAATGGGATATGCATGCTGAAATCCTCTGTTCTAGTGTAGCCTTTATAAAGTTTTGGCTGTGATCTATTCTGTTGATTTCACTACCCACGTTGAAAACAACAATTTAAAATACACAGTGCTTTAGAGAAAACTTGGAAGTTTTATACGCTTTTTTTTCTTTCTGTGTAGTTTTGGTTTTCTAAAAGATGAAATATAGTTCAACTGAGAGACTGACAATAGCCTTTCACACCCCTGATCTGCTTTGCCTTTCAGAATTGCCTCTGTGATCTTAAGATTGACTTAGTCTCCCTGGAATCCTTCAAGTTAGGGGGAAACTATTCTGACTCCTTTCTGCTCAGAGCCTGAGAGAGTTGAGGAAAAAATAGGAATGTAGCAAATTGAGCAGCTGTTTGAATAGCTGCATTTTGGCTTCTCCTGATATGTTTGTTTATTACTGAGTTGAGACTCAGAAATGCTGGATCTCATTTTAAGTTAGGAATGTCATTTGTTAACCTTCCTGTGGACTGTGCTTTCCTTTTTTAACTGGGAAGATTTATCTGTTCTGTGGAGCTGTTAGGGAATTTTATGAATATTCCATTAGTTATTAAATTTTTTCACTCATCTAAAAAAGATCAAAGTGATAATAGGTAGTAAGAGGGAGAGGAAAAGGTCTCAGTAAGGAGTCTTGAGGCTCTGAAAAAATGTGTGGATTTGTTTGTATGTTTCTCAGGATATAATATTCCACTGAAACACCTTGGTTGTACTTTTCGTTTGTTTTCTTTTAAAAAATGTTCTACCTCGCCTTTTTTTTTTTTAATATAAGAGATTTTAAAAAGTAATTTAGATTTACAACAGAATTGATAGGGAGGAGCATAGGTGTTCTATGTACTCCCTGTTCCCCATACTTGTATAGTCTCCCACATTATCAGTATCACTCACCAGAATGGTCTTTTTTTTGTTTGTTTGTTTTTTGCCAAGGATGAAACTCCATTGGCACAGTATTATCATCCAAAATACATATTTTACCATGTGGTTCATTTTTGGTGTTGTATACTCTATAATGACACAGTTCTTATTATAATATCATACAGAATATTTTCATGCCTTACCGTCCCCCCCCATCCTCTGTGGTCTGCCCATATTTTCCCACCCCCAACCAGACCCTTTTATTGTCCCCACAGTTTTGTTTTGCAAGAATGTTATCAGTTAGAATCATACAGTATGTAGCCTTTTCAGCTGACTTCTTTAGTAATTTGCATTTAAAGTTCTTTCTAAGGTTTTTCAGCTTATCAATTTTTTTTTTTCATAGATTATGTTGTATCTAAAGAAGCATTATCAAACCCAGGGTCGTCTAGAGAAATCTTAAGGAAATTTGTAGTGTTCCTGCTTGACATTCAGCTTTTGATTGCCAAGACATCCATTTTAAAAGGCATACATCTTGAATAAACACATTGCTAGCTGTATGACACATCTGTTCTCCAAACTAACTAGCTAGAGGAGAAGGAAATCAAGAAAACATTCTGCTTTACAATTGCATCGAAAAGAATTAAATAACTAGGAATAAACCTAACAAAGAAGATGAACGATATACACTGGAAACTGTACAAGACATTACTTAAAAAAAAAAAATAGAAAAATACAGAAAGAAATGGAATGACATTTCCTGCTAATAAGCTAGAAAAATTTACATTGTTAAACTGGCCATTTACCCAAGGCAATATATAGATTCAGTGCAATTCCTATCAAATTTTCAGTGGCATTCTTCAAAGAAATAGTAATGACCATGATTTATATGAAATCACGAAAGATCCTGAGTAGCCAAAGCAATTCAGACAAAAAAGAGGAGGAACAGTAATATCATACTCCCAGACTCCAAACAATACTACAAAGCTATATTAATCAAAAAGTATTGAAAAAATATATACTTACAGACCAGTAGGATAGAGTTGAGACCAGAAATAAACCCATGGGGCCTCCCTGGTGGCGCAGTGGGTTAAGCAACACACTATGAAGCAAACCACAGCCACTGCAGCACAAGTTCGATCCCTACCGCCGGCCAGGGAGGGGACCCACATGGCGGGCAGACCTTTCCTGCCTCACCCACTGCTCCCCTCAGCAGTGTGTCTTAGTCAGTCCACCTGTTCTGCTCCCCACTCTGTCTCTGGTGAATCCTCTCACCCCACCACACCTCTGGCCTGTACCCCAGCTCTTGTATGCTAAATAATCTTTAAAAAAAAAAAAAAGAAACCCATGGACAAGTAATCTATGACAAAGGAGCCAAGAGTATACATCGGAGAAAGGAAAGTATCCTTAGTTAATGGTGTTGGGAAAACTATTGATAGGCAGCCACATGCAAAAAAATGAAACTAGACTACTAGAATACCCATACACAATTTAACTCAAAATAGATTAAAGACTTGGATATAAAATCTGAAACCATAAAATGAAACAGGTAGAAGAAAAAAAAACATAGGCTGTACACTCTATGACACTGACCTCAGAGATGGTCTTTGGGAACTTGACTCCTCCAGAAGGGAAACAAAAGTAAAAATAAACAAATGGGATGACATCAAACTAAAAAGTTTCTGAAAAAAAGACTCCCTCCAGGGTGGGAAGAAATATTTACACATCATACATCTGGATAGGGGCTTCTATCCAAAATCTACAAAGCTCATACAACTCAACAGGAAAATAAATACCCCAATCAAAAAATAGGCAGAAGAGCCAAATAAACAATTTTTCTACAAAAGAGAATGGCGAACAGGCACATGAAAAAGTGTTCATCATCACTTACTATCATGGAAATGCAAATGAAAACCACAATGAGATACTACCTCATTTTGTGAATATGACCTATATCAAAAACACCAGAAACAACAAATGTTAGTAAGAATGTAGAGAATGAGGTACCCTGGTTCACTGTTGGGAATGTATACTGGTAGAGCTCCTGTGGAAAGCATTATGGAGGTTTCTCAAAATATTAAAGATGAATCTACCATATGATCCAGCCTTTCTCCTCTGTATCCAGTTGAAGAATACAAAGCACTAATTTTAAGGGATATATGCACTCTTATGATCATTGCAGCACTATTTACAATAGCCAATTTATGGAAACAAAGTGTTAAAGAAGTTGTGATAAAAACACAACACAACAGAAACAAAAACAACATAACAAAAACAAAAAGACAAATCAGAAACACTTTGTGTGTGTGTTGGGGGAGAGAATGGGATGAGGGCAGAAAGAGCACAAGGGACTGAGGTGGTGGTACACTGGTGAAATGGTGGTGGGAAATGGGGACAACAATTGATGTCAAATATATATAAATAAAGGGAAAAAAAAGAAGTTGTGATAATACACACACACACACAATGGAATGCTACTCAGCTATAAAAAATGAAATCTTACCAGTTGTGACAATATACATGGAATTTGGAAGGGCTCATGATAAGTGAAATAAATCAGGTGGAGAAACACAGCCTGATTTTACTCGTGAAATATAATGAGACAAAACAGAGGAACAGACAAAAGCTAAGCTAAAACAACCCTAGAAATCCAACTCCATAACTGAGATTACCAGAAAGGGAGAAGGATGAGTAGGGGAGTAATGAGGAAGGGGCCACTGTGGACTATAGTGGAGGATAATGGGTGCTTTGGTGGCAAGTATAGCACCTTGATACAGATCTGAAGAGGTGTGAATCTATACCCCTAAATCATTATCAGTGTTGTAAGCCAAAGTTACTTAAATAAATAATGATACATTTAAAAAAAGAACTAAGCCATCTCTATAGATGAAGGTCTCTTTAAAAAAAAAAAGCCCTGGGTAACCTAGATAACTCACCACTTGAATAACCCTGATTATTCCTTCTAGCGCTCTTTCCCTCCTCCCTTTACTTACCCTTTCCCTCCTCCTCTCCCATTCCCTTTCTCCCTTCCACTGACCTTGCTGTTCTTGTTTCTCAAAGTTCCCTGATGTTTTTCAAAGGTTTCTTGCTGAAATACATCCTTTGATCATAATAATAACCACAGAACTGACCTGGCCAAACAGGAGCCTGGTGACAGAAATGTCTATGTAGCTCTTTGTGAGGAATGTGTCTCAGGGAGCGCTGTATTCCTAACAAGAGGTGGATACCATTAATAAGGTCAGGATTAATGGAATGTTGTTTTATGGTTTTGCATTTTACAAGTAGGTCTGTCATCCATTTTGAGTTAAATTTTGTGAAGGTTATAAGGTCTGTGTCTGGATTCATTCTTCTGCATGTGAATATTTAGTTCTAGCACCATTTGTTGAAGATACTGTCTTTGCTTCTTTATCAAACATTAGTTGACTGTATCTATGGGTCTATTTCTGGGCTCTTTAGTTTTTTCCATTAATCTATTTGTCTGTTCTTTCACCCATATCATACTATAAATCTTGCAGTCTTAGCATCAGTCCTCCAATTCCATTTTCATGGCTAGAAAAACTCAATATTGTCAAGGTGTCAATTCTCAAAACTTATCTATAGATTCAGTGCACTCCAAATGAAATTCCAGCATGTTCTTTTATGGATATTGACAGACTGATTCTAAAGTTTATATGGACAATAACCAACACAATATTGAAAGAGAGCAGCAGAATATCTCTCCATTTATTTAGTTCTTTGATTTTGTTAATCAGTATTTCATAGTTTTCCATGTAGACCTTACACGTATTTTCTAGATTTATACCTAAATATTTCATTTTGGGGTTGATGCTAATGTAAGTGAGGTTGTGTTTTTAGTTTAAAAATCTACTTGTTTATTGCTGGTATATAAGAAAGCAGTTGATGTTTTTATATTAACCTTGTTTTATGTAATCTTGCTATGCTACTTTTCTCTTTAATGATTTGTGATTAAATTAATCTAAGTGTTGCATACATCTGGAGGTACAGCAGTGTCAATATTGAACCCAGAAGAGTTATATAAATTATAAATTGTTGATTTGTTGTGAAGTGAACAAGAAGTTAATTTCTTAAGATTACTCTTATCTGAGTAGCTCCCAGTGGTTCACTGTAATCAGATGACCTTTTAAATGTGCTTAACTATAATTGAAAAAAAATTTTTTTGGAGTAGACTTTTTTGATGCCTTACCTCTAAATAATTACTGGTAAATTCAATTTTTGAGGCTGAAACCAGAACTTGAATTAGAAAAGTTGAAGCAATTGACATTATTTACCTTGTACAAATATGTTTGCCCTTTTGGGGATGCTATTGTAGTCAGTATTTTCAGTGTCCAGTATTCCTTATTTCTACTTTTCCAAAACTTCTACTTAAAAAAAAAAAACTTTTATTGTTGCCTAGTAGTCCTGTGTATGTGGAAGAGTGAGATTAAAAGTGGCATCAAATACTGGATGAATTAACAGAAAGACTGGAATCATAATGACAAAACATTTGTTATTTGAAATTAACTTATCTAGAAGATTACTACAGTTTGAGAATTAAATAATCATGGTACAAAAGATACAAAATTTTAAGGTTAGAAAAAAGGTTATTTATTTGGTAGTTCATGTCCTATGGAACTAAATAAAACCTTACCATAACTGAAGTACAGAATATTTAAAAGGAAAATAACAGATAAAAATAGTTAGATACTAGTAGTTATATTTAAAAAATAATTAAGCCTGTTTATAGGGTGATAGTACATACATATGTGAAATTCAGAAGGCTATATTGAGAAAAGTTAAACTCTTCCCACTTGTGGGTTTTAAGATTTTATGAAAGGAAAACTGATCAGATTTGCACATATTTGATGTGTGCCTTGATTTAAATCTCTGCAGTTCTTGGCAGCTGTAAACTTTTCACTAGTAAAATTGCTAAAGGGATTAGAAGTGCTTGCATATGTCTTCCTCTTTCTGATTTCTTGATAGCTACATTCTGTGAATGTATTTCTTAAAACACCTCCTCACTTGCATTGAAATTATTTGTCTGTTTTCTGCTCCTGAACCCTTATTTTGTTTTTGAAGGCCTCTAGCTCAGTATTTGGAACATAGTAGGCAAAATTGGAATATTAGAGATTGGTGTTTTGTTATTTCACAGTAAGGAAGGCAGTCACTCTGTAAATCAGGTTTAATGGTTTCTGCATATGTATATATGCAGTCTCTGAGGCTTCTTCCGTAGTGCAAACAGAAACTGTTAGCATGTAACTGAGGTGTATGAAGGGACCCTATGCCATTAAGAGGTGCACTAGCTAAAAGGCCATTCACTGCACAAAGGCAAAGGAAGCAGACTTTTAGTGTGAAAGATCTCTCATAGAATTAATGTACATAGAGAAAGAAGTGAAGAAAGGCTATTCCTTATAATAGTTTGCCAATAAAACTCCCAAAATCACCCATCCCCTCATGGGCAAATGCCCAGCCAAACAGGGTCAGTTTGAAATGGGGCCACTTAGGTCCAAAAACTTGCCACAAGTCTAAGGTGCCTTTTGGTGGGGAACCATAAAAGAGGTTAAACTGGTCCCAGAGAGCTGGAACAGAAAGAGAAAAAATGCAAAATCAAAGTATAAAGTTAACAGCTGCCAGTGTCTCTACCAAGGACCTCCCCCATGTGTCTCTCACCCAAATGTCTTTTCCAAGTACCTCTTCCAAATGTCTCTACATATCTCTCCTCCACGTACCTAGGTGCATGTGAGAGCTGGAGCAGTAAAGGAGCGGGCCTGCCTGCTTTTCTTGTTATACAGGTCCATCTGGCCACCCAGTGGCACCCCTAGTTCCCAGTAGGAGCTAGCTTCCCTGCTCAGGAAGTCCTTTTCATGACACTGGAATTGTGGTCAAGGGCTACTGCATTTTATTCAGGCTAAGGAAAATGATGCTTCCCTTTTTAGATACATGATGTGTATCTATAACAAAGCCAGCTCTGGCAGTTCCCGGCAGAAGGCTGAACTGCCTTACAGAATCCAAGGACAGGAGTGGATTAGGGCCTTGGAAATATAACTAAAAGGTGAATACACCAAGAACCTTCTCCCTGCTACTAATAGGTTTCTCGGTTTCTGTTTCATTCTCTCTCACTCATCCTGACTTTTTCTGTTTCCTATTTATTCCATACAGCAGAATGTGACTGCCAACTGCTCCTGAATTTTACAAAATATCATCTAGATAAGCAGGGAGAGATTGATGTCAGGCTCCCATGCCCTTGTAGCTTGGTGTGTGGTTGGTTATTGCTTTAGTAGCAACAGAGTAATAAGCACTGACTCTTGATATTCTTGTGACTTTTATTGCCCTGTTTTCCTTGAAATCTGCTCATATAGCATTTGAGATATTCAAATAACCATTTTCTTCCTATAGTTTCATTTGCTGGTTTGACATGTTGGCTGCTATTTTCCTGTAGTGCATATAAGGTGGCAGTTGGTAGGTATTTCACTGAATGTTTGCGGAGCAAAACCAATTGTTATATGCCTCTGAATCTAAACACATGGCTAAATAATTTTTTTCCAGTGGATTTATATGTATTTCATTATACATTTAGCAAACTGAAATTCAAAAAATAACATGAAACTGCCTAGTAAGCACATAGGGGCATAGTATATATTCCTGTTTCAGGGAGGAAACTGAAAAGTCTTGATGACATTAATAGAAATTAGTGATGTCTAACGTTTTCTGGGTACATATTATATGCCAGGTACTTTGTTAAATCCTTCTTGTGCCTTATTTAATTCTTAAGATGATTTTATGAAGCTTCTCATTTGAATAGATGCCAGGAAGAGGGAAAGTGGGGCGGTGCACCCTGCTTTGTCAGACTCCAACCCTGCACCACACCAGCTCTCTGAGGCTTTGTTGTTCAAAGACCTGTGTGGAGCGTCCATGGCAAGTACATCAAGCTGAACTTGGTTTTTCAGAGGAAAAACTAACAAGTGAGATAACTAATCTACAAATGACAATACAAACTAAGTAGTAAAAGGGTAGATATTCCTCTGCACTCTTCTTGTTCTGATATTGATATTACAAAATTGTAGGTATGACATTGGGTGGCATTGGGAAGGGCTATGCATTCATTGATGGACAGCAGGGTCTGTGAATGAAGAAAGTCTTACAGGCTGCATAGGCCTTTATTATTAATTAGGTTTAACTAAGTAAAGGCTCATTTTCCTCACATAAGAAGCCTCCTGGAGGAGGTGGTCCTTATCTCTTTCTGCTCTGCCATTTACCCCAGGTGGTTTCATCCCTGTGGCTGCCCTGGTGTTGAAGGTGACTCTTTGACTTTCATCTTCATATCTGGTTTTAAATCTATCAGAAGACCACCTAACTCTAAGGAAGGATGGGCAGTTATTTTTTTTTCCAACACTTCAACAAATTCGGATCTTGGAGAGAGAAATAATATGATCTCACAGGAGATTTTTGGTTAGGGAAACTACTCTGTACTCTTTAGATCAGTGTTGTCTTTTAGTTTGAGAATAGCTTTTTCTCCATATGAGTTCCATTTGAATTTTGTACCCTGGAAACCTAATATGGATTCGGTGTGTCCTGAGACACAATTGTAGCAACGAGCATTTCTTGGGCACAAGCAGCATGTCTGAGAATTCAACTCAATTCTGACACTATCTAATGGAGACTGTGTCAAGTTTCATAGGGTAGGACATAGTCTAGACTCCCTCTTCTTCAGACCACTTTACAACATTTAGGTAATTTCAGAGAGTTTTGGGAGCAGTGAGCCAAACACTGTTGATGAAGATCAAATATGTATGAGAAATATATTTTGGTTACCCCAATGACCAAATATATATTTCCTATACATCACAGTATTGCACCTGATTATAACTCTTTCCACTACTCTCACCACTGCCCCTTCTACCAGCAGTCAGACTGTCTTTGCCACTTGGGTCAGGTTCCCAGATTGGCTTGAATGCTGTAATCTAAATCTTTCTATCTGGAAACCCGTGGTTTCTTAAGTTTATGAATATAGACCTGGGGATTTTATGATTAATGTATATAATAAGTGCTTTGGCTATGGACTACCCAAAAGTTTGTCAAATAACCGGGCAAATAGAAATAGTAAAAAGTTTGCCAGTATTTGACAGCCTTTTAAAACCACCTGAAGTTACTTGCTTTTCTCATTTAGATGCCAGGTATTGAACTGCTGGAAGAATTTGTACACATTCAATAACTGTATTTCTATACCTGCAATGTTTTTTCTACTAATATTTTTATCCCAGAATATCAGGAGCAGATATTCCGTTGTGGGGATGTAAATTATAGGTGTGGTGAGGTGTCTTCAGCCCTCAAGGTTTTCCTGTCAGGGCCTGGAGCCGCTGTGTGCTTCTGGCTGGGAAAGCCGCTCCCCATTGACTTAGGAAGCTGTAAAAGGCTGGAAACTCTTCTCTGGGGACACACATGGCTTTTATTTTGTACTTACAGCAACCAAATCATCAAACCTACCCATGAATTCTCAGTGACATTTTGAGCAAGATAGATGTTGAAAGTTGTTTTCTTTCTGTTACAATGTAAGATTTTTGCCCAAAATTAAATCACAGGGCTGTTTGTGGACTGTTGTCAAGCAGTGTCTCATTGCAGAAAGAGCAAAAGAAGAATGATTTGACTCAAGTTAAAACCTGATTCTCTCATTTGTATTAATATTTCTAAGGATCAGCTTCCTAATTTATAAAACAGAATAATGCTATCTTATTTATTATTATTTTTTTAAATAGACCATTTACCCCAGGTGGTTTATTTATGCCTACAAGAGCTGGGGTGTAGACCAGATTTAGGGGGGTGAGAGGATTCATCAGAGACAGAGTGGGGAGCGGAACAGGCAGATCTACTGAAATACACTGCTGAGGGGAGCAGCAGGTGAGGCAGGAGAGGTCTGCTAGCCATGTGGGTCTCCTTCCTGGAGGGGCATGGAACTCATGATGCTGTGCACTCAATCCACTGCGCCACCAGGGAGGCCCTATGCTACCTTCTTTATAAGATTGTGGTAAGAATTAAATGAAATAACAAATATAAAAATTCTTTGTAAAGCTCTATTAGGACTTTACATGGCCATACGCAGACATGTGAAGCTGTGTGTTTTGAATAATTAGTTCCAACTGGATGGGATCTTAGTGTCAGTGATATAAGTGATTGTGGCAAACTGGAGAATGCCTAGTGACTGAGGACAGTGGCTTCTCAGTTTTTGTAGATGTTCGATATGCAGGAATGCGGGCTCAGCATCTCCAGATCATTAAATCTTCCAAGAAGTACTGGAAATCACATTTTCATGTGAAATGTTACCATTTTTAATGTTAGCACAAAAATTTTAAAAAACTCTACAGGCCAAGTCAAAATATTAACATAGTTTGGAGTCAGCCCTTAGTGCTGTTAATATTAATTTCTTTTGAAAATGGTGGAATACCAATTAATAATATTTATTGCCCATACCTCCAGTTAGAAAAGGCATTAGGACTGCTCCTCTCATTTTGTCACCTTAATAATTTCTGCTTTAGATTACCACTGAAATGTTCTTCCCTGAGTATTCGATAAGAACATATCACAAATATTTCCTGAATATCTGAGGGGATTATTTTATAGGAAGAAATACAGTTATACCTCTATCAAACCAAAATTCACAAGTGTGTTTGTTTTTCCTAGCAGTTGAAAATCTAAGGCAAGGTGACCCACATGGCACAGCAGACCTCTCCTGCCTTGCCCACTGCTCTCCTCAGCAGTGTATTTCAGTCGATCTGCCTGTTCTGTTTCCTACTCTGCCTCTGGTGGATCCTCTCACCCCCCACATCTCTAGCCTGTACCCCAGCTCTTGTATGCATTAATAAAAAAATCTTTAAAAAAAAAACCAAAACAGAAACAGGAATGCACCTCACAGCCTAAGGAAAGGGTGTTGTGTTCATTGTATACCTATCAAACCCCCTGGGGCCTAAGGACTGACTAAGTCTTACCAATGTTAACAGGGAACAGGAAAGACTTGAAAACTACTATCCAGTGTGGTAACCACTTTAACTTAAATTGAGATTAAATTAGACAAAAATCTCTCAGTTGCACTAGTTACATTTGTTCAAAAACTACATATAGCTAGTACCTACTGTATTAGACAGTATAGTTTATAGAACATTTCCATTATTACAAAAATTTCTGTTGAATGGTGTAGATAGAAGAGGAGGGTCTTGAAGTGGGAGGTCTGGTTACAGGTTAAACTAAATGATGATGGTGACTGAACTGTAGTGGGGATTATTGGGAAGGATCTCAGTTATTGAGGATGGTTACCCTTGGGGAAGCAGTGTTGTGTAGGGGAAAAGAGCAAGCATTGGTGTTAGATTTGAGTCTTTGCTCTACCATTTTTTAGTTGTATTACCTTAGTCCAAGTTACTTTAAGCTTGATTTCCTAGTCTGGAAACTGGGGATTATTGAAGCTTTGGGAATGGATGCAGTAACCTGGGGGAATTAGGTGGAATGCAAAGGGAGGAGGGTGAAAAGTGTCATCACAGAAAATTCTGGGGAAACTTACAATAAGGAATGTTAATCAGGGAAAATCTCAGAAAGAGATAAGTGGATCCTGGATTTGAGAGTTGGTCAGTGTCCACATAAGGGATAACATATTGGATTGAGAGTGTGGGAACTGGAGTCAGACCTGGGTTCAATGTCAGCACTTAATAACTCTGTAACAGTGAGCAATTTGCATACAAGTTCTCATTTCTGGGCCTTTTGTTCCTTATGTACAAAATGGGCATGATAATAGAACTTATCCCAAAAGGTTGCATAGGCTAAGAGATTTAGTTTCTATAAAGACTTAGTAGAGTCTGATATATAGTAAACATTCAACAGATGTTAGTTCTTGCTAACAATCTACCCTTATTGATAAGAAGGTGTGAGATACGCACACACATGCACACACGCACATACAGCAATATTATTTAGCTATAAAAAAGATGAAGTCTTGCCATTTTACACAGCATGAATGGATCTTGAGGGGATTATACTACATGAAATAAGTCAGAAAGAGAAAGACAAATACCATATGATTTCACTTGTTATATATAAAGCAAAACATTAGTACTCTGACAGCAGAATGGTGGTTACCACAGAAGGGGGAGAAAGGTAGAAGGGGTGATTGATTGGTGATAGATGGTGAATGTCTGCTAATTGATGGGTAGTGGTAGACATGGTGAGAAAATATAATCTTGGAACCTATACAAGTTGTAAATGAATGTTACCTCAATTAAAAGAAGTTCAGTATTAAAGAGTAGAGAACACAGTAGATAGGGATTGTATAAACATGGAGAGTTTTCCCTAAATATATGTTACCAACATTAAAGAACATTCTGCCAGAAATGGAGAATGTGAAAAACAAACAAATAAACCAACATTTTGGTATTAATGAAAACTTTCCATTTGTATACACAATCATTACTTGTAGAACTCTACATAATTCAGAGTTGTGTTTAATAAAGTTTAGAGCAGTTATATTTGTGATAATAAATCCACACTGGATGACTGAGGAGGATCTCTGGGAGATCATGCTAACATACTAAGAGGCAGGAACCATTTTACACATTCCCTTTGAAGTAATTGACACATGCTTTACAAGAACCTGGGAAGAGGGCTTTCCCAGTATTTTAGCATAATGAGTTACTTCCAAGATGACTCTTTCTATTGCTGCTCTGAGATTGTTAGCCTCCTCTACCTGAGCTTTAATCTAAACTAATCTTTTCTCATTTTAAATAAAAAAGCACATAGCAGAGACAGCAAAAGGCAGTGTTGGGTGTTAAGGAAAACCAGGTAGACCTTCCAAAATTAAATCCCAGCTCCTCCACTTAACTACCTGTGTACCTCTCAGAAAGGCTAATGTCACACCACTTGTGTGGATTAAAAGACAGAAGTTGTAGATATAGCTCCTGACTTATGATACAATCTCTAGATGTGAGAAAATGTGTTAATTCATTTTATAGCTCCAATTCAAAAATTTAGATTGCATTCTGGTGGGCCTTGTATCCATAGTCCCAAGTTTAGTGTCAGGCACATTATAAACACTCAATAACTATATTTGTTTAATAATCCAAGAATTTTGTGTAACTCTTTGTGTACATGGAGAAGAAATTGCCTTGGAGTAAAGCTGTTATTTCTATTGCTTATTTATTTTCAGTGATGCAGCCAGGTCAGATATTTTGATGACCAGTTACTTGGGAAACAAGCCATTCTGTAAATGAAAGCTATTATAATAATCCAGAAAGTGGACTTTAAAGCAACTGTATAGGAAATTTACCTTTTAGGTCAAAGGTATGCTGTCATTTGATCTTTTTTTTAATTTATATATATTTGACATCAATTGTAATCCCCATGTATTCCCCATCACCATATCACCAGTGCACCATCACCTCAGTCCCCTGTGCTCCCGTTTGCCCTCAACCCTCCCGCTCTTCCGTCCCCACCAAGTGTCCCCAATTTGTCCTTGTCATTTGACCTTTTGTTAACAAAATATATCCTCTATCAGTAAGCTATAAACAAGAAGGTCACAGCATACTTTTAAATGAGGATTGTAGAAAGAAGTAACTAGAACCTCTTTTGTATTTAGGATCATTTTAGTTAAATTGCAGAGGTAATACTTGAACTCATACTATACCACTGTGTCTTCACTTTTATATAAACTATATATAATAATACTAAGATATTTTCCCATGTTGTCACTTTTAATTTATGATTCACAGTACCTATCTGAGTGACAAAATAATCATTTTTTCACCACTTAATTCTACAGGTTGTTAGTTTCTTTCCTACTGAATGGATAAGATAATTTATCTTGTTCTAATATATTGTGGCAGAAAGCAGTGTCCCTGCAGTGCCAGTGATCATTTATTCTGACTTCAACTGTAAGCAATATAACTGAACACCAGAAAATAAGCAAAAGTAACCTCTAGTAACCAAAATGTGGCATAAAAACTGCTCATTAAAATGTCTAGAAATATTTCAACTCCTATTTATATACTAATATTATTCTGAATTTTATATTTATTGAAATACTGCATCGCATTAATTTGAACACCCATTGTTTTTTCACCTTTACAGTTTCCTGACGTCAGGTTTAGTGGCTTCAAACAACAATCATCATTTTTGTAAGATGCAGTGAGGTGGCTGGTAGACCTGCAGGGACTTGTTCACTTGGCAGAAAGGCGGCAGCAGAGAGAAGGTCAGCCCAGTGCATAAGCACTTTTCTAGCGTTGGCTTGAGTCACATTTGCTAACATCGCATTAGCCAAAGCAAGTTATAAGGCCAAACCCATCGTGGAGAAGTGTAGACAGCCTCTGAGTGAGAGGAGCAGTCCTTATGCAAAGGCGAGTGGGGCATACTGGGGTGAGGGCAGATTTCTGAGGGTGTGTTTTGCTAATAATCTACTGTGATGTATTATGTGAATATTATAGTCATTTTTTTTTTACTTTTTAGTCACACATAAAATAATGTTTCTTATGATTGGTGGTATCTTAGAATTGATGACGTATGGTAAGTATCTTATGGGCTTTTAATTAATACATATTCAGTGTATGAGCAGAAGTGTAAGAGTTAAAGTGCTTGCCTATTCTCCTTCCGCCACATAGCAGATCCTAGAGGCATCCTCCAAACACCGCCTAGTATACGCCTACGATAGTCTGAACAGTTGTGCCCCAAAAATGTCTCTGTCGTAATCTCCAGGTCTTGTGAATATGCAGCCTTACATACAAAAGAGACTTTGTAGATTGATTAAATGAAGGATATTGAAATGAGATATACCTGAATTTATGTTTAAGAATACAGGGAAATCCAAAAGGGGTGGCAAGAGCACAACGGACTATGGTGATGGTGCATGGGTAAATTGGTGATGGGAATTCCATGAGGATGAGAAATATACAATGTACAAACATGAAAAATAATGTAAAAAAGATATAAAATAATAATAAAAATACAGGAAAATGTTATAGAAAGAATAAAACATAAAAGTGATTTTTAGAAAAGTATTTGAGGGCTTTGCTGGTGGTGCAAGTGGTTGAGCACCATACTGTGAGGCCTCTACAGCCACTGCAGCACGAATTCAATCCCTGGAAGGAAGGGGACCCACATGGTGCAGCAGATCTCTCTTCTCACTCTGCTCCCACAGCAGTGTATTTCAGTAGATCTGCCTATTCTGCTCCCCTTTCTGTCTCTGGTGAATTCTCTCAACACCTCTCACCCCCACCTCCAGCCCCATGCTGCTGGCCTATACCCCAGCTCTTGTATGCATAGATAAAGAAAGTCTTAAAAAAAAAGTATTTGAAAAGGCTTTTGCCTTGAAAATTCATTCAGAGAGATTGCCTCACTGTGCTGAGATGTCAAAAATATGTGTCCATCATATGGTGCATTAGGCAGCCTAATCTTCATTTTTAAAAGCTAAATTGATTTTAAGGGAAGATCCTAGGAGACTTGATTTAGAGCAAGCCCTAAGGCCTACTTCTTAAGCTATTCTGTTTTGTAAAGTATTAGTTGTCCTTTCTGATCAGTGCTGGTTAGTCAAAGATGGAAGTGAATCCTAGGCACATACAATTCTTGTTTTTGCCCTGACCTATACCCAAGCCCAGAGGGTAACATTAAAATGACAAACTTGGTCCTTCAATATGAAATACTTAGCTAGGCTCTGTGGTTGGGGAGTGAGTGCATGGAGATGGGTATGCACAGATTCTAGGGGAGGTCCCTCATCTCCAACAGCTGGTAGCTGTTAATGTGTTGAGCTGGATTCAGAGTTGTGTCATCTTGTATTACATACACAAATGAGAATAGGGTGTTTTTGTTTTTTTTTTTAACATCAAGTATTATTTTCTCATTATCTACCTGAAAACAGAAGAGTATGTATCTTTCTGAATAAAAAGAGAAAAGTTGGTATGACCTTGAGTATCTCTAAATAAATAAAGTGAATATTAAAAAATTCCTGCTGAATGCTTATTTAGAAATCTGTTTTCTATGCTTGGATGAATGTGGTGCATGAATTATGATTTATCATGTATGATTGCTTGAGAAAATTCTTTTAGCTATAACTCAGGTGATCAATACTTGCTTAAGTTCTTAAATTTCATTTCCATCTCTAATTTTGTCACTCCTTGGTATCAGGTAGCTATTTTTTGCAGACATGAAGATTAAGATAGCCAGGCTCTCCTTTCATTTAATGATGATTTATTTATCTTGTTTGGTGAACATTGAAGATTGATGTGAACTTTTTTTTTTTTTTTTAATATTTACTTGTAAGATCTGCAGGGAAAAGTAGAATGTTAAACCATGAAAAACATGGTTGGAGAGGTCTTAGTAGTTTTTGGTTTTCTGCAGTTTGTGTTTGATTGCTTTTAGAATATAAGTATTGATGCTATTTTAGCTCTGTTCTTTTATTTTAGCTCTGTTCTTTTATTTTCAGAAATGATAACTGAACCGTGGCTGTGCTTTTTGGCATTAATCCAAAATTTGGGGAGGGGGAAAGCAACATAGGAATCTGGCGTACTCTTCTTTGTCCTCTTGGTGAATGCCTTTCAGTTTTTTCCCTAGATCCATAATTGTATTATAGGAAAATAAATAAAAACCAAAATTATTGTTATTTATCTAAAATACATGTGTTCAGATCATTGAGTCCAACATATGTTGGTGATTAAGAATTCTTGTCTTCAGAAGTAGTTGTGCAGTTAAGCATCTGTGAGGCAAGGAGTTTGCTTTGTTGTCTATGGTATTTCCAGTCTTTAGAATAGTGCCTGGTAATATAGTCATGCTCAGCAAGTATTTGTTGAATATAGAATGGAATTGTAAGTAGACTGTAAAGCCTATTGCTGATGCTTCCTATTATCAATCTGCATGTATTTAAAAAATACATATATTCAAAGTAATTCAGAGCCACATTTTATTGTTATGATTTGAATGGTGGTGATTGTAGTTTGCTGTTTTATGATTTTTTTTTTTTTAAATAAAGTAGCCTTTATTTCAGTGAATATATATCATCATTGGGCATTTGGGGAACTATGTTTTCTCAGTATACATTTTCCTTGAATGAATACTAATCTCTGACATCAGTTAAGCATTTTATACTTCATGTGTTATCATTTAGTCCATTCGTCCCTCTCCACCCCCCCATCCCACCTCACACACAAACACACAGACACAGACACACAGTATGCTGAATTAAGGGGCTCTGACACTGTTGATTATCTGTCCTGTTGTCTACTTCATACTTTCCTGCCTGGAACCCACTTTTGTCCACTGCTGCCTTACATGACTCAGGCCAAAATCCTGGGTAGTCTAAACTCGTGACAATAAATTCATCCCTTGCCCAGGGATTAGTTTAGGAATAGGCATGTGACACAGTTCTAGCCAGTGATGTGACACAAGAGGCTCACTAGAAATTAGGAAGGGATGTACATATGGGAAGCATTCCCTTTCTAAAAGGAACAAGCAAGAAACAGCCCCTACTGTTCTGTTGCCTGCTGCCATGACTGCATGTTTCTTCTTGGAGCTTCTCTAGCACTCTTGTGACTTGAAAGGCCTGAAAATAAGCCGACATGCTGAATGCTGAATCTAGTGGAAGACAAAAGATAGAAAGAACAGCTACCAAATTAACCAGACTTGGAGCTGCCCTGCTGCTTGTCCTCTTGTTACCAGAGAATAAATTTTCCTTATTCCAGTTGAAAGCATCCTGACTCATATTGGCATAATTTTACAACAAGGAAACTAAGATGACATCCTCTCCCCCACCCCGCCCCCCCAAGAACTTTAAATGGAATGATCATTATTAGAAGGTGAATTCACTATGGAAGCCAGGAGAATTAAAACATTTTGACTCCCTACTGGTCTTCCTTCTTCTTGTTCTACTGTGTAGCTTCTCTTTAAACCCTCCTGCTTCCCTACTTGAGAGAGAACTGGATTACCAAATTCGATATTTGTGTGTGAAATGCATTTTCGATAGTTCCTAATTTTTTGATAGCTGACTACTTCTGACAAATATTGCCTTGAAATTCTTACTGATATTGTTACCTACTTTTCTTAACTTGGCTGACATATATTAGGACTTTGTAAGTGAATAATATGAAGAGTACTCCTTTCACAACTAAATTTTTAAAAATTGCTTTACATAATTTTTTATTATATTTATATAATAAAAACATTTATTAAATTCTGCCTAAATTTGTGGATATTTATTTCAGAAGTCATGGCTAAATTCTGAGAAGTGAAATGGTTCATTTATACAGTAATTAAAATATAATAACTGACCAATCTATTAGACTGAATGGGAGTAGGAGCTATATCTCTGACTTCAGATATTGTATTGACATTTTTTAACATTTGTTAATATGGAAATTTTATGGTGGGCTATACAGATGTCGTTTTTTCTACTGTTATTCTTTGTTGACTTCTGCATTTCATCCAGTTCTCTGTTTAGACTGAGTAATATGTAGTACATTTCTTATTGCAGAGGCAAATGAGGAAGGACAGTGTTCAATCTGAGTCGAAGATTTTATTCACAAAGAATTAAATTAAAAACTAATACCCTTGGAAAGACACTCTGATAGCTGAGGTTCAGTTTTGGTTTGTTTTTGTTTTTTTTTTTTAAAGAAAATTATTCTTGGTGGAAGCTGTGACTGATAAAAGGAAGTTGCAGAGATGACTAAGATAGTCCTCAGTCTCTTTGAGATATTATCTCCTACCTTCCTTTTTCACCCATCTAAAATGACTGTCAGGTTGGAGGGGGCAGAATCTGTTCTTCCCTCACCTCTTCTGGCTGTTCCCAAGGTTGGATGTTTGGCTAGCTGGAGAAAACTAAAATAGGACTGACATATCTTGAGACTATTCTCCTAGATAGCACAGTGCTTACATAGTCCCCTCAGTTTGTTCTTTTTTTCCCTAATCTAATTAAATACTTTGAAGAATATGCTTCTAGATAGTGATGGGGCTTTCACTAGGTACCTCTCATATTTTATTTCTGAATTTTATTTAAAACTGTAAGTGAGCACAAATTCTTGACAGATAAAAAAGTTAAAATTCACTCTTGTTTACTTAAGAATACCCCCCAAAGCATGTTTTTTTTTTTTTTCTCATTGAAAAATCTCTTGGCTCTAAATTTTTTTTAATAACTGAAATGAGCTATGTGGTGTCCTCATTAAGGGTAGTCTAATACCATATTAGTGTAGGTGACATCATATGTTGTTGATTACTGATTTCTCCTCAGGGTTCTTGAATTTCTGTTTGAAGTACTTAATTTTGATTTCTTCTTTTTAAATTAAAAGAACTTGCCTTTCCAACCAGCAAAACTTTTCTTAAAGTGACCATTTCAAGTCATAAAAATAGGAAGTGTTTTAAAATCTCTATGAAGATTAGACAAACCACAACATACAGTTTAGATATTACATTCTGTTGCAATTAACAGAAAACTCTGTTCAATAAAGTCTCAAACAAGTAAAGGGATTATTTTTCACTTGTAAAAAAAAAAAAAACACTGGACATTCCATGGTTGGTGGTAAGAGTCATCAAATGACCCCAAATTCTGCTGTTCCATTCAGCCACCTTAGTGATCTTGTCCCTTTGAAGTCTCAAGATGGCTGCGCTCCAGCCTGCCTTGCCTCTGCCTTCCAGGCAGGAAGAAGGGAGGGCAGATGGCAAAAGACAGATACCAGCTGCCCCGGTTCTCTTTCAAAGAGCTTCCTGGAAGATCAGTACAGTGACTTCCGCTTACATCTCAATAACTCAAACTGTGTCATACAGCATCCCTAGCTGCACATGCAGATGGAGACTGTATTTGGGGGGTGGGAGGGGGATTGGAGGGGGTGGAGTCTGGTCTCCTTGAACAATGCTCCTTGAGCAATGGAATTCTGATGGAAAAATATTTTAGTAAGATTTGTGTCTGTTGCCTTTAAAATAGTTGAACCCAGGAAGAATAAATAAGTGAACATTTATTGGAAACCTATGCACACTTGATTTGGTGCTAGTTGCTTTTGAATACTTTTAGTTTATTTAAATCAGATAGGTCATATCCACATGTATGTCAGAGAATAAAATCCTTAGTGAATTTAAATAGCTAAAAATCCAGTATTGTATTTTCTGTGGAAACATTATTAAATGTGACCTGTTAAACTTGAAATTAATTGAAAGGACTATATCTTGAACCCCGGAAATTATAATGGGAAAATAAAACAACTTTAACCATTTTCATTAAAAAAATCTATTATGTGTTACCCAGTATTCATAAATTAAGTCTTGGAGAAAATATTGCAACATAAATTTAAAAGTCTTAATAGTTATACCATAGAAAAAAGGCTTTACAAATAGAAATTTAAAAATAACCCTATTTTAAAACAAAAAACATAAGCTGGCAGACATTTTTCTGAAGACAATACACAGTCAAAAAAAGTTGGAAAAAGTAAAGTAATGCAAATTAAAAGAAATACTGAAACACTAGTTTTTTGATTCCCAGTTTGATAAACATTTAAAAAATGACACCCAGTTTTGTAAGGATCTAGGGACAAAGATACTTTCATGTATGATTCATAGTCCTGTCGGATAGATGCCATCATTTCGGAGAGCAGTTTGACATTCTCCGTCAAAATGTGAAATGTGCATCTCCTTTGACTCTGTTAGCCCACTTCTTGGAATAAGTAAAATCATAGTAGCATGATTTTACAAGGGTGTTTAATTCTAGCATTGCAATGAAATAAAAATATGGAACAAGCCAACATGTTCATCAGTGGTGTCGTGGGCAAAGAAACTGTCATGGCCTTCCAGTGCAGTTTGAGCCTGGAAAGCTGCTGTGAACTTTTAAGTAGGGCCTATGGCAAAAAAGTATGCATACAATTTTTGAGACACTGCTCCCATTTTATAAAGTCTATGTGCATATAGAAGAATCAGGGTAAGAGGGCAGATTTTTTTACTTTATGTAGATATTATTTAAATTTTGCAAGAGCAAGTTATTTGTGTGTGTGTTTTACAAGGATTAATTACCTTGTTTTTAAACCAGTGATTTTCCAAAAAAAATACACAGTTTTAACAGATAAAGGAATATATATAAACATTTTGATTTGTAAAATGCTAAAATGCTGACACTGCTTTTTATCACTTGTTTTCTGGGAGTGGAGAAAGAACAATGAGGGTAATAGTACAGAGAAAGACAATCTGTATCAATGCCAATCTAAATGGTAGAATGTTGGAGAATAAATGCTAGCTTTTGTCAACTACACTGTATGAATCAAGGTAGGCTAGATTGTTTTACAGCTACAGACAACTTTCAGATCTCAGGGACTGACACCATAAAGATTTATTTTGTACTCACAAAGCCTCCATCAACTTGACCACTGCCACTTGTCATTTGTCCTCACAGTGAGTGGCAAGGTTGGTGGTATATCCTATACACGATTTTAAAGACTTCCCTGTGGCAAGTGGGGGCTGGGACCCAGTTCTCAGAAGTGAAACATCAATTCCACTTCCACTTCATCAGACAAAACATGTCCCGTGGTCATGCCTAATTTAAGGAGGTTGGGAGTACCACCCTCCCCTGTACTCAGAAGAATCCAAGTATTTGTGAACACCCTGATGACTATCACAGGGCTGCTGTGAGCTGATTTTCCAGAACAGTACCTGCCACATAGTTTTAAGTGTCACGAGCATTTTCATTTTTATAGATACAGCGCTTCACACTAAGATAGATGAATTTCTTAAGAAATATATAAGAAGTAGTTTGTGTATTTATTGAACCAACAGGAATTTGTGGCATTTAAGTCATGGTTGTAAGCCTGCAAAAGAAAAAGGTTTTGCTTGTACATAGTTTTAAAGTAGGAGTTTGTGAACATTTTTCATAAATATTTTTAAATCATTCCCCCTTGCAAAATTATTCTATGTGCAGAAATGGTTTATTATAAAGGAAATTTTTGTGGGAGTTTAGATTCATTTTAAGATAAGCCTAAGTTAGTGAGGTTTAAGCTAGTGAAAGATAAATTGCTATTTATGGTAGGTCTCAAGGATGTATCTTTAGCTGAACTTGCTGGAGTTGGCTGAGGGGAAGATTTAGTCCATCAGTAGAAAGGAAATCTTTCTGGACAACTGTATATACAGAGTCCAAGGGCAAATTTCCTTACTATTGCGATGACCATCAGTAACTGGATGAACTGATCCTCTTGTGGACATCATGGAGTTGCTTCTTCCTCTCTAACCTTTTTTCTTTTCTTTCCCCATAATTCTCTCACTTTTGTTTTGTTTTTTAGACCCATAATTCCCCCAAGGACTCAGCTCCTGACCATAAGTTCCATCTAGTTTTCTCATAAACGAGTAGAATTTTCAGGTCCTAAAATTCCCTGGGATGGGACAAGATAGGCAGACTTTTCTCCTAGGACCTGGGTGGCATTAGAAATTCCCTCCTTTCATAAAATAGTGGATTGAATTTAAAAAAATGTGTTGTAGTATCATGGTATTGTTGGAGATGTCAGCTAACTTTCTAGGCCTTAAATTTTCCATGCTAACTTGTTTGACCTCCTTGTTTGATTTTTCTTACTTTTCTAGCTGCTAAATAGAAAAAGCTAAGTCTTTGTAGTACTTATTGAAGCTTGATTATGAAAGATGAAAATGCTGTGTTTCCATTTATTGTTAATTTCACCTGTCATTACTCAAATTGCCATGCAGAAAGCAGCTAACACACCTTTGCTGATGTTAGAAGTCCGCTTTATTTCCAGCATTTGGGATGCCTCTTAAGTTCAAGTGACAAGCACTCTATGAATTCACAAAATTTTGTCTCATTATCCTCAGGCCGTTAGAGTTTAATGCTATATTTGGGCAGCACTTCCTAAGAATTTAGTAAAGAGAGGATATGAAAGGTAAGTAATGTTTTGTGTTTTTTGAGCACTGACTGTGTGCCACCACTATGTTATTACACATTTGCCTCATTAGATGTTTGCTTTTGTTCCTGGCATTCCTTAACAATGATAATGATCATAACCTATAAGAGTTCACAGTTGGTGCTGTACTGGTCTGTCTTTGTTGCTGGTCTTGGAGCTTGTTGGTTCTTGTCCTACTGTGTACTCGCAGTGCTGTCCACAATGTGCATCAAATAAAGTCAGTGAAATGAATATCTCTCTCTGGGTGGTTGAATGGATGAATGAGTGCACTACCTCCTAGTCTTAGAACTACCTCCTAGTCCCTAATCTGGAGGCCTATATGATTTACAAATGATTACTGGACCTTGAAGTGATGAGGGGATGTTGAAAGGGTTTCCTATGGTGGAAATTTGTCTACCTTGGATAGAATGAACCTACCTGTTCCAGTCACTCATGATCTACCCCCAAATCCTCACTCTTAATA
The DNA here is from genome assembly GCA_019455555.1 of Galemys pyrenaicus. NCBI lineage: Eukaryota > Metazoa > Chordata > Mammalia > Eulipotyphla > Talpidae > Galemys > Galemys pyrenaicus. The sequence continues at coordinate 8,916,906 of JAGFMF010011380.1, read as the reverse complement.
TACAGCATCAGACAGTGACTGATTAACACATTTTCTTACGACTATTGCTGGAATATCCCTGAACAAAGAACATCATGGTTCTAGAAGTTGGAGGCTTGCCCTTCCTGCCTGTTGCTGTTGTGAATACTGAAGAGGGTATTTTTGAAGAGAGAATGAGCTGTGCCAGTACCTCTCCTCAAACAGCATTTACAAGACTGCTGGGGTTACTGCCTTGCCTAAGGCTAGGTGATGCATGTGCACCTCTAAAAATGCTGTCCTCATGTAATATTGAGTTGCAGAGCTTCAGGTGGGATGATGGGGGATGATTATTTTATAAAAACTTGGGTTGATCTTCCTTTCACTATCCTTGCTAATACAAAAATGATGGGGAGGCTTGGAGAGAGTGGCTAAAATGTGGTTCAGTATGGTAAAATTAGTTTGAAACAATTTGAATAGCTTTCAGATAAATGTTTATCTTTAAACATATGAAATGTTCTGATTCCCAGTCTGGTCTGGTTTCTTTCCCTTCCGTGCTTCTCCCTAAGTAGTGGGAGATGAGGGCCGGGCCTGGGGTAGGGTCCATAGACCCACCTGGTAACCTCAGGAGACTTCTTGTCTTCTGCCTTGGAGCAGCTGCTCTGGCCTGTTGCCTGGACTGGAGATGGTGGAAAGATGACGTCCCTCTCTGGAATTTGCTGCTGAAAAGTCTTGCTGGTAGAACTCCTGTTTTTCTTGTCGTGCTCGGTCATGCCTGACGGTGTGCTGTGTGGACTCCACTTCACTTTGGCTCTGCCAGCATGCTTCCCTTCTGGGTCTCTGTCAGATCCTTTAGCCAACCCTTGGCCTAGTGCTCTGGTCATCTGAAGTCTCTATAGTGGTGTTATTTTGTCCCTTACCAAGCATTCCTGCTGCTTTCACCCTATCCCACCCCCATCTGCATTTGTTCACGTCCATCCTGTCCTATTCCAGCAGGATGTTTTAAGTTGTGAAAACAAAACACAGTCAGGGCCACAGAGGTAAAAGATACACTGTAGCCATCATTCTGTCTGATTTTGCTGTGTCAGAGTGTGATAGGACTGACACTGGTCTGGTGCACTGTGGCCTACTGGGAAGTCTTTCCCCAGAATCAAAAAAATACAGAGATTAGATTGGTTCTGGAGTTACCACGTGTTACCAGTGATTCAAAAACTTGGTTAAAAAAAAGAGAGAGAACTTCAGCATAAATATAACAGTGAAATTGACCCAGTTAGTAATGCGAAGAGATTTTTCTGTTTTTAAATCAATGAAAAACCACACTTTCCTTGATGTTTTTTCTTAATTTTGTTTTATCGTTTTGCTCAAGCTAAACTGGGGCGGTCTAGAAGAGAGGGAAGGAGGAAGGAAGGAAAAGATAGATTGTGTATCTTCATTGTCAACATTGCATTTTAGGTTTAAAGGTTGCACTGAGGTTGGAGGTCATTATTATTTCCCTCTTCAAAGGTTACAGGATTAACCCAGAGCACTTTTGTGCTGATTCTCTCTGGGAGGCCATATGCTGACAGTGTGAAGCCTTGTGGAATTTACATCCCTAAGGATAATATTTGAATTTAAAAGAATGTTTAACTGGAACATTGACTTTCCTCTCTGCGCTTTGAATCTCTACTTTAGATGGTTTCTTGTTTTGATTTTTGTTTTTTTAATATGTCCTGAGAGTCTGTCCAAACATTTATGAGCCCACACACATTTTCCTGCAGCCATTGTCTTCTGTGGTGGCCCGTTGGTGAGTAGATGACTGTTGTGCAACAACACGTGTTTACTGCCTTCTGTAGACCACAGACCACGGCCACAGCTCTCTCTAGTAACCTTGTGGTCTCAAGTATGTCTGGAACAGTTTCTAAGTTACAAATTCTGAACTAGGTGGAGGGCAGACTCCCTTTATTAAATATTGATAAAAATCAACCAGTTGGGATTCTAGGAAAACATTCATTCATTTGTTCAGTTATTGGACATCTACTCACATTATGCCTAGCAGTGTGCAGGGTTGTGAGCATAAAAACATGACACTGTACTGTTCTCCAAAAGCTCACACTTCCATCAGGGAAGCAGTAAGTCAAGATTTATAGTAGAGGAGCTGAAGTAGAAAGAATGATCATATAATTTGTAATCTGTACCACACACATTTTTAAATTTTACTTATTTATCTATGTATTTTACATCATTGTTCGTTGCAGAGTCCCTTTTTCACCACATCTTTGTCAACATTTGTTGTTGCTGGCTTTTTTAGTATGTGCATTCTCACTGGTGTAAGGTGGTATCTCATTGTGGTTTTGATTTGCATTTCCCTGATTACAAGTGATGTTGAACATTTTTTTTCATATACCTGTTGATTATTTGCATTTCCTCTTTGGAGAAATGTCTGTTTAGCAATTCTGCCCATTTTTTTTTTTATGGATTTTTAAAAAAATATTTATTTATTTATGCATACAAGCACTGGGGTACAGGCCAGAGGTGCGGAGAGGTGAGAGAGTCCACCAGACAGAGCAGGGGGCAGAACAGGCAGAGGGACTGAAACACACTGCTGAGGGGAGCAATGGGCCAGGCAGGAGAGGTCTGCTGTGCCATGTGGGTCACCTCCCCAGCCAGCAGCTGGGATCGAACTCGTGCTGCGTGGCTGTGGTTTGCTTCATAGTGCATTGCTTAACCTACTGCACCACCAGGGAGGGCCCAATTCTGCCCTTTTTGACTGAATTAGTTACTTTGTTTTTATTGAGTACTTTGAGGTCTTTGTAGATCTTTGTGATCAGAACCTTATCAGTTGTATGGAACACAAAAATTTTCTTCCAGTCAGTAGTGTGTCATCTTTGTTTTGGTTAATGTCTTTTTTGGTATACAGAGCTTTTTAATTTGTTGTAATCCCAGCTATTTATCTTTTCCTTCATTTTCTTTGCTTTGGGGGATGAATCTTTAAAGATGTTACTGAGATGTATGTCATGTAGTGTTTTGCCTGTATGCTCTTTTATATATTTTATGTTTTCAGGTCTTATGTGCAATTCTTTAACCCATTTTGATTTTATACTACACACTTTTAAAACAAAGGGGATTTACATTTTTTCTTGTTGTTGTTAAAATGGTAAATTTTATGTTACTTGTTTCTTTGCACAATTTAAAAAACAACAGTGAAGGTAGGTGCTCTTAATACTTTGACCAGGATAACAGACTAAAGCTGGGCAGGGAAAACCAGACAAATGGACAACCTCAGGAAGAGCTCCAGTAAAAAGAAAGGGAGCCTGGAGGAGGAGCTGGAGAGGGAGAAAGAACAAAATGTCTTCCTTTCCTCATCTCAAACATGAGAGTGGGGGCTACAGCACCTAATAGGGACTGTTAGAGTCAGTAGGTTTAAGTCAAGCCCTTGGAATACTGCCTAGTTCAGTGTTCAAAAAACTCTTCACATCCTTTTTTTCTTGTCCAATAGTTACCTCTGATTTTCCTTGGTTGTAGATGTTGATACTTTCGGTGTGTTTTTTACACAGTATGCCTCTCAACAGATGTTTGTGGTTTAACTTCAGATCTCCTCATGCTCTCCCCTGTGATTCCTCTCCTCTCTAGCACACCGCCTGTGTCAGATGGCGTGTCCTGTGAACATTTAGAAGCCACCTCATTTCCAGCAATTTCCCATTCCCTCGAGAAAGCATGTATTTTGTGGTTACTGTCCTCCCAACCTGTGCTTGGTTCTGCTCTTTCACCACAGGCACTTGTTACAGGTGCCCTTTTATAAGGCCTTTTTAACTGCAGAAGTCATTTCTTTACTGTGTTCCTGCCTTGCCCTCAGGCTTTTAAAATAAAAGGACAGACACAGTTAAAGATTGTGTTCTCACTGTCACCTAATATTCCTTTCTAGATTCTTCTTTGAAATGATTTGATTCTATTTTGAAATAAAGTGTTAAAGAATAAAGAATTAGAGAAAGGATCAGCTTGAGACAAACCAGTGTGTGGTGAAATTGATTCACTTAATCAGACATACTCCAGACATACACTTTCTTACGGTAACTGGACAGGTTACTTATACATCCTGATAGAATGAATTTACTGAGAGTGGGAATGCAGGTTTCATCTGAGATATTCTAATCCTAGTTGTGGGCCTTGCTCAATTATTTATAGTTCTATTCCTAAGAACTGAGGTCTGAGCTAGTGTTCTTGTACTTTTGTGACTCTTGATTTGCTTTTCTTGGTTTCAATCATCATCAGGAATAGTAAGAATTTTCTGTTTGAGCTTGATATAGCCATGTTAGGCCACTTGCTCTACTTATTTTACTTTAATTCAGCCTGTGCTCTACTATAAACTGAGTTCCTGACTGTGTGTCAGACACTATTTTAGGCAAGGCATAATATTCTAGGCAAGTTAAAATAACAACAAAGATTCTTGCGAATGTGGAGCTTATGTTCTTGTGAGGAGATATAAACAATATTCATACTAGATAAGAGTATGTTAAAAGGTGATAAATGTTACAGAAATGAAGTGTCTCCTTTTTAAAAAGGAATGGCTAAGGTAGTCCTCATTGAGGAGATTGGAAGGATAAAGGTATTCACAGAGGCCCATGTGGACAAGAGCCTTTTAGTCAGAGGCCTGTGTGCCTGGGAGGGAGTGCTGGGAGACAAGGTCAGGGAGAAGGTCACAGGATGAAAAATGGTACTGCAGATGATTGTGAAGATGTTGGCTTTTGTTCCCTAAGGTGGAATGGGGAGCCGCTGCTGAATTTGAGCAAGTGAGTGATAAGATATAACTTTTTTTAATAGTACCCACTGACGAGTGAGAATGGACTAGGTGCAGGGTGGGGGTGAGTAAGGACAGATGCTGGGTCAGTTAGGCCATTGCAAGTAGAAGAGATGACCATATGGCATTGACCAGGATGATGGTAGCAGAGGTGGGAGTTGTTAGGGTTCTGGACAGATATACTTTCATAGCTCAAACTTTACATTACAGTGTCTGGTCAGGTACATTCTGATTCAGCAGTTTAGCCACACACAGTTCTAGGATTGGTAGAATGGTCTCTTGATATTTTAAGAGTATATAGTATTTGTTTGGGTAAGTGTTTTGGGTGTAAAATTCAATATATCATGAATTAATCTTTTGTTTCAAAACTAGAAAGAATGTAGCCATCCCTTAACCCCAATGGTAGAATAAAAGAGAAATATATATCTTAAAAGTCATAATCCTTTTTAAAAAATCATATAGATATTTATAATTTTAAAAAGTAACATTGCAACTACCACCAAAATATAGTACCTCTTCTTAATGAGTCAATTAAAAGATTCCTCTATTTGGAAGGGTTCCTAGATTCAGTACAAAAATGGAAGTCATTTACAAAATAAGTATCTGGACTTGAGAGCTAAGCAAAAATACTACTGAGTCCAACTAAAATCATGTGGAATTCAGCCAAGATTAGCCAACTCCAAGTGTGGTGAGCCCTGGCTGCGGACAGAATGCTGACAGGCCGGGATGAGATGCAGCCTGGGTATAAGAAAGGAACCTTATATCAACGGAGGGAATTTTCACCTGATATAGCACTTAGTACTTAACATTGTTTTGATATTGTCATACATTATTAATATTTTTATAAAATAAGCCTGAGCAAGAATTTTCAGTGAACTTATTAGTCACAGGTGGGTATAACCCGGAGGCCCCTGGCCTCCATGCCAGGCCTACTGCCACACTGTTGGCCTCATGCTGCTGAACTTATGGAGGGCAGATGCTAAAGGGGAAAGAATATTTTAGAATTTCACCTGAAATCTCAAACTCAGATAAGTTGGGGAACGAGGCACAAATATGTCTTTAGAACACAAATTCTTCAACAATAAGACCTAGATCACTTCTGTGATCTTTGGATGTCTTGAGGCAGCCTCTATGTGGTAGAGAGAAAACAGGAGGAGGGATACAGTTCGGTTTAAATTCCAGCTTTTCTTTCTATTTTTTGCCAGACTTAAACAAGCCAAATAACCTGCTCAAGTCTCAGTTTTATTCATTCAATAGGGTTTTTCCACATCTGCTCAATAAAGATGCTTAAGGGTCCATACCACGCAACATGAACAGAGTACAGGAAGCACTTGGTGCCTGTGCAGAGCTCATTCCTTCCTCTTTCTCTACTAATGGCACAAACCACTAATTGTGATTGATGATTAACATCATACGTGTTTATGGTTTGCATAATTTTGTATATGCAGTATACTGCATTTCATAAATTGTGATTAATGTGACAGGCCCTAAGACAAAATGAAACACATTTAACAAAATTTTTATTTCAGTGATTTGTTTCCAATTTGGTGTTTAGTGCCTCTTGTCTCATTGCTAAAGACAATACCCAAAAGGCAGACATGAATTTCCATTTCTTGTGGATGAAGAAGAGGTGGCAGGATGACCTAATAGGGCATTTGATACACCACAGATGCCCCTTAGCTGCTTTGCTCTGCGTGTCATGGTTAACTGAGTGGAATTTTCTTACTTGAGGATTTGTAATATTTAAAAAGGGCCTTAGAAACTGATTGACCAGCATTTAAAAATTAGGATCATAACTAAAAATTGAACAGCAAGATTTGGACCTCATCCAGAGACATCTTTGTGTACTTAGTGGAACATTTCTTTTTTATATTTATGATCCATTTTGATAGTTTCAAGCTTTGTATGTGAAATTAGAAGTTTGACCAGATTTTTTTCTTGGGTGAAGTTCATTTTTGAAATTGAAATTCCAAGATCCCAACTTTAGTCTTAAGCTATAGAGAAATAGTCTTGGAAGATGCCTCTGAAATTAGTGGATAACCGATACTCTAAACGTGGGAAGTCCCTCAAACTGTTCTGCCCACCTCACCATGTGGGAAAAGTTAGCAGAAGGAAGCTGAGGAAGCACACCAAATGGGTGGTGTAGGTTTCTCCTGGCCTGCTTTGGTCTAAACATTCATTTTGTCTACAGTTGTCTACAGTAGATTTAGGAGCACAGATGGTTACTGGTATTGATTAAATATCTAGAAGAATCTGAGCCCGTTGAAAATTGATACAATATAACCACAAGGTTTATTTCAATATTGTCTTTATGAAATGTGGTTGGGGGGGGATTATTTAATTGTATTGAATTCTCCCATTTAATGTGATTTTGGGAAAGGCTTAAAGTTACAACTCCCTCACTACAAAGTGTTGTGTTTTTATTTTCCTATATTTATCTGGAAAGAGTGTAATCACTGAACAATGAAATAAAGGCGTGATAAAGGGAACTGTTAAGTTCTTATACAATTATTATACACCGCAACATTATATTATAATCATTAGCAACATTATGTGCTTGCTTTTTCTACAAAGCTATATGTGGCAGAGAATTAGAAAACTCACATCCATAACGAATCAACTTGAAAGAACTATAATTGGAAAAATAAGAAGAAAATTCATAGATCATTATAGCCAAGGGGTAATTGAACCCTTTTCTTAGTACTTTGATAAATATATATATATTTCAGTTTATACATGTATTTTGTTATTATGGAAAGTATGAAAATACTTTCCCCCAGTGACCCAACCACCTTGGAACCACTACTATCAAAATATTTGTTTTAACTCTTTTTTTCTCCCTCTTGTCTTAGCTATCTTTTTCATTAATAATTTCCATTTTTTCATTATTTTCCTGGGCGATTTCATTGAGCAGATCTTCTCAATTATGGGTTTGGTTTTTTGTCATAGCCAGCCTGCGTTTCACTGCCTTTATTACTTTTTTTTTAACCTTCAAATACTGTTTCCTGATGTTTCATTCTATACATGCAATCTTAGGAACTCTGTATTTGTGTAGCCTGATGTCCCCAGCACCCTGAGGGTGAAAGGGTGGAGGTATAGAGTCTTAGCTATTAAAAATCAACCTGGAACTGCCTACCTTATCCTTTTTTGGTTTTGGTTTTGTTTTTTTTTTTTTTAATTTAGTTATTTATGCAAATAAGAGGTGGGTACAGGCTAGAGTCATGGGAGGTGAGAGGATCCACCAGAGACAGAGTGGAGAGCAGAACAGTCAGATCCACTGAAATACACTGCTGAGGGGACAGTGGGCAAGGCAGGAGAGGTCTGCAGAGCCATGTGGGACCCCTCCCTGACCGGGATCAAACTCACGCTGCTGTGCCACACTGCTGTGCCACGGATGCTTCACATTGTGGCGCTCAACTTTTTTAAAAAAAAGTTTTACCACAGTACATGCAATGCTGTCCTTTTTTGAGCAACTACTATATTTCTGGCAGTTTTTCACACATTGCTTCATTTAAGAACCCAGGAGGTGTCACTCTTTCACCCAGTTTGTGAGTGTTCCTCTTTTACAGGCTGTTTAACCCATTATTGTTCGCTGAATGTTTGGTCCTACCCTTGGCACACTGTATTATGTCTGCTTTCTTATTGTTTGCCTTTTCTGCGCTTTGCCTTGCTTTATTTATCAAGTTTTCTTTCTTTCAAAGAAGAAAAAGAATTTGTGATGCGTGCTCTATGTCCAGCTTTTGTCCTATTACTGGGCACACTTACCGTTTGTACTTACTTATCATTGGAATGTTATATATGGAGTTCCCCTAAACCATGAGTGTTCAGCACATTCTTTCTTTCCTTCCCCTTATTTTTACTTTTTGCTTCAAGTACCCTGAATATTTGTATCATGATTTCATTAGCACACATAACTCGGGCCACTCTAGTTTTGTTATTAGCTTTGTCATTCACAGCTATTTTTCTTATACTTTTATGTTTATACTTTACATATCTTCTGCTTTTCTGTGTCGTTATTCTAATATATTTTTTCAGTTGATCATATTGTCTTCTTAAGAATTTCTTTTGCAGAAAAGATATGGCAAGATATATATTTTTAGTCCTTTTTATATCAGTATATTTCTTCTGCTTTATAATAATAGCAGTAATTACATTACCATTTAGCTACTATTTAGAATCCTTTGGCCACAGTCAGTGCCCTTTAATGTTCTCTAAAATCATACTCGGTTTCTTAGCAGTTAATATGGCAGATGAGAAGCCCGGTGTCCATTTCATTCACATGTAATTATTTTTTCCCCATCTTGATGGAGGTTCAGATGTCTATTGAATTTTTTCCCTCTGACATTTAGAAATTCTGGGACATGTTGATCTTTTATGATTAATTCTGCCAAGTTCTGAATGAGTAATTTCAATTTGAAAAAGTCGGTTTTAAGTTTTGTTTTCCCCATATTATTTGCTTGTTACTTCTCCTTCATGCACTTACTGTTTCTCTCTGTTTCATTTTCTCTTCCTGACATTCATTTTGTTCACATATTTCACTTTCTAGATCTGTTGTTCTGGAGCTATCTTTTTCATTGATAATTTCCATTTTTTCATTATTTTCCTGGGAGATCTTTTTGAGGAGATCTTCTCAGTTATGGGTTTGGGTTTTTGTCATAGCCAGCCTGTGTTTCACTGCCTTTATTACTTTTTTTTTTTTTTAAGCCTTCAAATACTATCTCCTGATGGTCCTTTTTCACCTTTTATTGCAGTAAAATTTTTATCAGCAATTCACTATATTATTGAGTTTTGCTGAGAATGTAAGTTAAAAAATTTGTAAACTTGTCTTGTTTTTGTATTTACCCTAGTTATTCAGATTATTCCACTTCTCTTAAAATATTTGAGCATTTTCTCTGTCTAGTTTGCTCTCTTCTCTGTTGACTCTCCTGCCAAGAGAGGTTTATTTAGTTTGTCTAGTGTTGGTAGCTGAAATGTGCTTTGTCAGAGTTGTTTTGGTCATTGTCCAGTTTTTTCTTTTTTTCAATACAGGCAAAGATAGGAGAAAAGTTAAATTTATAATAATTCCTCATCATTAGTTGTAATAGTTTGTGTGGCGTAGTGGTAGATGGAGCTGTAGGCAGGGGGAGACAGCTGCAAGGCAGAGTTCCCCTTTATTGTAGAACAGTCTCCCTTTTGTATTGCCTTGGCAGCTCTGTGCCTACTGGAGTAGTTTCCCTGCCCCCTGAATAGCTGGCCCGCCTAGCATTCAGCAGAAGCTCTAGCAAGTCTCTTTGTCTAGCACTGGTCTTGCCTCCAGCTTCCACTGCAACCCAGGAGCTGTTCACAGGTTCTGAAGAGGAGTTCCTGGCGGACTCGCCCCCTCTGTATAGTGGAGCGAGACAGTGCACAGACAGTGCTCTAAAGGTATACTTCTAAAGTGATCTGGTTATGCAAGCCTTGGCAAATTAATAACATTTGAGGAAAAATTTATAAACCAATGCTACTTCAATAAAAAATTTAAAAATGCGAAGATTGTAAGCTTGAGTCTGGTAGCCCGTTGTGTTCCAGTCCTGCTTTTGCTATGTTTAGCGTTGGGTGGGCATCTTGCTTCTCTCTCTAAACACTATTTACTGGCGAGTATAATATTTTGTTAATAGCTTCAAGCACTTATGAGGGTTTCTAGCTCTCAGTAAATGATCAATGGCTATGATGATATTAACGACCCAGGGACTGGTCTCTCACTGGGCTCTCCACTCACTATTTTCTTTCCTGTGTCATCTCTTGCTGACTTCTCCAGGGTGTGCAGGTTGGAGGATTCAGTGGCAAAGAATTTGCCCTCTAAGTTAGTTGTATGATTTTAACATGAAGAGTAATGACGAGGAAAGGGGATCATAGTATCATCTAGATTCCTGTTATTTATATGTAATTCTTTTTACTACCCGAAATTTATTTTAATAAATGATGTGAAGCAACTCTACGTTTTGGAAAACATAGTGAAATAATTAGGCTAATGCCTTTTATTGTATAATAAATACCTGTTATTTGTAATACTTCTTTCTTAATGTGCTTGAGTTTGTCTTGGGGCTTCTAGTTCCGTTCCTTTGGTAAGTCTGTTTAATCTGGCTTAGTGCCATGATATTTGAGTCTTTCTTCACAGGCAGGAACATATATGTACTGATCAAAGCAACTGATTATTTATGGCTGGATTAAGTGGATTTCATCCACACTGACAAAGCTAGAACTGGAAAAGGTAGGGAGACACATACAGCTAGCCCTTAATGAAGTCCTAATTCTTTAAGTGGCATAAGAAGAGTTGAAAGATAAATTATGAAGTGATCATTATTTCTCATGCCAGCCTGTGAATAATAGCAGCTTTGTGTTCTGGGAATTCACAGAGCAGCATTTTTCTCTTTTTATCTTAATGCACCTCTAGGCGTATCAGAAGTGATCAAGTGCAGACCTAGCTAGTGATCCACGGGAGGCGCTCCAAATGCCTGTATGCCATTTTCTTTGGTTACTGTCTTCTGTAATTAAATAGTGAAAATGTCACCAGGCTTCCTCCATTTCACCCTTTGTCCTCAAATTCTGATTTATTCCTCTCCGAGCAGTCAGACTTCAGAGACAGTATGGGGGATGACAGGCTGTGGAATCCGACTACTTAGGGTCACTGGGGTCACTCCTGTTCCTTCCTCTCACTGGCTTGGGGGCTGCAGCTGATCAGTGTCAGCAGTTCCTCACTTTCAGCATGGGCATGGAAGCAGAATCCCTCGTAGGACTTTCATAAAGGAACACATAATGTGCCTTTTATAATAAGTGCTTGTGTCCTAGTCAGTTCAGTTCAGGCGGCTAATAACAAATTGTCATGGATTGGTTGACTTTCTGGAGGCTAGAAATCTGATATCGGGTGACAGTATGGTCACATTCTTGGTTTCCAGATGGCCGTCTTTTTGTTTCGTCACATGGCAGAGAGAGAGAGATCATTTCTCTGGTGTTTCTTCTTTTAAGAGTACTAATCACATTCATGAGTGTTCCATCTTCATGACCTTGTTAGCTCCCAGAGGTCCCATCTCTTAATATCATTGCATCAGGGGTTAGGATTTCAAAATAAGAACTTGGGGGGGGGGGATGGGTAAGGAAATATTAAATCTTTAACAGTTTTTATGCCTTCTGCTATTTTTTTTTTTCAGCTAATAGCTGTGACCTCAACCTATTAAGAGGTGAACACTTTCTAAAGGGATCCTGTTATCCATATGCACAAAGGCAAAGCAAAATCTTAGTGTGATAGATCTTTAATAGAATTACTGTGCATGGGGGGAAGGATATTCCTGATAAAAATTTTCCCAATAAACACCCCAAATTATCTAGACCCTGGTGGGCAAATTCCCAGACAAACAGGGTTGGCGTAAAGAAGGGCTACTGAGGCTTGAAAGCTTGCCACAAGTCTAAGGCACCTTTTGGTGGGGAACAGCAGGAAGAAGCAAGAACAGATTTAGGCAGGTTTTAGAGGACCAGGACAAAAGGAGATACCACATCAAGATAAGTGCTGCCATTGTCAGCCTTCACATGAGTCGACATCTATCACTCTCAAGTCTTTCCCAAGTCTCCTAATGTGTCTCCTCCACATGTCTCCTTCAAGCCAGCCCAACTCTCTGCATGCAGAGCAAATGTTTTCAGTATTATACCAAGCATGGCTACTTGGCTTTACCCTTAGTTCCCAGTTGCTCCCCCATCAGGGAATCTGGTCCATGGCATTCTGGGGACTTGTAATCCAAGGTGGCTACTTGTAAGGCGGAAACAGGGAAAATGGTGCCCATTCACTGCACTGTGGCGTTCCTTCCCCTTTCAGAAGGAGAGATGGCAACTTCATGCTAACATTTCTTCTATCTCCATTTTGACCAGTGTCAGAGTTTAACCCTTGTCAGACTCGGAAGTGTCTGCATATATTTTAATCTAGTTTCACTCTTAATTGAAGTGAGATCCACTCAAAGTTTCTTCATCTTTTTTATAATGTCCTGGGTGTTCATCTTTTCTTCCTTGTACATCAGGAAGCCCAACAATTGTCTGTTGGGTAGTTGGTGATACTTTTCAAAAGATATTGGCTTTTGGGGTGGTTTGCTCACTTTCAGGATGATGTATAAGCTTCAGCTACTTTCTGTGCTCACATTCAGGTATGCACACTTGCACTCATATCAGCACACACAGATGCTCTGATTTCTAAACAGTATTTCAACTAAAAATCCCTCATTTTACAATTATCTTAATTATCTTGGTTATAGTTAACTGCTTATAGACCTGTGGGTTATATAAAACAGACCTATGGATCATGATCCATCTAACTTAAGAAGTGCCAATGCTATCAGAGAAGGCAAAGAGGGAATTAACCTTGACCCATTTAAGCAGGGAAGAAACAGCCAGTGCTTGGGCTTTGTGTTCTTTTTAATCATAGAAAGCAAAATCATTGCAGCAGTTACCCAAGGTTAATTAATTGAAAGGACACACAAGATTTTACAAAGTATACTTACCTAGAGCTTTAGCAAACAGAGAATACTATAAGGCAGGAGAAAGAAAACATAGGCATGGAGAATCAGAACATTCCAGGTCCCTTTTTATTTGTATGGAATGCTTTTCATCTTTGGATCTTGAGACTTCAAGATACATGTCTGATAATGTGGCTTAGACAAAAGATCAATAGAACAGAATGGAGTGTCTAGAAAGAACCACACACATATATTGTCAGTTGATATTTGACAAAGGAATAAATGCAGTTCAGTGGTGAAAAGCTTTTCCTTTCAAAAAACAGTGCTGGAATGATTAGATTTTACTAAGTGTAAAACAAAACTCTAGCTTCTAGAAGAAAGAGAACAAAATTTTTGTGATCAGAACCTATATTTTGACAAAATTTCCAAATTATCCTTTCACGTTAAAACTTGAAAAAGAAAATAAAATTGAAAAGGATGGTCTCATAAGGTGGGTGTTGAGGGATGACTAGTAGTTATGCAGGTAGAAAACTACCATGAGAAACATGATTTGGCAAAGGGTCAGTTTGTGCAGGGACAGAAAAGCCTGATGAATGTGAGCACTGATTTCATTGAACAAATTCATGTAATAGTTTTCACCAGTGTGCAGTAAAAATTTTTAAAAGCTCAATAAAATGAGTTTTCTATATGTAAAATTAAATTTATTCAAGTTTTAAATTCTTTTTAAATTTTTGTAAAGGTGAGTATTAGCAAATTATAGGATTCACTTCTATTTGAAGTGGTCTTTTTTTTTTTTTTCCTTTGGCAAAATAAAAAGTCTGCAAACCTATGTTTAGCTCACCATGATTTTGGTTTTATGGTTTTTGTTGTTGTTTTTTTTCTGACTATGAAATTCAGCTAAACGTTTGGCTACTTCTGATTTAGAGAACTAAGAGTGGTTTGATAGAGTGGGGTGGGTAGGACTATTGAAGTAGACAGGGGCCAAGTCTTGGAGAAATTCTGGAGGGACCTGGTAAGCAGTGGTCCTTTCCCCAGATCTTTGGAGAATGTGATATAATTGGATTTGCATTTTAGAAAGATAACTTAAGTGGTTAGGTGAAGGAAATAGAGAAGGAAAACTAAGAGGCTCCTGTGGATTTCAATGGAGTATGACTAAGGCTTATATATAGCAGAGAGAGAAGGGATTTTAGTTACACTGAGAAGGTAGGCTTTGACAGGGTTTATCAACAAATCAAATGGAAGGGCAATATAGATAGCAGAGAAAATATATATTTTCTTAACCCAAAGGGGTGAATTGACAGAAATTAGCACTATTGAATGGAAGAGGTAACATTATTAAAATTATTCTCAAACTTTAAGCTTTAGTGAATATAGTATGCCCAAATAAGGACGAGTCAGTGCAGTTCTCAGAGCTCTTAAATGGATTGATTTAAATGACTATAGAGTGGAGTGATTGAGCATCTGTACCTTGCCTTCCCTCAAAGACAAAGAGAAACTCATTAAAATGAGATCAGAGAGTTAATCTATCTTCACACTTAAGTACCCATTCATGAAAAGCCATGCTGCATGTGTCAGAAAATGCTGATTTCATTCATTTTATGACATGTACAACTCCTTGGGAGAATGATGGTTAGTAAAAATACTGTGAACTGCGAAGGTTTTCTGACTTATTTTGCAGGGCTTAACTTGATACCACTGCACATTATGTGGAGTGAAATTTCTTTACAGAATGATTTCTGGTGATTTTCAGAATCTTGCAAGTTAATAAAAATTTGGAAAGAATTTAGAAAACAATCTAGTTGAAGGCATTACTTATACCAGATTTCCCAACAAAACCATAAATGAGGTTTAACTAATAAGCAGAAAATTCTGTTTTCTCTGACCTTTAAGCATAATGAGTTTACATGAAAGCTTTTCTGTTGGCATAGCTTAAAATCAAGTATGTTTTCCAAGGGAGGTCAAAATATATTATTTATATATATTTCTGATAATAGACTTTTCTCTAACCTACATATAGAGAAATTTTGCTGTTGTAAGTTCATCTGCACTTTATTACACTATGTACTTTGATATGCCAAGCAAATTCTATGGACGCTTATGTGGGAAGTTCAGTATGGCAGGAGAATTAATGTGATTTTTGATGTGTGGGGTTTATTAACGTTCATGAGTACACATGTACCTCAAAACCCACAGGAAGAGTAGGAGAGGATCATAGAAGGAGAGGAGATCTGTACATTTTGGGTTTTTTCTCTTTTCAACATGAGATTTTTCATCATTCATGCTAAAGCACCACTTTTATTAAGCAAACTTGTAGGGGGCCAGAGCTACTGTTACAGGGCAGGGAGAGGAGCACCCAGAAGCTTTAATCCTGCCCTCTCTGAATGGGTTTTGTCATTTGCCGCATTAAGACAAATATACAAAACTTTTAATGGAAAGGAACTTTAATACAACTAGGGTACAATAAAGAAAGAACAAAGACTATAGTTACTAAGTGAAGCATTTAAAGTTACCCATTTTTTTGAGGGTAAAAGTTTAGCCAAATAGGATTGGCTCAAAGTAAGGCCTAAAAACTTGGTACACATTTAAAGGACTTTTTAGTAGAGACCCATAGAAAAGGGTCAGAAAGAGTTAGACAAATTTGGGAGGAAAAGAGTAAAATTAAAATTAAGATGAAAGTTGTTATTGCTAACTTCCCCACGGGTCTCTTACCCACATCTGTTCCAACGTTGGGCGCCAAATCTGTTACAGGGCAGGGAGAGGAGCACCCAGAAGCCCCAAGCCTGCCCTCTCTGAATGGGTTCTGTCATTCGCCGCATTAAGACAAACATACAAAACCGTTAATGGAAAGGAACTTTAATACAACTAGGGTACAATAAAGAAAGAACAAAGACTATAGTTACTAAGTGA
>JAGFMF010011380.1:8881231-8900707 GCA_019455555.1 Galemys pyrenaicus | reverse complement strand
CTGTTCCAACCAGTCCAAGACCAAAAAGCAAGCACAGTTTCTTCACATGTCCCTCTGCTCCACGTGCCTCATCCAGGTCTCCTTGCTGTTCTCTATCTTTCTTTCTTCTTTCTTCTTTTCTCTGCAGAAATCTTCTTATCCTTAGCTCCACCCACTTAGGGCGGAACCAGGATTTTGGGAACTTCCCCTTTTCCTGGGACCACCCTGTTACAATACTGTCATATGTTTATTTAATCTGGCAGAGTAAAGATGTAGTATCACTATCTTATTTTCCTGCTTTATATGTCCTTTATACTACTATAAAGTGTGTCAAATGCATTTAAAACTTGCGAGAAATGTGATTAGTCTTGGTTACTTTATAAAATAGACTGGATTGTAAGGGCTTTTATGATCCCATCTAGAAACCCAATACTTGTGGTCTTTGTTACAAAAGAGAACACATGGATGTTTGAAATTATGTGGATTATAAAATAATATGGACTCTGAATTCATTTATGCCATTTAGTATTTTCCAATAGTGAGGAAAATTTCATTTCCTAATGAATACATTTAAGCACTGCAGAAAAT
Organism: Galemys pyrenaicus; assembly: GCA_019455555.1. NCBI lineage: Eukaryota > Metazoa > Chordata > Mammalia > Eulipotyphla > Talpidae > Galemys > Galemys pyrenaicus. Next base: position 8,900,140 of record JAGFMF010011380.1, on the reverse strand, counting down.
CAACATTTTCATCCACTCTGCTAACTTCACAGGAGCCCATGTGGTGTTATCTACTTTACCGTTGACACTTACTTTTGTAGTTTATATAGTGATGATATTTAACATGAGAACTTGAAGTATTTTCTAGCATGATTATGCTGACACTTTGTACCAGTTTCATTTGGACATGGGGTAAGTCTTCATTTAATGTCCTTGATATATTCTTGGAAACTGACTTCAAGCGAAACTTAAAACCCATTTTAACCATAGACTAGTTGACATAGATGAGAATTGAGTTCCTATGGCATATTCTGATTCTGGCCAAAAGAATTAACAAACTTCTAAATAAGAACTCTAGACACATGTAATATTAAATAATTGTTTGTATTCATTTATCCCTTTTCCAACTCACTTATTCCAGTTCAGGGTTGCACGTGGCCACAGCCTATCCCAGCAAAAGGGTGCCATGTGGACACCAACCATTGGACAGGACACCCTTCCATTGCAGGGCACACTCACACACACCCTCACACTTATACTTGGACAATTGCGAACTTATTGTGCACATTTTTTTTTTTTTTTTTTACTGTGCACATCTTTGAGGTGTGGGAGGAAACCGGACTACCAAGTTAAAATCCACACAGACATGAGGAGAATGTGCAAATACACATGAGTGGCTCTTGCTCTTGATTTTATTTTTCCTTGTAACGTTGTAAGAAAAGACCTTGAACAATGCAGTGTTGTTTAAGGACCTGCCTTATATGCTGGATTATTGGCTTTAACTGTTTATGCTTTTTAAAGTGTAACTTTTCCAAGGTTGCTCATTCATTTTAGAGACCTCCAAGTTATTTGTTAGCTATTCTCTAGAAATAAAGTATTTTATTTGTAGTTTATCTATTAATGCCAACAAAGTATATTAATTCAATTCAGATTGCCAAGTGGATCACAAAAATGTTTAGTACTCCTTGGGTTAATAGCCACTACTACTGCTGTATTCATAATCTCTGTTAAGTCTAAAGGAGTATGCACTTTTTGTTACATATAGTTATAAAGGTAGTTGATATAAATCAAAAGCTGAAGATTTTTAAAACAATTTATTGTGGACAGTTTCAAACATATTAACACATACAAATAACGATGTATTAATCACCCATCTTTAGTTATTAGTCTTTTACCAATTTTGTTTCTAATATATCCCCACTCCATACTTTGTTAGGTAGAGATGAGATTCACTTTAAATGATTTTTAGATACCTATCATTTCACCTGCTAATATTACTATCTATATTTATACATAGCTTGTTCCACATTCTACAATGCCATCATCATGCAGAACTAAATTAACGACATATTAGTATTATTTAACAATACCAGATATTGTTAAATAATATTAAATATTAACTTAATACAAATTTTCCTAATTTGAACATACATTTTTATGTTTGATGTGTTCAGAGTAGTATCTAAACAAGGTTCACATACTGTATTCAAAGCAATAAGGTTTTAAAGAGCTTTTATTTATTTATGCACACAAGAACTGGGGTACAGGCCAGAAGTGTAGGGGTGAGAGGAGTCACCAGAGACAGAGTGGGGAGCAGAACAGGCAGATCTACTGAGATACACTGCTGAGGGGAGCAGCAGGCAAAGCAGAAGTCTGCTGTGCCATGTGGGTCAGCTCCCTGGCCAGGAATCCATCTTGTGCTGCAGCTACTGGAGATGCTTCACAGTGCAGTGCTTAACCCTTTGCGCCACCAGGGAGGCCCCAATGCAATAAGGTTTTGATTTGATTTTATCGCCACCATTGTCCTCTGTAACTTTCATCAGATCACTTAATTCTTTAGATTCCTAGCATCTTCTGGGAATATCTTTGCTATACTCAGAGTGATTTATAATGCATGAAGAGATTTACAGGAGGGCAGGCAAAATGGGTGGACCTTGTTTTCTTTACTACTCTATTTAATTTGATTAATGGAAGTTATTTCTCAAAACCTTGTTTGCCTAACTTGATTTCATCTTATTCATGGAACATTTTTAGTTACCACTGAACTATAAGAGGTGCACTGAAAAAAATGTGTGAGTCTCTTGTGAGAATCTGCATAACAAAGAAAAAAGTAGTTATGACCTAATGATGCATGACTGGATTTCTGTTTTCTGTAACAAGACCCACATGCATTCTTTGAGAATATTTGCTTTGTGTGAAGTTCCAGGATGTCATTACAATAGTAGAGTGGAGTTATAGTCACCATCACAGTCTGTTCAGCTTGTCTAGGTAAGGAAATGACAATTTTTCACTGATTTAGGCTAATCTCCTATCATTGATTGTTTTATCTTAGAATTGGAATCTTTGAAGACTTCTTTAACAATCTGAACCATTGTTTGTTTGTCAACTATGGACCTATTCTCCTTTCAGTTATATATATATTAGACATTCTCAATCTAATCTCTTTCACTATCCTTCTGTTTATTTTTGTTTTAAACTTTTAAAAATATAAGTGCTTACATTAATTTTTAAAGGTAGTCCTATATAGTTTTATTATAAACAATAATAGCTCTTATGAACAACCTTTATTAACTCACCTATTATGAGAGGAAAATGTCGAAGGATTTGAAATCTCAGCTACTGACCCCCAGTGTGCAAGAGTTGCAAGAGTCCTTTAGTTCAATAGCATGCAATAGAATGTTTATCCTAAAACTGTTATGGACAAACCTAGGGTGAGGTAGGGGGATGGGCAGGGCAGAGAACAGGAGTGACCTGTTTGTGAGTCTTTACTCACACCCTTAGGAATACAGGACAAGACCCAGGCAGACAAACAGAAATAAAAAAAGATTTATTTACATATGGAGTGAAAAAGGGGAGAGGAGAAACAAAATTATTGGCTGCACACGGCTGGATGCTGTCTGTCCAACTTGTAGATGGCATCACCTGAGCAGAGACAAGGATGTCCTCAGAGGCCTTGCATGAGGCGCACCTTTGCTATGTCTTTTAAAGTCCCCCTGATGATTCTGCTCCACCCTTAGTTCTCAGAAGTCCTGGTTCAGGAAGTCAGGGGTGGAATCCTCAAAATCATGCCTTTGCCATTGAGTTGGCTGTGAGGATCACCCACTGGCTAGGAGCGTATTCCTCTTATTAACCAGCCATGACTTCCTAAGAAACTGGATCCTGTGAGGCACCTGGGGCTGGGGCTAGAACTGCAGGAATTCATTCAATCACTTCTCCCTTTTTTACCTGAAGAAAGGTGGTAAGTGCAGGAAGACAGAATTCTGGTAGCAGAAATTCCCCAAATCCTCTTGATTATCAGTCCCCAAAGACACTTTTCAGTTTCTGCTTTGCTTTTATATTTCTAGGCCCTTGATTTTTTTTGATCTACGTTCTCCTACTTTTCTAAATGGTCCATTTTAGTTTTTACTGGTATCTATAAATTCTTTCTTTCTCCTGTGTTGTGTTGCCTATGATTCTGTAGTTGACTTTTCTTACATATATATACTTTATTCTGTGTTGTGTTACCTATGATTCTGTAGTTGACTTTTCTTACATATATATACTACCTGGACATTTATCATTTAATTCTACCTATTCCTTCAAATTACCTGAATTGTCAATTCAGGTCTGTATCATTTTGTGCAATTCAAATTGGTTTCCAACTGTCTGGCTTTATCTAGGTACAGCTATCTAAAGTCATACTTTTAAGTTAAATTGAATGCATCACGTTCACTACCACCATACCACTTACTACTTGACCCTCTAAATCCTAGTCTCTTCCTCCTAAAATTTCTGGCTTTGTATATTCAGGTCAAAACCACAAGTGGCACCTGATCTTTTACTCTCCGTCACACTTTTTAAATCTTGTTGTGCTACTGCTTATAAATAAGCTTGTATAATGTCAATGCTTGTAGAATAAAGGCTGAGCACCTTAACCTGGAATTCAAAGCTTGTGGGAAGGAGAAATACTATAGAAGAATACCTTATAAAAGGTCTTAAGTTTTACTGTTTGTTAAACTGTTCAATGCAACTGGATTAAATAATCCAAGAGAAACCTTACATTTGAATGCATTCTGTCTGTACACAACTGCTGCTAGTCATTGAGTTTTCATATTTATTACCACTTGCTTAGGAGAAGAGTAGATGCCAATGTTTTACTGATTTGTCCTTTGAATTTGACAGCAGCAACATAAATCTCAGGATTCTTAACAGTTGCAAGCATGGAACAAACCAAAAGCTAAACTATGGGAAGTGAGTATATCACATTTCCCAAAAGTAAATGCCAATATGTTTTATTGATTTGTCCTTTCAATGTAACAGCAGCAGCATAAATCTCAGGATTCTTAGAACAGCTGTAAACATGGAGCAAGCCAAAAACCAAACTGTGGGAAATGGGTATATCAAATTTAGTAACAAAAGAATCTACCAGGAGGGCACATCCTCTGTTAGTGAATCCAAACATCCCAAATCCTTTCTTACCTCATAAATTTGAGTAAAGTTAAATTTGTTTACAAAGGGTCAAAAACAACCCTTGGGAAACACTATTCCCTCAAACCTGTTTATGATTCAAAAAACATAGAAGCTTTGCACCACTTTCATTTAAAAAACTATTTTAAAAATTGCTCAAAAATTAAAATATTTTCATAGCTGCCTGGTGTAGCTCCTTAATCTTTTACATAGACAGATGCCTTTAAATCCACAGGCAGTTATTTGGACAAAAACCAAACCAAGTCTATTACCGGCTCTTCCTGCATCTTTCAGGAGACTTCGGGTTGTTCCTATGTCCATGACTATGTTGATGACCTGCAAGATCTTGGAGCAAGATCTCTGGACTTGTTGCAGTGATGTTCTGGATTCTTGCTCTGATGCCTTTCTTATTGACAGTAGGGGCTCCTCCTCTAGGGAGACTGACTCCTCCTCCTGTAGCGTAGTGAGGAAGAGTGTCCGGAATTGTCTAAATCTTCATAGCTTCTGTGGTGATCAAATGATGGTTCTGTCTCCAGTGTCTCACCCTCCTCTTCCTCCACTTCACTCAACTGAAAGTTGGTGCTGTGGACATGCTGTGCACGTCCTTCTCTGTGCAATTCAACATTTGGAATTCTATTTTGTTTTTAAAGATTTATTTCTTTATGCATATAAGAGCTGGGGTACAAGCCAGAGGTGTAGGGGCAGTGAGAGGATCCACCAGAGACAGAGCAGGGAACAGAACAGGCAGATCTACTGAAAGACACTGCTGAGGGGACCAAGGAGAGATCTGCCATGCCACATGGGTCATCTCCCTGACCTGCAGCAGGGATTGAACCCATGCTGCAGTGGCTGTGGCCTGCTTCATAGTGCATTGCTTAACCCATTGCACCACCAAGGAGGCCCCTGGAATCTTGTTTTTTAACTTTTAATAAATTATTAACTTTTAATAATTTTGTCTCTGTGAGGACCATATTATAGATTGTTTTTTGTTTATTTTCTAGTTTATAACTTCTCTTTTTATATAATCTATTTCATTTGTTTATTGAGATTTTTTTCAATTATGGCATGTTTTTTGTTTTCAGCATTTCTTTTTTTTTTCTACCCTGCTTACTTGCTGTTCATTTTAAAACCTCTTTTAGTTTGTATTTATTTTTTAATTGTGGTAGCATTGGCTTACCACATTGTACATGGTCATAAGAGCATAGGTCCACATCTCCTTATGTATGTCATCATGCCACATCTGCCACCAAAGTACCCGTAGTCCTTTACCATAGAAACTTCTTACTGTAAAATATTAAATATACTTTTTATTCTATTTCTCATGATTTTTATATCCAAAATTCTTGTTGGTCTCTTTTTGAACTTTTAGTTTTTCTGGTTCCCACTCTGTAATACTTAGTTTCTTTTTGAGTTTTGTCATTAAAATATTTTGACCCACTCATTTTCCTTAGAGCATCAAGTGAACTTTTTAAGGGTCTCCCTGAAATTGTACTTCTCTATAAGACTGGATTTTATGAATATAGACTGGACATTATGAATATAGGACCACTTTAAATTCCACCTGAAACTTTCTGCTGCCACAAATAAAAAATTAAGTTTGTACTGAATCTTTTATGAGCGTTAACTTGTAGAGAACAGCCTCATTTAAAAAAATTTTTTTTCTTTCTTTTTATCTGAGCAAGTTTTCTTGCTGTCCCATTTCTACATGGGAGAGTTATTTTTTTTATACTCTTACATGAAGGGGTTCAGTCTTTGGGGTCCCAGTTTAAATAAGGTCTCTTATTTAGATTCTCCAAGTTGGTCAGTTCCTAAACCTTTTCTCCTACGTCCCATGTGGCATTGAAGTGGAATGTCTCCAGGATCCAACAGAAATTCTTCAGGCTAAACTCTTAAGAGTTAAGAAAACCTGATAAACAAACACCTCCTTTATTACTCAGAGTTTTGGTGATCAGCAGAACCTTCACTTTCAAGCAAGTTGACAGTACGTTAAAATACTAGGCATTAAGAAGAAAATAAAGTTATAATAAATAAATTCTACTAATTTCTACCAGAATTTGGCTGTTCATCTGGAGGTGTCTATTCTGCCCCGCTGCTGGAAGTCAGAAAGATCACCCTCTTGGAAAAGTGCTTTGACTTTGTGAGGCTTTTCCTTGTTTTTCAAATAATAGCGTGAGCTCAAGAGCATCTGTTGCCATTTGCCTTCATCATCTGTGTAGCTCTCTAGACTGGATATGTAGCCACCACTGGTTCTTTTCTCCTCCTGATTCCTTTTAGACACCTATCTGGGATTTGGTTCGTTCTTCCTTTCCCGCTGCTACTACTTTATTCTAAAATGTTGACCACTATAGTAGATGCTCAACTCTTTTTGCAGCCTTTAATTTTTCTCCTGTCTAATCCAAGTTGCTCACTACTGCCAAATTAGTTTTTAGAAAAACATCACTTTTCACTAGGTGACAGTTCCGACTTATATGGTTCCTTTGTTCCTTCTTTCACAGACTATCAAATCTAATTCCTCCAAACCCTACGTTCAAGTTAGATTTCAATGCTGGATGGGTCCCCTATTGCTCCTTCTGCTGGAGTAAGCAAGGGAATTTCAGTGGCAAGCCAGATACCCTCTTTGAGTCTGTCCCTGGGCCAGTCTGCTCTTCCCATCTTCTAATTACTGTATCTGGCACAACTCTGAACACTAGTTTTATAGCATCCTTCTGCTGTTTATTTTTTAATTAAAGTGTTTTTAATGTGGTAAAATAAATATGACAAAATTTGTCATTTTAACCATTTTAGACCATTCCACTGACGTTAACTGTATCAAAGTATTGCTGAACCATCACTACTGCCAGTTTCCCAATGGAATCTGCATGGCAATCAAACAATAATTCCCTCTTTTGTGCTCCCCAAAGCTCTGCTGTGTTGCTAAGGTGTAAAACTCTTGGCCTTCTTGCTCCATATGGCTGCCTCGGAAGAGAGCAGTTCAGATCTCTACAGATTCAGAGCAGTGGCAGCCAGGGCATCCCCTGAATCACTGCTCTCTTAGTTGACCATTTCATTACATCTCCATTGAACATTTATCACGTGCCTTGCCACCGTAGCAGACTGACTGTGGGATCGTAGTGATGAGTAGTATGACACAGACTATGACCTCCCATTGCATTTAAGAATAATACTTAAATATATATTGTTCTTCTGATGATTGCATCCCTATTTCTCCCAATGGATGATACTTTATTCTCTAGTGTTGCTGAATTGCTCAGTTCAGGGCTTGCACTCATGTATCTCTTCACTGTGAGGAACTCTGATTGAGGAGCAGATGGCATTGCTAATGCTAATAACCAGGGACTCTTTCAGCCTCTCTGATCTTCTGGTATATTCCCAGTGCTTCCAAATGGGTCACACTCACCATTACACTGGGAGTATGTTCATTTTTCTCTTATCTTTTCTCTGTTATTTTCCATTCTATTTTCTATATTTTCTAACCTGTTCAAGTACCTCTTCTACACTAAGTACTGTATGTATTCAAAATGAGAACATTTTAGGTATTAACCAAAAATATTCAAAGATAAAAATCCTGAAGTAGTTAAAGGAATTTATCATCAAATGGAGATGGACTTACTAACTAGTGCTGACTAATAGCGTGACTGTCCTAATGTAGGCAAGATGTGGTGTAATTTGGGGCTTAATTTTGCCTGGGGTGTCCCCATGGCTTATGCTAATATGGGAGAACAGACATGCAGGAACAAGGTAAGAGGGAGTGAATGGGAACTTCCAGAGTAACAACTCTGCACGGACAGGAAGCTACGCCTAAACATGAACAACTAAGAGGTAAATCACTAGTAAAACAAAGTATACCAGAAATGTATGTGTCCACAAAGCAAGTCTAGAATGGAAGGAAATTTTTGCAGACACAAGCAACTGCTTATTAGTAATAAAATACTCAGAAATTTAGGTCTGTGAGAGGTGTCTTTTTCTTATTACCTACTGATAATGTCCATGTATACTATGTGGTTTTATGATTTTTTCCTTTCTGTATGGATTTAACTTCATTTTGAGACTTTATTCTATAGATTTACAAAACAATGTAATATTGCCACTTGCTTTGACTTCTAAAATTCTACTTGGTCTGGACTACACAGAGGACTTTCAGGGCCTTGGTAGTGGGTGTGGTGTGGTAACCACACCTAAGGGTGTGATACTATACCTCTGAATCATACCCAGTATTGTAAACCAGTGTTACCTCTTAAAAAAAAAAAAAAAGAAAAGAAAAATTTATGCTGGTGAGAATGCAAACTGGTCCAACCACTATGGAAAGTGTGAAGAACTCTCAAATTATTAAAAATGAATCTACCATATGACCCAGCAATTCCACTCCTAGGAATTTAGCCAAAGGACACAAAAACATTAATTTGAAAGGATACCTGTACTCCTTTGTTTATTGCTAATATATGGAAATAACCTAAATGCCCCAAAACTGATGACTGTATCAAAAAGATGTGTTATATATACACACAATGGAATACTAGTCAGTGATCAGTGCCATTCATAGCAACATGGATGGAGTTGGAAGGGATTATGCTCAGTGAATTAAGTCAGAAAGAAAAAGAAAAATATCTGATGGTTTCACTTGTAGGAGGAATACAGGGGTACTGAACAAAGGGCCAGAGGGAAAAAAGACAAAACTAGCAGGCAAACTATCGAGCTGAAACATACAGCAGAGGAGGCAGAGGGAAAGAGATGAAAAAAAAGGTAGGGAAGAGCACAAGAGACTGTGGTGCACAGGTGATTTTACAGGGATTACACCTAATGGGAGAAATCAAACATCATATAAAAATGAGCAACAATGTGAAAACAAATATAAATATAAAAGAAAAAGAAAAATCTAAGAAGATACTACATTAAAAAATTAGGAAAAGAAAAATAAAATGCAGCTTTTTAAAGTTGTTACAATGCATTAATTTAAATAGAGCATATTGATTGGTTTGAGTTTTCCAAAAAATGATAATGGGATTATTTGAAAATATGCTTACTTGAATGATTACTATAAATAAATTCTTAGTAAAGCAAGTTTTTAAATTTGTTAAAGATTATTTTTCTATCCTGTAGTTTTCACTTATTTACAATGAGTCATGGCTGACTATTTGAAAACAAAATTTCTAATATGTGAAGGCTCTCATAGGTATGAGAGAAATGTCCCAGGAACGACTACCTAGTGCTGAAGAGGGAGACGGTTGTGAAAAGCACCTCTTGTTGAAGCATGTGACTGTAAATGCCAGAATGACTGTTAAGGTTTTTAAAGCAGGGATGACATTAAAAGCACAAGGTGGTGGATATAAAACAGCAACACCTCTTCTCTAGCTACTGATTACTAGGTTGTTACAGCTTTGAGGGAAAAAAAAATCCAGGTGACGATGATTCAGCAAAGTTTGTGTCTGATTAGCATTTGAGTTGCTTGGCAGAGTCCTCTAGAAATTGGACATAGCCCAGCTTGAACCCCTTGCCTTGAATCCCTGGCTGGTTTTATTCACTCCACATACCGATCTCTGCGTTTCGGTGGAGAGGTCCTCAGTACAAAGATACGCAACCTTTTATAGACGATTGGATTTAGTTTATTTACTACATGGGTTCTGAATGCATGTGAGAACCTGACAGTTTGTTCTTCTCTTATAGAGAAATAAGCCTTTAAAAAAATCTTTCAAGTATGTTTTTTAAGAATTTCAGCAATGTTATTTGCATGGGAGGCATTTTCCCCCTTTAAACAATTCACTGTAAAAACTACAAAAAGACTTTGACATCCTACTGCTCAAAGTTTTTCTATTAGTTTGTAGATCGCTAGGGGCTGCCTGTCTTCTGTTTGTACCAAGGTTGTAATGTGTGATCTTTTACACGAGTAGCCCCTGAAAATTCAGGGTCTTCAAAACACTGTAGGATTCTCTACTTCTGCTCTCTCCCCAGTTACTTCAGTGGTGGCAAAAATAACAATTGTCCCCTGGGAAATGAAGCTCATTGCTATGGTAACTAATGAAGGTTGCATCATTCTAGGGCACATTTTTAAAAGCCTAGATTTCAACATGGGTAGACGCCCTGTCTTATTTTATTCAGTAGCTTAGCAACCTGTGGTATACTGTTTGTCACCACCCCCAATCTTCCCTCTTCTCTCAGGAAAGTGACCTATATAGATAGGTTTTTGTTTGTTTTTTTATCATGGGCATGTTTCATTGCAAATTTGTCCAGTTCCTGGCTGTTTGTAATGACCCTATTTTCTCAACCAAAAATTAGGACACGTGTTGTGTCTAAAAAGGGATTTTTTTTCCATTTCCTTGATGACCCATGGAAGTCGCTTGTACATGCTGCTCCTCTCTCTCTCTCTCTCTTTTAAGATTCATTTACTTATTTATGCATATAAGAGCTGGGGTACAGGTCAGAGTCATGGGAGGTGAGAGGATTCACTAGAGACCTAGTGGGGAGGAGAACAGGCAGATTGAAATACACTGCTGGGGGAGCAGCGGGCAAGGCAGGAGAGGTCTGCTGCGCCATGTGGGTGCACTCCCTGGCTGGGGATCGAACTCACTGCAGTGGCTGGGGAAGCCCCACAGTGCGGTACTCAACCCCTTGCCCCACCAGGGAGGCCCCATACTGCTCCTCATAATTGTTGGTGTGATTCAGGCATTGTCTTTGGCTCTCTTCTCAATCACCAATGACTTAGCCATTATTTCTGTTCTGGTGACTCCCAGATCTTGATTCTATGCTCAGATCTTACCCCTGGGCCCCGAGTAGGCAGTTTATTCCTCAACAATTTTAACTGGGTTGCCCCCGGAGTTGGCATATTCAAGATGAAGGCAGCATTACCACCGTGGACCTCACCCATGAATGGGCCACTGTTCATGCAGGTCCCCACGTCCAGTCAACCTCTAAGTTCTGATGCTTCTACTTCCTAAGTTCATAACATCTTTCCTCTTCTCTCTTTTAGGACCCCATCCCTTTTTGCTTGGTTTCCTACCCACATCCTCCAAACTGGCTACTTAGGGTTATCAGGCTTCCTTCAGACTTCCCCTAACGAACACAAAGTTTCATTTTGTGCCTGGCTGCTTGTCCTCCAGTGACTCCCCACCATCCTCAAAGTAAAGTCTACCATGGCATTCATAGCCCTTGGTAGCCTGCTGCCTACCTCCTTGTGGGGCTTGTTTCTCATCTCTCCCACCTTGCCCTGGTCCTACTTCTTCTGGCCTTCCCGTCAGAAACGTGCTTCACTCCCTCTTTCCCTTTCTCTGGTAAAAGCCTATCATTTCTGGCAGACTTCTTCTGATGTCACTCCACTCGGCTTTCACTATCACAGGTAGATGCCCCTGCGTGCTGTTGTAACATAACGGGTTCCCTGCCACAGCGCTTCTCTGCGGTATTGCGATGCTCTTGACCTGTTTCCCCAGTGGCTGTGAGCTGCTGAGAACAGAGGTGACATTTGTTTGTCTTTGTGGTTCCAGTGCATTTCACATTCTGGTACCTGGTAGGTATTTACTAACTGTTGAATGATTTAATAAAGGAAGTCAGTGATTGAAGGTATGTAAGAGCACTTGTGGGGCAGAATTTCTAATACCTAGATTTTAAAGTTTTGTAAAATTCATGTTGTCCTTCATCCTGTAGTTTATTGTTCTCATCAGTATGAGAGGACTCTTAAAGAGTGCTAGGATAGAGCACAAAGGGTATATTTTACCTGGATAGGATCGAGAGGGTTGCCCTGTGCGTGCACACAGTTATAGCAACTGGGTCTCGCTAAACTCTACTGCCAGCTTATATGTATCCCCCCAGGTCAAAACAAGAAAATAAAACACAAATTAAAATATGGGGTATCTCATAAAGGGAATATATTTGAGCCCAGGCACCTCAGTGTGATCACATAAGCTGCCAGTTTGAGGGCTGCAGTGACGAGATTATTATCATCATACCTCACCTAGCTCAGGTGTAGCTGAAGCAGACACTGGATTTCATCTTGGCAGAGAGTTGGGGAGAAGTGGGGGGGAAGCTTTGGAGAATACTATTCCCTTTCTTACTTCTTTAGGGTATTAGTGAACCTATAGGATTCATTCCTGTCATCTCAGATTACAGTCTTCAGTACCAGAGCCCTGCTCTTCTGCAAAAATCCTCTGCAGGTGTAATCGGAGAACTTCCTGATGTGGCCCGGTGAGGTGTATAGGGAGGGGTGACTTTGGGTGGGATTTTTGACTGATCCTTTTGATCTGGCACAGTGAGCACCAGTTTTGAACCTGGTGTTGGGCTTGGCGCTGGGGCAGATGCCAAGTATGATAAAATGGGGCTCTTTCTCTGATTGATTTTACAGCTCAGTTAAGGAGCAAAACAGTAGAATTTTGATAAGTGCTATACTTTATCTAGTAATCGGTTTATATGTTTAAGAAAACTTGAAGGAACGAAGTCTCATATTGAAGGTAATTTTCGGGCCTCCCTGGTGGTGCAGTGGGTTAAGCAGCACACTACGAAGCAAACCACAGCCACTGCAGCACAAGATCCCTGCTGCCGGCTGGGAAGGGGACCCACATGGCGCAGCAGACCTCTCCTGCCTCACCCACTGCTCCCCAGCAGTGCATTTCAGTCAATCTGCCTGTTCTGCTCCCCACTCTGTCTCTGGTGGGTCTACTCACCACCACCCTCAGCACTTCCGGTCTGTACCCCAGTTCTTCCATGGATAAATAAATCTTTTTTTAAAAAAAAGTAATTCATCTGTTGAAATGTGGCTGGCTATGTCCATCATAGAATATGACTAGGTCCTTTCCATACCCAGTTCCTGAACTTCAGTCTACCTAGGGATACTTCATAATACTCTTGCGAGATGAACTTTGCTTCTCCTGAATCTCCCAATGGCTACTTCTGCTTAGTGCTAACAGCTTAGGGCAGAGGAAGAGTCAGAGGTAGAAGAAAACAAGACCCACAGGGTGGGCAGCACGATGTGCTTTGCCTTGTGGTTCCTGCTTGCCCAGGGCTTGTGTCCTCAGTGCAGGCAGTTTCCCTGCATTTGGCGGGGTCATCCATTTCTCTTCTCCAACACACTGACCTCTATTGGCTTAACTGTGACTCTTAATCATAACTTTTTTTGCCCTTAATTTTTCTAAGGAAAAAGATTTTCATTAACTATCAGAAACTTTGTTACTTTTAAAATATAATTTATAGAAAAAAATATTAAGTTACTTATAGTCTTGGTATAGTGGAATTTACATTTATCTAGGAAATTCCTAGCTATCCAAATTATATTTTTGATCTCTGTTTTCTTTTTTAAAATGATTTGTACCCCTGAAGATAAGAGAACAGATATTTTATTTTAGATTGTAGAGTTCATCAGTTGCCTTTACTCCATGTTGGTATAAGAAGAAAGTGTATTTAGTGAACACAAAATTTAAAATAAACTACATCTACTCACTAATTCAGGAAAATAACATAAACTCTCTGGACCTTAGATATCGTCTGTGAAGAATGGTTTCTATATTAGGGCTTCCTTAGATGGTTTCTGAGGTGGTAGGGCTGTTGTAAGGATAAGATTTATATAAAAGTGTTCTGGGGCCTGTTATTTCTGAAGAAATGTTTGTTCTTATCATTAAAATTAAAGTAAGTAATGTATAAACTTTTTGACCTGTGTGAGTATTTTTTAAAATCTTAAACCTATATGTCTGGCATATACCTTTTTTTACTGGGATTTTAGATACACTGCTGCATTAAAATAAGTTTTTTTAAAAAGATGTATGTATAGTTACACACAGGTATATATACAAACAGGTCTCTCTCTCTGTATGTGTCTCACACCTCACCTTATGACTTACGTGTCTGAACGATCACGTGCACGGATTCAGGGAACAGTGGAGTGGCAGGACAGCCGTCTGCACATAGTGCTGGTGTTACCTTGGGCTCTAACCCTCATTTAAGAAGCTTGTTCACATATAACCTCTAAGCAGAGGATCTGTGGTTAAACTCAATGTGACGAAAATGAAACTCATTGTGTTTTCTTATCTTACACCCCTTCCCACCCTAGGGAAACAGTTCAGCATAGTGTAATATAGAGAGCAACCTTTGAATTAGACTGTAGTGAGTCCAGCTAGCAGCTTTTTGTAACCCGAGGCCTCCCTGTGCTTCAGTTCTCATCTGTAACCTGAGATTAACAAATCCTTCCTTGTGGGATTGTTGGGAGGCCATGTTGGGATTTTGTTGGTAAAACAATCTCTTCAAAAGTCCTGTTGATTCCTTTTTGTTCACTTATAGTGGTGAACAAAATGCACTCTGCCCAGCTCTTGTCTCGCTTAAATCGTTGTATCATGTATACACAAATATGTATCTTGTATTTGCCTCGTGTCATGTAGTGATGAGCAAGAAAAGAATGTTCTTTACCCTAATGAAGCTTTTATTCTAGTGAGATAATAAACACATTTACAAATAGGTAGATCAGTTAAAGATTATGGCCAGAGCATTAAAGGAACTAAATGCAGTAATAAATACCAGCACCTCTCCACAATCGGCACTTGGGGAACCTGCCACCCATCTCCACATGGATGAGATACCATCCCACAAGGCCACATTGGTATAAAATAGCTTGAGGCTCTTATCTTGCACTGTTCTAATGATGTGTTTACTGGTTTGTCCACACGGAGCTCTGGCACAGTGCCTGCCTCCTAACACGTGTTCAGTATGTGTTAAATGCATAAAGGGATGGATATTCCTTTACAGGGCACCTTTGTAGCTTGTGAAATCCCTCACATTGAGCTTTAAAATGTGCAATGTGTTGGCAGATCAGTATGTTGGAAAGGTTTTGGATCTCGAACTCTCCCAAGCTATGGTCACTTGATGTGTTTTTAAGCAACAGAAATGTTAGTGACAATAATTGTTGGCAGTTATTGAGTGTTTGCCATGTGCCAAGCAGTGTGTCAGGAGCCTCCCATTTAATCTTTACAGCTTCAACATAATAGGTTCTAATTATAATTCTTAATTACACTAATTAGAACTCTTGGCTAATTCAGACACATCTGTAACTCGGGTGTTCAAAATTGTACTTACACCCCTGTAAATCTGATCCTTTTCTAGTGTCCCATCATCTCTGTGAATGATAATATCATCATCCATGCAGTTGGACAAATGCAAAACCCTAAGGAAGACTTCTCCTTCTTCCATTTCTTGATCAGTGAGTGCGTGTTCAGATCTCAGAAACAAAATCTGTCTAACAGTGTATTTTTTTTTAAAGATTTATTTATTTATGCATACAAGAACTGGGGTACAGGCCAGAGGTGTGGGGGGGTGAGAGGATTCACCACAGAGAGTGGGGAGCAGAACAGGCAGATCAACTGAAGTACACTGCTGAGGGGAGCAGTGGGCACAGCAGGAGAGGTCCGCCGCACCATGTGGGTCCCCTCCCTGGCCGGCGGCAGGGATCGAACTCGTGCTACAGTGGCTGCGGTTTGCTTCATAGTGCGTTGCTTAACCCACTGCGCCACCAGGGAGGCCCTGTCTAACAGTGTATTAAGATCAAAAATCAGGTCATCTCACGGACACATCCGAGGTGCTAAGGGAGACCAGCAGTGTTACTCAGGTCAGGTCCTTCTGGCTCTCATCCCTGCCATTCCCAGCACACCAACTTTTGTCTTCGAGCTTGTTGTCTCATGATTGAAGGTGATTGCTCCAACTCCAGGCAAAGACTGTATTGATTTAGCCTTTTAAAATTTTTTTACTGTGGTGAAATTCACATAACATACAATTATCCGCTCTGAAGTGTGTAATTCAGTAGCTTTTAGCGCATTCAGAGTGTTGTGCAACCACCACCACTCTCTAGTTTCAGAATTTTTCATCACCCCAGAATAACCCCAGTCCATTGTTGGAAAAGTCATGATCTATTTTTCTATGTTTTCTATGCAAAAATGCGTCATAACTTTTCCAACAACCCAATATAATCACTCCCATTCCACCTTCTCCTGAACCCTTGACCAACTCCAATCTGCTTTCTGTCCCTGTGGATTTACCTGTTCTGGACATTTCATGTAAAAGGAATCATACAGTACATGACCCTTTCTATCTGGTTTCTTTTACTTAACGTAATGTTTCTTGAAGTACATCCAGGTTTAACATTCGTCAGTACTACATTCCTTTTGATGGCTGAATAACATTCCTGTGTGTGTTCCAGTGTGTGTGTGTGTGTATTTACATATCTACTACAGTCTGTTTATTGACATGTCTTACTGATACTGATAGACAGTTGGGTCGTCCCCACCTTTTGATTATTGTTAATTGTGCTGCTATGAACATACATGACTTTTATTTGAATATCTGCTTTTAGTAGCTTTTAGTTTTTTTGGGTAGTTCCTAGGAGTGGAGTTGGTGGGTTTGACTTTGCTTTAAATGGTGGGTTTTGTTTAACTTTGAGTAACAGCCAAACTGTTTTTAATTGTTGGTGCCATTGTTAAATTTCTACCAGCAAGTAGGAGGGTTCCTATCTTTCTGTAGCCTCTAAACTGTTTCTTACTGTGTTTCAGAAAGTTACTATTATAACCATTCTAATAAGTGTGAAATGGTTTCTCGTGTTTTTGATTTTCATTTCCTTATTGATCAATGATGTTGAACATCCTTTTCTGTGATTGTTTGCCATTTGTTTATCTTTTCTGGAAAAAATATCCACTCTAGTTTTCTGTCTACCCTTCAGTTGGGTCGTTGGTTCTTTTCTTTAATTGAATTTCTTATATGGTTTGGACATTAAACCCTAATTAGGTATGTGATTATCTAGGTTGTCTTCTTACTCTCTTACTGCTTACTCTCTTGCACAAAAGGTTTTCTTTTTTTCACATTTTTTTTTGAAGATTTATTTATTTTATGCACACAAGCACTGGGGTACAGGCCAGAGGTGTGGGGTGGGGGGGTGAGAGGATTCACCACAGAAAGCAGGGAGCAGAACAGGCAGACTGACCGAAACACACTGCTGAGGGGAGCAGCGGGCACAGCAGGAGAGGTCTGCCGCACCATGTGGGTCCCCTTCCTGGCCAGCAGCAGGGATCAAACTCGTGCTGCAGCCTCTGCGTTTTGCTTCATATTGCGTTGCTTAACCCACTGCACCACCAGGGAGGCCCCAAAAGGTTTTCTTTTTTTTTTTTAGGATGTAATGGATTTATGTATTTTTTTTATTAAGGTTTTCATTTTTATGAAATTAAATTTATTTTTACTTATGTCTTTGTGCTTTTGTGTCAAACCCAAGAATCCATTGAGTCCAAGGTTATGAATATTTGTCTTTATGTTTTCCTCTAATAATTTTATAGTTTTAACTATAATTTTTAGGTAATTGATCCATTCTGAGTTCATTTGCATACATTGAATGAGATTTTGACCAAAATTAATTACTTCACATGTGGCTATCTAATTGACTTAGCACCCTTTTCTGTATACACAGTTCCTTTCCTGTTCAATTGTCCTGCTCAATTGACACCTTTATGTCTTTCATCCTTATCAAAAATTTATTGGCCATGAACGTTTAGGCTTCCCCCTGACTCTCAACTCTGCTCTGTTGGTCCACATGTCTGTCCTTGTGTATATACTAAATTGTTTTGATCGCAGTGTTTTTGTAGTAATTTTTGAAATAAGGAAGTGGGAGTCCTCCAACTTTCTTTTTCTTTTACAATGCGTTGTGCTTATTTGGGCCTCCTGTTCAAGTCCATGTGAATTTGCGGTCTGACATTTCCATTTCTGCAAATGAAAGGCCATGAAATCTGATAGGGATTATGTTGAATTTGTAGATTGTTTTTGCTGGCATATTATGATCTTAATGTTAAGGCTTCCAAAACTATGAATGTGAGATTTTCTTTCCACTTACTTGTATCTTCAGTTTCTTTCAGCAAAGTGTTATCATGGTCAGTGTACAAGTCTTTCACTTCCTAGTTTTTGGATGTTATTTACAAGTATTTTTTTTCTTAATTTCCTTTTCATATTGTTCGTAACTAGTATGTGAAACACAATTATTTGTTTGTGTATGTGTTATCCCCTACACTTCAGCTTAATTTGTTCACTAGCTTAAGTAATTTTTTGTTTGTTTCTTTGGGATTTTTTTATATGTAGAATCATATAGTTTTACTTCTTCCTTTCTAATTTGGACACCTTTATGTATTTCATTTGTAATGTTGAATAGCAGTGTGATAGTATTCTTTTACTTGATTTTAGGGGGAAGGCTTTCAAACTTTAACTGTATGATGTTAGCTGTGTTTTTAAAGAATACTTTTCATCAGTCTAAGAAAATTTCTTGTATTTCTAGTTTTCTGATTTTTATTTATGATAAACAGGTATTTGGATTTTTTTCAAATGTTTTCCTTGTTATCAAGGTAATAATGTATATTTTTCTATTAATATGCAATGTTTCATTAATTGATTTTCTTTTCTTTTTTTTTTTTTTTAAAGATTTATTTATTTATGCATACAAGCACTGGGGTACAGGCCAGAGGTGTGGGAGGTGAGAGGATTCACCACAGACAG
>JAGFMF010011380.1:8864001-8881181 GCA_019455555.1 Galemys pyrenaicus | reverse complement strand
CTGAGGGGAGCAGCGGGCACAGCAGGAGAGGTCTGCTGCGCCATGTGGGTCCCCTCCCTGGCTGGCAGCAGGGATCGAACTCGTGCTGCAGTGGCTGTGATTTGCTTCATAGTGCGTTGCTTAACCCACTGCGCCACCAGGGAGGCCCTAATTGATTTTCTTAATTTGAGAGACTTCCTTGGATTCCTGTGACAAAGTCCACTTTGTCATGGTGTATAATCCTTTTAAATGTACTGTTGAACTTGACTAGAATTTTGTGGAGGATTTTTTTAATCTATGCTCTTAAGACTATGGGTCTTGGACTTCAGTATCAGATAATGCTAATCTCATTAAAAAATGTTAGGAAGTGGGCCTCCCTAGTGGCGCAGTGGGTTAAGCAATGCACTATGAAGCAAACTGCAGCCACTGCAGCACGAGTTCGATCCCTGCTGCTGGCCAGGGAGGGGACCCACCTGGTGAGGCAGACCTCTCCTGCCTTGCCCGCTGCTCCCCTCAGCAGTGTGTTTCGGTCAGTCTGCCTGTTCTGCTCCCCACTCTGTCTGGTGATTCCTCTCACCTCCCCGGACTCTGGCTTGTACCCCAGCTCTTGTATGCATAAATAAATAAATCTTTTAAAAAAAAATGTTAGGAAGTATTCCCTTCTTTCCTATTTTTTGAAAGTTTGAAAACGATTTCTGTTAATTCTTCTTTAAATGTTCTGTTGAATTCAGTAAAGCCATATGGTCCTGCACTTTTGTTTTTGATGATTTTTTTATTACTCATTTAATTACCCTATTTGTTTCAGGTCTGTTGGGTTTATTTTCTTTTTTGAATCAATTTTGTCAGGTTATTTGTATTTGGATATGTGTCCATTTAACATACACTATCAAATTTGCTGGCTTACAACTCTTCATAGTATCCTTCTATACTTTTAATCTCTATATGATAGGTAGTAATGTACCCATTTTTATTTTTCATTTTAATTTTTTGCAACTCTTTATTTTTCATAATCAGTTTAGCTGAAGGTTTGTTAATTTTGTTCGTCTTTCAAAGAGCCAACTTTTGGGTTCACTGATTATCTCTATTGGTTTTTCTAGTCTGTATTTTTTTATTTCTACTCTCAGCTTTCCTTTCTTCTGCTGGCTTTAGGTATGGTTTGCTTTTCTTTTTTTATAGTTCCATGAGGTTAGGTTGTTGATTTGAAATTTTCTGTTTTAATGTAGGTATTTACAACCTTGTTTTTGTTGTGGTTTTCTTTTTTCCCCAGGATTCCACATTTACGTGCGATCATATGTACTTGCCTTTATCCATCCAATTTATTTCACTTAGCACAATGTCCTGGAGGTTCATCCATGCTATTGCAAATGGTGAGGTTTCATTCTTAGGCAAATAACGTTCCATTGTATTTACACACCACTTTTTTTTTATCTGAATGGACACTGAGGTGTTTTGTTTTTTTCCTATACACTGGCTTTATAAATCATGCTGCCATGAACATGGGGTGCCAATTTATCCTCTTCTTTGGATAAATACCCAGATATGGAATTTCTAGATCTTGTTTTTAATTTTTCTAGGACTTGTCCATACTGTTGATAATAGCCATTACAACAAGTGGGAGGTTTTCATTGTAGTTTGGTTTGCATTTCCCTGATAATTAGTGATTTTTGAGCCAGTAATTTCTTTCAATGCCTGGATTTAAGACGTGCAGAAAGGTCTCTGTCTGTCTCTTTAAATTCTTTTGACCATTGTTACTTGGAAGACTTTGAACCCTAGGGGATTGAGTAGTTGCCAGTTTCTTTTTATTGTCTCTCAGTGTATTATGTGGCAAATCAAAACACACTTCCCCAACTTTGGGAGGGTAAGATTCCTGCCTGGGTACCAGCAAGTCACTTTAGGAACATGGATGACTGTGCTTACAGCTGCCTACTATGGGGCTGCGGCATGTGTGATGGCGGCTGCTAGCAAAATGTGAAGTTCACTGACATTCAACAGCCTCTTTCTTCACTAAGAATTGCCTTGGATACTGCAAGTTTCTAACTAGACTTAGTGTTCCAAAATAGTGATTCTGAGAGTTCTTGCCTGCACAATATTTGATCTTGTAAAGAGGCTAATTTCTGGAGTTTCCTGATCTCCCATTTTCCATGACATCACTTTTATATTAATTTTGTAATTTCCATGTTAAAATATTGTATTGGCACATGTTGTAAAAATACTTTTTTAGGTGAAGGCTGGTATGCATATGAATAATAAATGTATCATATTACTTCTTATATATTATTTATTGTTGTACTTTCCATTTCACGAGTTAGGATAATTGACTTGAAAAATGGAAGTGTGTGTGTGTGTGTGTGTGTAGTGGTGTCATTATTTATCACTACATTTATCTTGTGGTTATGCAGTGAAATGGCATTTGTCCATCACATCTGTAGTTAGTCTAGTCTTCTTCCTGCCTTTCCACATTGGAGGCTCACTCATAACTAGAGAAAAAAGTCCAATACAATGAAAAGCTTAGGCTGGTATGATAACCTTAAAAGTCCCTTTAGGAAGTGTTCCCTTCTCTTGGATATAAAAGTATTCAGTCCTTGTCTGAATTTTCTGTTGGATATTTTAAGGGTTTGTGCTGAGAGGTATGATTATCTGGTCACAGGGAACTGCTTTTTCCCCTTGCTTTCATGTCTGTTTCTTCCTCTGGTCACTGAGGCAATGCCCATCTATTTCCTAGTTGTGTTTGCCTTGCCAACTTGAGCAGATGATGTCAGGTAAGTCACAATATATTGATCGGAACCTATTGGTGCCCCCTAATTGGTATTTTATGGTTTTAGTTTCTCCCTGAGCTCTCCAGATTGTCTGCCATATCTCTACTGGTCTGTAGCTCTGGACTTTATTAATAGCCTTTCCTGCAGGTTACCTTAGTCCATGGTGGGCGACATAGCTGGTCCTTTAATTGAGGAAATCTGATGCAAACTTATTGCCTGTCCAGGCTAGAAATACCCTCTCGAGACTTTGACCTGGCCTGTAAGACTGTGGACTTACTATGCAATCCTTCTGTGTGTGTTTTTCAGATGCTGCATATTTATTTTATTTTTTTCACACTTCACCACTAGTAAAACCTAATAGCTCCCAAGCAGAGGAATGCTTCCTAGCAGTTATAACAGTTCTAGGGTAAAGGTTGTATATTTGGAGAGACAAACAGCAAAAAAATAATTATTTTAAACACAGTAACCCATGTCTGTGTAGACATATATGAGGGTAATATTTAAAGAGTCACATTTAAATGTATGTAGACCTTACATTTAAGAAATATAGACGTTTTTATAGTGGTATGTGTAGCATGCATCCACATACATCTATGTGTGAATTTATAGAGATATGTTAAATGTAACCATTTGTAATTATGAGATTTGGCTTCTATCAACATTCTCCCATCACTAAAAAAATACTGTAATTTAACACACACATTTTCTTCTACTGCAGGACAGTTCGTGTATGGCTAAAGAGAGACAGTGGACAGTATTGGCCAAGCATATACCATGCGATGCCTTGTAAGTATCTGGATTTCTGTCTTAAGAAATCAAACATGGACCCCAACTTCCTTTTCTTCCCAGATTGCCTTCTCTGTATTTTCTTCTTGAGTAGGGATGCCTGAGGGTTGGGATTATCATTATAATGGAAGGTAGCATATTAAATCATTTTAAATTTTCTAAAGCTCTCAGTATGTAAATTAAGAAAATTATTCTGAAATTGACTATATATTCACGGTTTCTGAATAAGATGAATGGAAGAAAGACTACAGCAATAGACTCTCTGATTACAGCAGTCTCTCTCTCTTTTCCAACTTTTTATTTAACTTTTTTGGTAAAATCCTTCCTTAGACAATTCAAAATTTGTCCAGTGATTACATTTGTAAAGTAAAATTTGTTCTTGCATTATTGTTATATTATTTATTCAAATCCAAGACATTCAGCAGTGAACATTCAGCTCTCAAAAGGATTTGCTTAGAATTGAAATGTTCTAATTAGAAGTCAATCTCATTTCCCTAACATTTTATGTGAGAAGTATGTCCTTGCACTGATTAGTAGCAAATCTTGCAAGTATACATTTAAAATAAAGATATGACTGATTGTTAGATTCTTGTACTGGCAGAAGTTCTCCTAGGGAGAGAAGAGCTGACTCCCCCAAACAGGAAGTATCTTTTCAGTCTAGTTTTTTGTCTTTAAAATTAATGTAGTTTAAGAATCCTAATTCTATGCTTATCTTATAGCAAAACAATTATTTCAGTTCATCAGTCATATCATTAAACATTTCCTTTTCTCTGTTTCCTTCAAATCCTAATTAAAATTGACACTTTAGAAAAATCTCTCAAGTTTGTTGTTGGGACTTCTATCATCCCTTGAAACAAATACCCCAGTTTGAGAAGTACATGTCCCAGTGTACTACCAAAATAAGTTAATGTAGGTGATTAAGTTTATGCCTCTGGCAAGAGAATACTCTAGTAACTTAACAATTTCTGTTTATGAAAAAATGATAAATTATAAAGATATAATAGTTTTCTGTGTTTTTCAGATTATTTTTTAGATTTTTCATGTCTCTAGAATTTTGTACTAAATAAATAATAATATGAAGCCTAACCAGAGTTCAGTACTACATCAGTGAATAAGAAATTTCTTGTAACTCAAGCATTTATAGTCTCCCCTTACCTGTTGTGCCTCTTGCAGATTCCATTATAAGACTGGAGGTGAGCTTTCTTTTTGAGCTATGATGAGTGTTTAAGTAACTGGGAAGGCAAAGATATTCTCTGACTGAGATTTCCTCCTCTGACTTTTTAATTTTTAAGTAGTTTAATCTGTCTTATTTATGGTCTCACTTTATAATTAAACTTTACACAATATCTAACTAGAGGCGATGTGAATTGTCTGTAATCCAGCAAGTTGAAATTGACCCAGCAACTTGTCTCTCCCATAACAGTGGGACAGAGAGACGGCAGACCTGGCAGAATTATAGGACTGGGGGATGACAGTCAAGGACTCTTCTGTGATGAACATTAACAGAAACCTCATAAAGACACAGGGTCCTAAGCAATTGCCTTTCCCATGCCATTTTGGTGTTCATCTCTAATTTTCTCTGTTGAATGTCACTGATAACAGAGAAAAGCCTCCAGTTTCATTTCCACCATTCTGTTAAAAGCTGTAAGCAAGAATGACTAGACTGCCATAGTTCCTTCACCTGGCATAGGTGCTCCATAATAAATACTTACTAAAAACTTGAATCTGCAAATAAAGATAGGTGTCCGTAAGGACATCTGTTTTCCTGATTGAACACATCTTCGAGAAGGCATGCACTCTCTTTATTTGCAACTTTACCCATTGCCTTCCACTAAAGAATAAAAAAGGATTACTAAAATGTGGCATGCTGGGCAGCAGCATCAGTCATCTGAGAACTTAGGAGAAATGTAAATACTGGGTTCCATCCCAGATTTACTAAATTAGAATATGTATTTAATAAGATCTCTAGGTAATTTGAATATACGGTAAAGTTTGAGAAGATTGTCTATGGTATTATAGCCAACATGCTGATCACTTTACATGTTTATATGAATACAGGTAAAGTCTCCTGTATCTATAATGTTGATTTGCAAATACATTCTAGTTAGTTAAATGTTTTATGTGCACCTACTTGTTGTGTACAAGCATTACATAGGGTGCCAGGATTTGCAGATGGGCAGTGTGCTTATTATGGTCAGGAAGGATTTCTGTCATCGTTCATCATTGGATGGTTCTACTACCATGCAAAGGTGAAAGAACAAAAGATTATGTTCTTCACAATTGGTTAGAATTTGGCATTTGTGTTGTGTTCAGATGACACAGAGACTGAATTCTGACCAAATTTTAAGTTTTATTTAATGTGAGCAAAGAGAATCTTACTACATAAGGAAATAAATTATTATTTGGTCTGTTAGAAAACTTGAAATAGCTTTAAATTTTCAAGGGATTGTTTTACAATTCTTTTGTTGAAAGGTGTTTTGTTAAGAGGCTACTCAATACTATCCTTAAATAATGGCTATATGGTATTAGTTACAAAATAAATGAAAAGGTACAGTGTATCTGGAGGCTATAATGTAGACACCATAACTAAATCAGACCCTATTGTCTGTTCATCGAAGTATAATAACTAATATTCCAAATATAAAAATAAACAGAAAATATCATGTACACATAAAGCTATGTCTTATTTTGTCTGTTAAAATGCCTTTCAATGTATTTGCCATGTTCTATGTAGGATAGTGATGTTTGTAACATTGAGAATAAACTTGAAGTTTAATGGAGAGAAGGTGGTGTGGGCCATTAAATGAGAAAGAATCAATGGGGTTGATGGCAGACAGTTGCCTGGAAAGGCAGAGTGTGGTACAGCTGTGTGAACTTGGGGGAGTAGTAGATGAGCAAAAGATGGGGAACAGGATCAAAATCACAACTGCGACTTTGGAGGTGTACTCATGACCTGTCTTTTCTGAGAAGTTCCTGTTTTTAGGAGGTTGCCAGGAAAAACAGGCTTGCCTGGCTAAGGCTATTGACCTGGAGCCACTCTGATTATGCCCGGAACTTAGAATTTGGAGCTGGAAATGGTGTTCTTAGCCTAGCAAAATTAGACCTAGTAAACCCTAGAATTGTGAGACATTCGTGTACGTAAAGAAACAGTGAAAGCTCATCTGCTTGAAGGGAAGTGAAAACCAGAATGGAAGGATCACATGGGAGAGAGAGGAAAACCTGATGCCTGAAGGTTTTCCTCCTCATCCTTCTAATCCCCAGAAGTCTGATTCTGCTTCTGCCTTTGACTTCAAGAGATAATCCCTTCCTTTACTGGACATGCCATTTGGGCTTATGTCCAAGTCAGTGGACTTCTATTGCTTGTAGCTGCAGGTCTGTGACTCAGCCTAGTTCTGATCGTCCATCTCCCCCCTCCTAATTCCTCTCTGGTCCATGTCTCTTGCATCATGTGATCTTTAAAGTGAAAGAACTGAGCCATCGACCTTTGGTGCCATCATGGTATAAAAGAAAAGAATCTGAAAAGAATCTGGGAAAAGAGGGCAAATAAAGAAGAAAAGTAGAAAGAAATATTTACCCTGTTTTATTTCTTTGCACAGTTCATTCAAGTTTTAAGTGTTTCTTCTGTATGCTCCAGCATACTGGGCTTCCCTCGTGGTGTTGGGGTTCTGTCTCGGCGCCATCACGCTATCACCATATACTGCAGTGTACTAAGGATGTGGTGTTTAAGTGTGGTAGATAATCACTATCTTGGTAGTTTGGACAGCTGGTAGGTAAGGCAGATCTTAATAAAGACCCACCATGATGTGTGGTCAGTATTAAGGTATGGGAAGTAGGTGCAGTGGGGACAATAATCACAAATATTTCCTGAGGAAAGTCTCCACTTTAAATTTTGCTGTGTGTGGAGAATTTAGGGTGAGTGATGACTTGTTTTGCCATTTCCCATAAGCTGATTTGTGAGAAAGAAGAACATTTCCTTAATCAGATTTTCACTCAAAAAATGCCATCCCCTGGATATATCTCATATTAGCTGCTGTTGCCTATGACAAGATTAAGTTACTAACCACCTAACTGGGATCTGCCTGAGCTTGGAAAGGGTGGAGGGGGGGTAGTTTCTCCCTGAGGGTAGAGTTAGGGTTTCAGTTATAGCTATAAAAGTGATTGTTTGTTCCAGGCTTCTCGAGATACCTTTCAGCCACCACATTTACACACACTACAGGGGAAAAGAACATGTGGAAGCACAAGCACTCCTGTTTCATGGTTGAGTTACTTTAGATTACTTTACCAACTTGGATCACTGTTCACAGAGGCAGACAAAGGAATGGCAGAGATAGGTCTGAAGCAGGAGCCAGTGTGGCAAGTGTTTGAGATTTTTCTTCCTCTGTTATAAAGTGTGGGGTATTAAGTCAGCTGTTCCCTCTGGTTGTAGAGAATAGGTAACGCAGCCTGGCTGCCAAAGGTGTCATGAAGATGAGGTTGAGAGGGCCAGATCCTGAGGCCTAACGGCGTGTTGGACAAGTAGAAATCTCTGTGGGTTTTGTTGTTGCCAGGGCAGGCAGGTGGAATTTATTTTGGCTCCTGTGTGTTTATGAATTTATCCCCAAAGCAAAATAGAAGGCAGTTTTTCAAAGGTAATTAAAAATAAGTAGGCACTCCTAACACAGCAATAAAATGCCTGCGGTATTTCCAGCTCTCTGCCTTGGCCTGGTGACATGGCATTTGCAAAGTCTGAAGTCGTGGCTGAGCCCCATGGGTTTCCACACACATAATGGCTACCTTACTATCTGCTTAGCTAACTTTTAAAGTTTGGGAACTCTAAGCTCATTGAAAAAAAAAAAAATTTGAACTGTTTGCCTCCTAGCTTTTATCCACAGCCTGATTGACAGAAAGTCTGTTTATGATGAATAGCAGTCCAATATTCATCTATATTAAGCCTTCCCACTTTGTGTTATTTTCTGCAAAAATGCTTTCTTTCTTTGTGCCCTGTACTCATACTAATGTATATGAACTACTTACTGGACCAGTGTTTTTGAAGAAATTGTGTACATGGTATTCAGAGTCCCTTAGATGGGAAGCACTTGGAAATAGGGGGGCAGGGTGACAATGACTATTTTTAGATAGGACCTTCAGAAACCCTTTGTTATAAAGCAGGATTTCCTAACCTGTGTGCAAGCACACTGGAGCAATTCAAAGAGGTGACGGGTCCAGAACTGGTTCCCTCGGGTCCAGAACTGGTTCCCTCAACTAGGCCGGAAGACCCAGTCATCTGGGCCCTTCAGTCTTTTTCACTTACTCCAGTTGCTGTTCAAATTTTTCAAAATTTTCTTTATGTATCTTAAGATGAAAAAATTGGGAAGAACAGCTCTAAGAACTCGGTATCTGGTCCTCAAGGATAACGTAAAACAGGAAACACAATATGTTTTCCAGCAGATTTGAATTTCCCCAGCAGATTTTTTTCCTGTCACATGTACATGTGCATGTGTGCTCGTGCACACGCACACACACACGCCCATACATTTCCTTAATAATGATTTTTTGCTTTTTTCTGTTTTTTGTTTTATTGTATCAGCTTTTTAAACCATTTCAAATTCTTTGTGAAATGAAGTAGAGAATACATTGAACAAGTATTTAGTTAAGACCAATAGAGAAAAATGATATTTGAACAGTCTTATTGTTTGCATTAAATTTACCTCAAATATGCGTGAAAGTTGGAGTGCTCAAAACTGTTCATAGGTTAGAACCTGTACCTGGGTTGGAAACTGGACTTTTTATGTTTGTGGCTACCCATTTGCTAGGTCATTGTAGGCAAATCCCTTATATTCTCTCTGCTTAGAAACCTAACTGTCCATTTTCTGTGTTCTCAAATTTGCAAAAAGTATTGGTTATAATATATGTCAAATAAGTATCGAAAGCACTTTCAGGGTCTTGGGTTTAACAATATACACTGTCATTGCTGATTTTAGCTTGGGGATGAGGAAAGATTGACCTACTGGTTGTGGGGCAATTGGTTTCCTTTCCCCACTTGTTGGGACTGGAGTCAGAAAAATTGACGTTGAGGATTTAGAAAATTAAAATAATTAATATGTTCATATGCTTTATACCTGGGAATGAAATGACTTATTTTATGTATGCAAATTGCTAGCATTAGTTTTCCCATGGGTGAGGTCAAAGAATTTTCCATAATTTAAGACTGTGGATGGAATTGCTTAATGTGTGATCTCATCCTGTATGATGGGTTTACTGGAGTTTGGGGGCAAGTTCATGTGGATAGGTTCATGATAGAAAAGTACAAAATAGTGTGTAATGATCATTACTATAATCACACAGACTGGGGCTTCTCTTATTTTATTTTAGTAGTAACTGTTTTGGTAACTTGCACAGCATCTTTCACTCAACTGAGGGAATTTCTTGGCAGGCTGGGGGATATGTGTATGATTGGAAAATCTTCAGCCTATTAAATATTCAACCTTATAATTTATACCTTGTTTCAAATAACCTCTTGGTTCCTAATTGTGAAGTATATTGCTACTTTGTTGGTTTCATTTTGATATAGGTTATTATATTATGGAACTGTGTAAAAACAACTTAATTGTTTTTACTTTTTATTATTTTAAAAAATAATTTAACTTTTTAATTCTGATCATTCATCTCTTGTTTCTATATTTAACAAGAACAAAAGGTACCCAAGAAAATTTTGATTTTTAATGGCAATGAAGTAAAAAACATGAATTATACAAATGAAAGATAACATAATTAACCAATCCAAGTAGTTATAGCATCTATTTAGCATACTCTTGAGTTTCATATGACAGAGTATTTTAAAATTTACTGTCCTTCAATCTTAAACTTAGAGTTGTAATTTAAAACCTGTCTGGGAGAAAAGGTGACTATACCAGTAACTCACTATAATTGTGCTGTTAGTACACAGATTAATCAAAAGAAACAAATGGTTAATTTTAGCAAAATGCACAAAAAATATTTGATTTAATTGAGGTTTCTTTAGGACTAGGCATTTGAGGGCCTATACATAGATGTTTTTCATGAAATAAAGCATTTGTTGAATATTATAATTCTAATTAACATTATCTTGTGATTAAGCAGGACTGAATGAAATTGTGCTGTGTGTTAATTCTTTGCTTTGTGATGCTGGGGGGTTTCCTAAAGGCTATTCTAGGTCCTCTTACTTCAGAAAAGGGCATTTAAACTTCATTGGAACGCCTTTTAATACCTGAACTTTTATTCACGGAAGTGTCATTATTTAAAGTTCCCACCAGAACATCCCTTGAAGATGACCGTCTCCTACCGAACAGTGCCTTCAACATTGTAAAGCAGTCAGTGTGATTCAATCCACAGCTTAATCTTTAATGAAACTTGTGTTTATTTAACCAAAATTCAACTGATCAGCAAAGAACTGAGGAAAAAATTGGTCGTGGGGCCTCCCTTGTTGCACAAGGGGTTAAGCACCACACTATGAAAAATCCACAGCCACTGCAGCATGAGTTCGATCCCCTGCCAGGGAGATGACCCACATGGTGCAGCAGACCTCTCCTGCCTCGCCCACTGCTCCCCTCAGTAGTGCATTTCAGTCAATCTGCCTGTTTTGCTCCTTGTTCTGTCTCTGGTGGATCCTCTCACCCCCCACATCCTTGGTCTGTACCCCAGTTCTTGTATGCATAAATAAATAAATCTTTAAAAAGAAAAAAGAAAAAAATTGGTCGTAATATGAAAGAATTATAGATATATATATATAAGTAGTAGCAATCAGGAAACTTCCCCAATTACCCAATTAGATGTATTTTGAGAATGCTTTCTCAATTATATATGTGCCATATATATACATTTTTAAACAAGATATATATGTATATTTGGCAACCTATGGGATAAAAGTATTGGAAAAACATGAATTTTCTCTAATCCACTTAATTCAGTTCATGTTGGGCTCATGAGTTCTGTCTGGGGCTCATATGTCTTGGTTTTTTCCCTTTAAAACTATATGGTTATTAATATAATTACCCAAATGGGGACTTCTCTTTATTTTAGGTGTCCCTAAATTTTAAACTTAATAGCTGCCTTAATTTACAAAGATTTCATTTTAAATTTTAAAAAGTAAATTTTAAAAATTTAGTATTATGAAAATGTTTCATTTTAAATATAAGATTTGACAGGCCATCAAATTTTAAAGTTTTGATACTAACATAAAAATATTATTTCCTCTCCCTATAGATCTGCATAGATTCCTATTTTATCTTATCTGTACCTTTCATTATCTTACTTCCTGAAATTTTGCCATATATACTTTTGACTGTCATCAGTGCGATACAGAAAATGGAGATGGTACATCTCAATCAAATAGTGTGGAAAACGAGTTCTTGTACTATTTTACTGAGAAACTGGTATTTTTTCCCTAGATTTTAATGAAAACACTGGGGCAGGGGAATAGGAAAGTAGGATAGACTATCAACAAGATTGTGACTTGTGACAAGGCCTTGAAGTTCTTTTCCTGGGCTTGTGTAGGAAAAATCTTAGATAAACTGTACATTGCATGATGTATGAGAGAGACCTTGTCAAGTGGGGGTCACCCCACAAAGCTTCTGGAGGGTTGTTCTTTCTCACAGGAAAGTAGTTGAGGTGGGAGGAATAAATATATCTTTAGGTTCTGTAGCATGCTGCATTTGTTTCATCTAGACTTCAGGGATGCAGGTTTCTTAGAGGAAGCCAGTAGAGGGGAACTGAATTGTGATTTTATAGTCAACCATTTCACTTAGCCTTTCGAGAATGCAATTTTAATATGGGAGGATAGAACAGCCTCTTAGCCAGTTCTTCCCTAACCTGAATTTTCAACTATTAGAGACACCAGTGTTTTGGGGCCTAGGATTACTAGTTTTATAGCAGTGTATCTACATTCTTATTTATAAAACATCACCTTTTTGCAGTCTAACTGAAGTCATTCTTTGTGTATCTCTTCTCGCCAAAGGATTTCCTTTACTGTTTGGCTATACTTAACATTATTTTATGTGTCTTATTTCTCCAGACAGTTTTGCCCTTTGTTATTTTCTCGCATGAACAGGGGTCTGTTTTGTATGGACTTTAAGGGGTTAATTGTTGTTGTTGATTTTTGGTGAGTTAAATTAGAAACCCCCGAAGGAAAGGCAACCAATATGGGCATCGGGATTCTATTCAATCTGCTCCCTGCCTTGTTACCCCCCACAGCCCCTAGGTAACCAACCCAGTGCCTGTTTATATAGAATTATCATTTTAAAACTCATATACCAAAGTCTGTGCACACACAAACACAGTTTTACCCAAACACACAAACACAGTTTTACCCAATGTTTTAACTTTAGAAAGGCATGTTGTGCTTTTGGGTACCTGTGAATTACTTCTCTCTGTTCTGCTATTGCCTTGTGTAGAACCATCAAATATTGTTTTCTTTAACAACAGGATTTCTGTCAAAATCTCCATTATTTATGGTGGTTTACAGGAAAGGCCTTTCCTTTTGAATTCTGGTGGTTCTTTTTAAACAAAGATTTGAAATAAAAGGGTGACATTGGGATGAGTCTTATAGTTCCTATATACTGTTGGTGTCCGATCTGTAAATTGCTTGATGACAACTATAATTCTCTCTCTCTCTCTCTCTCTTTCTCTCTCTCTCTCTCTCTCTCTCTCTCTCTCTCTCTCATATATATGTCATTGAATCACATGCTTGGAACAAAGTAAGCATTTTAAATTTTTGTTGAAAAAAAAGTGATACAGAAATAATGATGTGGATTTAATGGTAGCCTATGAAGTATTTTTAAAAAGGTTCCATTTGAAGATTGTTGGTTTTCTAACTCTATGGCATGAGCAGAAATGAATTTTGAAGGAAATCACATAGATAATACTTTTATGTTATAGTCAGGCAGCTAAGTGATAAGATGATTCTTGACTATTCTGTAACTTTTTGGTGTGTAATCAAATTTTCCTTTCTATGCTTATGCTTATATCTTTAAAAAGCACTTGATATTTTAAAATTTTAAACCAGAATAGTAAAATAAAGATCAAAGACAATGATAATAGAAATAATCATATTACTTAAACACAAGAACTCTGTTTAGTTTTTTCTTTCTAAAATGTTATGTGTATATGCACTTTCTGTGATTGTAATCACTTTTTTTCTTTTTCAACTAATGTGGTAGTTTTCCATTAGATTTTAATTCTGTACACTTGTTATAGAATTATGAAACCTGGCACCTTAGCACTTACATAAAAATTGTGTCAACATCATTTATAGGCCAAGAGCATTAAGACTGACTTTCTTAGGGCAATTCATTGAAGATCGTTTGATTGCCTTTTTTTAGCAGTGTATCAGATTTAATTTTGTGGCTAAAATAATAGGCATTGTACTGATAAGTTTGGGGCGAAGTTTTTTTTGTTTCTTTTTTCTCTATATATAATTATTGAAAATTAAGGGAAAAGTCAAACTTTTTGCTGTTTAGAAGGTTTTCTTTGTTCAGGACCCTTTTCTATAGAATGAAAAAATAATGCTATATGATGTGTTTATGAAGTGACTCTGTCAGCAGAACTTGAATTTTTTTTATAGTTTAAAGATAAAGTAAGTTGGATGTTTGAAAATAGGTTTTTGTGTTTAAATATGCCTCTTACCCTTCTCTACCTCTTTTCCTATATGACCTTGTGCAAGATATCAAATCATAACTGAAAGGCAGAAATAAAAATACTTGACGTTGATTGGATTATGATGAATGGTAGTCCATGACATACAGGGCTTCTGTGAAGAGGCCGAGATGTTTAAAAGTTGCATTGAACGCTTTAGAACAACTATTTCAGCATAGAGTATATTGTTAAAGGGCCTCCATTCTTGGAAGCAAGGGTACATAGAGATGTCAGGGACTTGGAAGCTCTTTAACAAGCTCTTGTTGCTTCCAAGTATGCTTAATTTACTTAGAGTCAGGCGTATTCCGGTGGCCAGTATATTCAGAACAGAGAGGCCCTCTCCAAGACTAGGTTAACTAATTGTTAGGGGGAAAGGTAGTCCTGAAATGAACTACACAGATGGGTTTATGGACTCCAATCCCCACTCCAGACCACCAGTGTTCCAGAACCACAAATCCGATAAATCCGATAACATGATTATCGAAGAGAGGATCACTGGGACCTGAGGGTGGAGTTGAGCACCAGGCTGACTATAAAACCAGAGAGGTGAGCCTTGGGCTCTCTTGTCTTTGGAGCCATCTCACTTGATTCAGAGCCAGCTTTCAATGTGCCATTGCATTCCAGCTCGGAAGATTTGGTAGAATATTTACAGATTTGTATCCCTCTCTTTCCTTGGTGTTATTTCTACTTCATTTCCCTTTTTTTGTAAAACCCTTTAATAACTTTTGTCACTTGTACCTGAAGTTGGGACTTATTATGAAAGTCTTCTGAGCGCGTGGGTGAGGACCCAGTCAGGGAAACCCATTTTATATTAGGGTTGCCCTGTAACATAATGACTCATCTGATTTCTGTCCTTTGGAGCCTGGTCCTCACTAAATTGGTTCTCTTTTAAATTAATTATATCCTCAGCCCTTTCTTCATCATTAGCCTCTGGTAGCCACTGGTGTACCCCTTAAATGCTGAGAGTAAAAGACTATGTTATTCCACATGCCCCAAGTCAATTCTGAATCAAAGTATGTATTTCTGTACTAGTTTTGGAGTGGGGAGAGTTTGGAGGAGGGGAGGCTGGGGAGAGGTGAGAATAAGACAGTCCTTTATTTCTCAGTTCAGAAAGGGTAGATTATTTTTATTTAAGATGGGATTTAAGTGGAAGTGACAGATAAGAGATAGGATCACATAACAGAAAATACTGTTAATCTAGTCAAGCAAATTTAGATGGAATACTGACATAGTAGCTGAGACCGAGTTGCTTGGAACTTGTCTAGTTTGAGAATGTCTTGTTATGTTCATTAAAAGATAACTTAAAAAGTAGGGGTTAGTTGTAAAATTACTGTTTTTATTTTTTGGTGAGTGGGAGTTAAATGAACTATTTTTCACAAGATAGTGGGAAAAAAATAGCCACACACTTTTAGCTAGTTAGTCACTCCTAAGGATGAAAGTCCTTGTTTTGTTAATTTCATCAACATGTTCATTTCTTTCAGCTCCATGTTCATGCATGTCTTTTAACCCGGAAACAAGAAGACTGTCCATAGGTCTAGACAATGGTACAATCTCAGTAAGTACACATAAATAAGATTTCCAGTTGAAATACTTCCCTTCCTGTGTGTGTGTGTGTATACATATGTGTATGCATATATGTGTCTTGTGATGAGAATTATTTATTAGGTTTTTTTCAAATTAACAAATTAATTTTCTTGTTAAGTGAAAATTATAGTGCAGGAAATAATAGTGAGATGTAGAGAGCTGTCATTAGTTTTAAATGCTGCCAAATTCAGCTTGACCAACAGGCACACAGTGGCTAGAATTAGGGACATTATTGAGTGCATCTGTTGCTAGTGAGAGCAAGCTGCAATACTAGTGATTTTGATCATATGGTTAATCGTAGCGTCATATGTTTCCCCACACTAGTGACAGAACATAGCAGAGTGTCTTAGAACTGAATGTCTGATCTTATCTGATCTTATCTTTGTTCCTCAGTGTTCTCCTCCTTCCCCTCTTTCTTCTTTGCTTTGTTGTCTCCTCTGCTCATTCAGGCATATGAACAGAATTTTCTAAATTTGTGTGAATTTATAAAGAAGGCTTAGAATCTAGATTTGGCTTGTAGGGTAGATCCAGATATGTATTAGACTCTGGGATTATAGATCTTGAGTGAACTGAAGTAGAGATAAGAATTTCAGATTTTATCTACTGATTTAATCACCTGTTTACATACTTAAAATAGTTTCAACTAGTTAATTAACTAGTAACATGATCTGGTAGATTCTCCATTTCAGTAAATCATTTGCTATTGCCTTTAATCCTGAGCAAGAGAGGCCCTGCTTTGGGACCTGTGAGGTGCTACTCTGGCCATACCTCCTCACAAAATGAAGGGTGTGAGGGGGACAAAGATGTGCCCAGCTTAAGCCCTTACTTCCTCCTATCCGCATGCTCTGGGTACCCAAGACAGGTATTTCCTGTCCCCAAACAGCTTACAGGCTGTTTCCAGCACCTGCATGGACCTTTTCCCCGGATCTGTCTGAGGAGATAAAACCAGCAGTAAATGTACCTATCGGCCTGAAGGGTAACTAAGGGACAGTGATTTGAAGTGTAGGTTTGAGGGTAGGGAGTCTGTCCATATGCACAAAGCCTCTCAAGGTGTTGATTGCAAATGGGAAGAGGAAAGTGTGGGCTGGGCGCCCCCCTATACTAGTACACTATGAAACTTCAAGGAGACTGACTAAAATTGTAAAATTGTAGTGATACTGCCAGGTAATTGAAGGTGTATTTGTTAAGAATGGAGGAAAAGGCTATGTTTTATTTACTGTATAACTTTCAAATATCTAGACATATAGAATGTGTGTCTCCAATTGTAATCTTAACCCCTACAAATGTTAAGACATAGGCCTGAAATTTTACATTTGCTCTTTAATCAAAACATTTTTTTTTTTAAGATTTATTTATTTATGCATACAAGCACTGGGGTACAGGCCAGAGGTGTGGGGGGTGAGAGGATTCACCACAGACAGAGCGGGG
>JAGFMF010011380.1:8564425-8860435 GCA_019455555.1 Galemys pyrenaicus | reverse complement strand
CCTCTCCCCCCCCCCCCACACCTCTGGCCTGTACCCCAGTGCTTGTATGCATAAATAAATAAAATCTTTAAAAAAAAAAAAAAAAAAGAAAAGCTTCACCTTGGTCAGCTCAGAGATAACAGTACTACAGGAAACTCCCACTTGTCAATCATCATGGTGCATTCTAATCTTTGTATTTGAGGATATTGATGTTGCTTCATGTAACTGCATATAGATGTCAATTTTGTTCAGTATCTGCATCTAAAAAGTTGGCAAATAAGTAGTGAATGCAAATCTCAAAAGTGTTCTTTGGTCCCGAGATTATTTTGTGCAGTTCAATTGCCAGAATTGGTTAGCAGTCTTTTTGCAACCCTGTTTTGCTTCAGTGAGCCTAAGATCCAATACTTACAGTTTTTTTTCCCCTATTGAGTATGTAGTTATAAAAATGTGACATTTACTAGTAACTGAGAGAAGAGTTTCCACTTATCTGTAATGAGGCAACACAGTAGATTGTGGAGCCTGCATACAAGGTGTAGTGCAGGAAAAGCAGTACATAGACAGGGAGGGGCCCCGCTTTGCCAACCTAAACATCTCTGGGGCACCACCACCCTGAGTCACTGTAGCATCCAATTATAGAAAAACAAAGAAACACAGGCCTGGTATTGAAGCCCAGCAGTGAACCTCAGGGGTGGGGCCTACCTAATGACTCTTGTCTCTCTATTAACATAAGCTTGGAGCCCATTTGCAAGAATGTCTCAGATCAAGGACTAGCTTTGTAATACCAGGTGACAGCAGTCCACCTATAGGGTAATAAAGAATAACCGTTTCCTTCACATTCTGCCTCTAGTGAGTTCTTAAACTTTATAGCACAAAAATAAATACAAGATGGCTCTTTGGGGGTTATGTTTCATGACTCTCTGTTGTCAAGATACTCTGGGAGGGTGGTTTTCAAAGGTGATTGACATGGAAATGCCACATCAGTCCCTCTGGACTCTGCACAGAGTATCTTTTCTGCCCATCCAACCTCCCTCCTCCCCCCTAACCCAACCAATCCTCTCGTCTATATTGTATTTAGTAAATAAGAAATATAATAATTGATAAATGTTAGAAGATAATAGGTGCTGCGGGGGGAAATAGAGCAGAATAATGAGGATTGTAATGTGAAGATGGGATAAGTAGATAAATTGCAAGTTTTAGAAGATTCCATATGCTAGGCCTCATCGAGTAATTGAGTAGGTGTTATCTGAGCTGTTGAGTTGAAGTTTTGGGTAGTAAGCCACCCTGATATCTGGGAAATGGGTGTTAACAGAAACTCCATTCCTTTCAACTTAAATCTACAAGGAAAAACAATCTGATCATAAATAGTTCTAATTTAATTCATGAAATGCATAGCACAAAAGTTATGAGTCTCTTGAATTTCAGCAAAGGAAAGACCCATTCTGCCCAGAGTGATCATATGAACCACAGAATATTTCAGCCTTGCCTTGAAGGATAGGTTTGAAAAATGATAGGGATTGGGGAGAGGGGACAATTTCCTGAGAAAGGAGGCGCTAATGCATCGAAGGGGACATGGTTTCAAGAAGAATGGTAAGGACTTGATGACTGTGTAGGAGAAATTGAGTGGAGAGAAAGGGGTGTTGACAGGCCGAGCTCATTTGGCAGGTATATGTCATCTGCTGCTGTCCTGACTGGTCAGCTAGCATCTGTCCTAACTGGCCAGTGTTCCTGGTTTATCAGTTGGTCCTGCTTTTGGGTGTTACACTTGGGTAACTGGAGGTAGGGGTAGAAAGGAAATTTTCCCATATCTCTGGCTTTTTCTCAGTCGGTAGAGCTGTCAAAATTTAATTAACATCCATATTAGAGAATCAACATGGATGTGCATTCTAAAGTTAATTGAGCAAAATGAGGTTATTTCTCATCAGCTAAGGAATGGGATAGGGGCCTCGGGCTTCAAAAAGAGAAGTGGGGAGCTCACAAGAAGAGGATGACTCATATGATGAAGACCATATTTTCTATAATTCCATGTTTATTCTGCCATAAAGACAGGTTTTCCTGATAAAGGTTATTTCTGGATAATATCTCCAATTTTCATTCTTCAAGGTAAAGGATTGATAAAAGTTTCTCTTAGATTACAGGATCTTGATTGACCGTAGCTCAAAATAATCCACATGCCAAAGTGACATGTCTTAAGAAGGCCCATTTGAACATCTTGGGGAGTCCTGTCCTTCAAGGGATAATGACAGAACCATTAATGATACTTTGCGCTTATCTTTCTCATGCATTTGTGCTGGGAGGAGGAGGAGGAGGAGGAGGAGGAAGTGCTGTCATCTAGGTTTTCTAAAGAGCAAGTGATTTCAGAATTGGCACTCTAATATTTTTCTTTAGTCACAGAAATTTAACGAGACGTTTGCTAGGGTTTCAATAGCCTTTTGAAGAGACTGAAGTTTTGTGTCAAACCATCAGTAGATAAAAAAAGAGACACCGAAGTTTTAAGTCTGGACTGTGCAACCAAATAAGCTGGTGACCTTGAACTAGACTTTAGTGTCTCTTAACTTCAGTCTCTCTAAAGAATGAGTCAGTGTGCTAGGCAATTCCTGATACCCTTTACAAAATCTAAAATTTCAGGAAGTCCAAAACCAACCGAAGTTCCAAACTTCTTTCACCAGGCGTTTTCATAAATAAGAACAACAGTTACCACCCTTGGCTATCAGACTACATTTCATGACATCACACTATAAGTAATTTACAATTTCAGCAGGCTGCTTTGTTGTTTAGAATATTTTTTCAGAAGTTTGGAGTCTTTTTTTGGTTTAAAGATTAAGTATTATTAGCAGCTAGACTATATGTAAACCGATCTTTTGTCTAACTTGTTTACAGTTACAGTGGAATTTTTCTTGTGTTACGGATGTTTTGTAAAGTATGTGATCCTTTTTTTACCGTCCTTGAATGGTAATGGAGACTCCGAATACTTTAGTGGCTTTGTTTGTATAATACATTAATGTTCTGGCTTCAAAAGTTAGCCTTGAACAGGATATTCTCGATTCCAATTTGTCCTTAAGATTCTGAAGTTTGCCAGAGGTGTCTTGGAAGTGGTCGTATTCAAACATGTGCATCTCTTTTCTTTTACCCTGTCCTTTCTATCCACCTGGGAGAGCTATTATTGAAAAACCAACTGCTTCTGGTTACTTGTGTTCAGTGTTCAGACTGGGGCTGGGAAAGCAAAAAAAGTGACCATTAATGTGAAGAAAAATGACGACAGGCAAACCTTGTTTACTTGGGGATGCAGCCAAACCTGTGACTTATGTGTGGAAAGACCCAGCACGTACCTTTGTGTGTTCTATGTGTAAACTTAAATCTGAACAAGCGTTTATAGAAAGAATTTGTAAAAATGAATTTATTTCTTTGTTGGTGATAAGTTGAATCTGGAGAGGTGAAATCATTGCAGTTGTTACACAAACCCAGTTATCATTTCTCGCTTTAGATGTTCCTTGTATTGTGACACAGGTCTGTCTTCTTAGATACATAACCAGGGTCTTCTTACCAAGTTTATAACTGAGCCTGGGGTGTTGTAGTGAAAGTTCAGAGCTGAGGCTGTTAAAGTGTGGAAATGCTTCTTCCATTGCTTAAAGTCCATGCGGTCAGAAAAAAATTAGGGTTATAGGACATTTGAGAGAAGGGAAAATACACTGACCCTCCCAGTTCCTGGGTGGAGAGAATGTTCTATTGTTTGGTAGCCAGCAAAGCCTTATTTCATAATTTATAAAATAAACAATAATGTTTTTTCAAACACTCTAGACAAATTGGAAGAATCTGAAATGATGGTTAATCTAAACCAAAAGTCAGGGCAGTCCCTGAACCACTTTTCTCAAACCATGGTCTAGGAGAGAGAACTATTTTAGTGTAATAATACTTTACTACAATAATACTAAAATATTGTTTACCCTTTTTTAGTCTCCTTTTCTAACAAGTGTGCAGACTGAATGAAAGCAGATGCAAAGATACAGTTGTTTTATACTGATCTAGACATTGATAAGATTTTGCAAAATTGGAAAATAATGCCTGTCTGTATATATATAATAATGTTATTTGTATTAGTAGAATACATTTGTTGTTATTTCAATAAATTAATATTTTAATATTGTTTGTTTTTATTTCTATTATGACAGAATTTCATATATGTTACTCATATAAATAAAAACTCTTTAGGGGCCTCCCTGGTGGCACAGGGGTTGGGTACTGCACGGTGGGGCTTCCACAGCCAGTGCAGCACAAGTTCGATCCCTGGCCAGGGAGGAGACCCACATGAAGCAGCCTCCCTGGTGGTGCAGTGGGTTAAGCAATGCACTATGAAGCAAACCGCAGCCATTGCCGCACGAGTTCAATCCCTGCTGCCAGCCTGGGAGGGGACCCACATGGCATGTTAGACATCTCCTGCTGTGCCCACTGCTCCCTCAGCAGTGTATTTCAGTCTATTTGCCTGTTCTGCTTCCCACTCTGCCTGTGATGAATCCTCTCACCCACTTTGCTTCTGGCCTATACCCCAGCTCTTTTATCATAAATAATTAAAATCTTAAAAAAAAAAACACAAACCCTAGGTGCCTTGATAATTTCTAAGAGTAAAGGGATCCAGAGGCCAGAAAGATTGAGAACTGCTGATTTAAACAGAACAACCAAGAGGTACAAATTCTAGGTCACTGTTAAATTGTGGAGACAGCCACCAGTAAACATAAGCATCTTTGGAAGGCCTTCATAGCATCATCCTAATAGGATTGGAATTGTGTTTGAACGTACATAGAAAGGAAAATTAACACATATTGAAAGGAAGCTCAAAACAAATTGGTAGAAAAAGACAAAACAACAACCCCATGGGTAAGATAGAAAATATCTCATTCCCTACCCCGTGGACTGGTGACCTCCTTCTTTTCATAGATAGGAAAGAAGAGCTAGAGACCATGGGAAGACTGGGCCTCAGTCTTCTCACATGTAGGAAAGGATTTGGAAATGAAGATCTTTCTCCCAAGTGAATGTTTGGGCAGAACCCATTATTTTCTTGGAATTTCTTTTTAAATTCTAAATTTCTCAATAATTTAAAAAATACTACAATTTGGTATAAAAATGACCCTCAAAATAGTTTTGACATCTGTAAAATGTAAGGTTAAGTTTATTTTGTCATTTTGTGGGTTTTCTGTTTATTATGCTTCGTCCGATTTCAAAAAGTTTTCATGGGAGCTTGCAAGAACATACATGATAAAATAAAGGTGAAAAATAAAATTGGAGTCAAGACCAGAGATAATATTTTTGTGTGTTCACTGAAATGTGACGTTAGGCAGAAGCTGGGGGCGTAAGAATATTAATGTACATGTTTTACTGTCCTGATGATCCAGGTGATCCAGATACGTTATATAGATGTCTTCCTCTACTTAGCTCTCTCTGTGGTGAAAGAACTACCCTTGATGTAAAGATGGAGGTGGTTACAATTCATTTTCATGAGCTATGTTCTTTTAGCATTAATTAGTTAAACTGGAGGTGTATTCTTGGTCTAAAGGCTGGCTAGGGGTCTTGTGAGAAAAGATGATCAGATCCCTGCCTTGAAGGTAAGCTGGGAGGAATAAAAGAACACAGAAAGGTGACGCTTAAAAGCCACGTTACAGAGACAGGCTAGAGGGGCTGTGTTGGTCACATACAAGCCCCATTTACTAGCGAATAGAAGCTGAGTTGTAAGAAAAAAACTAGTTAAGAAAATATAATAGATTTTACTTGGAAAAAAAAACACAGATACCGGGCAAGTGACCTAAGCCCACAAGAGGAGTCAAATACAACTTCATTGGCCAGTTGCCTTCTTATTAGGGCCTCTGCCTCTTTATAGTGAATCCTGTCTTCTTAGTGGCTTGAGTTTCTTGTAACCAAAAGAGCCTGAGTAAAACCTAGAATAACTTAGGTATGTAGATTATAAGGATTAGCATAGCTTGTATGATCAAGACTTGAATTTGGTTCAGAGTTTGCTTGTAGATAAGACAAAAAGGAGATACTGTTAATATTGAAATTGTATAAGAAAAATAGAAGGCAATTTTGAAGGTAGTAATACTTGTCTAACACTGATTTAAAATCAGTCATCTTCTTTGTATGTTTGGAGGTTCCTTAACAAGTTAAAAACAGAATTACCATATCATCCAACAATGAGTAGAATTCAAACCTGGGTCTAGAAGAGACATTTGACACCCATGTTCATTGAAGCTCTATTCCCAATAGTCAAGAAGTGATTACAACCAAATGTCTACTGACAGATGAATGATTAAAGAAAATGTGGTATATACACTCAAGGTAGAATATTATAAAGGAGATCCTTTTACATACTGCAGTATCAATCAGTGTTGAAGACAGTGTGCTAACTGAAATAAACACTGTATGATTTGTATCTACAGTTGTCAAAGACATAGAAGCACAAAGTAAAAGATGGTTGCCAAATCTTGTAAGGTGGGAATGAACTAGTGTTTAGGGACATAGAGCTTCAGTTTTGCAGGAAAAAAAAAGTGTCTAGAGATACGTTGCACAATGATGCAACTTAACACTATTGAACTGTATACTTATAAATTATTAAGCTGGTAAGTTTAATGGTTTTTTTAACTAAAAAATTTAATCATCTTCACATAAGTTAACAATTTTGAAGCATTAAATAATGTACCTGACAATATACTGGACATTTTCTAAAGTAGAGTTAGAGGTAGATTTTATATGGAAACATGAAATAAATTTCTCAATATTACAGGATTTTGGTTTTAAATCAGTTTCTCTTTTATAAAGGCAGGTGCAGAGAGAAGACACTTTGTTCCCGCAGTATATATTTGCGTTCAGGAAATTATGTGTATCTCACAGGTATTTATGTGACTTTGCATAGGCACACATGAGTGCCTCAAAGCTGTGTACTTTGTGACACTTTTGCAGAGTAGTTAGGCAGCTGACATGCCTTCCTTTATTCTTTATCTCAAGAGTTCCTGTTTATTTTTTGTATGACCTTGCTGGCTGCTTTGAGATGTATTTTTTTTCCAGGGGAGAGAGGAAAACCTATATGGAGAATGTGACTATAATTCTGTTTTCATAAAAATTAATTCATCAAGTATAAGTCACTTTACATCTCCTGATAATGCAAAAGCATGACAGAATCAGTAGTTAGTGCCAATTTTAAGTTATATTTCTATTCCCTAAAGTAGTGCTATAGCTTAAGAAATAAGACATTGGCAAACTTTCCCAAAACCCACAAAACTGAAAGTGTGTGTGTGTGCACGCATGCATGTAAGGCACCATGATTTGATTATTAGAATTCTTTAATATCTATATCATTGAATTTTAATAGGTGAGCATGTGGGACAATGCTTAAAACTGTATAGCATCCCTTTACTGCGAAGTCAGAGTGGAGAGTTAGGATGACCGAAGTTGTCAAGCTTATTGCTTTCTAATTAAATTATTACTACTAAAAGTTCTTATCTTTTGTAGTGATTGACCTTAACTTGGGAGGGAGGGAGGAGACGTGGGGGGAGGGAGAGAGGAGAGAAGAGAAAAGAAAACTGATCAGGAAATGTAATTGGCCCAGGGAGGGGATTGCTGTCCCCATGTTCATGAAGGTTGGGTATCTTTGTTAGGCAGTGGAGACACTTGAGCATCTTCAGCATGTGGGCCTTACTGTGCCGTCATGCCTAGTCTCCTGGGTGAAGCCAGAAGCTACAGCAGCACTGAGACTGTGGGTCCTAGTCTTTCTTCTGTCCTGTTACTGTGTACATTTCACAGAAGAATCCAGGACACCCTGGGAGCTTGTGATATGTAGAAATCTAAGAACAAAACTATACCTTTTTTTTTTTTTAAAGATCTGCTTATTTATGCATATCTACGTCAACTTACTACACAGCTTCTTGTCTGTCTAAGAGGTCAACCAGCAGTGCTCTGTGATTTCACCCAACTGAGTGAATTTACATAATAAATTGACTTAGATAAAGTGACCTCTGTTACCGAACACAAGCTGAAGTATCTACTTGATAGATGTATTTTTATAAACTAGTAGAAAGTAATTATTGTTATTGTGAAACATGCCACAGATTGGGTGAGAATGGCATTTTACAAGCATAGGCCTTTATATTATTTGATGACTTAAGTATGATGTTGCCCAAATAAAGTATATTACCATCTGATTGACTAATTCTGCAGGACCTGGTTGTCATAGGAATTCAATCAAGAAAGCATTGATAAATGTAGGAAGAAGTATTACTATATTTTTATTTTTATTCTTTATTGCACCCCCAGCCCAAAGCACTTATGATTGATAACAGCCATAAATAACACTGGAGCTTAAGCAGCCTTGCATTTCCCCTCTCCCCCTTTTCTTAACCTTACCCTATTTTAATTTGAAACATGCCTTTTTCCTTTCTTTCTAAATGTTATGAATAGATCAGTGCCTCACTGACTTTGGAGTTAAGATTGTGTTAAATATCCCTTGCAACCATGTACCCATACAGTATGATCACCCCAGGATAACTGTTAACAAATCAGAGTTTTTAGTGGGTCCAT
The DNA here is from genome assembly GCA_019455555.1 of Galemys pyrenaicus. Classification (NCBI taxonomy): domain Eukaryota; kingdom Metazoa; phylum Chordata; class Mammalia; order Eulipotyphla; family Talpidae; genus Galemys; species Galemys pyrenaicus. The sequence goes on along the minus strand of JAGFMF010011380.1, from coordinate 8,851,900 downwards.
CATGTGTTTCCAAGGACCTGTGACATCACTTTTTTTCAGTTTTAGTCCAAAAGTAATACCTATAAATCTGTCTTTTTTAAATCAAAGTTTACCTAGTAATATAAAAGTGATTCCATCCACAGAAGTTAACAAAAATTTAAAAATGGTCTCATAAAGAAAGATGAAACTTGAGAAAATTATAAAATTTGCTAATATCACCTCTTTCTGAATTTAGAGGTTTAGTGCAATTCTAATTGAAATCTTTAATGTGAATTTTCTTTATTGTTATATAAAATGTTATTATACTGATCTAACACAATTTTTTTAGGTAGAGAAATTAGGACACATGCAACCGCTGTTAACACATATTTTATATCTGCAATAAAGAAATCATTTTAGTCTTGACAGCAGAATAGCAGACCAACAGAGCAGAGTTAGATAACCGCAAACAGACCCAATTATATGTAAGAACATAGCATACAGTAAAGATATCACAAACCAACTGTGGAAGGAAAAGTTATTAAATAAATGGTGTTGAAGCAATTGGTTTGCTTTGTGGAAAAACATCAATTTTTATCCTCAGTTCATGTCTCCAAAATCGACACCAGGAGCTTTAAGCAGGCTTAAATATTGGAAGTAATGCCTTAAAAAGGAAAAACAATTAATAGAAGTAGAGTGGACATTGTAAGACAATGGAAAGCACAAAGAAAAATAACACTGAACTACATAAATCTGAAACTTCCCCACATAAAAAAGCTATTTAAAATAGCATTTAAATGAAAATAACAATTAGTTGCTTAAAATATGGCAGAGAATGATACCCTCAACCTATGGAAGTATATACAAATAGAAAAGTAAGACACTAAACTCTATATAGTAGAAAAATCACAGAAGCAGAATTCTAAAGGCCATCAAACATTTCACATTGTTTTAAAAATTTTAGGTTCTACTTTGCCTAAATTAATATTGATTCTAGAGTATATATGCTGGTTAGGATGAAATAAAATTGACTCTCCAGTACACTGATAGTGGGAACATAAATTATCCCAAACTATTCAGAGAAAATATTGGTAATATATAACTGGAACTTTAGAAGTATTTGTACCTTGATGTTAATTAGTTTTATTTCTAGAAAATCCTCCAAAGAAAGTAATCATAAAAACATGAAAAGATTATTAAGATAGTTTCACTGTTTCATAATAACAAAGGCATTGGTGTCTAACAAATGTATTGATGAAAGACAAATTTCACTTTCCTACTTGATATTATTCCATAGCTTTTACTTATTTGCAGTCAGCATATTATGTGTAGAATCAAACAATAAACATTAAAATTGAAGTATACTTCTTGAGAACATCTACTTCTGAATTTTAGATTCATGTGAACAAAAAAATAAGTAATATCGACTATTTGAAAAGTACCATTTTGTTGACTAAATACACAAATATATCTAGAACTTTGGATAAAGTACACTTTTACAATCGTATCTGTAGGACAGTTACAAAATCATTTTATTGTGACCATAAAGAAAATCTTACTAAATTCTAAATAGTAAAAATATTGGGTTCTGACTGTAAGCCAATAAAACTAAGGACTAGCAATAAAAGGATGGCCATAGACATAACTGCCTCTAAGGAATTATATCTAAATTAAAGAGGAAATCAATATATAAATATTTATGAAATATATAACATGACATCGAAATTGCATAAAAGAGAGCTACTTCATATCAAATCCAGTGAAATGCATCCAATCTATAGTCAGATAATTTTATTTTGAAATACTGTTACTCTAAAGGCTTAAACTTATGAACCTATGTATTCAACTTAAACTATAAAAAAAGTATTAAACCAAAAAAGTTGAAAGAGAATTATAATAATAATAACTGTTTTTGAAATTAGAAATCAGAGGTAGGAAAAACAAAAAGACATTAAATAAAATCAAATTCTGAGCTTTAGGAAGTCCTGATAAAATCAGTTAATTGCTAGTATGTCTCATTAAGGAATAAAAGATAAAAATAAAAAGCATATCTTAGCCTAAAGAAACAGATATAACCACAATTTTTTTATAATGCAGTGTTTTTCAAAGTCATGGAATGTGCAGAATTGCACAGTAAAAACCATAGGGTTTTGAGGGGTGGGGATTGGGTAGTTAAAAAAGTTAACAATTTTGTTGGTGATATGTAAAAATTAACCATAGTACTCTCATTAAAATGATACCACAGTTTCACACATGTTAAAAGGTCAGGGAGTACATAAACATTGCAATAAAAATGGCACTTTACCTTAAAAAAAAAAGACCTGAAGTTTGGTGTGGAAGTGGGTCTCAGAAGAGTTGCATCTCATGAGTTATTTTTAGACAGAAATTTCCTATCCCTTTTCAAAAGCAAAGCTCCTTTATTCATTTTAAAAATATAGCATTTGTTTATTTATTTTGCTTAATTCTAATAGGATACTTACTGTTTGCTGGCACCACATTAAACACTTTATGAATATTAACTAATTCCCCACCACGATTTTATGAGGCTGTCACAAAGAAGGAAAGTGAAGCACAGAGACACTGAGTTATTCCTCCAGTATCATATAACTAGTGCATGCTTCAGCTGGGATTTAAACCAAACATTTTGGCTCCTGTGCCAAATCTTAAATCTTAACCACCATACTTCACTATCTTTATTTTTTTTTCTCATTAGATATATTTATTGTATTTGACAACATTTGTAGTCCCCAGGGAGTTCCCACCACCATTTCACCCGTGCACCATCACCTCAGACCCTTGTGCTCTTTCTGCCCTCATCCCCTCCCTCCCAATGTTCCCTTTGGTCTATCTTTAGCCTTTTGATTTTGTTGAGATTGTTTGTTTTTAATTGTAATTGCCCATTTCCTTGAGCTTTCTCTTGTTTTTTCATTTTCATCTTTTTGATTTTTTGTTGTAGTTGTTGTTCTTTCACATTCCTCCTAAAAGTGAAACCATCCGACATTTTTCTCCTGCCTTCTGACTTGTTTCACTGAGTATAATTCCTTCTAGCTCCATCCATCTTTCTGTCAACCCAAATGCCCAAAAGTAGATGACCAGATTAAGAAGATGTGGTATATATACACAATGGAATACTATTCAGCAATCAAAAATGACTAGGGTCATTTATAGAAACTTCATTATCTTTAAACCAAAACTTAATGAAGACAGTTCTCAACTCCTCAGCAGCTTCCTGTGCTGTATGAAGCATAGCATTTGTAAGACCTAAGATCTGTCTTCCCTGGCTACTGCTAACAGGGGTAGCTGGTGCAGCCTTCCAGAAAGTACGTGAAGCTAAGTTCCCTCAAAGTTATGAGCAAAATTCAAAGGGAAGGAGGACAGAACTGGCAGGTAAATCCTTTCTCCGTTGCATTTCCCAGTAGATTCTGGAAAATATATATAGTACATCGTTGTTTATTTTCGTGCAGTGTCTGATTTTTCTTCTCATGTGTAATCCATAAAATTCTCACCACCGAGTCACCCGTGAACCTTCATCACAGTCTCTTGTGCTTTTCTTTCCTTCCCTCCCTTGTATCCCTCCCCTGCTGAATGTCTCCAATGTATAGTTTGTTTGAGTTTTGCCTGAGCTCCTACTAGAGCAGGATATAAACATAATTATTCACAGAATAAGAAATAAATATGGCAAATAAGCATATAAAAATGTTATAGCTTATAAACAGTGGGGAAATTCATATTAAGCCATAGTGAGTTATAATTTTTTGCACATCAATTGGCAAGAAATAGAAAAGATGAGTATATTTAGTGCTGATGAGATAAAGGGAAATATGCAGTCGTATGAAAGCCATATATTCAGAAAGTAATATGCTGGTTTTTTGGGAAGAGGATCTGCCAGAGTATAGTAAATTAGTAATGTTTTAGTATTAATTGGTTTTATTTAATTAAAATACTGTTAATTCTTTATTAATTAAAATATATAATCTTTAAACTAGTAATCTTTTCAAAATATGAATTAGTTCATTGTATTATAATAGTAAAAAATGGAAAATAAGCAGAATGTCCGTTTAATGGAAAATACTTGGATAAAATATGGCATATCCATGTATTATACAGTCATCGGAAAGATTCGTTTAGAATCATGTTGCTATTAATCTAAAAGTGCTCTAAAAAATCTTAATACACCAATTAGGCAGTAGCTGTTTCAGCAGTTAAATATAAAGAGTGTAAAGAAATAAGGATAAAAAGATGGATAAAATAATCTTAAAATCCTTATATCTTTAATTTCTTCTCAATTTTGATTGGTCAATCCTAGTGAAATAATCTAAGCTGTGTTTAAACTTTTATTGTATATTATATGTGCGTACTGATAGATAAAATATTTAAAAAGTCAGTGTGGCAGGGTACATCAAGTTGTAAATGGTCATATCCTCTGGTTCTGAAGTTCTTTTTCTAGCACTTTATTTTATTGAAATAATATACATTTAATCAACATTTCTTAATAAGAAAAACTGGAATATAAATATTTCATCAGTAAAGGACATTGCAGTACATCTATGCAGTCATTAAAAGGAATGAACTTGATAAGTATGTAGTTACATGGATTGATATACCTGGTTTATTATAGGGAAAGAAAGCATTGTTAGATAATATTTTTTATTGTATATATTATTCCAGTCATATTTTCCTTAATAGTTAAAGTTTGAAAAATGTCATAAGACCTTTTAATGTTTATCTGCCTCACATTTCTTAGAATGTATGTATGTTGCATCTTTGATTAAAAAACAGAATAATGGGGCCTCCCTGGTGGCGCAGTGGGTTAAGCAACGCACCATGAAGCAAACCGCAGCCACTGCACCACGAGTTCGATCCCTGCTGCGGCCAGGGAGGGGACCCACATGGCACGGCAGACCTCTCCTGCCTTGTCCGCTGCTCCCCTCAGCAGTGTACTTCCGTTGATCTGCCTGTTCTGCTCCCTGCTCTCTGTGGTGAATCCTCTCACCTCCCCTCCACACCTCTGGCCTGTACCCCAGTGCTTGTATGCATAAATAAATAAATCTTTAAAAAAAAAAAACAGAATAATGAAAATAATACCGACAAAATCGCCAAATGAACATAAAAGAGTTTAGCAATTCAGTTAACTGGTGATTGTACTGTGTCTTTGTATTCATTTTTATCCTGCCTTGTTCCAAACGGAATTGAGGTACTTTTTGCCCAAGCTAAAGTCTCATTTTAGTGTATTCAAAATAACATGAATTCAGGGCCCTCCCTGGTGGCGCAACGGATTAAACAATGCACTGTGAAGTATCCACAGCCACCGCAGTTTGATCCCCAGCCAGGGTGGTGACCCTCATGGCACAGCAGACCTCTCCTGTCTCACCCGCTGCTCCCCTCAGCAGTGTATTTCAGTCGATCTGCCTATTCTGTTCCCCACTCTGTCTCTGGTGAATCCTCTCACACACACATACCCCCCCCCACCTCTGACCTGTACCCAAGTTCTTATATGCATAAATAAATACATCTTTAAACAAACTAAATAACATGAATTCAGTAAATACCTAAATAATAATTGTCTCTAGTAAATAAATACCCAAATAATAATTGTCTTTAGTAAATTCTTGTGTTTGTGTTTATTAGCATGTGCGTTGTCCTCAAAAGAGAGGAGCTCAGAGTCAAACTACTTTCCTCTGGGAGGGAGGGTGGTAGTGAATTGTTGCTTAGTCGTGTGTGTGGCTTCCTCACTCCATAAGCTACTTATGGAAAAATACTTCTTAAAGATTAGTCTGCGCTCTTCAATTGTGAATCTAACTCTTAGGAAATGAGAAATGGTTATAGTGCCATTCTTTGAAGGAATAATGATATGAATTTCAAAAATGACAAGTTGAATAAGGTTATTACTGAGAAAATCATGGTGAGGAAAATCCATTTGTAGATAAGCATCAAGGGGAGGATTGGGTAGAATAGTGAATGCCCTTTACCTCCTATGTCCCTTCACATAACCTCATAAATTACCTTTGTGGTATTTATCACAAAAACAATAATAAAATACTTTCTTCTAAAAAATTACTCAAACTATATGAACTCAGTAAATAAATGGCAAGTCAGGTGTCTTACATGCCTGTCTACATGTCTGTTCTCCCACCCACCCTTGAAGTCATCAAAGAAAAATTTTGGAAGCCTCCAATGTTTTGAAAAGATTCATTGTTCCGTTTTTGAGCTCAGATAAAGGCATCAATTTATTATACTTTACAGCTTTCTTTATGTTTGACAAGTCACTTTTTCAGAATATATGGATAGTTTGAAATAGTCTAAAGAACTCAAAACCTGACTAGCACCTATAAATAATTGCTTGCATCTACCACATATGAGGGATTGTGTTTTTAGATGAGGCACACACACACACACACACACACACCTTTTATGTGTCCTCACAAAGAAATAATATAATGTGTCATATAGAAGCTAATATTTTAAAGTAAATTGACATAAACTAATTTCAGATTAGGACGTGCATATCCATTTTGCCAATATTTATTGCTTAACTACTATGCCACACACTGTGCCTGGTTACCTAGGAATACAGGCGTGAGTAAGCTATAACCTTGAGAAGCTTAAACTAAGAGGAAATAAATTACCGATATTAGAAACAAAAGCATTAAAATATCTACCTTATTTCTCTAGTAGAGAATTGCTACCTCTGCTCACTGGCTGAGTTTCAGAAATTTTTACTTTGTGCCACTTTTGAAAGAAGAAAAAAATTGATCTGAACTTATTCTCCAAATTGACCACTATCAAGTGTCTGAGCTTGATCCAGTTTCTTTTTCATTCATATTGAAAAGGAAAAAAGAAACAATTTTAGTTAAAAGGTAAAAATTAAAATGATTGCGTCGTTATTTTTAAAAGGTACAAAAGTGAGTTCATTAGTGAAAATACTAATGTTAAATATAATTCTGTGATATTCGCTTGATATGGTTGGGATTTGTTGAAACAATTATTCCCTTATAGCTTTTTTTTATAGCTTAGTACTTTTCTTCTCTTTTGCAGGAGTTTATCCTATCAGAAGATTATAACAAGATGACTCCTGTGAAAAACTACCAAGGTAAGGATGTCATTAGTATTCCCATTTATCTGGACTTCGAAATGTTTTTTGATGGCTTCCACTGGCAACAGATAGGTCTTTTTTTTTTTTTAATTTTTTTTTAAGATTTATTTATTTATGCATACAAGAGCTGGGTACAGGCCAGAGTTGCGGGAGGTGAGAGGATTCACCAGAGATAGAACGGGGAGCAGAACAGGCAGACTGAGTGAAACACACTGCTGAGGGGAGCAGCGGGTGAGGCAGGAGAGATCGGCTACACCATGTGGGTCCCCTCCCTGGCCGGTGGCAGGGATCGAACTCGTGCTGCAGTGGTTGCGGTTTACTTCATATTCATAGTACGTTGCTTAACCCACTGCACCACCAGGGAGGCCCAACACATAGGTCTTAACTTTACAATAGCAAGGGGGAAGAAAATATAACAACCCTTTGACGTAAATATTATCTGTTTTTTAATTTATAAGCCAAGCTCAAAGAAGTTGGTAACTTGCTTATTGTCTTGGTAAAGTACAGAACCAGACCAGGTCACTGACTCTCAAAATCACAGCCTTTGTCTATCTTTTCATTTCTCTAAGAGAAGGGATTATGGTTTCATTTGGTCTTCAACATCAGCAATGAAGGTTAGGCTATTTCCATAGCATAGAGCAGCAGCAATTTTAGAAAGGATTTCTTGATCTGGCCCAGTGAAGTCATGGGGTCAGAACATTACAGGAGAACTTCTTAATATTCACATGGTGATTGAATCCAAATTGCTTGACCTTACTCATCTTAGGTCATCATCCAGATTCAATTCTGTATCTGCAGAGACATAGCAACCCATCTAAATTTTGAAACATTATCACATTATTTCTAGATTTTGATCCTAATTTCATTTTCCTATAGATTTGTTCTTTAATTTTTTCACATATCACTTATCAAATATTGACTACCTGCTATTCTGTAATAACTGAGGGTGGAAATAGTGAATAGACAATGTAGCATACCTGCCTCTAAGGAGTTTATGATCATGTGGAGGATATAGATGGGTAAACAGGCCATTAAAATGTTGTGCGGTAACATTACAACTAATGGTGTTCAGTCAGCCTGTTGGTGCTACAAAAAGGAAGTAGTATTTCTTACACGTGGCATCCTTTCACTGATTTTAAAATAACTTTGAAAGCTCCCACTTGTATCTCTTCCTATTCCCCTAGTCTCCCTTTCCTTTTCTAACCGAAACAGTTTATATCCTCCTTTACATAATCTGAGTTTTGTCCTTAAAAAAATGCTTTGTCATGGTCACAAATCTTGATCATGTTGTACCTTTTGGGGCTATTTTATTTTATTTTTTAAAGATTTATTTATTTATGCATACAAGCACTGGGGTACAGGCCAGAGGTGTGGGGGGGTGAGAGGATTCACCACAGAGAGCGGGAGCAGAACAGGCAGATCAACAGAAGTACACTGCTGAGGGGAGCAGCGGGCACAGCAGGAGAGGTCTGTCTCACCTTGTGGGTCCCCACCCTGGCCGGCAGCAGGGACCGAACTTATGCTGCAGTGGCTGCGGTTTGCTTCACAGTGCGTTGCTTAACCCACTCCGCCACCAGGGAGGCCCTGGGGCTATTTTAAAGTGTGACACATTTTGGTATAGGTAGCCTATAAAATAGCTGTCACCACTCCTTGCTTCCTAGCAGTCACACCCCTCCTCTTGAGTGAAGGCTGGACTTAAAATATGGCAAGTGATGGATATCACTTCTGAGACTTGGTTACAACGAGAGCACGTTGTACATCTCACATCCCTCTTTTCTCTTTTCCCTATTTGTTCTGATAGAAGCTGCTATGTGTGAGGAAACCCATCTTTCCTCTGTGGGGAAACCCATGTGGTCTAAGAAGGAGGCCACACAAACAGCCAATAAGGAACTGAAACCCCTCTGTTCGACAGCATATAAAAACTAAATCTAGTCAATAACTATGTGAGAGAGCTTAGCAGTAGCTCATCACTCCACCAAGCTCTTAGGCGAGACTACTGCCCCATGTCATACTTTGATTCTCTTCTGTGAGACCTTTCAGCAGAAGCTCCAAGCTAAGCTGCACCAAGATTTCTGACCCACAGAAACTGAGATAATGGTTATTGTTTTTTAGCCTCTAGGTTTTGGGATAATTATTATACAACAATAGATAAGTATTATGTTATATATATTGTGATAAGTACAAAATTATATTTCCTACCTCTCTTGTACACTGTTCTTCAAGAGGGTAAACTTCCTGGCAACCACTTTACTCTGTGGATTCATGCATGGGGAAGAGTCAACTCAATCCTTAAACTGTTCTCACCTGAATTGTTATTTGGCTGCATCTCCTGTACTTTTAAAGCTGTTTCTTGGGATTTTTTGCTTGTTTGTTTTTAGCTTAAATGTTTGACCTCACATTCTGTTATTTATGATCTCATTTTATTTAGTCCATCATGTCAGCAAGATATTTTGAAACCTTAGTTGTCGTTATATAATAACTCTCACTTAATTTTGTATTTTCTTTAAATATGTAATCATTAAATATATCATCCCTAAATCTTTGCTAAAAATGATGGCTCTCAAAAATGCCCAAATGATGAGCATACTACTACAACCTACTTTTCATATGCCATTATTCTTGGGATCTCATATTAATCCATATTTGTATACTTCTGTGTCAAAATATAGTTCCTATATTTCCATTTTTTCTACAAAGGGATTATGGAAAGTTAATAACTAGACTACTGCAGAGAACTTTTTATCACAAACACATTGGAATAATGGCAAATGATCCTTTTTGTTACTGTTTTTGTTGCTATTTTTAATGCAATATTCATGAGAGAAGAGGAAGATTTCCATGTGCTAGAAGCAAAATGAGAATGAAACTCATAATGTTATACATATGACCTGACATTGCAGCCATGCTGACTAGATTAAAAGAACTGCTAGTAGCTAGAAACTTTTCTATGAACATTCACTTGGGGATTGGAGATGAAAACTAGGACCTTAGTGAGAATGGGTACTTACAACTGAGATTTCTGTATAAAGCTGACATCCACAACCCCATCGGGGGGAAAAAATCTCCACTCCTTGGCTACTGGGAAGTTTACTATAGAAGGCTACAGAGAAATGTATTTCTGATCTCAATATCTGTATAGAAGGGAATAGTTTCCTATGATAAAATCCAAATAGAAAACTTTTAATCTTAAAAGTTTTCATTACAAGGAAAAAAAAATGTGATTGTAATTATGGGAGGCAATGGATGTTAACTAAACTTATTGTGGTTCTCATTTTACACCTCGTACATCTATCACATTATAATGTTGTATACCTTAGACTAACACAATGTTTTATATTCAAACAAGGAAAGGAAAACTTTGGATTTGCACAACAAATGTAAACAAATCATATAGTATAGTGCTGGAAACTCCAAGTTAAGAACTTAACATAGGAATTGCTCCTTGGCCTTGATATCCCTGGTAGGGATAGGTCAAATTGCCAAAGCTCTCTTTAACATAACAAATTACATCATGATCCCATAGCAAAAACAAGTCCTGCTTAAGATGAATTCATAATTTTTTTAAATTACAGAATCAAATGAAAACATCATGAGTAAATATTAGCAGATATCACAAGCTGCTGGAGGGATATGGATATCTTAGATAATGCTCAACAATCTGAAAGAGAACATAACAAATTTTAACTAAGGAAAAGTAATGAGGTGTAAAAACCAGAAGGAAATAAAACATGGGAAACAGGCAAATTTGAAAGGGATTACATCGAACTTTTAGATATGACAGGACATTGAAAATAAATGAGGAAATGGTAGATGAAGTTGATGTCCCTGGAACGTCATTAAAGTTGCCAAGAGAACAAAAGAGCCAACACAGAATACTATACCCAGAGATGCCTTTCAATAAATGGAAGCAAAGTGAACTTATTGGACATACAGAACTTTAAAGAATTCATCACCATTGATGTGCAGTAAAACAAATGTTAAACGAAGTCCTTCAGGAAAGAAGAAAATCATGACTAAAGAAATATAGATCTATATAAAAGAATTCAAAGTTTCAGGCATATACATATATACAATATAACTATTGTATAAGATTTTTGTCTTATAAAAAAATGAAAAAATAGCACATGGTTCATTGTATGTAAAATTAGAAGTATATTACTATGATAAAACAAAAAGGCCAGAAGATGGGGAAAAATAAAAGTATATACTATTGTGAGGTTTTTATACTATACATGACTGATATAATATCACTTGAGGGAAGATTGTGATAAGTTAAAGATGTTAGCCCTAAAGCGACCATTTTAATATATAAGTCAACCAAGGAGATAAAATGAAATGAATTAACTGCCCCACCCCCAAAGGGGTAGACGGAAAGGGATAAAGAACAGTGGGATAATAGAAATAGACAACAAATAGCAAGGTGACAGACACAGTTACAGTAATAACATTACATGTTTGTAGTCTAAAGCTAATTAAAGATCAGATACTATCAGATTGAGTGCATATCCAAACAAACAGCAATAAATACACTTTAAATATAAAGCAATAAACAAGTTAAAAGTAAAAGAATGGGAGGAGATATACTGTGCAAACACTAGTTAAAACAAAGCTAGAAAGGCTATGCTAATATTGGTTAGTCATATTCTGGGGAATAGAACAAGCCTCAATAAAAATTTGGGAGGATTTAAGCCACCAACATCTGTTCTTTGATCAAGGTGGAATCAAAATAGGAGTTGATAATGAAGAACTCTGGAAAATACCAAAGTATTTAGAAACTAAATAGTACACATTTAAATAATCCATGTGCAAAAGAAAAATTATTTTGAACTGAAAATCAAAACATATCATAATTTAAGGATGCTGCTTAAAAAGGTACTTAAGGAGAAATTTATAGTACTAATACCTGTATTAGAAGAAAAGAAAGGTTTTAAACCATTGACCTCAACTTCTATCCGAAGACACCAGATAGAAAAGAAAAAAATGAAACCTAAAGAGACTTCAGAAGTCCAGGAAATAAAAAGAGAAAAATTACTAGTGATTTTTTTCTCAAGAAAAAAAAAAAAAAGTATGCATCTTTAGCCAGACTTATCAGGGAATACAAATAAAAGATGCAAGTTAGTAATAGCAGAAATGAGAGTAATTTCATAGATTCTAGGATCATTTAAAAATAATAAATATTATGAATAACTTCATACTAATAAATTTAACAACCCATATGAAATGAACAAGTCTTGGAAAAAGCTTCAAAAGTTCATTCCAGAAAATAGAGAACCCTGTCAATACTACATCTACTCTGCTGATTTTGTAATTAAAGCTTTCCCACCAAGTAACCTCCAGGCTCAGATGGCTTTACTGGTGAACTTGTACCATTCAAGGAAGAACCGAGGCATTTTTTTTTTCCAGAAATTAAAGAAATGATAGGCTTTCTGGCTCATTTTATAAAGTGAGCATTATGTAATACTAAAACTACACTAAGACAGCTTAAGAAATCCAAAAGCTCATGAAAATAGACACAAAATATGTAAACAAAATCTTAGCAAATTAAACCAGCAAGACATAATGAGCATAATACATCATGACCAAGTGAGGTTTACCCAAGGCTTATGAAAGGAAAGCAGGGACTCCAACAGATATTTGTATACCCATGCACACAGCAGCATCAATCACAAAAGTCAAAATGTGCAAGCAACTCTACCTGTCCATCGGTACCTGAATTGAAAAACTGTGGTTTACAAAAAGCACTGAGTATTTGGCTTAAATGGAATGAAGTACTGATATATGTTCCAACATGAAAGTACCTTGAAAATATCCCAAAAAGAGAAACTAGATGTAAAAAAAACTACACACGGTACATTTATAAGCAATGTCAAGAACAGAAGAATCTGTGGAGAGAGAAAATAAATTAGTGGTTACCTGAGGATAAGAGAAGGAGCTCTTGGGAACATTGGTTCTTTGGAGGGTGATGGGAATGTTCTTAAGCAGAATATTTTCCATGATCATTGTACAACATTGTGAATATACTAAAAACTACTGAATTATAGACTCTAAAATTGTTTAAATGGTGACTTTTATCTTGAATTTAAAAAAATCAATTAAACATTATAAGAAAAGAAATCTATAGACCATTATCTCTCATGTAGATAAATATAGTAGCAAATCCAACAGTGAAAACTGGTTCAACATTCAAAAAAATCAGTGTAATCATCACATCAAAAAGCTGAAGAAAAATCTTACCGATTCTTTTATATGTGCCATTCTCACTGGTGTGAGGTGGTATCTCACAGTGGTTTTGATTTGCATTTCTCTGATTACAAGAGAAGTTGAGCACTTTTTTATATACCTGTTGACCATTTGCATTTCCTCTTTGGAGAAATGTCTTTTTAGCTCTTCTGCCCATTTTTTGACTGGATTGTTTACTTTGCTTTTGTTAAGTCTGGTTAGCTTTTTGTGGATCTTTGTGATAAGTCCCTTGTCAGTAATGGTGTATGCAAAGATTTTCTCCCAGTAGGAGGGGTGTCGCTTTGTTTTGGTTAGTGTGTCTTTTGCTGTACAGAAGCTTTTAAGTTTGATGTAGTCCCAGCTGTTTATCTTTTCCTTCTCTATCTTTGCTTTGGGTGCTGTGTCTTTAAAGATGTTATTGAGGTGAATGTAGAGTTTTGTCTACTTTTTCTTCTATGTATTTTATGGTTTCCAGTCTTATGTCTAATTCCTTAATCCATTTTGAGCTGGGTTTTGTGCATGGTGAAAGGCAGTATTCTAGTTTCATTCTTTTGCATGTAGCAGTATTCCCATATGATCCAGCAATCCCGCTCCTAGGAATATACCCAAAAGACACAAATACACTGATTCAAAAGAATACCTGCACCCCTATGTTTATTGCAGCACTATTTACAATAGGTAAGACCTGGAAACAACCTAAATGCCCAATAACAGATGACTGGATCAAGAAGATGTGGCACATATCCACAAGGGAATACTATTCAAGCAATCAAAAAAGACAAACTAGAGTCATTCATAGAAACCTGGATGGAGCTGGAAGGGATTATGCGCAGTGAAATAAGTCAGAAGGCAAAAGAAAAATACCAGATAGTTTCACCCCTTGAGGAACCAGATAAGCGACCAATGAAAAGAATAATAACAATAATAATGATAATAATAAGAATACAACAAAAACAAAAAGACAAAGATAAATCAGGGACACTTGGTGGGGAGTGGGGAGGGAGTAGGTTGAGGGCAGAAAGAGCACAAGGGACTGAGGTGATGGTGCACTGGTGAAATGGTGGTGGGAAATCCATGGGGACCACAATTTATGTCAAATATATATAAATAAAGAAGAGAAAAATCACATTGATTCATTGGTACAAAAAAACCATTTGATAAAATCTGACACACATTCATGATAAAAACCCTAAACAAGCTGTGAATAGAGGAGAAATTCCTCAATTTGATTAAGAAAAAAACACCAAAATAAAAACCCGTAGCAAACAATATACTAACTGTGAAAAATTAGATACTTCCCGTAAGGTCAGGACCAAGACAAGGATGTCCTCTCTTAAGTACTGCTATTCAGGAACTATACTCAGACTTTTTTTTTTTTTTAAGATTTATTTATTTATGCATACAAGAGCTGGGGTACAAGCCAGAGTCGCGGGAGGTGAGAGAATTCATGAGAGACAGAGTGGGGAGCAGAACAGGCAGACAGACCGAAACACACTGTGGAGAGGAGCAGCGGGCACAGCAGGAGAGGTCTGCCTCACCATGTGGGTCCCTCCCTGGCCGGCAGCAGAGATCGAACTCGTGCTGCAGTGGCTGCGGTCTGCTTCATAGTGCTTGCTTAACCCACTGTGCCACCAGGGAAGCCCTATACTCAGACTTTAAACCCAGGTTTTCTTATGTGCATTTCTAAACCTTAGTGATATGTACAGACCTCTGAACCTTTTCCTTTTGCATGAGAGTCTTGTCAGCTTAGAAAGATTGTGTGGTTCAAGTTTTGAGGCTTATTGTTTTTTTTTATAAGGCTTTTTTTTATTGTTGTTTTACTAGTAATAGACAGCCTGACACAGAACACAAGACAACTTTGACCCAGAGACTGCGGTTTTAATTCTAATTTCATCATCAATGATGTAGCTTTGAGCAAATCAGTTAACGTTTTTGAGTCTCTGTCTCCTCCTTTGGCACAGACTGGAGGCTTAGAGGGCTAAACTCCCTTATCTCCAGGAGAGTTGTCATTCCCTGGAACTTAGAAAGTGACAGAATATCTGACACCCCAACGTGATAAAATGTGGCACAGCACTGAGGACCATGTTCTCTCTGCGTGGACTTAGATACACTTGGACCCATTAGAAAGTTCAGTGTTTTTCCAGCACTTGGTGGAAATTGAACTGGGCATTTGATGACACAGACATGACAAGATCTTTGGGAGTTTGTCTAAGAAGTCACATATTTCAGTTAAAGATAGTATTTTGTTCTTGATTGTGGCTGAAAGGCAGGTATTTACTGCGGAAAAGCCATGGGATTATTGCTTCTATATTTCTTTGGATTCCACATGCTTCAGATATCAAATTTTAAAATGTCAAGCTTTAGTGAAATGAGGATCCTATAGATTTCCATTATGGTTCAAATTATATTATTTGATAGCCATTCTAAAAGGGCTGTCTTTTCAAGGTCTGGTTGTGTCTATACAATGAGGAAACCACCCACCTTTTGGGGGTCAGTCCAGTAATTGAGAGAAAAATAGTCAAGTACTTGTTACTTGTTAAACACTCAAGAATGGCCACCTTATGCTGTTATTGCCAGCAAGCTTTGTTGGTCCATCTCTACTGTGTAACCATTTTCATGGTTAAAATAGGAAACTGTCTTCACTATGGCCTCATTACACTGATGATAAGTGTGCTATTATTGCCCTTCTGACCTCTGACTCCAGGTAGGAGAGCACAGTGAGGTTCAGAGTCTTGAATAGCATTCTTTGTTTAGTCTAATCAGTTCTGTTCAGTGGCCATGGAATGCGTCCCACCACCGCTTTGCCCCCTGGAATTAGATAATGAAGAGAGCAAAAATTTCAGTTTTATTTTGATAAGTGAGAAATCATGAGATCTTGGCTATCTGTTTACCTTACTGTGACTCATTTTACCTATACGTAATATAGGGAGATAGAGTAGAAGACATGAGTAGTTTCTTATAACTCTGAAATTGTGTAATACACTTAACTCTATGCCGGTGTTATCCTTACAGATGAACAGTCCTAAGATTTCTCTCTCATTTTCACACACTTGTATACTATGACATAAATGCTATTTCTTTCTCTTTTATATCGTATTTGGGAATAATTCCACCCTTTCTAAGGATTTTTTTTTTATGGAAAGTTCAGTAGAACTTTGTTATGGGCTTACATGTCAAATTCTATTGAAAAGGAGAACAATATATTTACTTTTTTTAATGCTAATATAATCTGACCTCAATGACTTTGTTAAAAGAAAATGGATCTTGATGAGTTTTGCGGTCACACTAGTTCTGTGCCATGTCTAGTTCATCAGCCCTAACATGTCTGAGAGAGATGGCCCAAGCCCTGTGGTAAGGGAACCTCTCACTGTGGTAGTAATCTTCATATTGGTGCAGGCACAGCCAGGAGCAGAGCAGTGAAGGAAGATGGATAACTTTTATTTTCTTTATATTTCATTAAAAACACAAACAAATAAAAATTCAACTCTGATAGACTGAGGTATCTCCTACCCCTGTGAGAACTCCTGTCCTACTCGGGTTTGTAGCGACTATGGTTATTTACTCCTTGGTGGGAAGAAGAGAACGATGCATCTGTGGATGGTGTTTTACCAGCCTCCTTTAGGATGTCTAATGTGTTGCTTTCTTGTCTCTTGAATTTAGCACATCAGAGCAGAGTGACGATGATCCTGTTTGTTCTGGAGCTGGAATGGGTGCTGAGCACAGGACAGGACAAGCAGTTCGCCTGGCACTGCTCTGAGAGTGGGCAGCGACTGGGAGGCTATCGCACCGGCGCTGTGGCCTCGGGCCTGCAGTATCCTTTGCTGGACAGAATTCCCCGATGGGAATTCAGCTGTTGACCTCTTTCTTTCATGAACATTTTGGGTATGTGCAACTGAAAAATTTTTTATTTTGTTGTTCGCCCTGTTGATTAAGATGCTCATAGACTTTCCTACCACACATGTCACCAAGGGTCCTCATGTAGGTGAAGTAAAGAGGGGGCGGTAAAGTGAAGTAGTTTCCTCTGAAATAATTTAAGACCCTGTCTGCATATTGTGGGTCTGTACACATCTGGATGGGACTCAGCCCAACTTTGTGAGCCTCAGTTGCCAGGAGGTAAAACCATCATTGAAATGCAACTTCTACATTCTGTACAGAAACAATTTACACTTAGATATTAAAGTTTTAGACACCCCTATTGGTACACAGCACAAGAAGCCTCTGATCCCTACTCCTTTCAGAAGTATAATATTGAAAAACCACCATGCCAGGATGGGAATGGGCTAGTTGTTATGTATACATGGTTGTGCTGTATACTTTGTTCCTGTTCAAGACTTTTCCTGGATAGGAAAATGTGAATTCTTATTTCCCCAGCTCTGGGGCCCATGTGCTTAGAGTGAATACCTGCTAGTGATGGCTAGTCCCCACATCTGGCCTTGAAGTTGCAACAGGCACAGGGTCCATGAGTATGATGCCTACGTGGGTGAAGCTGCCACTGTAAAGTGTAAAGGACTCTGAGTTTCTTAATTTAAAAAGCAAAGACTTTCTCAACGCCTCTGACGGTAAGGAAACAGGTGGAAACAGATCACTTATTGGCAAAAGTAGAAAAAGTAGGAAGCCTTGCTTTCATATTTTTACCTCTTTTAAATGCCTCTTCGGTGGTTCTCAACAGTCTGACATAGTACTTTGCTGGTTACTTGCAGACGGTTGACAGTAGCTGTATTTTTGTCTAGGCTAATGTCACTTTTATTTTAGTCGCTGGAAGGGCAAGATGAAGAAACTAATAATGGCCATCATGGAAGTTTGTGAAAGTGGCAAGTTACTGAGGAGACCAGAGGCAGAGGCGGTGAGGAAGGGCATGCCGGACCAACTTATCTTTGAGAGAGTGTTACCACCTGTTACTCGAAGCAAATGTAAAAGGTCACTTTCTTAAAACCAGTTCAGATGAGAATAATGCTTGAATTGAAATATATGAAATCTCTTGCCAAAAGAGTCGTGATTTCTTACAGTGTTAGAATGGACGCCTCCTTTTCCACATAAGCCCACTGAGCCTAGAAAGGGCTTTGTGCCTTATTGGAGGCCACCCAGCTAGTAAGTGGGGAAAGCTCCTCCAGAAGCCACGTCTCTGGCCTTGGGCTCCTATTCTTTCCCACTCTACTGAATTACCCCTTTGAGAACAGAACCAATGGCATCAATAATTCATTCTTAATACACTGTTTTCTGTACAGCCAGCTAAGCCTAGTGACATGTCTTCTGTATCACTTCGAAGTATAGGGAAAAAATACACATCTTGCCCTTAAGAAATTTTCTTTTTAAAATAGCTGAAAATGAAAACCAAAATGCTAATACACAGAATTAGACTTGTCCGGGCCTTGGCAGGTTTGGACTCCTCTCTCTTCGGGCATCTCAGAAGTCATCCTCATTTTTAGACTGTTTTCCTTGGCCTCCCCGTGTGGTTTACCAAGCAAACAGTAATCATGGGGTTGGTCATCAGAGGCCTTTGTGGTGTGTGAATGCCTCTGGCTTGGTTTTCCAGTGACCCCCCCAGTCCAACTTTGTTAGTTAAGCAGAGGGGGGCTTTCGTGCTCCTGACAGCCCTCCCAGAAGACCCCTTCCCTGCACCAGCTCTGCCCCACTAACTCTAGTTTTAGAGCCACAATGTCCAGCCATGTTCCTGGAGCACATATATCTCTGGTATTTTTCCAGTGCTGCACACGGAGAGCATAACAGCTCAGCTTTTGCCAGAGGGTCTCAGCCAAGAACCATGTGACTTTCCCAAGGATGTAGATTTTTTTCCTGGGAGCTGCCTGAGCACAGATTGTTAACAGGCAGCCTGTGCAGTGTTGGGATTCACATTTAAATCCAGTTTTTAAGCATATTTTCTCATGGGAACACCACACTCCATCTCTTCCGTTGTCTTCTTTCTGTCACCTTAGTTCTTTCACTGATAAGGGAAGGAAGAAGAAACTCTACTAAGCAACATTAAAAAGATTCATAGCAATATGTTTACCCCCAACCCCTATTTCTCTTCAGAATGGACAGAATGAATCAGATTGGATTTGGCTTTTTCCCTTTCTTTCAGGTGTCTTAGTGGAGAAGTAAATATGCAATGAAAATAATCAAAATTCAACTAGAGAAAGAATGGAGGACAAAGAGACTGATCAGTTCACAAAGTGCATCATAAATATTTGAATAACCTCAAAATCTTCAGTTGTCTGGCTAGAGATCCGAAGCTTCAGATAGTAAATCACTTACAATACTAACAACAACAGTGATATAGCAGCAACAAGGAGAGAGGGGAAAGAAAATACCTTATATTCACAGCCCCTGAGAGTTTGTATGGTGCTTCTACATAATGTCACATTGTTCACCAGCAAAACAATAATGTGTAGTGAAAATGAAAAGACCTAGTTCTCCCTTCTCACAGTGTAGAAACCGAGGCCCAGAAAGGTTAAGTGACTTTCTCAAGGTCACGTGTCCAGATCAGAATGTGAGTATTGTATCATTTTCCACTGGCCATCTGCACTCGTAGATAGAGCAGAATTGGAGGCATCGCCCACAGGTCCAGCAGTAGATTGATATTAAGAAGCAGAACTGTTTTCTTCCCTACTTCACTTCACTTGCTAGTTTTTTATTTTGTTACTATTTTATCTAGCCTCACCTTTCAGTCTTGTCATTTATTTGACTATATTTGATCACTTTTTCCATGCTTTCACAAAAATCACATACTCTTCATTTTTTTATTTGTGTTGGAGATATTTCCAATATCCAGTCTTTGTAGATGAATGTCTTTCCACCACTGTGGTTTCTTAGATCTGTTTCTATTTAAGGAGTGAGTACTGAAAAACTAAGATTATCTTGATTTTCATGTTTCCTTATAACGTATTTAATGGCAAACATTCTGGTTTTGATATTGCACTATAATTTTATTTCAACCTTCTTCCAATTTGTTTTTGTTGCATTCTTTTTATTTATTTATTTGAGAGTGCTCTTGCTTAACTGCAGTTGTAAAGACTGTTGGGTATCAGTTTTAGTTTGTTTTTTTTTTATCTATTAAAATATATAATCAAAATAAATTTAAGGTAGTTTTATTCTATGTAAATCTGTTCTGTTACATATATCTGATAATTTGTTAGGAGTGTATAACTTTTCTTTCTTGTTCTAGAAACTAAAAGAATTTGTTGTGCATTGTTCTCGTTCATTTTTTTAAAAGGGATTTATTCTGAAAAATTTCAACATGTATCAGATTGAAGAAAAGAGAATGTACTCATATATCCGTCATTCAGCTCCACATTGAATATTCTCTCTTTTTGCTAGAGCCTTTTAAAGAAAATTCTAGACCTCATGTTGTTTCATCCATACATATTTCACTTCACTGTGCACCTCTAATAACTTATTAAAATTAATTATAATGCTGTTATTCTCAAAATAACAAAATAATCCCTCCTTTGTATTATTGAGTACTCAATTTTAAAATTTTATTTATTTCAAAAATAACTTTTTGCAGTGGGTTTGTTTGAAATTTCATGCAGACAAGATCCACATGTTGGATGTGCTTTCATACCTCCTAAAACTCTCAGTCTAGAGATTTCTTTTTGCTCTTAATGTCTTTGGGACTTGTTGGAGGCACGCTGTCAGTTCTATAAACAGTCTCTCAATCGTGAGTTCTGCTTCCTTATGTCATTTAACTTTTTCTTCTACCTATACTTCTCCTGTATTTTTCTGCCTCTAAAATCTCCATTCAGTTCAGATTCACTTTTGATAAGAACACAGAATAACTGTGCCATGTGCTCCATTTTGCTTCACACCAGGAAGCCCATAGTTTCAGGTTGTCACCCCTCTGGAGAGGCTGAGAGATGGATCCACAGTTCAAGTGGTGACAGAAATTCCCCTTGGCACTGCCCTCCCACCAATCTTTCATTTAATGGTCTCACCCATTGCTGATCTTTGCCTAAACCAGGGTTTCACTGGGGTTACAAAATTGTGATTTTTAATCCTCTCTTTTTTCCACATGTATTAGTTGGAATTCTTCTGTAAAGGAGAACTTTCCTTCATAACCAACCCTACTCAGCTACCCTAAAATACAATTAGTATAGAAAAGACAAATCCTTAATTATTTCTCTTTAATTACTTATTTTCAGAGTAGAATGGTACTTCTCTGGTGACTGCCAATAGGGATCTTTTATTTTTTATTCATTATTACAAACTCCTAGGGTTTGTAGGGCTTACTTAGTAATATAGTCAGTATATTTCAATAAATTACCATCTATTTCATTTTATGCCTAAATTGTCCCCTCTTTGGCCAACAAGAGTCCCATTATATTAGCTCGTGTATCTTTTTAATACAACCCCCTAGTCATTAGTAGCTTCCTTGCTTTTTAGCACGTCTTAAGTTATTCTGTACCTTTCCTGTCCCAAGCATGGAATCAGCCATTTCTTTTAGTGGGGAGTAGTATACAGAGAGAGCTAGGAAATCTTGTATGTGTAATTTTATAAAGAAAGGAAATTCATTTTCATACTTGATTTTATTTTTTTATCTTGGACTCAAAATCTTGGTTCCTGAAACATTAACCTAACTCCTTATTTGCTTCAGCCTATGGTACATTTAAATCAACTCACAGTAAGAATAGCAATGCCATAATAGCAGGAAAACTACTGAATGAGATTTCTATGCAATTCTCATTGTCTTTATAATATATTCTGCCAAGGATGTACAGTCAAAATACTGTTTTAAAGTCAGCTGAAATAACTCTATTTCAACTATGAAGTTAAATCATTAGTTTGATGGTTGGGTTCATTCATTTTATTTGATTACTTTGGGGGATTTTTAAAAATGTAGTAGATACTTTTAGTATGTATTCTAATTACAAGATTCCAAAATGAAAACTGTTTAACAAGAGAGAAGACCTACTGCATCCCTGACCTTCCTGCTTGTTTCTCCCTTCTCCACATGCAGCCATATTTTAGATCTTGATCCATCTCCATCAGTGCTTCCTTTTCTAAATATGGCACACGTAATCTTATATTTATAGTTCCCTTTTCTTACACAAAGATAGTATAGTATATAAATTCTTATATATCTTGCTGTTTTCCCCTCACACGACCCCTCAACACTTAAGGATATATCCTAGAAATTTCTCCATGTTAGGCATATATTGCCGCCGCCCCCCCCCCCAGCTGCATAGTATACTACTGCATGGACGGATTATAGTTAATTTAGTAGGTCCCCTTTTGATGACTTGTAGGTCGTTTGCAAACCAGCTATTAAAAGAATATGGAGTACATAGCTTCAGGCATGTGTCATTTTGTGGTTTTTGCAAGTGTCTATCCAGGGTAGCTCTCTAAAAGTAAGATTGCTATGAATTATCAACTCGTTAGAGACTTAGTGCCTGGGGGTTTGACTGGAGACTGGTCACACTGATAGCCTGGCACATATCAAAATTCCAGACTCCCGGAAGGGAAGTAGGTATTTAGCGAAAACCATGTTACTGTACAGATGAGAAACAGAGATCCACTCCTATCAATTAAAGGTGAGCATCCAATCAAAATTCAAGTTCTTCTCAAAGAGAGCAGTCAGGATTAGTTAGTTCTTTTTTGTGTAGCATTTTCTCCCCATTTCTTCCTGAACCATCCATTCATGTTTTGTTCCCTTTTCTACTAGGTTTGTGGTTTTTTTTTTTTCTTGGCTTCTCTTCTTATTGGAGATTAAAAGTGATTGTGATATGTTTTTCCAATTTGTGTTTAATCTTTGCTTTAGGTATTTGGTGTTTCTTGTTTTTTGAGTCATAGATTTTCCCATTTCTAGGTTATAGAGGGATTCTCCAACTTAGAACTTATATTTTTCACTTTTACATAAATTACATTTGTAATTTATCCTGATCAAGAAAATGAAATACAGATTTTTTTCCCCCAAATAACTGTCTAGTTTGTAACAACATTCTGTATTTTAAAAATCCATTTTTTTTCCTATTTGAAGAGCCTTGTCTAAATCATACATGTAGTTAATATCCAAATGCTTTTAGGTCTATTTCTAGACTTTGTATTTTGTTACATTAGTCTTTCCACTTATGAACCAACACCACACTTTTAATTAAAGAAACAATAACATATTTAAATAACTGGTAAAGCTAACCCCCAAACACATACCATATTACTCTTATTCCTGGCTCTCCTTGATTATTTATTTTTCTATATGAACTTTAGAATTATATATTACGCTCTAAGAAAAAAAACATGTTGATATTTGTCTAGGGGTTACATTAAGTTCATAAAGTCATATATTGTGAGTTGACATCATAATGCATCTTACTGTCCAGTAATCCTGTATGTCTTCCATTTTGTTATGTCCACTTTTGTGTCTTTCAGCGTTGTCCGAGCTTTCCTCATGTGGGATTTGCACATTTCTTGTTACATTTATTTATTTCAGTCCTCCACTAAGTTTTGAGAAATACTCCTTAATGCTTACATGATAGATTTGATGTTGAAACCCGGCACGTGTTTATTGGTGACCACTCAGGCCAAGTAACCATCCTCAAACTGGAGCAAGAAAACTGCACCCTGGTCACAACATTCAGAGGACACACAGGTGGGATTGAAAGCAAAGTCTCCATGTGCCGCTCGTGTTCCATGTTTAGGTGCCTCGTGGTAAAAGTGGCCTGGGACCACCTGGGCTTGGGCAGACACTTGATACACTGGAGTGGTTCAGAAAGATGTAATGTCCAACATTTATACATCGTTTGGAACAAAAGATGAACCAATCTGTTTTAATAACGTTGATGACTTGGTTCTTGGTCCTGTTACCCTGAAGAAGGCTGGTGCTGGCATATAAATAAGGCATTAAACCGTATGGCAACTGCACAGACCCAGGAAGCCAAAAGGGCAGCTCCCTCAGTCTGTCCCTGCCATCCTCGGTATAAGAAGATGATATGTAAGGCTCATTCCTGCTCCCAAGACAAATGAAATGGGAAATGTGTCCATCTCAGGTAACTAGGCTACAGACATAGGTGTAAGTTCCTCTTTGACTTTCCTTACTCTTTGGACTCTTTTCAGTTTAAAACCGAAGGCCCCTCTTTATGTTACTGGTCTGCTCATGGTCATTTAAACAAAGTAATATAAAATATCTTTGAATTATTCAAGTCTTCGAAAGAGACGATGACAATTAATTTTTACTAGTATTTTTAACTTGTAATTTTGACCCTAGAAAATGAGTCCCTGCCTGCTTTGCGGTTCTTTGGCCTATTGTGTCTTCTGTAGATTTCAGTCTGTGATACAGTACAGGATGAGATCAGTATTGAGTTTAGACATCATATACAAACAGAGTAGGTGAGTGAGGTTGTAAAATGGGATAACACTGTACCTGGATCACAAAGAATTTTCCAAATTAGGGGAAAAAATGTTGGAATGAAAAACATGCAGTGAAGAGAAACCTGAATCTGAGGAAAAGGTCATCTTATCTATCTAGGCCGTTGGGAAGAACACATAGGGACGTCCCCCGTGCATACAGGTCTTTCCTGGTTGGGTTTCTCTTTTTCGCCACCTACACTGTGGCCAAGCCTTGCCTGGTAGGGACCCAGAACTGTGCCACCTCAGAAGTCTTAAACTTCCATATTTTGCTGCTGACCTCAGGCTCCGAATCTTTTAATCTCCTAAGCCTTTGCTCCAGTTCCACTTTCCCTCCTTGAGAGGCCCAGCCCTGGAGCCTCCTGTTGCCATCATCTTAGTCCCATCCAGTCTTCCCTTCTCTCCAGTAGCACATCACTTCAGCCAATGTTGTGCTTCTCAACATTCTCAATTCTGGGCCTTCTTGTTCTAACTTCTTGGGAAGCCATGTCTGTGCTTCAGCCTCACTGTCCACGTGCTCTCCTTGTCCCCTCAGCTGTTCAAGCTGCCACGAGTCCCAAGCCGTGAGCCGTAGCCATTGTTGTAGTATCATCATTACGGTGCAGGCTCCCTGAGGTTCCTCATGAGCCCTCCTCAGCATCCTTCCCCAGAACCCCAGTACCTGCCTCCAGTTCATACCTTCACATGCACCAGTAAGCTCCCACCCCCACCCCACCATATCCAGCCTCCTCCAAAGAAGTACAGAGGTTACCAGATTAAAACTTTTTAGAAAAATTTATTTCTTGTCCACCGCATAGTCACTCAACAGTAAACAAGTACTTCTTCTTCCCCTTACTTTTCTCACGCTGCCTCATGCAGGAGCCCACTGCCCTCACCCCAGGCTCCTGCTCCTCAAGGTCTCCACAGGGCAGTTGTTCCCCTTGTCTCCCTTTTCGATGAGCTCACTCTTCTCAATCTGGTAACTGCTTGAATTTCTTCCCTTTTCTATTACAAAACATGAAGCCCATGTCCTGCTGTAGCAGTTGCCAGCTATTTTCTAACAGTAGTGCTTTTTGCTCTCCATTTTTTATGTGGTAAGATACATATACCTAAAATTTACCACCTTAACCATTTTGAATGCATTTCGATGGCAGTAAACACACATTGTTGTACAGCCTTCACCACCATCCAGCTACAGATGATTTTTCATCTTGCAAAACTGAAACTCTGTAACCATTAAACACCAGCTGCCCTCCTCTCCCTGCCCTGACTCTAACAGTCAATACCCCACTTTCCACCTTTGACTCTGGATACTCTATTCTATGCCGGTAGAATCAGGGTCTTCATTGTTCTGTGACTGGCTTATATTACTTAACATAATAGTTTCATATTGTAGCTAGATGCAAGATGCTTCAAATGCTTCACCTTTCATTTGCTTCCCTGCCTCTCATAATTTGACTTGACTCTGTCATTCCACCGAAACTGCTTCCCTGAGGTCATTGAAGGCCTGCCGCCTGCTAAATCTGGTGCACATGACATAGTTAACTATCTAGAGGCATTTCACATTGTGGCCATTCCTTCTTGCTTATAATTACCCTCCTTTGGCTCCTTTGACACGTGCTCTCCAAAATTTTCTTCTGTCTCTGTTCCTTTGTGGTCCTTGTGAATTCTGCCTTAGACCCTCTTCTCTGTACACTCTGTGCTCTCACTGGTTGATCTCCCAGGCACAGAAATAAAAGACACAGTCATTGTCCTCAGATGCCTCAGAGCCCAATGAAAGACAGGAGCTAAGCAGTAATTAGAGTGTGTAGTGGCAAAGGCAGGGAAGCAGGCACCGATCACCTCTGAGAAGACAGGATAGGATCCCCACTTGAACGGAAGGGGAGTCAGTCAGGGAAGGAAGATCTCCCCAGGAGAGGTGTTGCTTGATTTATGATCTTTGAGGAGGAGTGTGCGTTGAGTTCATGTGAAAAAAGTGAAAAGACCGGTCCAAGCAGAGGAAGCCTGCATAGTGCAACGCATGGAGATTTGGAAGAGTGTGCTTTTTGGGCTGGAACACTTGAGTATGCGGTGGAGGGAGCAGCCAAAAAGGAAATGCAAGTCAGTTCAGATCTCTGAGGGCATTGTCAGGACATCTGTGAGAAGCCATTGAAGAGTTTCAAGCAAAGAAGTTAACCTGATTGAATTTTTTAAAAAGATTGTTCTGGCAGTAGAGAGTATAATTGGAAAGTTATGAAGGAATTGTCCTGTGAACTGTGGTGATGGGAAAGTGAGGAGTGGATGGTCGGGTAAAATTTAGTCAGTGAGTTCACAGGCTTGATGATAGATGGACAGTTCAGGTTTGGTTTCGGCAGAGATGGCTCTCTGCCTGACCTTTTGGCTCGTTAACTGTCACACAGTCACCTTCTATGACTGATAGGAATCCTCTGAGTTGTTGCCTCCAGGTCAGAAAAGGGCTAAGTAGCTGCTTCTTATCGCTATATGGTGAGCCAGATGTGGCTCAAGGGTCTCGTGTCTTGAGGGTTGTTCAAAACGTTACCTTGGCATTGCATTTATCCTTGTTCAAGAATTTAAGGTATTTTCATATAATTTTTTCATAAAGTATTGTTGAAAAAGATATAATGACCTTGGGAGGAAAGGTCATTAGCTAACCTGGAGGAAAAATAGGCGGTCAATTATTTAACTTGTTACTATTTCTAGGCAGTTATATCTATCCGAGCCAGATCACTCAAGTAATGCCAAAGCAAGGAGGCCTAGGAGTTTCCATATTGATTCAAACATATTTTCACCCTCCTCCTATGTAGTAGACCTATTCTAGGCTCTGGAAGTTCTCAAACTCGACCAGACACAACTCTGATTAAGGGGAAGTTTGTAAGGATTAGTTTAATCTCCTCACTCCTCTCTCCCAATTAAAGACCTTAAAATGAA
Source organism: Galemys pyrenaicus (assembly GCA_019455555.1). Taxonomy (NCBI): domain Eukaryota; kingdom Metazoa; phylum Chordata; class Mammalia; order Eulipotyphla; family Talpidae; genus Galemys; species Galemys pyrenaicus. The sequence continues at coordinate 8,824,386 of JAGFMF010011380.1, read as the reverse complement.
CCCAGGTTCAGTAAAGAGTAATCTTGAGGCTTTCATCAGTCCAGGTCCAAACTCAGAAGCAGACAGGCTTTGGTATGTGTATAAGATAATAACCACTCACCCATCACTTCCTTGTAGTATAGAGGTCATATTTTAAAAATGTGGATTCATGATGAAATTGGCTTAAAAGTCATACCCAGAGGCCAAAGCAATAACATTTACTAATCCATGGGGACTTAGAAAACTAGTTTTATGTTCTTAAGCTCCCTCTGCTGGCTTTATTTCTGGTGCTAAATGCCACATTCTTACTTCTCTGCTATTTGTGCAGAAATTAGAATACATTTCTACCAATGTGAACAAAGAGAAAAATCAGACTTTGACCATTAGAAATTCATAGTATCAATAAAATCTTTTTCTTTTTACTTCTAAGAATATTTCTGTTAAGTATAAACATACTGGAAACAGGAGGTCTAAAATATGTCTGCCAAAGCATACTAATTGATAAAAAATTAAATACAGGCTTGTTCGTTAACTTTTTAAATTACTGGAAGTAGCAGTGTAACAAAAGTCTCAAAAGCAAGACGAGGCAGAGTTCAGTGCAAATATGCAAGTTCAGTAAATGAAAGTGAAAGCTTAATTTTTGTTTATAATGGAGTCTTTTATGTCAATCCAGTTTATGTGAGTAACAGAGACATGGATTTTTATAAAGGGCCAGTGAAGTCATTACAGCAAAACACTGAGCGCTGAGGCTACAGGCTCCCTCTAGAGATACTGCAGATTATGTCCCAGACCATTGCCACAGAGGCACAAGGGTTTTGGTTTCCCACTGCATAGAAAAGTTACATTTATACTATACTGTAGTTAAGTGAGTGTGCAACAGCATTATGTCTTTAAGAAAACAATGTATATACTTTAGTTAAATGTGACACAGGCACAAAGTACATGCTATAGAAAAATGACACCTTTTAGTTGATGAAGACTAACCCAAACTTTGAATTTGTGAAAAAAAAAGGGGGGGGGCAATATCTGAAGTGCAATGAAGTGAGCAAAGCTATATGAAGGTGAATAAGACAAGCATATTACTTGCCCAGCAAATTTCTAGTCATGGAATATGGGCATTAAAGCACTGATTGCAGGTAATTACTGAAAACATCTTGAGAGCAGCAAGTGCTGTGAAGCCTGATGTTGTGCACAGGCTGCTTTGGCACGTAATGTGAGGGCCCGTCACGAGCATAGTTATGGGAGGCTTTCCAGATATGGTGTTTCACCACACCCTAAGGAAAAAGAAAAAGGCATAATCCAGATGGTGAGAACATTCTAGACCCTGAGTGTATGAAGCCCAAAGTGGGAAAGTGTGAGCAACTGAGTGAAGCCTAATGGCCCATGGGAGAGGAGGAAGGCTGGCCTTCCAGGCAGTCCTAAGGGCTTGGGACATTATTCTCAGGCTATGGGAAAGCAGTGATAAGACTTAATCAGGGTAGGAACTTGGCTTCCATTTTAACATATCACTGTGGCAGCAGTGGTTGGTGGATTGAGTGTGGGAACAAGAGACCACACAGAAGGCTACTGCTGGAGTCTCGAAAAAAGGTGGCATCAGTTTGGACTAGGGGAGATGGCAGTGGACAAGGAGAGAAGAGGAGGTGTTCGGGGTCTGCTTAGGAGGTCAGCAGGCAGCAGCACTTGACCACTGGGGTAGGTGTGGCTCCCAGGTTTCTGGCTGGAGCATCTGAGTCAACAGCAGAGGTACCACTTACTGAAAGCAGGAATGTTGGAGACCAAGCAGTTTCAAGAGAGAATGTCAGTCTAGCATTTAAAGTGAACATGACCAAGAGAGCACTGGGGAGGTGGCCAGAAGGCTGGAGGGCTGTTTGTGGACCTCAGGAGGAAGGTGTTGCTGAGAGAGAGCACGCATTTTTGTAGCTTTACAGAAACATTTATCACTTCAACCTTGCACACGTACAGTAACTAAAAAGGCCAGGTATTTTATCAGGAGACTTCATGCTCTGAGGACTTACATAGTTGGCTCACATTTAGCCTACACACCTTCATTTTGGCAAGATGTGATACAGTAATCTTGGTGAGTTACCAAACACTGTGGGAAACACAAGCCCAGCAGTTTCCAACCCTTATTTGGAACATTCTACATAGTCTCTAGCTTTTGCAGGCTATGCTGTAAAAGTCTCTAAAAATTAGTTTACTAAGCATTTCAGTAACACATTTTAAATTTCTAAAAATATTTATATTCTTTGATCCAGTTCCATATTTGGAAATTTCTTCTAGTTAATCAAAAGTGTGAATAAAGTTTTATATGTAAATAAAAATCATCTTAGCAAAAACTGTAATAGTTAAAAGTTGAAAACAATCTAACAAATGAAATAAGGTACATCTATATATTGAGATACTGTGCAACTATTAAAAATTACATTTGAGTGCATATCAGTAAAGATAAATTCTATAATTATAAAAACATTCATTTTTAAGAATTCATTTATGGTAAAGATTATTCATAGGTCCTGTGGGGATATACAAATAGACATACTTGGCGAAAGGGATGGCATCCTAAAATTATTTGTTTCCCTCCCTAGTCCCATCCTACATTCTGTCTTGTAGCTTTTTCTTTCTACTTTTTTACTCTTACTGAAGAAGCATCATGTAAGTCTGAGCCCCCAGCAGATCTGATGAATATACCTTCACTTGCTTTAACCTGATCATCTGTTTTCTCTTTCTGATTTTGTGTTACCAGTAACTCCCTTTTCTGGCCCTGGCCTCTTACAACCTGATGTGATGTACAAAAACTAGAGCTTCATCTTACTCCAAAACTTGCATTGATCTTAGGATGTCCGCACAGCGTCTGAGTGTACTACCATACTCACCACTCTATGTGACATTTAGGTTGTCCCTAGTATTTCGCAGTCTAACACAATGGTGAAATGAATAATGGCCTTGTACGTGTGTATATTTGTGTTATTTGGTGTGAGTAGGGACAGTGTCTTAGTTAAATTTACTAAAGTGAACTTCCTGGGTGAAAGAAAGCTAAGTGCATAGGTGACTTTGTTGCATGTGGCCTTTCTCATTTCACTGGTTTGCATTCTCACAGCACTGTGTGGGAGTGCCAGTTCTCCCATAACCTTCATGATGAAACCTGTATCACACTTTTTAATTTGCAACCAAGATTTTAGATATTGGCTCATCCAAGTTCATAACAACAGAGGTGAGATGAAGTGCCTAGATTCTAGATATATTTTGGGGGAAGAAAAAACAAGTAATTCAGGGTTGATAATGGATCGGTTTGGAGGCTAATTCAACAGTTTTCTGACCAGAGTTCTTTGATTCTGTTTGAACATTAGGCTGATGCTAATAGTGCAAAGTAGTAATTTTTTCTCACTTGATTTTTGGATAACTCTTCCCTCTTGTTGGGGCCCACCTTGTTATAGTAGTCTGGTAAATATATCGCATTATAATAGGGAACACTAACTGCAACAAATCACCTTTAGCATTTCAGTGACTTAATGCAGCAGATGTTTATTTCTCGCTCATGTGCAACCCAGTGCCAGTGTTCCTGATTTACAGTTCTTTTCCACATGGTAATTCAGGAACCCAGGCCCATTCTCAAATGTAATTTTTCCATTCTCTGGAGGAAATATAAAGAGAAACTGGAAAGGGAGTATCTTAACTGCCTTGGCCCAGTGTGGTGCAAACTGCTTCACATATTTTCTGGGTCCCATAGCTGAAACTGGTCCCATGTCCCTAATGTAAGAGGGACAGGTAAATGTGGTCCCTACAGGATAGTAGCTTTCTGGTGAGTACTCCGTCTATGGAAGGGGGGTATGAATTTAGGTTTTAGCTAACTCGGTCACCAATGTTTTAAAAAGTAAGCCACTTGGGTATTGTGTGGGAATAAGTAACATTTGCAGGATGGAGTGCATATCCTGAAGTATTATGTTCTCAAATACTGAATGATGATTTTTTAAAGTATAATCATAAAGTTTAATAGCTAGGAAAGAAGATGAGCTCCACAGAAAAGAAAATACTTAGCTTTAAAAGACTCTGTAAGTGTAGCAGTGGAGTTTCAAACAAGACTTAATGAATAAAAAAAAAATTGTGTTTTCGTTGATCTGCGCCTTCACTCATTCAACAAACACTAAATCCTGGTGCCATTTATTATAGCGGGAAGGGGAGGGGCTGGTGAGGAAAGAGGAGCTGGGAACCCCAGGGGCTCACGATACACTGGGGAAACAGAGTTTCTTGAGAGGACAGGGATATAGGCCGGCAGGATGTGGGCAGGGAGAGGAGGAACTCTTTGTTTAATCTGCAAGGGTGGATGTTCCTCCTTTTTATCCTGGAAAATAACCTTCCAAGACATTTAAGAGAAACTTTCCCAAAAGCTTTTAAAGTGCAGCACTTCATTACAACCAAATTGATAATCTAAATAAAAGATTCCAACAAATAAGACGCTATTTATTGTTCTTTTCAGAACACGGTATTTTTCAGTAATGCAAAAAACTGAGTATTTCTCGCCTTTGTAAGTAACTGCAGGCTTTGTATTCATCTTCTATGGGGAAAGTTATGACTGTTCTCAGCACACAGGTGTGATTTATAAGGGGCGGCCGGAGAGGAAAACGTGTCACGGAGGTTTATGGCCGCACTAGAGCAATGCGAGTAGCCACCTCCGCGCTCTGTGTTCGCAGCGCTGCTGTTCTTGGTCTGACAGCGCCTCGCCGCAGCCTGGACGCAGGTGGTGGCGGGACTGCAGTGTCATCGGACCAGGAGCGACCAGCAGCGGCAGCGGTGCTGTCCCACTCGCGGCGGTGGGCGTCACACACCTGTGCCCCCATTTGATAGTGGAGGAGACAAGGCTGTAACTTACCGGGATTCTGTAATTTTAAATTCCCACAGAGAAAAAATCTATTTCAAAGTCTGCGGTAGTTTAATTATATCTGATGTGCAAGAACAAAAATTCTGATCAAGTTTTTTTCATTTTTAAATGCTTTTTAAATCGCCATTTACCTTCACGTGTTGTTGCCAGGGTGGGACGTAGAAGAGGGCAGTTCAGATAATATGGTTACTATTTCAAAATGCTACAGTATTTTCCATTCCTAAGAAGTGTGCCTATTGTTTGGAGATCAATTAATTGCCTTTTTCATTTCCCTTTGGTCTTTATAGTAATTGATTTTATGTTTCATTAAATGTGGGGGGAATGCTTAAAGGGTGGGACTTTTAGTCTTAGAGCCAATTATTTTCTCTTTAGGGGCTTAAATATTTCTTCTTTCAATAAAGAGTTGGTGTATGCCCAGAACTGCACAAGATCCTAACGCTTACGTTTACATTTAGGAGTAAATCGTACTGTTGTTATGCCTAATGTCCAGCTGTGTCTGTTCTGTCAGGTGGGGTGACTGCTTTGTGTTGGGACCCTGTTCAGCGAGTGCTGTTCTCGGGCAGCTCGGATCACTCTGTTATCATGTGGGACATCGGTGGGAGAAAAGGAACAGCCATCGAGCTCCAAGGACACAAGTAAGGCTGCCGGTGCTTTCACTAGAACTCTGGGGGAGGATTCCCGGCTGAAAGCTAGGACAGGAAAGGAATGTGGTCCACTCCCCGTGGCGGGATAGCAGTGTGGGGAGGAACGGGGCAGGAACACCAGTAACAGCCTCTCTGATGTGTCCCCATGCGTTACTGTGTTTATTTATTTATACCCATTTTATTCCACAGAGGATTTGAAAGTACTCACAAAGCCCATAAAAATAATGACAGCAAATATATGAGGTAAAAAATAGAACCTAGGAGAACATAAGAGTAATACTTTGAGAGAAAACTTAAGAAGTACAAACCGTGAAGACCTACAGACTTTCTATAATTGAGTTCAAATGTGGCTGCAGGATTCCTGGCAGCTTAAGGAAAAGGGGAGAGTAATATCCTTGTCCTGTACAGTTTGTACTTCACCAAATATTTTTTGAGTCCTTGCCTTGATTCGTGTCGGCCTCTTCTTCCTTTCGAGATAGAATTCAGAGGCTAAGAGGAAGAGTAAAAAAATCTTTGTGTTTCTTTGGAACACTTCTCAAACTTATCAGTGCACAAAGTATCCAAGGAGCTTGGTTAAAATGTAGATTCCCGGGCCTCTCCTGAGCTGAGGTGTGTGTGTGGAGACAACCCGCCAGTCTGTGCTGGCGACCCCCAGACCACAACTGATCTGCCCCGTATCGCCACAGCCCCAGGGAACAAGGCCTGATGATGTTGCTGAAAGAATTGGATACCTGCTTTAGACTGCTAATGCTCCTCTGAAATGTGTTTAACCTGTAAAGTTTTCACAGTGCTGTGTAGAGTGACTGTAGACGGCCATAAACAGATGTCAGTGATGCTTCCAGGACCTTCTGGCTTTAAGCAACATTAGCTCTTCCAGTAAATCTGCCTGAAATGCTAGTTTTAAAATATTCTCCTACGTAGTTAGCCTGAGAGGGTTGCCCCTGGTGTCCCAGGACTTGAACAAGTAAACACCCTCAGCTGGTGTCACTGTTGAGACATGATCGCTGGTGTGGGGGGAGGGGAGGCACTGAGCGGCTGAAAGGAGGATGGGATTACAAAGAAGTTTCAGGACAGAAGGAGCCAGGGCACCAGGCAAGGGAGGAGAAGTTGTAAGACCCACTTTTTCTCGGCAACCATTCCTTAGTCCTGAAGACTGGCCGCTGGGTTGGTTTTCAATGTTTATTATATTTGAATACTGCCTAATATTTTGTCAAAACAGAGATGCCTCAATTTCACCTTAAAATAAAAGAGATCAGGGCCTCCCTGGTGGTGCAGTGGATTAAGCAACGCACTGTGAGGCAATCCTCAGCCACTGCAGCAGGAGTTTGATCCCTGCTGTCGGCCAGGGAGGGGACCCACATGGTACAGCAGACCTCTCCTGCTGTGCCCGCTGCTCCCCTCAGCAGTGTACTTCCGTTGATCTGCCTGTTCTGCTCCCCGCTCTGTCTGTGGTGAATCCTCTCACCTCACACACCTCTGGCCTGTACCCTAGTTCTTGTATGCATAAATAAATAAATCTTTAAAAAAAAATAAAAGAGATCAAATAATCATTTTTTACTTGAGATGACTGAAATACCATCCTTAAAGATCTCAGCTGATCAGAGGCCTCAGGCCAACAGAGATCTTTGTAGTGCTGGCCTAGGAACTGGGGATACAAAATGAACACTGACTAATCCACGGTCTCCGCCAGGCTCCAGGGTGTTTTCTGTCTCTTTTCTTTCTCTAGAGGCTGAAGAGTTTCTGCTTGGGCCCTGAGGCTTTCCCTTTACTCTCCTACAATTCCTAATTTTCCCACCTCCTGCCAAGATGATGAATGGTGGTCAGAGTTCCAAAGCAGGGACTAGACTGGTGAGCTTGGGAACTTGGAGGAGCAGGTTGAACCCGAGATCCCTGCCGCTTGGGATGGGGAGACTACCTTCCCCTGGAAACCTTCATTGTGTGGAAGGTCTGCCCACCAGTCTGCTGCCTGGGTTCTGCAGCACCATACACTCCCCCAGCTGCAGTTTTGGGGCATTTTTGTAACTAGTTTGATTTGCTGTATAAAAATCCCTCAGCAGAGAAAGCTTTCGTACTATGGAGTGTGATTGATGACAGTGAGAATGTGTCCAAGTCCAGAGGGAAAAAGCTCAGAAAGTAAACCTCCACACAGTATTATCTGCACTTGAAGTATTTTGGTGTTTTTATTCCCTGCAGCAGGTGGAACATGATTATGTGTTAGCTCTGTAGAAGGAAAGGCAAAGAAAAGGTTCCAATTTCAGGGACTGGTTCTATTTTTCAAGTATCAGTTACCAGTTTATTGGATATTATAGAAGCATAAATGTGGCCATTTATTGTCCTGCGCCCACCCTGTTAAATCTAATAATGGTACTTTGGCATTTTAGATCCTTTTTTATTCCCGGATAATACCTATCATTTCATGACCAAGTTTATGACCATAATTTTTCTAATGTGTTCTCTTAGGTCTTTTTGGCCATTTAGATGGTAACTTGATTTGGCGCTCAGGTAGAAATAAGGTCTTGGCCGTCCCTCGTGATGGGCCCCCCTCCTCTGAGGCAGAACTCCACAGGTACCCGGTCAAAAGTCTCTTCCTACTCTGACCGTGTGCACGACTTTTGTTATAAGCAACCTTTTGATAAAGAAACAGCTCTTTGTAAATAAATATACATTGGGAGAACTCGTACTTTTCCCTCTTGTATCAAAAAATTAATTGCACTAATACGATATTGAAGAAAGTAGAATTTTCACCCTCCGTTTCTTCTGGATTTGGGAGAAGGAGAGCAAAGAAAAGTAGATATGAAAGCTTTCTCCTTCCAAAACCGAGATTTAGGGGCATTTCTCATAGTGGCACCAGAGAATTGTTAGGATAGAGGAAAAGGGATTTCTTTTCTATTTCTCCTTTAGCTAAACACATAATAGATCAAAGCCTTAGAAGTTAGAGTCTGACAGAGGGTGGGATATTCTCAAAGAGAGGCGCTGAAAATGTGGGCATTAGGTGCTGGCCTCTAGGCCTGCTCTGCGGTGTGTCAGCCTGTCCCTCTGCTGCTGTCAGCCTTGGCAGGACACATCCAAAATCATAAATGATATCACACACATAAAATAATCCTCACAGGAGCTGAGGCTAATAAGTGGCAGCTGTTGAAATTATTCTGGTTAATAAAATTATAATTTGAAAATCAGGCTTTGGGATATGAACATTGTTTCTCTCTGTAGCATTTCCAGTGGAATATTGCCACCTATATGTATTTCTTCTCTTCATAATACAATGGTCAAATGTGTACTGAGCCCACCAACATATCTGACTTGTATTAGCCACTTAGGACAGAGTGTCTAAGAAAACTCTCATTGCCTATATGGAGCTGTACTAGAAGTATGAAAATGAGGTTTACATGAGATGATTTGCTGGTTTTACTGGAAAGGGGGAGACCTCAATGGAGGAGCGACTCCTTGAGTCTTAGGAGATAAATAGATTCTCCTATTCTCAGTATTAGGGGTTTCCCAAAATAGAACTGCATGAAGTGAATTTCAGGAAATTGCAAATGGACAGAGGATAAGTGGCTAATGTGAACTTCCACCCTGGCCAGCAAACAGCAAAATGTCACTGATGCTAAAATCAGTGTTCCCAGACAGGAAACTGGTTTCAAGGGTCCAAGGGTCCTCGGGGAGGCAAGTCCTTGTCGTGGGATAACCCTAAGCATCAGTCATTCGGAAAACATCATGTGTGGATGACTTAGCAGCTTTCTCTGGTCCCGGAGGCTTAGAAGAGCTACCAGTGTGGGCATTCTGGACTTAAGAGAGCAGATGCAGAGCTGATTGGATTTTAGCAAGTATCCTAGGGTTTTTCATCAAACAAACAAAATATACTACGCACTTAAGACCCTCCTACTCCTAGGGGGTGGAAGAGAGCCTAAATATACATTTGGGCAGACGTTAGCTTGTGTCTGAAAATCTGTTTCTATAAGGAGCTTAAAGACTTCTGCACCCTTTCTCCATAAGAGGTGTCGGGCTTCATGGGCACTGCTCCCTGTGCACACACATGCAGAGAAGGGCCCTACACTTGGTCTTTCATCATCTTGTAATTCTTAATAAATCTTCAGCAAGGGACGCAGCATTTTCATTTTGCATTGGGCCTTCTAGATTATGTAGCTGAGCCTGATCAGACATATATTGCCTCTAGGCTAATGAGAAAGGAAATGAGGCCATCCTGCTAAGTGTAGTCTCAGTAGATGACAGATCCTGGGGGTTGTGAAAAGTGGGGTTTTTGTGCACTCATAAGAACATTTGCAGTGCAGGACATGGTGTACTCATCCATGAAATAATAATAACCAGCTCCGAAATGCTTTCTACTGTAAATGCTATAGTGATGTCAGATGAAACATGAATGCAAGATGGTTTTCTTTATTCTCTTTAACTCTAACCTGTGAACCCAGGAATATTCCCTCACCTAGTTTTTAACTGCAAGGTGGTTATATTTTGAACCCTTAAATCAAGAAGTTCTTGAACAGCTTTATTACGAAGCTTGGAATCCAGCATTCATCATTGTGTTTTACTCTTCTGTGTTGGAATATTAACAGAACTGGAGTCCCATAAATTATGTATTTGTTGCTATGAGTTGCTGCCAGCTATGTGTGGCAAAGCAGTTCCTTCTGAAGCTTATTTTGGTTTTACAAGATCATTGATATGTATCAAGGTGCCTTAACAAATGAAATGTAGTTTAAATCACAGGGTTATGAGTCAGTTTAACTAGATAGATTTTCCTTTCTACCCTTGGATATGAGAAGGGTGGCGCTCCGTACTTTCAAATGTTTAAAATAACAACCACGAGAGAGAAACAATTGATTTTTAAAAAATGAATAGTTGTCAAGGATTTTATATGAGTCATTAATTAATAAAGGAACTGGTAAGGTGACAAGTAGTTCAAAGGAAAAATCAAAGACTAGACACATGCACAGGTACTAGAGAATGCTGAGATGAATTTGTAAGTGAACTCACAATTGGATTCTTCCATGGAAAGAGTAGGCCATGCATCTTCACTGGCAAGATTCTTTTGCAATAATATCAGTCTTTGTAACTTACAGACTTGTAAAATAACGAAGTTATTTAAGATGTGGAAAGGCGCAGCAGCCTATAGAATCAGATAACTCAGAGGGTGAGCTAGACAACACCTAACATTCCACTGAAAAGATACCCAGTTCTTTCTTTTTGCCCATTGCAAAATCCTTCATAGCCCACCGTATATCTCCTCTTTATCTGCTGTAATCATAATAATCTCAAAAAAGACTGTTCTTGATAACAGAAAAAAGGCCTTCTTGGATTTGTTTTGCAAATAGAGAACCACCCACCAATAAACAACTATAAAACTCATAAAATTAACCTCTGTCTGGATGTTTTTATAAAGAATCTTACATTGGATTTTTCAAAGCCCAGGCTAAGAAACCAAGCCCAAGAAACTCCACATTATTTGACCTACTTAAAAGCTGGGTTGAATTCCTCTAGGTTCCGAATATGTGCTAGTTTCCTGGCCTGGTAGCTTCCTTACCTGACCTTATTGTAAGGCTAGGATTTTGCAAACCAAGTATTAGATCGGTTTTCCCGGGAGGGCTTGGTAGCCAATGACTCCGTGAATTCTTAAAAGTCACTAGTCATATCTGATTCAATTAGCATCATCATTCTCAAATTGACACATCAGGTAAAGGCTGGCTTGTTGGATTGACTTGCCTGTTTTGTCCTATGGATCGATTCTAATTGAACCTCTGCAAATATATTATTATGACTATTAAGGGGACTAAGAGTTGAATTCTGAGGTTCAAGTAAATATTGAATATTGTTTTTAAATGTTTCAACAAAGTTTATAAAAGCAGAGTTTACTAAATTATAGGTATAGTGTTAAAAAGGTAAGAAAAAAGGCATCCTCATATATCCAGAAAACAAAACATTAAAACAATATCAACAAATTCCAGATAAATAACTGCTATAAATTTTCCTTCTTGCTCCTTCAGTTCTCTGTAACTTATTCTTGTTTTACTGGTTTCTGGCTTGCAGGCCATAGTCATGCAATCATCTGCATCTAGACTAAAAAGAGTCCAGAAATCTAAGGAAGGCCTGACTCAGTCTACTAGCACATTTTAAAGTGTCTCAGAAATGTCAGCCTCTGCCCAAGAATCTGGTCTTTGAAATATCAACATTTTAAAATATCTGGTACATGTAGTCCTTTTCCATGAAACTCTGATATTGTCTTTCTAGCCTGTAGATCTTATAACAGAGCTTTCAGTTAAGTATCTGAGTAATAGAAAAGTTATTTGTAGATTATAGAGACTTTAATTTTTACTGTTATAATTGCAGTAAAATAACTAAGAATAGAGAAGAGTAAAATTCTCTATTGAAACACCCAACATCATTATTTCCTATGAGATTTGATTAGTATTTCCCCTGAAAATAAAAACCTATTATAGACAATGAGAGCACTGGCAAATCTCCATGGTCTTTCCATAAAATATAAATTTCAGAAATACTTAATGTTAATAACATTTTACCTATAGTATTCTAAAACTTTTATTATGTGTTTTAAATATAAGGTTTAGGCTGGAAAGACAAAATCAAAAGAGTTGTTACAGAAGTTTTAGAGACTTTAAGTCAACATAAAGCTCTGGAAATAATGCTGGTGAGACACCATATCTCTGCTAACTAAGCAAATTCCACAGACAGTAAAGAATATCCTTTTGCATTGTCATCAAAGGCACTAATCAGTAAATCAAGAAAAAGGGAACTATGCCAGAATTTGTAGCTTTTTTCAGACAAAGCAAATAAAGTTCATTTTACAAATTTGTTCTTTATTCTTCTCTTTCATATTCTAAAGCAAATTTATGCTTTAGTGAAATATTTTTAAATTTAGTAAATTTAATATTTCCTTATTTTCTGTGAAGTTTGGGAATATTTAGTTTACATAACCACTTGTTTATAAGCCAAACAAAGCAACTGCTTGTATTTTTAAAAGGTGCTATAATCTTTGGAAATTGAAAACATTCAATGCACACATGGTAATGGTCTCTGAATTGTGGATACACTATAGAGCTTAATAGCTTCAGTTTGCAATTTCAGTCACAGCTCAAAAGAACACACATCTTCCACAAAAAGTCAGCAGTATAGATGTCAAAGAGCTATTCTCCTTCCCAGTGGGCACAGAATTTTTAATTGAGTTAAACTCAAAAGTAGAAAAATATTCAGACAAAAACAACCAAGAAAACAGATTTCCTCTTCTCTCTTATCCAGTAAAGGGAGAAGAGATAGCTGTAATCTTTGGCTAATCTTCAATAATTGACCATAAAACTGAATTCTCCATCATGGCTGCCATTAAGAGGGAATAAGTTGTCAGCCATGTATGAACAATAAAGAAAATAAAACACAGAATCAGAAGAGAGAGAATGCAGACTACAGAAAAGAGACCGCAGATCTCTTGCTGTTTTGGATTCTCCCTGAGACCTGAGAAATGACATGTGTAGGCTTAACCAGCTATGACCTGTTTCCCACCTCAGAGGACAACTTACCTGTCACATAGGTCAAGTGAGTGTTTCCAGAACTCTAAAGTATATTTTTTAAAAGGCAAAATCATGATACTAAACAAATGTAACTTAAGCGCAAGGCAAAAGACTTTACTTGACTAAGGAAGGCACCAATAACATGTTACAACCAGTTCAACAACCAGCTTTATCTCTTGAGTGTTGGTAACTGACAGACTACCTCCTCCTGAAGCCTCAGTTAGCGTTCTGATTTTTTTTAAATCTGGAGGACTTGTCTTATCGGTGGCATGCTGACAATTCCATCCTGCTTCTAAGGTCTGATTTTGGGGGTTGGGGTACACATGTGCAGTCATTGTCTTTGTGGGGCTTCCTGCTATGGCGCTTTCATTTGCTCCTCTGAACTGTCACAACCCTTGGATTCTTCCACAGTGACAAAGTCCAGGCTCTCTCTTATGCACAGCACACACGGCAGCTCATCTCCTGTGGGGTTGACGGCGGGATCGTGGTCTGGAACATGGACGTGGAGAGGCAGGAGGTAGGTGACACGGCAGCTGGTGCTGCGCCCTCACAGCCACTGGACTCGGCTCTGCAGAGCCTGCTTTCCTGCTCGTTTCTTGTTCCTTTTATGATCAAACCACAAAAAACATTATTTCCAATTTTTTTTATCCCTCATGAATTGGTGTGTGACCAATTCATGTAATAGAGATACTAGAAGAATTTCAAGTGAGACTAAGATTTTATTTATTTATCTATTTTTTAAAGATTTGTTTGTTGGGGCCTCCCTGCTGGCGCAGTGGGTTAAGCAACGCACTATGAAGTAAACCGCAGCCACTGCAGCACGAGTTCGATCCCCGACCAGGAAGCGGACCCACAAGGTGCAGCAGACCTCTCCTGCCTCGCCCGCTGCTCCCCTCAGCAGTGTATTTCAGTAGATCTGCCTGTTCTGTTCCCCACCCTGTCTCTGGTGGATTCTCCACCCCCTGCACCTCTGGACGTACCCCAGCACTTGTATGAATAAACACATTTTTTTAAAGATTTATTTATTTGTGCATAAAAGCACTGGGGTACAGGCCAGAGGTGTGGGGTTGGGTGGGAGGAACCACCAGAGACAGAGTGGGGAACAGAACAGGCAGATCTACTGAAATACACTGCTGAGGGGTGCAGCGGGCGAGGCAGGAGAGGTCTGCTGCACCATGTGGGTCCCCTCCCCGGCCGGCAGCAGGGCTCAAACTCGTGCTGCAGTGGCTGCGGTTTGCTTTATAGTGCGTTGCTTAACCCACTGCACCACGAGGGAGGCCCCGAGACTAAGATTTTAAATGTGTTTTTTCATTCACAACAAAGTTCAGCTGAGAAAAAGGAACCCTCTATTTTTCAGATTGGCCCTTTTCTATAAAATACCATTAAAAACAAAACTCCTGAGTAGTTTTATGTTATTAAGGGAAATGGTGGCTTGTGTGTCAGAAGTGATATCTGATCAAAGACTCCTTAGTGTTAATGGAAATATTAGAAATAATTATTTTTGTCTTTGAGTCATGTTCTAAACAGTTCTCCAGATAGCATATATTAAGCACCTATTTCGTTTTATCATGGCATTCTTTATCTTAGGAGCTTTCTTTTCCAGCTTTGAGAATCTTAACAGTTCATATGTTTACTAAATAGCCCCTTGACAAGTACTTTGAAGTTAACCATTTTCTCATTTTCCTAGTATTATGCTGGGTAAACTTTCCCTTCAACAGTATATATTCTTCTCATTTATTTCCTTGCAGGATGCCAGAATTATAAGAGCAGCACTTTAAAAAGACAACAAGGATTTCCCAACTTCTTTCCATGCCCTTGCCCAACCTCATTTCAAGAGAGTAGTTGCTATTACCCATAATGTAATGCCTTTCAAATGCTAGTAATTAAATGCTTAAGAAGATTAAAGCTTGATCTGCTCAAACTATAAATCCATGGGAGTTCTATTAATAACTAATTAAAATTATCTTTACTGTTAGGAAGTGGGAGACTATAGAATATTGCTTTGAAAATGGCACTTAGACCCATAGGTATAAAGGCAGGGAAAATGGTACAATATGCAGGCCCTGCCCCAGCTGCCCTTGCGAGTGATGGTTCCGCACCGCAGACTACTCTGGGTGCAGGTCACCCACAAATGTGCTGTTCTGACCTCTTCCTAGCCTAACCTACCAGACCAAGGGAGGAAAGGCTCAGTGGCCATTTTCCCTCAGTCCACAACCTCCACCCTTGATGGACAGAAGCCAAAAGGAGGATAAAGATGTGGTTTCCAGATACAACACCAGGAGCTTGGTTAGGCAGTCCTTTGAGCCATCTTGCTTAAAGTGTGCCTTTGATACGCAAGTATTTGACACTCAGTAACAGCTGACTGGAATCTTGAGTGATTCCTAGCTCTGAGTGGTGTTCATAATGTAGTATCTTATTCACATAAAGCCCCCCTAAAAGGTCGGTGGAGCTGCTTCCTGAATATGGCAAGTGCTGTGCAGTGCTCACCTCCAGAGTTCTGACACGGGTAAGGGTTCAGTTCTGCCCTGAAGGCTGGCAGGTTTTCTGGAAGAAAAGACTTGTAGGAGAAAACATCAGAAGTTGTTAAATGGTGTAAATGATTCAGTTTCAGGCCACCTAAGATAGAGTATTAGTACTGGATGTTTCGGAAGGGGCATTGTCATTATTGGCCAATGTTCTGAGCAAAAGCTTTGTGGAAGGACGTGGTGCTGAGAGATCGAAGGGCCAGTCGTGCTCTGACCAGGACAAGAAACGCCCAGAGTAAAGACCAGGTGACACTCAGCATTAGCACTGGACTGTAGGAGCAGTCAGAGAAGAGAGGCTGCAGCAGAAGGGTGGAGAGATGAAGGCCACGGGGGCCTGGCATCCTCTGGGTGGAACGTGAATGTACACTGTTAGTGTATACATACACGCATAGACCTCAGTGCTCATTTCAGTGAGCATCCCTAGGGCTGTTGCTCTGGCTCTCCAGGTAGATTACCTACCGCTATTGCATTAACATTTTTTTTTTTGCACTAGGTTTTGCTCCATGCCATCATTTGGGGTGCATTTCTCTGTTTCTTCATTCTATTTCATAGTCTGTTCATTTCTGTTGGTTAAGCTAAACAGCTTTCTTATCTTGATGTGTTGGCCTTGTATTAAGATTCCAGGTTGTAGGATTTAGTCCTAGGCTGTTGGCCAGAGATACTGGGCTGTCTGCTGCTTTATAGAATAAAGCCTCTGCACCTGTGTGGGTCCCTGGGGCTCTGATGCCAGCACAGGGTGCGAGATAGAGTGGTGGAAATCAGAGTATGTAACTAAAGAATATCAAGAGCTTAACCTCCCGAGGGGCTGTCCCTAAGAGGAAATATGCAGCTCCCCTCTCCTCGGCTCCTTTATCAGAGCTTTCCTCGCAGCCTCAGATGAACATTGACCCCTCAACTACAGCCAAACTCTGATCACAAGTTTCTGCAAATCTAATTTTTCCCCGAGGCAGGAGCAGAGCATTCTGGGAGCTACAGGACTGGGCTGCAGACAGGCTGAATTCCCAGTAGTGGTGACAGGAGGGTGAGAGGCAGACATTTCTCAAGGGCTGTGCGTGCCAGAGACAGGAGACGAGCTCACTTGCAGACCTCTGTCAGGCCTCTGCCAGGTTTGGGGCCCTGGAAGGTGCTGCCACCTGGGAGGGGGCAGAAGGGGGCTGTTTCAGCAGCAACCACAAACAGAACCTTCCCCAGAAGCACAAACTCCAAATGTGGGTATGGGGCCTTTAAGCTGAATTGGAGGCAGCAACTACTGTAGGTGAAAGACACTAGCAAAAGCCCCAGGCACTGGTGAGGCAGGTGTTTCCCTTAACTCTGAGGCCAACCCTAAAGAGGAGAGATTCTGTGAGCCCTCTGGAGGGAACCGCAGGAGAGCAGCCTTCTATTCCCCGCAGACTCTACCAACAGGATTTCCCCAAAGATTCAAACACCAGCCGCCTGCACCAGGGGCTTGTAGACTCAAACTGCCAGTCCCTACTGGGAATCAGCGCTGCCCCTTGGTCTGGGGCTGTCCAGTGGCCTCAGGCTTCGCTGGTGGCGGGTCAGAATGCTTCATCCTCTAACCCTCCTCTCCGGCTGATTTCTGCTAGAATGGTGCTGGGAAAATGGAGTTAAATGAAGCTTCTCCCCAACCCCCGACCCCCTCTTTGGCCTCTATGGCCAGCACCTGTGGTCTTGCACGCTCCCTAGGTTCTGTGCCCAGAAGAGAGGGATGAAGGGCCCCTGAGCTTTGGCATGGGCTGCAGTATCATTCTACTTCCTTGTCTCCTGCTTCAGCATCAACTATCTGTAAAATCCGACCAAGGGCTCCAAAATTCTTCTTTCATCTGTGAGAATCAGCAATGAGCCCACCCAGCCTGGGATGCTTACACAACATGTGGCTTTTGCCCTTGCTGGCTCCAGCACCAGAGGAGAGCCCACTTTAGGCTGTCTGTTTTCACTGGAAAACAATCCCTCCCTCTTATTGCCCCAACTGGAGCATAAGGGTCACCAAATGCAGACCCCTCCGTTTACTCTGTATATATATGCTTCCTCTCTCTGCTCTCCTGGCACTTTGCCCTAAATTTCTCCTCTTCAGAGGTCTGCTGTTCCCTAGAGGAAGACCCTCTGTTTTCCACACCTGGCTGTGTGAGTTCCCCTTTCAAATGCACTTCCCAGGACCTTGGGTCTCTCCAATGTGAGAGTAAGCCCCGCGGTCCCCAGAGAAGACCCTGTATTTCCGCCATCTCTCCTCTCTCGGGTCAAAGTGCCCAAGTGGTGTTCCAGGCAGGATTATGTTTCAACCTTTCCTACCCTTTCTGACATTTTCTATCTTGCTCTCTTGTGAAAATGCGGATCTTCCAGCCCTCTGGGTTTTCTTCAGGGCATTCTCTCCAGATGCTGTTGTATCTGGGGAGGAGGTGAGCCCGGTGTCTTTACTCTTCCATCTTGCCCAGTAAATGGCTGATTAATCACACCTCTGTTACTTAATAAAAACATTCTGATTTCTGTTTCATCGATGTCAATCGTTCCATTGTCCTTACTGCTTCTCACCGTGACCTATTATGTGCTTTGTTTGACAAGACCCCTGAATGGCTGGACAGTGATTCCTGCCAAAAGTGTGATCAGCCTTTTTTCTGGAACTTCAAGCAAATGTGGGACAGTAAGAAAATTGGCCTGAGACAGGTGAGTGAGATGGAAATGCTTCATCAAAATGTAAGAGTGTAGAAATAACTTTCTGTGTGATCTTAGAAGGCCTAGCACGCCTGCATGGGAGTTCTAGCTGGGGTAAATTATCCTGAAAGCACTTGTTAATTTATTCCCCCTTTAGTGATTTCACTTTCCTTCCTCCCATCTTAGTTTTAGCTATTTAGATCTACTTTTAATATAGCACTTTTAGTCTGACTCCATCGTTGACTTTGGTTGCTCCCTAGGAAGTCAAATCATATTCACCCAGCTTGAGCACGGCCAGAGTGTAGACAATGGATTGAATCAGCTTTTATCCACATTCCCCATTATCCAGCCACATAACCTCTGGAGCTGGCACTTTCTCAGTACACCTAGCTTTAAGATAGCCCAAGTGCTGGGGTCTTCCTCTAGACTTCACACTGAATTAAAAAGGACCAAGCATGGGGGGGGAGGGCAAGTGACCAGGTCAGATGTTATCCAACAGTCCCCAAGCTGCAGAAACAGTGCAGAAAGAGAGCACACCTGGTGTGTTCCTTCAGTTTTCTGGCACACTTTTGTTTAGCATCCTTACCTGAATGCTGTTGCTTACCCCTCAGCTTCCGCAGAGAGGTGGGTGGGGACGCTGCTGCAGCAAGTTTCCTTTCTCCCTTCCAGCACCACTGCCGCAAGTGCGGGAAGGCGGTCTGCGGCAAGTGCAGCTCCAAGCGCTCCTCCATCCCACTGATGGGCTTCGAGTTTGAAGTGAGAGTCTGTGACAGCTGCCACGAGGCCATCACAGATGAAGAGTAAGTTCCAGCCATCTGCAGAATTGCCAGGGTTAGGGAGAGAATGTGTCCCGAGAGCTGCACCCAGCCCCTCAGCCATAACCAGCAGTCCCCTAGTTACTGCGAGTTTAGAATACAGATCGTGGCGAGCGAGCAGAGCCTTCCTTCCCATCAGGAAGTCTGTGTCATCTTGTGAGACAGGAGACAGAGGTGTGTGCAAAGTCTTCGTCTCTGTGCCAGCTCCCAGTGCTATATGCATAGAAAACAGATGTGCAAAACCTCTGCCTCCTCATTTCATTGGTAGCTGAATGGAGTATGGGCTCCAGGGCTCACCTTCTGGCCCCAGCTGTATCTTTACAGGAACTGAAGCAACCTGCAGGCCCCAGAAGGTTTTACTTTTTCAGGAAAAGCTGAGCCTAAGAGGCAAACGCTACTCCATCTTGCTTGTCAGTCACATCCAGTCCCTAGGCCCTCACGTACTCGCCCAGTGTATGCCTTGCAGGGTGGCACAGAGCTGAGTCAGCAGATTGCAAGCTGCTTAGTGAGTTGTAGGAGGGGCTCACAGGAAACTTGTCTGCCTAATCCTTCCCCCCCTACTTATCCCCAGCACCTTGTATAAAGCAGAATCATTCTAAGTACGAGATAGGTGTCTTACTAGCTGTATGTAAATAGAAACATTTTAAAAGCTCCAGAGGAGGTCAGCATTAAAGGAAATGCTTGGAAAATTAATAAAGCATTCTCTTCCAGTATAAATAACCCTGGCTTGCATTTTTTTATTCCTATTTATCCATATCAAATATAAATTACGATGCCCTTGCATAAGGAAGCTTTTATATCCAGTGGCTGTTTCCTGCTCATACACGATAGAAGCAGTGAGTGCTCGTGAAATTAGAGAGCTGGAGAGGCTTCAGGGATAGTCTGGTTTAAGTCTTAATTTTAAAAAGACACACACCCAGAAAGTCCAAGCAACCGCAAATTAAACCTAATCTCTAATTCTAAATATTTTAAAATGCTCTTTAGTGCACTGAAAACCTTTTCTACAGAGTGATCTCTAGAAAAGAAACCAGCCGTCTTCAGGGAGCTTGCTGCAGAGGAGTGGGATCTGGGAAGGGTGATTCGGGGAGGAACTGGGCTCTCCCACTGCAGTTTGCTGCCCCTTCTCCCTGAAAGCACTGGCGTTGCCTCCAGCGCACCTGCTTCATGAAAGTTGTTCATAGATTAAAAGGCAGAAAATAAATAACAATGTTTGACAATGCTTAATTATGTATTGTTCAACTTGTTAAACCACTGGAATACTCCAGAAAACTAAGTCTTCAGTTAAACCAGGGAAAAGGGAGAAAAACCTACAAGGCAGACAATAGTAAGATCTTAGGCATTTTTAACAAGTGCTTTTTAAAAAAATAAATAAAATGGCAAAAGTCATTGCTAGCAATTCTTTCTGAGATCAACAACAATATACAGTTTTTTAAAAAAATTGTCAAAAGCGCAGACTATCAGAGCAACAAATTCTCCAGAAGGATTCTTAGAAATTTCATCATCTCTTTCCCATTTTAGAAAAAGAATTCTTTTGCCTTTTTTGTTTTAATAATCAATCACCAAGGAATAAAGTTGGGCTGAGGGGCAGTGTTAACAGTGAAGCAGTTTTAGCCATTTGGCTAAACACTAGCGTTAAATGTCACCCTCGACCTCCTTTGTGCATGCCGCTACCTTTTACTCTCGGACACTTTCTCTGCCCCTTGCAGACGGGCGCCCACGGCCACCTTCCATGACAGTAAGCACAACATCGTGCATGTGCATTTTGATGCAACCAGAGGATGGTTACTGACTGCTGGGACTGACAAGGTTATTAAGGTAGGGTGGCGCTTTTTTAAATTGTTTCTCAGCAATACATATTTTTTATCGAGCTACAATTGACAGCTTTTGGTTCAGATGCGTAACACAATAATGATCACAGTCAGTCTAGTTCACATCCATCATAAATAGGCAACGCAATATTACTGATCGTCACCACTGTATCTATGAGCTTGGGTGGTTTTCTTGTTTTCGTTTTCATTTTTTCAGGTACTACATGTAAGTGAGATCGTACAGTATTGGCCTTTCTCTGTCTGACTCATTTTACTTCGCATGTCCTCAGAGACACTCCTGTTTTCTCAAATGACAAGATTTTCTTTTTATGGCTTATGGCTGAAAGAGTAATGTTCCATTATTCATATATACCACATATTCCTTAGCCATTCATCTATCAGTGGACACTTAGGTTGCTTCCATGTCTTAGCTATTGTAAATAATGCTGCAATTAGCATAGTGGTGTGACTTAATTTCAGTCTTTTCATTTCCTTCAAATAAATAATCCAGAAGTGGAATTCCTGGATCATGTGGCTCTAGTTCAGTAGTTTGATTTTTAATTTTTTGGAAGACCTTCCTTCTGCGTTCCAGAGTAACCATACCAATTTACATCCCCACCAGCAGTATACAAGGGTTCCTTTTTCTCCACACCCTCACTAGTGCTTGTTGCCTGTCTTTTTCTCATAGGTATAAGGTAATAGCCCATTTTGGTTTTATTTTGTGCTTCCCTAATGGTTAATGATGTTGAGAAACTATGTATACTATTATTTATCTCTGTGTCTTCTTTGGAAAAAAATCTAATTCAGATCATTTGCCCAGATTTTAATCAGATTATTTGGGTTTTTTCTTGCTCGTTTTTGGTTTTTATTACCGAGTTGTACTGGTTCTTTATATATCTTAATATTAATTCCTTATCAGAGTATGTGACTTGCAAATATTGTCTCTCATTCTGTAAGTTGCCTTTCATTTTGTGTATAGTTTCCTTTGCAGAAGCTTTTTAGTTTGCTATAGAACATCATCTTATTTTAGAACCTTTCTATCTTTGGCCCTGGGAATATATAGGAGCACCAAGATTATACAAAGTCTACTCAAAATGTTATCCTTGGCAATAAGCAGTTTTGAGAATGTGTTACATGCAAGGCTCGGCGCTAAAGCAGGCTATCCACAACAAAATAAAACCAGCCTGCAAACAAGGGCTAGTCTACGGGGGACACGCTCTTAACAAGACGTTTAATGATAGGTCATCTATAGTGCGCCAAGAGTAATACAGGTCAGAATTACTTTTAAGAGTTCAGTAGCAGGAGATGGGCGCTATTCAAGGCAGCTTTGTGGGGAGGTGAGATTTGAGTTGAATGAATGGTAAGGCTTGAATAAACCAGCATCTTTTAATAAACAAGATCTTTTCCCTGTGAGATCAATTAATCCAGAAGCATTCCTCCGGGGGCTCTCCAAGGACGGTGGTGACCACATGGATTCTGTACCATAGCAGAGATCCAGGACAGAAGGGGCCACGCCTGTGTCATCTCCTGGGAAACAGAGGCACATGCTGACAGCATGCTGAGCTGTACTTCCAGGACCCCTTCTGGTCCATTCTTGGGGTCAGCAGTAGGATGAAGTGGTTAAAGTAACCCCCTTTGGAAGCTACCAGGCCTTACTAGCTATGAGTGAATTTAAAGTAAACTCTTGGAGTCTCTGTTACTGTATTTTTTTAAATGAGGCACCTTATGGGACTGTTTGCAAGATTAAATGAGATAAGACACATAAAGAACACAGCATTTCCCTGGTGCTTCTTTCGTGTCTAGTCTATGTTGGTTCCCTCCCCCCTTAAATGCTCTAATCTGCCTTTATTCTCCATTAGCTGAATCAAAATGTCCAACTACCGTTGCCATGTTTTTGAAGTTTACAGTTGAACTTTAATCAAAGAATACTATTTTACAGAATTAGAAATCACATTAGTACAGTAGTTGTTTTCTAAAAAATTTGCCTTGAATTCAGTTATAAGGATTGTTTATCCTCAACCCCACTTAATTCTGGTCCATTGTCTTCATTTTCTTTTGACAGTTGTGGGACATGACCCCCGTGGTGTCTTGATGACCTCCCAGGCATCTGAAAAGATAGTATTTACTCAAGAATCTATTGTTCTAACCCAAATCATTACTGGAGCTGAAAAGCAGACACCAAGAAGAGAGAAGGACCTCCCTGAGTTTGCATATTACCCACACACCGTGGTGAGCAGGCAGCGAGCACTTATGCAGGGACTCTCCTCCAACTTGTTCATACAATATAGAAGAAGATATTTTTTTAACAAATGGTTTATACAGTCTGGCTGTGCTACATCGTTTTTAGTCTACTGAACATTCTATGTGAAGTGTTAATTTTTATATTTTTCAACACTCCTTTTTAGTTGTTGCTTTGTGTGTCAGAGAAATGAAGCAAGTGTCTGTTTGGGGCTTTGTGGTCATTATAAAGTGGTTTCCATGTTTTCTTCACATGGAGTCGTATGGTCAGCAACCTTTTCTCCGTGAATCTGCTCTCACCTTCATCCACTGTTCATCAGAATGTATGTTTTTTACACTGCTTGTTGTCAGTGTTTCTGTTTCTTAGAAATCCTCTTCACTTGAGAGATTTGGAAAACTGTGGATTTACCAACTGACTTCTTGAATCACCTGCAGAATGATCCGCTTATAATGCCTAACCCATCGGTGTTCTTATGCGTAGCGATGACCTTGTGTGTCTGTCTCAGTTTGCTCCACTGTTTCCCACATGAAAGAAAGTGCTGTGAGAAAGCTGCCTGCGGCCACTGTCACCACAGAAGTAGATGGTGTGACTCGAGCTTTGACCCTCAGTGCCTGGATCATCTCTAATTCAGTTGGAGTTTTCTGAGACCTTGTTTTAGTTTCATTAACACAGCTCTCCCTCTCTCATGATATTAAGAACAAACAAAACCAAAAACTGCTCTCCTTCAGAGTGTCTTTAAGGTGTGTTTTTCCATGTGGCATAACCTCTGAGCTTGAACTTACTCATCCTGACATTGTGTCCTGCTCTACTCCTTGCCAAGTTTTTTTTCTTCCCTTTAAAAACTAGCTGTTTTATCCAATGTATTTTATTGGAAGACTTTGCACACTTTCATACTATAGCTGCGTGATCTGAAGCAGGAAGCACTAAATCCTGCAACCTGTGCTGTGTTCTTTTGGAACCATAAAAGGGCTTTAGAAAATGAACTTGAAGAACTCTAATTTTCAGGGAATCCATTCCAAGTTGTAAAAGTGAAGTATTCACGTAGGTACTTGGGATGTTGGAGTCCTTTTTAAAAATCTTATTTTCTCCTGTAAAAATGGAATTAAAACGAGTGGCAAGCATGTGCCCCATTCCAAGCATGCTCGCACAGCTCCTCATTCGGTCCTCACGTGTCAGAACAGCAGATCACTAGTCTCTGGCTCATCAGGTTAAGTAAAACTTTGCAGGTACGCAGGCCAGTTACTTGCCCTTCCTGTGTACGCTCTGTCTCCACATTATCATGTTCACTTTTGATTTGAAGACTGGGTGGTAGTGTTCAAAATCCTATTTATTTTCCTAGAAAGCAATTTATTCCTTCATGACTTTTATAACTTTCTAACTGGGAGAAATACTACCAGGAACACTTGGATTCCACCCCCGAAGTGGACCAGAGTGGACCAGAGTGCTCCTGAGCATGGGGCTTCCTAGAGGTGATTCTGCTGCTGCAGGACTGGCAACCGACCCACACCCAGATGGGCCGTGCGGCAGCCACGAGACAGGACACCGACACCTGGGCCCTCGGCCCACACTCACGTGACCATACTCAGCAGCGACTGCCTGTCGTTTCACTCCCTTCCACATGACCCTTGCTTGCCTTCAGTCAGAACTGGAACTAATCTGAGTCTTTGCCATGGGATTGCTCTATGAGACAGCTTCAGAAAGGGAATTAAATTTGGAATATTCAGTATCTGTTACTACTACTGTAGTTTATTACTAACACCTACAGCCACTTTCTAAGTTGTCCATAATAGAGAACTGTGTTGGAAGTGAGCAACAGAAATGAAACACTGTTTTTCATTCCTGAACTTTGGAGCTCAGCCTATACAGAGAGGGACATGCAGTGTTAGGGAGGCGTAAGTCAGGCACCCCGCTAGCCTGCTAAATTCAAGGGAGGACTAGGTTCAGATCCCAGACGGGAATCTGACTGTCCCCGCTGGATCACATGCACATACATACTGGGGTCACCAGCCCTGACCCTGCCCTTCTCTCTAGCCAGGTCCCTCCGGCTTGACTGTCCCGCAGCTCACAGAGCCACTCGGGGGTAGCAACCACTTGACACCTCTTTGGTGATGAGTCACGATCAAAACCAAAGATCTGTCAAGGAATCCATTGCTTTGCCCTTTGCTTCCCATGTGTGTGAATGCTTAAATTTGGTAAGAAGTGCCTAGCAAGCCAGCTGTGTGTCTGTAATGCATTGAATTCTTCGTTTAACACTGAGTGTCTTCGGTAACTCACCGGGAGCTGTGTGCTTTGTTGGGCGTCTGCTAACATTTTATGGAATGGAGGTTTCATTCATTAGGAAAGGAAGCTGGCTCCAGCACTTGGCTTTTTTTCCTACCTAGGTTCACTGTCATAGTTCTGATTTTGCCCTACTGGATTTGCACTTTACACGTATTTTTGCTTCTTTTGTTACTTCAAACTACAAAATCTCTGGCAACAGATGCCTAACATGGCTGTGCTGGAAAAGTGGCAAAACTGTACCTGTCACGCAAAGAGCTGTTTGGTGGGATAAAACTAATTACATGCTCTCAGTTTCTCCAAAGAAGTGTTTACTGAAACTGCCTGGGTATATCTCCACAGTAGCAAATGAGATTTTAGATGAAGTACTTGGAATCATGTGTCTTTTTTATAGAAGGTCAGCCCACGTGATGTATTTCTCATTTGTTTGTCTTATTCAAAGAATCATAAAATCACAAAATGAAAGGCTCTTCAGAGATCTAGAATGATCTAAGCACAGTACACTTTAGTCCTACCAAGCAGTTAGATACAGCTAAGGTGTAAACAAGAGAATCTCAGAGATGTCAATGAACAGGTGTTTCTGAACATTACTGGTAATGGCTTGAGTGGGAGGAGTGGCTTCCAGTGCCTTGAGACGGGGGGTTCTCAGGAACCAGGCTTGTTCCTCTGCTTGTAAGCGAATCTGACACTTCCTTAGGCCTCAGCCCTATGTGATGAGTGGGTGGGTGCTGTGCAGTGAGATGTTTATTACAGGTCTGCCTCAGCATAAACTACTTCCTACACTCTTCCTCATCACCCACCCCCATGGCAGAATTCAAGTGGCAATCCAGGGGCACCGGATATGTACCTTCCCCTAGCTGAAGATGGACCCTGAGGGGATCCACAGCATTTTGTTCTTAGAATGGATCCTCACTTTTTTGTATTTTGAGGTAATATCTTTTTAAAATACAGTTTATTTTTGCTTAACATTTACCTTTAAAGCCTGAATTTAGACTTTAAGCAAAGGGATAGCTCAGAACTATCAGCTATAATGATACTACCTTAGTTTTGCCTTTTCATATAGTAATTTAACTGTCTATAAGTGACTTTGTTCACTAAGATTTATTTTTTAAAGTGAAAATCATGCAAAAAAAACATCTTTTTCTCTTCTTTAAAATAATATAAATTATTTCATGATATAAAAATAGGTACCTAGTAACTTGATTGGAAAATGCAGAAATTAAGTCCATTTTGAACACTGAGTAATCTAGATGGTCCTTGAAATTCTAGTCCATCTCAACCAGCTGCCTTTGAATACTTGCTGTACGCTAGAGTTTGAACCTGAGGGACAGGACCCTTCCCTGTCCAGAGCAAGCCACACAGACGAGAAGATGGGTCCTGTCAGTACATTCAGTAAACTCAGTGATAGACATGTGGGGGCCCCAGATCCCTCCACCCTGGCATGTGGCACTTCACAGGGGGAAGGTCCTGAGCCGAGTGTCAGAGGGTGAATTAGGAGTGAGTCAAGTCAGGGAATTATTTTCAAGCTGCAGAAGCAGTATAAAGGTTCTAAAATCTGGTATCAGCCTGGAGCTTGGGAACCCCTGGCGAGTTGACTTCCCAGGGATTATCAAGTGCTCTAGAAATGCCTAAAATTGTTAGCTTAAAATTACCCTCGCAGCCAGTTTTTGCACTTTCTGGATGAACAGCCCCTCACGGTAAGTGGTGAGGCAGCAAATCATCCAGATTGGCCTGGAAGAATGTACATACTAATTCTATAATTACAGAGGTGGGCCAGGCTCAGCTGCGCCTCTCTGAATAAAGAAAGCCCTTGTGATGTGGCGTGAGGAGACTGCTCTAGACAGCTGCAGCATCTAACGCATACACTGTGCAAGACCATAGGTGCATAAGCTACCCTGTTTCCTTCTCTGCCTTAAATTGTTCTTCGAGTAATGGATCATTTCCGCACACTGGGGCACACCTATCGCTCCTCCTCACAGTGGCACTCACCAAGCAGGAGGGAGTGTTTTTCTCAATTCAGTGATAGTAAAAAGGGCTCAAGCAACCACCCTCTTGGAGATCTGGTTCTGCTGGGTCAGGCATCCGGTGTCCCTAGGTCTTGCTTTTATACCCATTTGCCTTTTCTTTCAGTACCCAAGTATACCACGTCCATAACCTAATTCAGGAATGCCTGTCTGCACTTTGAAGCTTTAGTTCAACTTTAGAACCAAGAACTATATACTTAACCCTTGGTTTTTTTTAGTTTTTAATTTTGCCTTTAAACATTATCATTTCCACCAAGAAGTCTAGTTAGGCCAAACATCTTCACAAAATTGAAATGGAATTCTACTTTTGTGTTTCCTGTGCTGGGAAATTTTTGAAGAGAAGGGAGATAGCAGCCCTTTTAGAGATGTGGGAAAGAGATTAAGACCTGAGTAAGGGTTGAACTCAGTGATCATTCTTCAGTTGCTTCCAGCCCCTCAACCCGGTGATTCCATGACTACTGGCTCTACTGGGTCAGCCTGAGCCAGCGTCAGAACAGTGCGCACATGGCCGACCTGGGGAAACAGGAGCGCATCTCACTGCCTTTGTCCTCTGTCTCAGCAAGTAAATTGCTTCCTGCATTTCCCCATCTAGAGCCAGGTAGTTTTAAAAGATAGTGAAGGTGGAAGTTAGTCATGGTACCATCTCATGAAAAATAGATACCTCAAAATATTCACCTCCGTGAGTCAAAAAGTGTACCTGATTTTTTTTTTTTTTTTGGACAAAAAGACGTCCAGGAACGGAGGATTAAGTTAAAGGTTAGAGCTGTACTCTCTCCTTGATATTTATAATTCTTATTTTTGGTTGTTGGTTCTTGAGGAAGTATGAGAGGGTGAACTGTAACACGAAAAGGGAGAGATTTTTTTAAAGGATCTCATTTGCATACACGATTTTGTTTTTGTTTTTTTCCTTTTAAATGGATCGCCTCCTTATGTCCGTAGCCTACAAAGGTAGGAAGCACGGACCCACACATTTGTGTCGCTGCTAACCACTGTTCTCTTACATATGGTATTTTACGCCACTTGCCTTGCTTTTTAAGTGACTTTCAGTCTACTGTCATTTTGCAAAAAAAAAAAAGGCATATATGAAAAGTGAAAGCTGTCATTAACTGGACACCGCGGAAGGTGCTCGTCCAGGCTCGCGTCTGCCCACCACTTTATTCATAACCAGGGACACGGACTCCATTCTGCACACCTGTCGGCCTGCAGCCTCATCAGAACCTGACTGCAGCGGGCATCACTTTATGGAGATCCTTTTTCCTTCTTTTGAAATGAGCAGATTCTCCAAGAGCCAGACTGAGAATGGAGAAAGCCGGAAGTTGGAACAGATTTCTCAGATGTGGTTCTAGCTGATTTCCTCTGGCCTTTGCCATCCTCTCTGCCACCAGAGTCCACTAACCAAACAGTCTGAATTGACTTCCTGAATGTGATTAGGTGGGACTGAGCAAGAGTTTCATACGTTAAAATGTCTATATCCAGTTCTACATTCAAATGCTGCTGAATGTTGTGAATGTTCTTAAACTCTGCTCACTTTCCCACTGTGCTTCCCTCTAACTGAAATGTACATGTAGCCATTACCGTTGTAAAAGGCTCAATGCAGAGTTGCCTCCATGGTTTAAAATAAATCTCTGTGGAAATGGTTCTGCCGCTGTGGTCCCATCATTGCTGTTAGCGAGCTGTAATGTGACTGTGTAAGATCTGCTTTGGGGTTAACTGAGTTAACTCTGGGGCTCCCACACCTGCTATCTAGACCCCGAACAGAGATGCAGTCTGCAGAGAGGTGTGAACGAACCTCCATTCACAGCCCCCCACCCCCCATTCTAAGCACAGTATCTGTGGGCTGTTGCCATGTAGTCCTTTACATTTTCGGATGTTTCACAAAGGTCAGCTTTAGCCATGGCTAATAAGCTTTCCATGTGAGATAAAGAATTTCAGGCAAATAGAACCAGGAAAAGCCTCTTTAAAAAATTAATGAGGCCCATTTTATGGATAAGAAAATAGGGGGGAAAAAATCAATGACCTACAAAATGTGGACCAGCCAGTGGGCTGGGTAGCTGCTTGTCCTTTGCGCCAGGCTGCTGGCCCTGGTGGTGTCCGTTTCCAACCGACCTGTGTGCACAGGCACCTCCAGCCACCCCCCCCCCCCAGCACTCGGAGGCCCCTGCTTTTCTCCTGAAAAGGAGAGATGCAGTCAGATGGCATCCAGGCTCACCTGACCTCGCAGGCAGCACCCCCCAGAAAGCATCCTTGACCAAACCTCGCTCTGAGCCCCTCTAAGGAAGCGCACTGTGTGACTAGCTGAGCTGTGCCCACCTGGCTTTTCCTCTGCCTGGGTGATTAGTTAAGTCTGTCACCTTGAACATCAGGAATGATGCTCTAAATCTGTCCACTGATTTTGTTCCATATTTCCCTGGAGTCACTTAGAGGCTGAACAGTCTAATTTAAAAGTTTTATCAAACTATGGCAGCAGAACGCCCGGTGCATTATTGCCCTGGTCACGCTTGGCTCCGAGGGAGGGCAGCACAGCAGGGAGGAGCCTCCTTCCTGGCACAACAACACGTCTGTGCCTCTTCCCACCCTGCTTCCTGGCCGCAGGGGTCATCCTAAACATCTGCTTTTTAAGAACACCACATTCTCAAAACAGATTTACACAGGAAAAGCTGCTTCTGTGGAGGCTTGTTCCCAGCCCAGCTCTATTTATTTTAAAGTGAAAGTTCCCGCTCCTTGTAGGTTCCTCAAGGCAGGGGTGGCATCTTTGGGGGAGGGGGAGCCTGCTCACTGCCCCCCGCTCCACACCACACTGTTTCTAAGGCCGTGCTGGTCCCACGTTGGGTCTCCAGCCTATTTAAACCTCTGAGCCAACTCTCCCAGGACTTCCATTAGTTTCTCCTCTTCAGCCAGTGAGGAGGATGTTCTAGCAAGAGGTAAGTGTGTAGGAAACGGTTTCCGATCTAAAAGTGAGAGAGACAAAGAAGTGAGCACCACAGCATGTGATCTGGCCCCTGTGCCTGCAGCTGCCTGGCCCCAAGATAGCGGCTTCCCTGCCCCAGGAGTGAAATGCCAGTTTCTGCCTTGAAGGGCCCACCTGGTGTCACAGACACCCTCTGGGCATCTCCCAGCCAGGTGGGATCTGAGAACTGGGTGTGGCCTAGAACCAGCTGGTGGCTTCCAGGGGAGAAGATCTGAGCCTCCCGCCACTGCAGTCACCTCACTCAAGCAAGGGTGGTTACTGACAATGGGGAAAAGAACCCGAGAGAGGTGCCCTCTGAAGCCATCGCCTCCCAACCTGCCTCATTCAGAGCTTGCCCTTGGGATCCCACCCAGGGAGGGAAACCTCAACAGATCACTGGCCCCAACAGGAGAAATGCCAAGTCAAAGCTACTCTCCTGGTGCAGTGCCCTGGGCAGCTCCCCAGACTGTCCACCCCGATGAACCAATGCCCACGGGACCTGGCCTTGCCCAGGAATTTGATGTTGGGGTCATAACCTGTGTCCTTTTGTCCCCCAGGGCCCCACTGGGTTCAGAAAAATCAATAAGGAAGGTGGGAGGAGGAGGAGGGAGTTGCAAAATCAGAGGTGAGGCACCTCACAAAACACCCCAGAGGATGAAGGAGCCATCTCACCCTGGGCACAGTCTGGAAGGGGCATATTCCCACCCCCAACTTTCATGGAGAGGAGGGCCCACCTCGAGAGGCCCAAAGTGGTTTGCAGAAAGAAGGTGTAAGAGGCCTTTGCACACGGGGAGGACGTCACCTTGAAAGAACTGGCCGCTGGGCTGCAGGGGGGCAGCGGGGCTGAGGGCCAGCCACAGCACGGTGTCTGCGCCCTGGGCCGCAGAGCGCAGCCTGTCCTTGAACCTGGCGTGGAAGCCCGGCATCGACTGCCTCACAGCTGCAAGAAGCAAGACACAGGACAGCATCTGCAAGTGTGTGCGGCTGACTTTTTAATATCAACATGATGATGCTGCTGGTGATGAATGGGGTCACAGAATACTCTCCTTCAAAACAGCATTTAGCCAAGCTATTTCAGAAGTGACTCAAAGACCTTATTGCAAAGTCCTGAGGGGTTGCCCAGCAGCCTGGCTACTAGGCTGCTCCCCGGAGCTTAGAGGGAATTGGGACCCAGGTCCCCCAGGCTGCATGGCACCAGCACCCAAACCAGCCGTCCCCTGACAGCGAAACCCCACAAAACCCCAGCAGCACTCCTTTCTATCCTAAAGAACGCTGTCTCCATGAGGTGTGGGTTGGATGGAGGCTGAGGGGGCTCAAACCACCGCCTCCCGGGTAAGCCGCTCTCAGACCATTACCCTCCCTGAGGAGCCTGGCTGTGTCTTGGACTGCTGCAGTGTTTTCTTCTTTGAGGGGAGGAGAGCAAGTCCCTGCCTCATTCCCTGCACCCCACCCCTTGGGTCTCACAGTTTCTAACCCAGTGTCCAGGCCCCAAGCCCAGCTGCCAGCCCACAGCTCCCCACAGGCATCCTAGAGCAGGCTGCAGGCTACACCCCCACTTGCCTGCAGACCTCAGAGAACAAAGTGTCTCCAAAGTGAGCACATTGGGAAGCAAAATCATTCCCCCGTGAAGTCAGGGGAAAAAAGAAACCAGAGAAAACAACATTTGAGAGCCCCGATGAGATGAAAAGATTTTAGAAGTAGAAAGGATCATCTCATCTAAGGCACTCATTTTAAAATTACAAATAACCTCTTTCTTTTTCCAGAAGCAATACTTATTTATTGTGGAAAATCAGAACTACTGATGAGCAACGGGAAGGAGTCTGAAACCCCTGCCACGGCCCTCAGAGAGGACAGGAGTCTGTGCCCACAGACCGGCCGTGAGGCCCAGGCACTGCTCTGAGACCCGGGGCACGCGAGGCATGTGGCCAGTGCGGCTGCCGCCTGCTCTGGGCTGCCTGCGGGTGCTGTGGGACTGCCTCCGGGCTCGGGGACTGAACACTGGGTGAGGAAACTCGGTGTGACCCAGGGAGTAGGGTGCAGGGGTTGCAGGAGGGACCCCTGCTCCTACCCCAGAGTCAGGGCTGGGGATGGGCTTGCTAAACACAAGCTCTGTAAGCATCAAGTTGGTGTTGGGGCACAAGAGGTTGGGGGTTTTCCACGGTCCCATGAAGCTCATGCTGGCTAGAAGGGCACAAGCTTGTCTCCTGTGAGGAACTGAGAAGAATCCAGAAGCCACGCTCCCCGCCCCCCACAGCCTTTGTCTCCCCCGGTGTGCTTTGCTGAGAACACCCCCTTTGCACTTACAGCAGGAGACTGCTAAGCTGCCTCAGCTCTGCCTCAGAGGGCTAATCTGTGCCAAGTCCCCAAGACAGGTCTCCGTGGGATGCTACGCCGCACCAACATACACCTCTTTCTCTGGGGGTGGGTGTCACAAAAATAAGATGATACGGCATGTACTATTTTGGAACCCGATACCTTCATTTGAGGATATAGCACAGACTTTTTCCTTTCCCACTGACATTAGCCACACAGAGTTTGCAGGTCTGAACAGATTTCTTTTGTACAGGTGTTCAATAATTTATTCCCGTACTCTCCTCTCCAGTGCTGTGATGAACAACCAGGTTTTCCTATGTTTAATTATTTCTTAGGATGAATTCCAAGGATATATACACAGAAGCTGATGCTTGCAGTAAGCTGGCTTTCAGAAGGGAGAGAACCTGTAGACAGACCCCGCTGGAGGGGTCCTGGCACCTCAGTTTCTTCTTCTCTAAGTGATGTGAAAGCAGTGCCCACCTCAGGGCTATGCAGGCGCAGGCAGCACTGGGGGCAGCCTCTGCACCGTGGGTTACTATGGGGTGTCTGCTACAACTGTGCAGTCCCCTGGTTTGGAGACGGGGACAGAGCTGCAGCAGGAAGCCCAAGAGATCTGTCCTGCTGATGCCTTGAGTTGGCGGAAGCAGATCCAGAAGAGAGTCTGCTCTACTTCCCTGTTGCTCCAACATGCTTCTAGATCATTCCAGTCATGCCCTTAGTGGCTACCATTTACCTTTCTGCACTCATTGTTTCCAGGACTTGGGCAGTGGTGAGGTCTGTGTCTCCGTTGACTTCTCATCCTCGGCTCGTTCCTTCTAAGGAGGGGAAGCCAGCACCCACCACCTCCCTCTCTCACCAGGGGGCAAGCAGTCACACAGTGTGGCACCCCAGTGCACCCCACCCCAGCCCCCCAGCACACCTCTGCCCAGCACCCCATGGTGGCACACAAGGCAGCTGAACACAAAAGCGTTTCCCCAGGGAGGAGGCTTCTCCCTTTCTAGTCCACACTGCCCCTCTCAAATGGAAATGAAGCGGCTCCTCAGTCCTCATTACACTGGTTTTAGGTCATTCCTGGGGAGACTCAATCCTGTGGCTGCTCAGATATTTTTAGATGAAACATAAGCGGCGCGGAAAGTAAAGGCTACGACCTACCTGGGGTGTCGACCCAGCCGGGGTGCATCGATGAGAAGTGGATGGCCCCATGCCGCTGAGCCCAGCGCTCGGTCAGAACCACCTGCTGCCTCTGCACAGGGTGAGGGCGAGTACATGGGAGAGAGAAGGTGTCCCTCAGGTGGGGGCGGAGGCGCTGGCTGTGGGCGCACGGTGCCCTGGCCCTGCCCAGGACCCTGCACAGTGCGCAGGTCTCACCCTCTGCTCCAGCAGGTCTCAGCAGGTCTGTGGGAACCCCGCGCTGTGTCCTGCCCCTTCCCGGGGTGCTTCGTGCACGCAGGTGAGCATAAACTGCACCTGCCTGGACTTCCCCGGGCTCCACATATCAAGAAATGAAATCTCAGTGTGAGGATTTTCCTCCTTCACAAGTTGCTGGGGCCACTCGACCCTTTGCTGCCTTTAGCTCCTAGAGGGCAGAAGCCCCCCACCCCAAGCACAAAGTGGCACTGAGTGAATGTCTGTGTTAACATGTGAATTAGCTCCTGCCTGGAGTGTGGGGAACCCCCTGGGGGTGCTTAGAGAACTCAGCAGTTGCATTATTTTAAAAATCATCAAATACCTCCACTCAAGCCTCAGGCAACTGAGGCCACAGCACAGGGGTTGGGCGGTTTGGTGAAGCTTTGCAAAGAATCCCAGTCATTTATGAGCCCGTGGCTTATTCCCAGGTCCCGGGAAAAATGATTTGGGGTCATGAGAAGTAACCCACTGGGATTCGGTTTGGAGGTAAGTGAGCAGGGCACAGGGCAGGGGCGAGGGTACAGACGCACTGGACAGGGCGCTCTGCAGAGGTGGGCACCACCACCAAGGTGAACCGAGGGACACAGCAGCCTCACAAACAGCAGGGCGCACAACCGGATGAGTCTAGGAGCAAGAACCGCAGTGGGGGCGCTGTACAGCGGGCTTTTCAAAACAGCCGTAGCTGAGACATGGTGGCCGAGACTAGCCTTTCTGTTAAGACTAAGCATGGATCAGGACCTTGCCTATGTTTCTTCAGCGTCAAATGTACATGCCCTTCACACTGAGTCTGGGGAGCCCAGAGGCCCCACTGTGGCATCTGTTCATACAGGGAGGGGGTTGCCCAGAGGACAGAGGAGTGTCCCTCTCCCCACCCCACCCCCCAACCCTGTCCTTATTCTCAGAGCAGATCTGGTCAGGACGCGCTGTTGGGCTTCTGTGTGGGCACCACCAGCTTACACCACCACCTCTGTGGGGCTGTAAACACCGAGAAGTGGTGGTGGCTTTTGGGGCTTCTCTCAGGAGGGCACTAAAGGTGCACCCCAGTCTGAGCAGAGCTACGACTACCTCCTGGCAAGGAACATTTCCGGGTGCTGCTGTGAATCATTAAGATCCAGATGAATGTGTAACCAGACTTAGGTCCCTGGGAGAAGAGTCTGTGTGGCAAGGATGAAATGCAGGCCTGAGAGAACCACTCACTTTGTTCTGTGCATAGACCATCGTTCCATTAAAGGCCGTCCTTTCTGACTGCAGATCACTGATATTCAATTTCTGAACCAACATTCCTCCTGAGGAGACCGTTATCTGTAATAAATACAATGGAAATTTATAAACAAATGTTTGTAACACCCACCTATTCCTCTTCTGCTGAATAGTGTATTGCTTTCTTGTTGCTGTGACAATAAACAACCACAAATTTGGTGGCGAAGAGCACCACCGAGGGCTTCCTTGACAGTTCTGGAAGTCAGAGTCTCCAGTAGTTCTGTGGGGCCAAAATGCAGGGGTCAGCAGAGTTGCCTTCCCTCTGCAGGTTTCGGTGGTCCCTGCCTTCTCCAGCTTCCGCAGACCCGCATCCTTGGGTCTGTGGTGGCACAATCCTCCCTGTGTTCCTCGTCATATCTCTCTCCCTCCTGTGGGACCCCATGACTCCTTGGGCCCACCTGGATACCAGGATACACGCCCTCCCTCAAGACCCTTAGCTTAGTCATATCTTCAAAGCCCCCTTTGCCCTGTAAAGGTGACATATTCACAGGTTTCAGGAATTAGGACGGGACCCCGGGGTGGGGGGGGGGGGTTGTTAGTCTGCAGAGAGAAGGTAACTACAAAGCCACCTCATCTGACTCCTCTGTTCTGTTAACCCCTCAGGAGAGGACCAGTTCTCTTAACCTGCCCCTGCCGGTGCACACAGAGTCTTCTCCAGGAAGCGCAGCCTCCCACAGCTAGCCCTGCTCCCCGACGCCCCTCTCCCCAGTGTTCTGCCGACTCTCAGAAGACACGCTGGCAGCCAGGGCGGGGCTCCGAGAGGTGTGCCTCTCTCTGCACAGGGAACCTGTGGGCAATGAGTGGGCAGCAGCCACACAACCGTGACCAGAGGCAGGAGGGGCGGGGCAGGGGGTGCGCCCTGAGAGCGAGGGCACAGGATCTGGAGTGGGCTCCCAGACAGTTCTCCCTGGTCAGAAAGAGCTTTCAGAGCATGGGGGCCTGGGGACTCAGCCTCACCTGACCTGGGTCTTCTAGCCTCCATGGGCTCCTCTCCAGACCCAGCGTGACAGTCCTGGCCAGTGCCTCAATGCCGGACTTTAGATTATGATACAGGAACCCTAGGGGCCCTCAGACTGAATTTGAATGTGAACAAAATGGCTGCTTTTAAATAGCTGAAACAAACACATTGGACCACCGACTTCAACCCAGGAACAACACTGTTTATTTACAGAACATTTAGTCAGTATTTACGGGATATCCCAAAAGTCAACTCACCACTCTGGGGTCATGTTCTTTTTCCAGCACAGGGATCAGGGCGGTGGTAAGAATGTAGACACCTGCGAGGCACAGAGCGGTGGGTGAGGGGCCGCTCTCCTGCATCGCCCGGCAAGTCGGGGGGTTCAGGAGGGGGTGCTAACTGGACTGCAGAACCCCTAACGCAAGTGCTGCAAATAGCACTGTTGCTACTGCTTGCTATTTTGTTCCCTCACAGGTCTCAGGTTTTCCTTTCCCCAGGACTGGAACAAAGACGGCCTCAGAAACTTGGGTAGTGAGAGGAAAAGATGTCCACACCTCAGGGAAGGAAAAAACAAGCTGTAGAGCCCTCAATGTGCCTACTGTGTGTGTGGCGAGGAATTATACATGCACATATATGTTCGTTGTCTTGTCTGTGCAGAGAAATAGGAAATTTTGCAATATTGATTTGCTACACGTTTCTGTACTTTTTAAATTTTAATGTTTTTACAATGAGTAAGGAATATTATGATTATTTTTGTAATCACAAAACATAACTTTTAAATGAAATGAGAAAAATATCCCTGACATGCATTGACATAGAAAGAGATTCACAATATATGGAATGAGAAGCTACAAAAGAGCAGGAACAATGCAGTTCCATTTTTTTGTGAGGAAAAATGTGTTGAAATGAAAACATCTGCCAGAATGATATTTTGGGGGCACTAAAACGTTAAACGTTTCTTATCTCTGAGTGGTGGAATTATTACTTCTACATTCACACAGCTACCTGAAATTTTTTTATAATGGATAAATGTCACCTTGTGTTAAAGAGTGGATTTAAGTCAAAGCCCCTTACCCCTATGTGAAGTGAGGTGGGAAACATGAAGGGGTCCCAGCGGCAGGACTCTGGGGTCTTCTCTGGAGCTTCCACCTGATCAGCTCCACTCCCCACCACGTCGTCTGATGCCCTGGCCCTGCACCCACAACCAGAGCACCTGACTTCATGGAAGGGGCACTGGGAGAGGAGGGGACCTGGACGTGAGCCCTGGCTGCTACCTGCTGGCCCTGTGACTGAGCAAGGCAGCAGGGCGTTTTCATCCTTGGTTACTTTACTCTTGGAAGGAAATTAATCTCTGGCCAGCCCACCTTCTCCGACCAGAGGGTTCTGTGGAGAAATAATAACGTGTGTACCAGAGCCCTGTGTGCACATCGGTGGTTATCACCCTACTTCTGTGTTATCATTTGTACCTCTGAGTCGTGACGTTCACCCCAGACAGCATTCTTAGTTGTCATCCATGGCCCGATTTATTTTTGGAGATACCTGCCTCGTTAGTACTTGCGGGTTGTTAAAACTGGTGAACACTTGGTCTCTAACAGCTGTTCCCCTCCATCCAGTGGCCTTGAACGCTTTCTTTGTATTCATTGCTGTGGCTTTCTCTGTGATTTAATTTGCAAGTAGAAAGGCCTTCTGCCAAAAGCTCTCTGCCCCATCAGCCTCCCATGACGGATTGTCATAAATGACTCCTTTGAGTAAAGGAAATGAGAACTGGAAGCAGGCACCACACAGCAGGGCTGCAGCTGCCTCCTGGGGGCCCCGGGCCAGGCTGAGGGCTGCCTCTCCCAGGCTACAGGAGCTCTGTGTCAGCCTCTCTGCACCTCTCTTCATGACCCAAGAGGTGGTCGTGCTCTGTCTGCTGCTTCATCCCCTGAGATATTTAGCCATTACAGAGTCACCTGCAGGAAGACTGCAGGGCCCACTCACCCACCAGCTGCTCTCTCATCCAGGGCACAGCCAAGTGGTAGGCTGTTTTAAAAACTCCTTGAGAAACAGCATGGTCTTGGGGCCTCCCTGGTGGTGCAGCGTGTTAAGTGCCATGCTATGAAGCATCCCCAGCACAGTGGCGCAAGTTCGATCCCCTGGTGGGGAGGGGACCCACATGGCGCAGCAGACCACTCCTGCCTTGCCCGCTGCTCCCCTCAGCAGTGTATTTCAGTCAATCTGTCTGTTCTGCTCCCCACTCTGTCTCTGGTGAATCATCTCACCTCCCGCACCGCTGGCCTGTATCTCAGCTTTTGTATGCATGAATAAATCTTAAAAAAAAAAAAAAAAGAAATAGCATGGTTTTTATAATAGGACTTCCAGGGATTTTTCTATCTGAAGTCCACAAATCAGGCCAATATCCACTCTTCTCCCAGTGCCCACCATCTCCTAAGGGAATAGATCTAAGACTTCTTTTTCTATACATTTTTTTCTCCTACATCACCAGCTGTATCATTCCAAAGAACATATGTAACTCCTCACACCCTGCAGGCAGGCATGCCTCCTCTCTGAGGTGGAGAGGAACATCTTTCTGCAGTATTTAATCCTCCACCCTCCTGGTCAGCTTTCTTGGACCCTTCTGCATCCTCACAGTCTTTTCAGACCAGCAAAGAGAAACCCAATAATCGTCTGTTAAAATAACATAAAAATATATGAGTAATATGTGTATATGTGTGTATTGTACATCTGTACAATTTTGCAGTGAAGAATGGGATCTAAGAGAATCTCAAAAAGATGCAGCAACTTACCCAAGTCTCCAGAAAGTCCATGCAAAGTGGGAAACAGACAGCAAATCCTGCTGGAGTCACTAAGCCATGTGGGGTCCCCACCCCCACCAGTGCCAAGGGAGTAGGGCAGTGCCCCACTGTTGGGAGGCATCATGCCCTCAGGATGCTCCTTGCCCAGCTCACACACTTCACACAGGGCCTCTTGTTAACTTATGAGCCAATGTCACTCCCCTGCCCCAAAGCCCTTTCACACTCTGAGTTCCCAGCAGAATTAAGCAAACTCCTCCCCAGCCTGCTGGAAATGTGCTCTGTTCTTTCTTCTTAAGGATGGGCCCTGCATCCAGTTTATAACAATAATAAATACACAACTGAGTCGTTACCCTGAGTCAGGCACTGCTTTCCCATATGGCCTTGATCCTGGGGCAGAGAAGACTGAACTCAGGGTGACACCTGACGAAGCTGTGCCAGTCGAGCCCGCCTCCCGGGACCGCGGAGATAGAACCCTCGATCTGAGGGCAGGCAGACTCAGCGTGGCCACAGCTGGCCCAGACAGAGTCACAGTACAGCAGCGAGAGCAGCCAAAGAGGGCCAGGGAAGCTGCTGTGAGTGTGTCAGCAACAGCCCAGAGAAACAGAAACATCCACCTCCATCCTCACAGCTCTTGATCCCGTCCCTGAATCCCCCAGAGCCCAGCTGCTCCTGCCTCGAAGTTCTTTCTACAAGGCTGCCCTCAGATCCCAGAATTTATTATTTTTGTTTAGTTGGTTTGAGTGTGTTCTTGTCACTTGTAACCAGACAATCCCAGAGCACTTGACTTGTCTTAGAAGATCCAGTTTTGGATGTGAGGGCGAGCTGGCTGCGACATCGGTCACCCCATTGATCGCCAGGTTGACTCGGCTGATCTGGCTGGCTGGGCGGGTGTCCCCTTCCTCCCTCACCGCTCCATGTGCGTCCCTCCCGAAGCTGCGCACTCGGTCGAAGAGGACGGCCTTCCCCGATAGAGACGGACCGGACCGGTCTTTGGTCGAGGGTATACGAGTAGCTGCGCTCCCCTGCGAGAACCTCCAAACAAGCTCTCAAGAAGATCCAGTTTTTCTGTGCCAATCCTACCTCTTAGCGTAAGACCATCCCGGAAGCCACAGGCAGGACATTGGTGGAAACGGTTAGCAGGGACTTCAGTTGTTCCTAATGTGAACCAGCCCAGTAACTGTCTTCCCCTAAGACTACCTAGCTAGGATCAGGCAGAGTCAGTTCTGATGAGAGAGAGAAGGGGAAAAAGGATATTAAAGGTTTGGCATCCCAGGAGAGGGCAGGCCTGGGTGTAGGGAAGGCACCTTCAACTACTGGAAAACGTGCCCACGCTTAGTCCTGCTCCCAGCAATAAGGAAAATAATTCATTATCATTATGACTCATTAGTATTTTTAATTTACACAATGCCTTCCTTCCAAGGAACTCATTATGTCGATGGAGACTCATTACGAGAAAGAGATTTGGGAGTGGAATTTATGTTGGACATAGTCCTCTAAATATGGTAACAAGGACCTTTATTACATGGGTACATGACTTGAAGCAAATCTCTTTCTATAAGCTAATTAAGAGGGATGTAAAACTGTGTCAAGCCAGGGTAATGCCGAAGTAGAGATTCAGAGCACTCTAATGCATTACTAAAACTGTGCTTCCATTCAAGTATTAAATTCATGGTTCATGGTGCTACCACAACAATGCAATATCTTGGGTGTGATATATTTTAATAGCACTAAAGTTAATTATTGTTTTATGAGAAAAATACACTGCAATTTTCATGTTTAGCATAAGAAAACAGACTGGAGTTTCTATTAAGAAAACTTCAAAACCAGGTTGAATTGAAGCTGCTTCCATTACTAGACAATGGATTTGTCCTTCCACCGATTGTACTGTCTTCTAGAGAAAATAACTCTCTCTACCCCTGGGAAGTAACAGGTGCAGATTTTAAAGGAGCAGATAACACACTGATAAGCCC
Organism: Galemys pyrenaicus; assembly: GCA_019455555.1. NCBI lineage: Eukaryota > Metazoa > Chordata > Mammalia > Eulipotyphla > Talpidae > Galemys > Galemys pyrenaicus. The sequence goes on along the minus strand of JAGFMF010011380.1, from coordinate 8,783,368 downwards.
CATTTGACAATTCTCCATTTGTACAGAAAGAGAAACACCCCATAGTGAGCCCAGGGTCCCCATAAGCACCTTACAAATTATAAAAAGACCATTTCAAAGATCATACTACCCGGGAAACCAGCAGCACTGGGTCCCAGAGAAAATGAAACTTTAGTGGGTGTTAGAGTCCTTAGCTTCTCATGGGATATTCTTATTTAGGGTCAGACAAGTGAGTCAGAATTTTTCCCTTTGCTCCTCACCTCACATCATCCATCCATATCCAGTCCCATTCATTCAACAAATACTAATATTTTAATGTGCTAAGTATTAAGGATACTCTGCTCTCAAGGTGCTTGCTAGGCACTGCAGGCATTAAACAGTGTGTTACCTATCTCACAAGTCAGGTAAGCTCTCTGAAGCATGTATGTATACTGTTATGGATATACAGAGTGAGGGTGTTGGGGTGGTGATGGGGGAGACTCCCCATTAGCAATAAGGTGACATCTGAGCTAAGGTTTAGAGGTAAGACGGGAAAAAGCTGGCAGAGTTGGGGGTGGGCAGAAGGGTGTTCCAGACAAGGAGCACAGCCTTTGCCAAATGGTCCTGAAGTTGGAGAGCTCAAACAACGGTAGCTGCAGCCAAGTGAGTGAGGTGGGGAGTGGGGCAAGGTGAGGCTGAAGCCTTGAAGGCCAATGACAATGCCACTAAGGGATGATTGAAACAGAATGAAACAGATTTGCATGGTTAGGGACCCCCCCCCCCGCCGCTGTCAGATTCATGAAGGGAACTACCACTGGTGGGGTGGAAGGGCATATATGGGCACCCAGAGCCCTGGTGCGGGTATACACTACATCACGTCACCAAGGTGGCGTGAGCTGAGTGGTAGCATAAACATGACGAGAAGCAGGCAGACTGCAGGCATATGATGAAAGCTGACACAAAGCCATGATTATCCTTAGATGTAGGAGGTAAGGAAGGGGAGGGTCACAGAGGAGAAAGGGGACAGAGTCAGGCCGTCCACAGCGGTGGGGACGATTAGAATAGCAGATCAAGGGGAAGATGAAGGGCCCAATTTGAGGTATTTGAATGTGAACTTGGAGCTCAGAAAGGTGACCTGGGCTGGAGGAACCCTTGAGAGCCAGGACACCTGGTGGCATCTGGGCCATGAGCAGTGATGAGACCTTTCTAAAGAGAGCACAGAGGGAAAAGAAGAGAGGAGCAGGGAGTGGGCTGGGAGCAAGTCCAGCATTTAAAAGTCACATGGAGAAGCTCCTCAGCTGAGGAGCCTGAGGGAAAAGGGCCTCAGACAGAAGGAGCAGCAGGGACTGCCTCAGGTGGGTGTGGATAGCATGACAAGTGCCTGGGAGGGATCAGAGAGGACCTCAGAGGGCAACCCATCCCATGTCATAGGTGACACCTCGACAACAGCGCTGTTCATGATTGGGGAGCAAACCAGGATGCAGTGGTGCTAGTGTCTGGGAAGTGAGGAGGTACAGAGGGGGAGGTTGACTGTGGAGGAGAAAAGCGGGAGGGCATGTGGAGTGAGGTGCCAGCCTTGTCCCAGGGTGCTGGTGCGGGCACTGAAAGTCTTGATCCTGGGAACCTATTCAGTCCTAGAAAAACCCAGGGGGTTGGTTATCATAAGATGTTAGAACAAGTTTGGGTTTTGTATTTTCCCCAAAATACGGGAAACTACTTATGTGAACACAAATGGCTGGATGGCAGAGGGGAGGCCAGGTCGCATTCCTTAAGCCTTTTGGTCACTTACACAGAAGTGTGATGCTGTCCCTTCCACATCTTCCTCCGGTCATCCAAGGTCAGTGCCTCAGGGTGCTACAGCAAAACCAGAGTTTCCGGCACAAGGTGACTGAATTTGCTCCCTGCTGTCACATCAGAGGGAGGCTCCTGGTGCTACACTGGGGACACGATGCCAGAGCTGCTTTACAGCAGGGAGAACTGGGGCTTGGCTCATTAAAACACAAAGGTGCTTAATTGGGATTTTGTTTGTAAAATTCCCCAAATGAGTGCCTGGTAGAGCTGCTGTGAAGAGAACTCTTTACAAACACTAAGAAGTCCCAGCCAGATAATCAGATCAGGTGCAGGGCCTACAGGCCTGGATGGGGCCATGCTCCAGGGCGGGGGGACCCAGACAGCAGTCCTCATGGAGCTGGAGAGCCAGCCCTGCCCTGGGAGCCCACCCAGCTCAGAGCCCATCCCAGGTAGACCAGAAGGCCAGTGGCGAGGCCAGGGCACATTGTGGCCCAGGGGACTCAACTCTGGGAGGTTTCTGTGTCTTATCTAAAACAGTCTTGACAGCAGGTGGAAAAGCAAAACTAAGCAGGCAGGTGATCTCTGACTTTTGGGTTTATTAACGCTCTCTCCTGCGGAGGAGCAGACAGTGTGCTCTAACAGAGTTAAGACCGAGAGCCTCTCCCAGGCCTCCAAAGTGCTTTGGGAGTGACTGGGGTTCCTACTTGTGATTTCAGGCACCCCAACCCCATCTGTCTCCACCTTGTTGTCTAAAACCCACCCTTCTCACCTCCAACCTAACAATTTCTCTAGGTTAAAATGTCTTAAGAACAAGATGACTAATGAGTTAGGGCTCGCCCCAGGAGATATTAATATGCACTGTGAATAACTAGAATACTGTGGTGAGACATAGAAATCACTAATCAAATCTGAGGAAGAGGCTGGAGTTTAGGAAGAATAGTCACTTAATGAGAATGTGGACGGGAAAAAGATAGCATCACAACTCAAAAGAAGATTATGCAATAAATAAACATGGTGACACTACTTGTTAAAAAATATAAGAAGAGAGAAAAAGAAAAAGAAATGCTACCTTATACTTAAAGAACTTCCAAATGGATTAATAAACCCTTTGGCATTTAATTTTTTTTAAAGATTTATTTATTTATGCATACAAGCACTGGGGTACAGGCCAGAGGTGTGTGGGGGGGTGAGAGGATTCACCACAGAGAGTGGGGAGCAGAACAGGCTAACCTAAGTACACTGCTGAGGGGAGCAGCGGGCACAGCAGGAGAGGTCTGCCTTGCCATGTGGGTCCCCTCCCTGGCCGGCAGCAGGGATCGAACTTGTGCTGCAGTGGCTGCGGTTTGCTTCATAGTGCGTTGCTTAACCCACTGCGCCACCAGGGAAGCTCCCCTTTGGCATTTACTCAAGATCACCTTTTATTCCTAATAACAAAATACATACTTAGATAAATGTTATAAGAAAATGGTGGGAGAGTGACAAGCAACTATTCAGAGTAATAAGGGATTTTTTTAAACATGAAAGTGGATAAGTCTTAATGATAAATATACAGTCTGATTTACCTAAAAAAGTAAACTTCTGTGTGGCAAACTGAAGTATTAAAAACAAAATAATTTTGTTTTTTTTGAAAGTAATTTGCTAAAGTGAAGGGCAGGGAAGCATTTGTGATAAATATGCAAAGAAGGTTTATAAATTGATATATAGATACATATAAAACAATCTCAATAGAAATTGGATAAATGACATGAATAGACAATTCACAAAATAAATATAAATCACCAATACAATCACCACCACAAAGCTCAATATTACTAGCAACCAAAAAAATGTTAAAAAAAAAAACAGCATATTTCATCTCTCGGTTTTCATTCTTTTGAGAATGAAAAGACTGAGAATTATTTAGGAAGTAGAGAGATAATCACTTTAAGTGCTGATGAGAATATAAATTACTAGCTTTTTCCAGAAAGCAATTTGGTTAATGTATATAAAAGGCATTTGTGCTCGCAGACTAGGTTTCTATAATTTCACTACTAGGCATCTAAAGATGAACATGAAAATGTATGTTCAAAAGTGTTTATCATGGAGTCATTTTTAATAGTGAGAATTTGTAAAAAGCTAAATATCCTATAATAGGAGGTTGAGCAAATAAATTGTGGTACATTCAAAATAAAATGGGATATATTCTAAATAGAAGTAACATTTTAAAGGATATTAAATGACATGAGAAAGTCTTTATAGTTGAAGGTTAAATGGGAAAACACAGTACTCAGAATGACAGAGGCAGTGTGGCTCCTGAGTGGAGTAGGTGGCAGTATATAGAAAATGGCTTAAAGAAAATCCATCAAAGTAGTTATACCTTAATGATGGAATTACAAGAGAGTTTTCATTTCTCTTACATGTTTTTATTTCCCTATTTTCTAAATGAATATATACTGATTTTATGATTAGTAAAAAAAGGTGAACTTAATTTCCTCCTTCTTTACCCCACATCTCATAGAAAATCCTAAGAAGGAGGCCTCCCTGGTGACCCAGGGGTTAAGTCTCAGCACTATCTATAACCACTATAGCCTGAGTTTGATCCCTGACCAGGGAGCTAACCCACAGATGGTACAGCGGGCTTCTCCTGTCTTGCCCGCTGCTCTCCGTAGCGGTGTATTTCAGTAAATCCACCTGTTCTGCTCTCCACTCTGTCTCTGATTAATCCTCTCATCCCTGTAACCTCTGGCCTACACCCCAGTTCTTCTACACATACACCCACACAAAACCAAAATGCTAAGAGGGCATCTGCTAAATAAGCACAGACCCTTGATTAGTTTACCTGTGAGCAAGGGCCTTGAAGGACATGGCCTAATCAGAGAATAGACACAAATGTTTGGAGGGAAGGGCAGGGAGAGGAGTGAGGGAGGGAATATGGGATGTTGTTGAAGCAGCGCTGGTCTTGCTGAGGCCCTGATAATACTCCAGGGTCCTTTCATCTGATTGTCTGAAAAGACTGGAGAAGACTGGGGACCTTGGGAGACCTAAGGGAAGCCTCTGATACAGCTGGTTGGGGGCCCTCTCTGTCTCGCTGCTCTCTCCCTGTCCCTGCTCTCTCTCTCCCTCTCAGTCCCTCTTTCCTTTAGGGAAAAGATGGTGCCAAGAAAACTCTCGAACAATAATGGGGGTGGAGACATAGGGAGAACCCCACTGAGGCACTGGGACTGGCTAGCCTTTTCTTTTGTGACTACCCAATTTTGTCCAGAACCAGTTGGGCTCTCAAGAGACAGGAACTTGGCTTTTTAGGCCAAGATCCCTCAAGGGGGTGCCTTTCCTCATCTCTAAACCCAAGAGACTCTTCTGGACTCTAAGGTTGATATTCTCTGCTTTCACAGCCTTTGTACTTTGTACTTGGAAAAGACTTCTCCCACCTCTACAAGGTAGGCACCTCTGCATTTATTCCTTACTAGTTGATACTTCAGAAAACGTGAACTACCGGGCATGTGCAGGTGACCTGTGTCCAAAGCTGAAGAGAACAGTTCCCCTCCCTGGAGCTCACTGATTTCTGGGAGGGCACAAGAAACCATGGTAATAAATTATCTGCTTCCTATGAAGAAAACTACTCACTACATGCAGCATTGTGCTGAGAATTACAATGTTTTTCATTCTTTTTTTCTTTTTCTCATACACATTTTTTTCATAGAGTAAAATTCCATGTGGGTGAATGTGTCTGTTGAGCGCCACGATTTCTGCAAAGGCACAGTGCTGGGTGCACTCTGCCTCAGACTGTGATGTGATTCAGAACAGTTGCATCACCCCAAATATCACCCCAAATCCCTCATCATCACCTACCCCCTTTGTGGCACACCCTCTTCCCACCCCTGACCTCTGGCAAAGGCGGCTCTGACCTCAGTCCCTGCACACTTGCCGTTCCCAGAATGTCCTTGAAACAGAATCCTACAGTACGTACCCTTTTGAGTCCGGCTTTCACCAAGCATTTAAAATTCACCCATGTTGTTGCATACAGCAGTATTTGGTTCCTTTTTGTCGTACATGGCATTTTAGTGTACTAATGTACCACAGTTTTTCTATTCACCAGCTGAAGACATCTTGATTATTTCCAGTTTGGGGTGATTATAAACAAAGGTCATGAATAAAGATAAAGCTGCTGTAACATCCATGTGATAGTATTTTGCGAAACAAGTTATTTCTCTTAAGTAAATAACTTAAAACTATCTTTAATCCTCGCCTCTAGTCTACAAAAGTATTATTTCCAGTTTCCAGAACTGGATGTGAGGCTTGGGGAAGTTTGAGCATTTGCACATGGTCTCGGGGTTGGAGGAACTCAACTACTGACTGGCCCACTCGAGGGACAGCTCGGGTCAGCCAGCGTGGACAGAGCTCCTCCCCAGGGCCGGCAGTGCCTGCACTCAATGGTTCTACCTGTCAGCACGTGACGTTTATTGTACAATGACAGGTGCACAGGGGCCCTGTGGGAGCTGAGGGGAGAAACAAAGCTCTGACAAAGCTCTGGGTGGAGGTATTCCCAGCTGAGTCATGGAATTTAACCTGGTTGGAATATCACAGGAAAGGGAGCAGCAGGGACAAAAGCATGCAGATACACTGCTAGTGGCATGTTCCAAAAATAACAGGCTGACTGGTGGAGGATTCATGTGATGCACAGGGAAAGATGTTTGCACAGGTAGTGGGGTATACCAACAAAGGACTTAAATACCAGGTTAAGGGACTTAATGTTAAGACAATATTAGCTGATATTTTGACAGTATTTACAATCACCCGGCTCAGGAACCTTCCAGATTCCCTCTGAGAACCCTGAAGGCTCGTGAGTTGGAAGGAGGGATTAGAAGCAAAACGGTGCCTGGGTAGCGCTCAGGGTAATAACTGTTGACAAGTAAAATGCTTGGCACCAAACACATTCAGTGTCTAAGGAAATGTTCCACCCTGGGAGTACTGTTCTGGCTTTCCTCTGAGGCTTCATACCCTCGCTCCCTTCATGGAAGAAAAGAGAACTTATTATATAGTTATTGAAATTATTTGTGTCTTTTTCCTCGATAGATTAGGAGTTCCTTTAACATGCCCCAATAGGAGTTCCTCATCACTGACTACAGTGTCTGCTATATAACAGCCATGCTACAAATGTTTTTGTTCATTAAGTATTTTGCTTAATAGTAACCACATCAAATTCAGAACCACATCAAATTCAGAAAACCTATTTCCAAAGAATTAGAAAGTAATAAATTAATAATGGCAGATTATTGTCCAATGCTATTTATTCCCTCTTCCTGCTTCTGGGCTCTGTGAAGTGACCTGTGTTGGTCATTTGGATGTTAACTAGAGGTGAGCAAGCAGGGGTCTGAAATGTGCTTGCACCTTTGAACTGCTACCACTGCCAAGGGCACCTACTCTGGCCGGCCTAATGGCCCACGAGCACGTGAGAATTTGGAACACAGTCAAATCCTCCAAAGTACAATAATAAAAGCTTATTATTGCATGCCTCAGAGATTTTGGAACTGTTTGTTATTCAGCAACTGACAGATAAACCCCTTTACTGAAAATGCACCAGCTATAATCCTGTTGTCCTCTTGTACGGAGGCGAATCCTAGACTCTGGTCTCAGATCTGTCTACCTTTCAGTTTCCTCATCTGTAAAATCTATAAAGTTGTTCTAAGGATTAAATGAACTAATTCCAGAAGAACACTTTGTGCATGGAAAGTGCTCAGTATGTTCTATTATTTTTGAGGTGTTTTTGCACTCTGGGTCCCTACTTTATTATTTTTTAAAAGATTTATTTATTTATGCACAGAAGAACTGGGGTACACCTCTGGCCTGTACCCTACTTTAAACAGCACTTGTTTTCCAGGTGTGTGGATAGGCGAATCAAGCCCTCCAGGTAACAAAACATCAGGTGACACAACATTTATTGTGTGCTGATGCGTGTCCTTCCAGAATGGCCTGCAGTGAACTACCCCACATCTGCCTCCACGAGAGACACCAGCGCCTGCTTAGGACAGTCACTTAACTGATGACACAGCTGTCCTGGAGGAGGTGGAATCAGTGTCCCAGTCTTACGTCCTGTGGTGTGAGAGAGGCTAAGATGTGGGTGAGAGTTTTAATCTGCTAACACTTGGGCGGTGGCAGGCTGCCAGCCAAGCACTTAGCACTGCCTCCCTCCCCAGCTGTCTTCACCGCTCACAGACTCTTGGTGCTGCTGAACGCTAACAGGCAAATGTATATGATTTGAGAAGACCCAAAACGCAGGGGTGAGAGCGGCAGCCAAACAGAATCTGTCTCATGAGCTCACTCAGCTCCCTGTGATGATGAACCTGTGGGTTGGTCCACCCACATCTATCCAGAGCAGCTGGGTATGTCCCTCAGGAGGGAAAACTCTGAAAATCTCTCCACTGCCTACACTCACAAAAGGTTAAGGAGAATCATTTTCAAACTTTATCTAATTCAAATACTATGTCTCAACAAAGCCATGGGCAGGCAAGGCCTCTGCCAGTCTCTCACTCATCTTCCAGCTTCCAAACCCTTAGGATGCCGGGCCTTCCTGTGGTAAATTCTGCAAATGCGGGTGCCTGTCCTATCCTCAGAAAGCCAGAAACCTACTGATGTTTGGTTGGGAATTGGAAACGTTTCTAGAAGCCTGACTGAATCTTAGAAAATAGAAAACAACCTTCTTCATGTTACATAATCGGGCTGGGAAAACATGTTTCATATTAGAAAGACGGCCAGCAGTTTCCCAGGACTCAGACAGAGGTCTGGGTTGTCCCTTGGGCTGTGGACCTGCTTAAGAACGACAATATTTTAACCTCTCTGTATCTCCTCATCTGTCAAGCAAAGACACATCTCACCACCCCCCACCCCGCTGCTGACTTGCCTCTTTGTATACTGTACTGTTCTAGAGAGGACGAGTAACTATCAAAGCAGCAGAATTATTATGCTGCTCAGATTGGTTGGAAGATCAATAAAATGTTTCTAACACAAATCGGAAATGAAAATGAAGAGCAATCAAGGTCCTCAGGAGGGACCAGGTCCATACAAAATTACAACCTAACCAGCCCTGTAATCAAAAAGGCAGTCCCGGGAGAGTGTGCCAAACCTGCTCACATTCTCAATTAACACAAGATGCTCAGATGGCCTCTAAGTCGTGCCCCCTGGCCCCCGGCCTGTTCTCCCCTGGTAGGGCCAGTCACTTCCTTAGCACTTATTTCAGGATAATACAATGATGAGGAAGGAAATGTTAGTGGGGAGGAGGTGCTGGTGGTGGTGGTTCTGGTAGAATTGCAACCTGCTTATGAACACTGGCTGTGGGTGGAAGCAGAGCGCTATGGGCTCAAATTCTGGCTCCTCCGCCTGACCTGCGCAGTTTGTATAATCTCTTTTGGTCCTAGTTTCTTCAACTTCAATGAACAGGTAGGAACACCTCCACCAAGGGTGGCCCTGAGGGTTAAGTGGCCTATGTAGGTTTAAGCCACCAGTGCCCAGCATATGGCAAATATCCAGTGCGATTTTGTTGGGTGGGTGAATAAACAGCAGAGCTAGCTCCAAGCTGTGCACCCTCACGGAGTCCTGCGCTTCAAAGGGGCCCTCATTTGATCTAATATACTATAGTCGTTGTATTGAAATTCTCAATACTTTTGGACAAGAAGCCCTGCATTTTTGTTTGCCCCAGAGCGTTGAATCACAAAACCAGCCCTGCTGGGAAGCCACAGGGAAGGCAGCGGCCAGCGGGTGCTGCAAGAGGCTACACTGTCCGGTAGCTTTATAAGGCAGCCCCACGTGAGACCCCCACATTTAGAGCTCTCGGTACTTTTGGCAAAATACCACATTTCGAACAAAATCAAAGATGGAAATATTTTGTACTAAACCTGCACCATTATAACAAGCTTCCAGAAATTCATTTTTAAAAAAGTAATACAAACTTTCCACTGGAGCAAAAGGTTCTTCCCCAGCCTGATGACCAGTCCTCAGGTGAAGGACGCAGTGAGTGTGATTCCACCCTCCCTCCACCCCTTTCTTCCTCCCAGGGAGGGGGAGCACTTCTTAGTTATCGGTGTATTAACTCGGGAGCAAGAAATCGGACATGTTCAGCTCTGCTCCCCATTTCACCTCTTCCCAGAGAGGGGGTGGTGTATCTGTCATAGGCCAGGCAATGGAACAAAGTAAGTGAAGCTGTCTAATTCTGGGGTTTGGTATTAGGAAACCTATTTGGCTCTACACTGAGCCATGGCCCTCAACTAGTCTAACAGTAACAACAGTGAGATTAGGGCTTTCATCTATTATTCAATTATCTCTTCTTCAATCTGTTCAGTTCTTAGGAAGATGGTCACGATTTAATAGACACCTTCCACAACCCTAACAACCAAATAAAGTTCTGCCATTCATCTTCTGATTTAGGACAATGTTTACTTAAAATGCTTCATGAAAAGCAAAGCTTACCATGATGAAGCCGCACGGTACTGGGGAGATTCTTTGATTCAGTGCGTCTTCAAACTCAAAGACACCACGATAACCCATTCCCAATCCCTCGGTTCAAGGAAAATATCGAAAGAGGGTGAAGCCCCAGTACCCTGATTCTCAAACTTTAGTTTGAACGACTTGTTAAAACACAGATTTCTCAGCCCCATCCCACAGTTTTGCATTCAGTAGATCTGGTATGGGGCCCAAGAATAAGCATTTCTACTTTGAGTGAATGATGCTAATGTTGCTATCCAGGAACCCTATTTTGAGAACCACTGGCCTGTTGTTCCAGAGCAGGACCTAGGACCCAGGTGTCTTATGTTCTGGCCCTTCCTGGCCCAACTTCTTGTCTCATGGCAGTTCCTTCCTCAGACCTGGCTGGAAGTTCCCATAGGGGCAGTTTTTATATTTGCACTATCCACCTGAGATGAGCTTGCCCTCTGCTCCAAAATAATGTCTATAATGAGCCTCGAGCTTCCTAGAGAAAAAATGCTTTAACAATAATTAGTACTCTGGCATTAACATATATTATAAAAATCACACAAAGAAAGTTTTATGAAGAAAATGAAATGCCATGAAGGATAAATGAAGAGCAATGCTTAAACCAAGAACCTAAGAAGTTGATCAATGTTTTCTGATCTTCCTACGGTGTCACTTATGTCTATGCTTATTTTGCTAAAAATAAACAAGAAAACTATTTATACTTACCCAGAGTATTGGTAGCAAAGTTTTTTTCAAGTCCATCTTCTGTGAGCTCTCTCTTATTGACCATGCAACCTGCATTATTAATCTAGAAATTACAATTCCCACTTCAGAATAAAGTAGGGTCAACGGATCTGTTTCCAAACCTCACACCTCCACTGCCACCAGTCCCACATTCAAGTGATAACAATTTTGCCCAACTGGCCCTTCAGTCCAAACTGTCACATTAAAAAGGTAAAAATAAGCAGGTAAAATTAATTTTAATATTATACTTTCTTTAACTCAATATAAAAAATAGAATCATTTCAACATGTAATCAATATAAAATATTACTAAGATTTTTTTTTCAGAGTAAGTCTCCAAAATCAGTTTATTTTTATACTTACAAAACATCTTGATTTGTACTAGCTACATTTCAAATGCTCCATGGCCATATTGGATGTACAAAACCAGATCATGGTCTGAACAGAATTCTGGAGCAGATAAGAAAAGACTGGATAGAAGAAGCAGCTCAGTTCAAAGGGGAAGTGTACGGAGCAGATGGTGCCATCCCTGCCGCCCCCCCCCTTGCCCCATTCTCTTGTGTTAAAAATTTGCTGGTCTGTTTTGGGCATTCTTTTGGAGTGAACTTTTGTTTTTATTTCCCCCTGAGCTTCTAATTTTAATGCATCAATCCCAAATCTACAGAACTCAGGAATACAGACACACAGAACCATCATTTTATAAAAAATGGAACATGTCATCCTCACGCAGTGCCTACCCAGAGGGCGTTCCTTTCCTTTCCCCACAGATCTACCCCAAGAACTGGTTCTCCTCTTGAACCCAATGAGCAAATGATTTCATGAACAGCCCTTAACAGAGGAGTCTCACTATGAGGCCCATACAAAAACACCCACAAAAATATCCACATCCGCCTACAAGAAATGCACACACGTGAGATTTACCCTCTACTGATGATTATGAAGCTCACCAGAACATTGAGTGTATGTTCCTGCTTGAAAGTTTCAACAAATTTCCAGATTTTCTTGGGATCAGATAAGTCCAAAATGTGCAGAAAGATGTTCTAAACCAGAAAAGATAAAAAAACTTGTAAAGCTTCTTAGAAAGATGTGAACTAGTATTTTTTTAATAAAAAAATACATGTCCTTGGTTTTAAAGATCAAATAACTTTGGATGACATGAAATGAAAAGTAGTATGTGTATATTTGTACCCTTCCCGTGAAAATAGAATCAATCTATACACTTTTAAGGTTTATTTTTAAATTTATATTTAAAAAACATCAGTTTATAGCATTACATTGGTTTTAGCCATGCATCATTAGAAACCAACACCCATACATACTACATAGAACATAGTACACACATACATATAAGATCAGACTGTATATGTTGTTCTAGATCCTTTTTCACTTAACGATTATCTTTTGGAGATTTTCTTGTTGTTGTCTTACATAATCAACCTCATGGCTATATAGCATGCTTTTCATGGATGTTTCTTAGTTTCCTACTGTCGATCATTAATGTGCTCTTGTCAATATTCTCCTGTTAAGACGGTGTCGAAGGCACATCATAACTCTAAGATGGACAACTGCCTCTGTGGCTTGATCTTTGCTTAACAGGTTCTGCCTTGGGTTGTGTCTCTCTCTGGACACCACTTCCTCCTCCATTTACAAGCTGAATGTCCCCCTTTTCCTTTATGGTAGGTGACACAGCACACACAAGATGGTTACTGTACATTGGTTGTGTTGTCCTCCTTTTTCCTCTGTACCTAGCACATGAACTAAACTCATTTTCTCAGTATCCAGTGAATGCAGGGGTCACCTCTGACCTCCAGGGGTGAGTGTGATGGATCACCAACCCAAGGCTGAGATTCCTGTGGCTTCAGACTCCCAAGAACAGAACTGACAGATGAAATCCTGAGCAATATCCACAGTTCCTTTGATAAGGCACAGTACAGTGCCCTGCCTCAGTTTCCTCATTGAGTCATAAAACCTGAGGATGTATTCAGAATTTCTTTCTATTAATCATTGGAACATTGTTTTCTCACCCTGACACAAAGGTTGAGAGAATGACTAAAGAGAAGCAACCCCCCATTTTCATGACTCAGATGGTCTGTACTCACTTTGAATACCATGTTCAGCTTAAATCTGGCACAATTAAACATTCTTTTATTTTCAGAGTATAGGAAAAGCATTGTCTGCGTAGGCCTATACTCGTTGAAAGTCTGCAAAGGCCCCGGTCCACCAGAGTGGACCTAAGGGCTTTCCTGCAACTGCCCTGAGACTCCTTCTTACTCAACAGGGCTGCCTGAACTCATACAAAATCTTGGTTCGAAAACCAAATTTCAAGTGAAATAAAATCATTTCTACTTGGAATATTTCACAAACTCTGGGTTTTCTGAAAGTAGCCGAAGTATCTCAAAATTAACAGGAAGTAGCAGCAGGGACGACAGACTTTCTGTACCAGACAAATCAAGTATGGAACCTGGTGAAATGCAGCAGCATGAGAAGATGAAGGAAGTCATCTCTCTCCTTCTAGGGAAAATAGGAAACCAGAGACACCCAGGAGAGGCCAGCAAGAGAAGGAACTAGAACAGGTGCACATATGTAAAGTCTGATCTGCTGATCTATACAAAGCAACATGTGTTCTACGTAAAACTACATATTACTATATATGACCTCCATGTGTTGACATATGATCTGCATGTCTGGCCCTAGGAATCACTGGGCCACCTTGTACTAGCTCTTTAGCTCCTAGGATAAAAGTTTGTTCACTGAAACTGAACAAGACTCAGACGGGATGGATGTATGATACCCTGAACTTCCCCTGCCATAGCACATATCATGCTAGCTCAGGGCCTAGCAGCAACCGCTTTCAACAAAAAGAACCGAATTCAGGGGCTGGTTTCCTATGGGATGCAATAGGATGAGAACTCAGTTGGGATTGGTGAAGTAATCAAGAGATCAGCCATAGTAGGGAGCTTCTACCAGTTCCAGCTGGAGGAGATGGTGTCACCCAGGCTAGGAGTCAGGATCCCTCCAGAAGGAAGAATCACGGAGGAGATTCAGCTGTTGCCAGGGAAGCCAAACATCCTCTTTCCCACTGCTTCCTAGCCACCACCCTCCTCTACCATCCCCCACTGACTAAACCCAGCAAACTGATGTGGGCGATGGAAAAGCACATACTGTGGAGCCCCCTCTCCCACCTGCCCTCAAAGTGACAGAGAACTGAGCAGACAGGCACATGCTTCATGGAAAGAACTGGATCACCGGAATCCCTCACCAGACAATAGGAAGTTATTCTTCTCTACTATTTCACTCTCCGGCTCCTAACACACTACCTGATATATGATTTATCGTCAAATACACACCCAAGGGGAGCAAGTATATAGCCCGTTTTTCAGATGAGGAAACTGAGATTCAGAGAAGTTAGGAAACCTGGGACTCAAGGTAACTAGGGCACAGAGCCTAGTGAGTTCAGAACCAGGACTCAAATCAGAGCCAAGTTCCCTCCCACACCGCCTACTGTCTGGGATAGACCAGATGAAGCTGTACAGTGGAGCCTCCTCACAAACAGGGAGGAGCAGCAGGTCCCTGGAAGAGCTTGGTGGTTCCACTGAGCCAGGGAAAACAGACCCACAAGGACCAGCGAACAGGTGCTTTCACCCCTGGCACTTCCCAGTCCTCTGAGCTAGAGGCCACTTGTAAATACTAAAGAGGAGGGATTTCTGTGTGTTGTCCGGATCCTTTCTGTGTATCCTCAGGTGGGTGGGCAGGGGTCAAAGGACTCTCTCTCCCCACTCCAGGAAACATTTGCCCTCCTCTCTCACATCAATATCCTTTCCAAAGACAGTAGAGGGGGATATAAGGATGGGTCAGCATTATAAACAAAACTACACTGTCGTTTTTATCCACATAAATCCACTTTGTGAAAAATGTGGCCCACACCACAGCAGGCTGGAGTCCAGAACAACCTTCTTCTGTAGATTAGGTATTAGATTAGTATTCCTGGTGTGTTCTGCAACAGCACAACTGAAAGTCATCATCAGGCAGACAGCCAGCTTTCAATCTCAACAAGTGCAGCCCCCAGCATAACGTCACTTGCAGGCATTAGGGGAAGATTTAGAGACCCTTACGCTCCGCAGCCAGAGCTTCTGTAAGGCGTGTGACGGTGGGAAGCTACGGAGGCCTGGGGAGCAGGGAATGGAACCACCATTTGCTTTGAAATGCCACTTTTAAAACAATGATAACCTTCATGAGAAGATGCAGAATATTTCATTCCAGATTGCGGCACGTTTTTTCTTTGACTGCAATCCAAGCCTAAGAGGGTGGAGTCTTGTTCACCTCTCCCTGCCACCCCCATAGTCCCTCAGTTATGGACACTTTGGGGCAGCAGCAAGACAGGGGTTGCTGGAAAAAGGCTCCGTGGGAGACAGGAGGAAACTTCAGGAATGGAAGAAGTACATCCTTTAGTGAAACAGAAGGCCATCACCAGGGCGGTCTCTCTCCACTTTATATCCAGAACCAGTTTCGTGGGTGTGTAGCCTGAGCAAGTACTCAGAAGACCCCACATTCAGGGGGCCCCATGTGTCATGCAATGTTCTGCCTTCACTGTCTCGAGTGTCTCAAATTTTACACAAGGATCTTGTGTCTTTATTTCCGAGTGGGTCCCATAAATTATGTAGCCAGTCCTGTTTCTGACTTTCTCATAGAATTTCAGCCAGATCTGAAAATTGTTACTAGGAAATGACACTGATTAAGGCCAAGATGTTGTTTGTTGAAACTCTTTATTAGAAAACCACTGGGTCATTTATGGCTAGGCTGAGTTACCCTTACTGTGTCTTGCTCACCCAGGTCTTCTGGGGTAGAAGCCCCAGCTGTACCACTGTCCCTATAATGTCTCCACAGCAGGGACTGGCCCCTGCCTGCTGCCTTCAAGGTGCCCAGGTCAACCCTCAGTGCCCCAGCTAATTTGGGTCAACTCCACGATTGGAAAGCAACAGCTCCAGGTGTCTGCTGCCTGAGGCTGCCTCCAGAGCAGAAGCACGGGCACTGGCCGTTGTCAACCCAGGGAGCATGGACCCCCCTGCAGCTGACCCCAGAGGCAAGAAACCCCAGCAGGCCAGTGAAGAGACACACTCACCTGGTTACCGCTCTCCCTGATGATCTCACCTTTGGCACCTTCAGCTCTGCTTTGATTGCGACAAACCAGGTGAACTGTGCCACCTGGTGGAATTCAAGGAAACCTTCGTAAGTTACAATGATAGCAGCCGAGACCAGCTTTTCCAAATGACTAAAGCCCACAGAAAGGCTACCTAGAATTGAGACTCTTCTGGAAAATCTAGATGATTGCCCCCTGCAGTGAGAATAGCAGGTGTAATAGAGGGTAAACCTGGAAGCTGCTCTCCCTGCCCTCTGAGTAATTGGCAGTGTACTGGGGATAATATCCTCCTTTTTTCTTCCTATGGGTATGAACATATGCAGGATATAAAGTGCCTGTCTCAGTCACACCTGTCAAGCTGCATAGCACCTGACACAGAGGTCTCAACCTGGCTTCACTTTAGACTCACCTGAGCAGCTGTAAAGCTCCAGGTGACGGGCCCATGCTGGGGTATGGTCTCAAAGCTCCCCAGGTGAGTCTAAGGTTTAGCTCAAGCTGAGAAGCACTGACCTAACATGTAGCAGGGACTCAATTAATATTTATTGAATGGTTGAATCCACAAATGGCACTCAGACTACCCCAGCAAAGGCCACGCCGTCATCAATCAAGCTTTATTTAAAGGGGAATACTTGGCAGCAGCAGTTAACAAATAATCATTACAAAGCCTGCTTTCTTCACTTAAAATAGCCTGCTTTATTAAACACGGTCGACTTCATGGTAGGCTACAGGCTAGCCATGAACCAGCTCTTCTGCTTTGTCCTCCTCCCACGACATTTCAGAGGAACCCCCAGTAGCTAAGATGCAGTTAATCCTGCCGTGACTCGGCAGATAATTAAATACAGCTCCAAGTATCTTATTCCCCTAGCAAATGCCTAACTTGATTTTAGAGAAAAATAAATATCTTGAGCATCTTAAAAGTGTTAAATTCCCACCCTACTTTCCTACCTTCTGCTGGAGCATCAATTTCCCTAGGGAAGAAGCTCTGGAGAGACACAGAAGACATTGCTTGTCACCGCGGTGCCATTCAGTGACCCAGGGCAGGTGAGTTCATGCAGGAAATTTTGGCATTTACCAGAAGGAAGACTTTAGCTGACTGAATAATTCACAGGGCGCCCAGAGAGACTCTTCACAGCATCAAGGTTAGGGAAGAGAAATAGGAGGCCAGCCCCAGCCGCTCTAACCTGGCAGGCTGGACACCAGACAGCCAGGGAGGATGAAGGATGTTCTGCGCCCTCCCTTCGCCAGTTATTCTGTGGGCACTGGTTCTTACGTAGGGTTCACGGTCAAAGTGCAGTCTCTGCCTCCCTCCCCTCACCCTTAGTTCTAATTGAGAAGGCATGGGCTGGACCCAGACCATGCAGCCACGTTTTATCAATAACAAGGACTCTGGGGTAACAAAACCCCCGATGCCCAGGGTCAGCTGGAGCACCTCACTGATCTTAATCACAAAGCAAGGTGATGTGCAGACAGAGCCTGGGCCCGCCTGTGAATTTGTTCAGTGCTCTGGAGGAGAGCCTCTGGCTATTTGCTCTCACCACTTCCAGCTTGAAGCACCACTGTAGGGTCAGAGAAAAGCTTTCAGGCTCTTCCACCTCCCACCATTGGTGTAATGATGGACACCTGTGCGCATGCCTAAGTGGGCATGTACAGGTGAGTGCACCTGGGTTTGGACACAGACATATAAGGGCAGCGTCATGAGGATGCTGGCAGAACAAGAGCAGCGGTGGAAGCAGAGAGAAGAAGCAGCCAAGAGTGAAGATGCGCCAGGGGCTGGGAGGCCTGCCAGCCTCCTGGCCCTCCAGCACCCCTGCCTGCCATGTACTTGGTCGCCTCTGTAAATAAAAGCATAAAAGCCACCGAGGGCTCCAAGACTCCTTCCTTTACCCATCTGTCCAGAATCATCGAGAACTTGCCACGTGCCCTTCCTGCCGTCACAACCACACAGCTCAGACAGCGGGCAGCTGTGCCGATCACCAGGGAACCACAGTCCTCCTGGCCACACTGGCTGGACACTGCCGATCTGCTGTGACCAAGGGCACTCTCCCCAGGGCAGACCTGCTGGAGGCCAGTGCTGGGGCACAGGGGACACACAGGTAAGCAGGCTGCTCACCTCGCTTGGCTATTTCAGTTGCCGTTGCTTTTCCAATGCCGCTGTTGCCTCCAGTGATCAAGAACGCTCTTCCAGGAACTTGGACTTCCAAGTCATCAGGGACAAAGTCCTTAGCTGCAGATTCATAGCCACTCCTGGAAGCAGCAGACCCACAGAAAGAGTGGCAGTAAGACACAGGGAACACAAGCCTGATGAGCATTACTGTCTCTGCCAGCACATCACACAGCTCCTTCCTTCCCTCTTTGGCCTCCCAGCTTCCTTCCCTGGTCTCACAAGCAATACCACCTCAGAGCCTACATTTCCTGTACCATTAGCTTCTGAGGTTTTGAAAATATTTGAAGATATCAATAGTTTAGCATCCAAACTATCTTCCTCTGACTGCTTCTGATACCAGGAAGTGCGCCCCTCCTCCCCCCCACCTTAAGTCCTTGATTAGGAGATTTTCTGTTTTTCCCATAGGGTGGCGGGGAGGTGAGGAGCACAGTGAGAGAAGGGAATTTGGGAGACCGTTAATTTCATGCTATTGCACAAAAGGAAAGGTTAGTGGGGGAGATTTGCAAATAGGGAATTGTAGAGGAGGAAGGGAGTTATTTAAGCTCTGCCCTCCCATGAGGAAGAAAGGGCTCCTTCAGGAATGCAAGGTGTGCACTGCACACGTGAGGGGGCGCCATTCAGAACATGGTGAAGGGAGATTCGTGTCTGCATTAGGACAACCTCTGGCAGCTGGCAGCAAAGCATATGTAGGAAGTGCCTGTATTCATTTGCACAAAGGCATCCTATTAGAGAAAAGCAACCCTGAGCTCCTTAACTGTTTCTTCTCTGCCTTTTGAGATACCTCTTCTACCTTTACTTTTCTAGTATTTCCTGGTTTTGAAATTAACTGAGGGCAGTGGAGGGAGAATGGAGGGAGATAGTCTGGAGGAGACCACAAGGGCAGACCTCTCCCCACACAGGCTGGGATTTCAGAACCTGCATCTCTCCAAAAAAGCTGAGTGCTTTCTCCCCTGCAACATAATGACTCTCTCCTGTGAAAATTCTACAAGAATCCCAGCACCCTCCCACATGCTGTGTTTACACACAGACCGCCAACGGCTGGTCTCCTGCCCCACACCCTGGTACAGCACAACTGCCAATTACACGCCCTGGACCCTGGGGCAGAGGCCAGAGAATGTTTATGGGTTTGGTTGGGAAGTCAGTCAGTGCCACAGGGGCAGCCATCTCACAGTTGAGAGACCAAGAACATTTCTGTTCCCACGTCTGTAACTGACCAAAATGTCCAAGGCAGTTCAGAGCATGCCTTTTCCATTACTTCTGCTGCTAGTGGCCCAGTTAGTGGGGCAAGAAGACTCAGGGATTATTCCTAAGCTTTCCTGAAAGGCTCACTTGAAACTAAAAATAATATCAATAACAAGGCCCTGGATCGGAAAACTTAGGTTTAAACTGCAGCTCTGCTTCTTAATAGCTGCGCCATCGCATGTATCGGCTTAAGCTTCCTGAGTTCCTGTCTCCTCGTCGGTAGAAAGGGAATAATAAGAGCTACCTCTGGGGCAGCCTAAATGAGCTAGTGTGTGTCAGGCATTTATCACCATACTTCCAATAAGTTAAGAGCCAGTAAATAGTTGCTGCTATTATTTTACTATCACTAATGATATCAATACCTTCCATGTTTAAAACTGAGCTCCTCATTTAGTTCCCAGATCTTCAGATCACTAGGAACACAGCAAGCATTTCAAACTATAACCAAAGCAGAAGCTGTTTTTCCTCCTAAGTGGGTTCCCAGGATCACTGTGGAAGGATTTTATTGCACAGGCAAATGGTTCCTCAGAGAGCCAAGGGCCCAGGAGTCAATGAATAGGAAGCCAGTCAGCAGTGGGTGCTGGGGAGGAACGAGTGAGAGTTTTCCAGCCTTAACAGAGCCAGCAGACAAGCAGGGCACAGACAGCATGCAAGCAACTGGCCCGAAGTCCCTCCTCTAGGGGCTTTTCTCCATGACACCCAGCTAGAGATGACCTTAGCCTTTGGGCTTGATCCTATTAGAGGCTAAGGCTGATTGAGGGTGGCTCCGGGAATTAAACTGCTTCCTCAAACTTGGCTGTCAGTCAACGGGGCGGTGACAGGCAGGACGTCATACCCTTCCTCTGTCCTTTGCCTTGGGCTCTTTGTTTTTAACACAAGGATTCCATCCTGGTCCAATCTGGGTTATTATTAACAATTTGAGGCGTATGGATCTCCCTTCCCTCTTTATCAGTAGCAGAGAGGTAAATGACTAGCCTAAAGTCCCAAGATGGTAGTAATAAACCTAAAGGAGGTTTTTTACTCTTTCAACACCCAGTCCAAGTCCCCTGCTACCTCAGTGGTGCCCAAAAGGGTGGTTTCCAAACTGGCAGTATTAGCATGACCTAGGGGTCTATAAGAAACGGTTTCCTGAGCCAGACGCTGAGCCCTGTAAAATCTGTGGTTTCACATGCTCATCAGGTGATTCTGATTCAAGCTGAGCAACCACTGTACTTAAGTGTTCTCTAAACCTCCAAGACAGACCTCACCAGGAGACAAGCTCCCAGGCCTCCTTTTGACATCAGCACACCCCCCCCCACCCCGCGCCTGCCCCCCTTTACCCAGTGTGGAATTTGCTTAGGTCTCACCCTTATTTGCTAGGGGCTTAGAAGTCTGACTTTTTGGTTTTTACTTTGCAATTGTCCTTGGTAATTCTTAGGTTCAGGCAAGTTTAGAAAAGAGTGACTAGACCCTGGTGCCTAGTACAGGGACCCAGTGATGGGAAGCTTAATTAAAATCCTGGGGTGTCAAGGAAAAAAATCATAAACCCAAACTACAGGCTCACACATGAGAAACAAAACAAGGTGCTACCTTCCCCTCCAGTTCACTACATAAATGCACAATAGCAGAAACCAGCCTAAATTTGCTCTAACCCTCAACCCTTCACAAAAGAATCCGGGGAGAGATTTTTAGAAGCCTGTTTTTCCAGGGCTGGGAGCTGACTCAAGTTCATCATGCTGTGTTCTATGTAACATGGAAAGATCCAGCAAATACTGGCCCCTGCCAGAGTACACCCCTTTGGAAAAAAAGGGGCTGCCACTGTGTTCACAAGGAAATCCAGGGGGCCAGGGCTGACAGCTACACTTCCCGGGCTCTGAAGCACCGGCCCCTGAGGAGGCCCGCTTTACCCCAAAGGGCTGTGGTGAAGAGAAGGGAGCAACAGCAGCTGCCACACCTTGGAATTCTGCCTGGTAGGCTGGACATTTGCCTGGGCTGCCTTCCTAACTGATAAAAAACAACTCTAGTGCAGGGAGGAAAGAAAGTGAGAGATGACTGGGGGCAGACACAATCACCTGAGGGATTCTTTGCAAAACATCAGTCCGGGTTGCAGTGCAGACGAACTGAGTCAGAATCTCTAGATACAGCCAGGGCCTGGCCGTAAAAACTGGTATTTTTAACTCTCCTGAGGTGAATCTGATGTTTAGATGGGGTGGAGAGCCACAGGGTGGGTAGCTACTAGCTACCTCTAGATCGAAACCTTCATCTCGCCTCCCTCGGGACTGGCTAACCGTAGCTTTTAAAAATACAAGGAGAGGGAGGGCCAGCTGGGGCACAGTCAGGGCCCACAGGGGCCAGGGGCCGTGGAACACCCTCATCACCGCACACTGGGCGCGCAGAGCGACACCGCTCCGTAACCCGCGCTGGAATGAATGTTCCAGCAGGAACGAGAGGTCATAGTCCACACGCCACATTTTATTAGTGAGGAAAAACACCCAGGAAAGTAGGAGGCCAGAATCTCGGCCAGCCGTCTGTATGCACGGGTCCTGACGGGCACCAAAAGCAGGACCTCTGAGGGCGCCGGGGTTAACGCCCAGAAGGCTCCGAGGCGGCCGGAGGTCACCGGACGTCGGTGGGTCGGCAGAGCCCCCCGGACGCCTGTCGGTCCTGAGCACTAGGGGGGGTTCTTGCTGGCCACCCCGTGGAGCCGCGGTCGCCGAGTTGGTGCAAGTAGATCGCGAGGCTGCCGGCGCGCAACCGCCAGCCCCGCGGGCCCGCGCTGGGCCACGTGACTGCCCGCCCCGCCCCCCGGCCGGCCGCGCCCCCCGGGCCCCCGGCTGCGCCCGCGGCCGCCTTACTTGGTGTATTCGCGCAGCCCCTTGGCGAACCACACGGCGCTGCGGTAGAGCGACATTTGCGCCGCACCCGCGTCTCGCGGCCCCGCGCTCGGGGTGCCCGTTCTCGCCCCGCCCCTCGGGAGCGCCCGCGGTTACATCATCCCAGTTATGTAAGAGCCGCGGCCTCCCGGGCTTTCTCCGGGGGGGAATGCGACGGGGTCTTCACGCCCGACCTCCCGATCCTCGGAAGGGGAACGTCTCCCTGCTGCTTTGGAGAGCGAGCCCCCGGTCCCAGCTCCAGGCAGCGGTTGGGCTAGGGAGGACCGGTCCTGCGTAGTCGAGGTCGACTTAGTCATTGCAGGCTGAAATGGGGTGTCAGCATGGTTTTGAGAACTACATGCTTGCTGGGTCTGGCCGGCATGCAAAGATGGCATCGCGACGCCTATTCTTAAAATTTGGTTACTTAGAAGATCACGTGACAGACATAAGGCTTGATGGTGAAGCGATTTCTCCATCTAATGGGCTCTTCCCTAGGAATTATAGTATAACTCCCCGAGTTTCTACATAATTTGTGCTCAGTAACTCAGAGAAAGTACAGCTTTCTAGCAGGTGCAGTGAGTCAGGCTGGTAACAGCCAGTGACACAGCTCGCAAGAGGCAGGGCTGGGTCTCCTACCCCGGAGGTGAGGCTGTCTCTAGACTTTTCCCACTAGTTTTTGCAACTTCATGAAGTGCCAAGGAGGGCCTCTTTACCTTGTCCAAATCTTCATCAGCCTTCCCCTACCTCCACCCCCAAGTCCGAATAGATGTACAGTGTAAATTGTTTGTTTTAAAGATGGTTGCCGTGCCAACTCATCTGCCCCCTTCTAGGAATCAGGCTCCCCCACTCACATCTCACCTCTATCCCTCCATCTGGGTTAAGGATGGATCACTTGCTAAATTCTAGAGTGGTTTACCCAACGCACCCAGAGACTGAGCCACTCTTACATAAGATGTGTAGAGACCAGCTGATTTAATGGCCTCATTATCTAGGATATGAGATCACCGTTCCCCTCCCAAGTGGGTATGTTTTTACTTCAGAATAGCTTTAAATTTCTTCAGAACAGCTTGCTCTTCTGAACAGGGCTGCGAGGTTCCTCTACATTGCTCTTATTCCTGACAGAGTGATGAAAGGAAGTTTAAACAAGTGGCATTCTGCAAAATCACCCAGCCTGGTGTGACTTTCAATGCCTGTCCGGCTAGCCAGGAGAATATTTTAGAACCCCAGAGTTACCCAACAGTGCTTTGAATACTCTGCTTTGTGTCAGTGATGGAAAAGGTGTCAGTCTGCACTGAATTCCTCTCGCTGCCTCAGGAAATATGCTTTTGGCTCACAGAAGGGTGAGAGGTTGTTCTGAACTGCAGGGAGGGCATCAGAGGCACCCTGAAATAACAGGGGGTGGTGGGGACCCAGCTTTCTCCACCTGTATGCAAACAGGGGCGTGGTGCCTAACTTCTCAGGCTTACTTTTCTTATTTGTAAAATGGGACTGAATAGGCTCACCTTGTGGGGTTATTATGATTCAATACATTTGTAAAGCACTTAGCAAAAATACCTGATTTCATATGAGGTGATCAGAAATTATTCACTTCCCCTGTCAATTTTCTTCTCATCCCTTTCTCTTCTTACACTATAGCTAGCCATGTGGTGTCCATTCAATAAATTCTCCAGGAATGCATGAAGCTTATGGTTGGCCTCAATCCAACAAGGTCCACAGAGGACCCGGTGTGTCCCTTATATATGCTTCATGGGAGGTTGTAAGAAAAGAAAATCCTGTCTCAATGGGGATTTCCACTTTCCTCTGGAAAACAAATCACACACACAGAAAAAGAAACAAAGGGCAGGGTGGATGGGGAAAGGCTCCTATTTAAGTAGAAGTTGATTCAGCTGGATTTCAGTCTTATTTCTGCTGCTGATTCCCAGTGTGACCTGGGATAACACTGACAAAATTTATTAAAGGTTTAATATGTATCAACCTTTGCAGATTATCTCACTTCCTCCTCCAATAATCTGTAAGGTTGCTCTTGCTCTTGTGTACATCTTAAAGATGAGCAAACTGAGACTTAAGTAGGTTAAGTACCTTGGCCGAAGTCACTACAAACTGTGGAGCCAGCATTTGAGGCCAGGCAGTGTGACTCCAGAGCCCACACTCACGCACGCATGTGCCAGGCTGTATGAGGGCTGTCAATTGGCCTCTCAGGGTCTCTCCTTCCATCAGCCTTACTGAAGTATAATTTACAAACAAAATTGAAAGATATTTAGAGTCTACATCATAGTAATTTGATATACGCATACAGTCATCCCTCCATGTGGGAAGGACTGGTTCCAGAACCCTCAGATACCAAAATTCACAGATACTCAAGTTCCTTATATAAAATGGGGTGGTATCTGCATATAACCTGTGCACATGCTCCTGTATACCTTTACATGGTCTCTAGATTACTTATAAAAGCTAATACAGTGCAAACAGTGTGTAGCTAGTTGTTATACTGTCCTGTTTAGGGAATGACAAGAAAAAAGGCTGTACATGCACAGATGCAACTACCATAGGTCTAACTGCACATACAGTGTGTATTTTGGATCTGAGATGGACTGAATCTAGGGGTATGGTTATGGAGGGTCGATTGTGCATTGTAAAAAGATGCCCACCATCTAGTAAATTGCATGTCCATTGACCCACGTTCATCTGTTTTTGTTGTTAGTCTTTGTTTTACTCTCTGAGCAATTTTCAATTATATACTGCAGTGTTATCAACTACACTCACTATGGTTTACATTAGATCCTCCTACCTTATTTTTAACCGAAAAGTTTGTATGCATTTATCTCTTCCCAATTCCTCCACTTTCCTGTTCAGTTTTTTCATCTAAACAAGAAGAGGATGAGGTTCCTTTCAGCTCTGATTTTCTATGACTAGTAATAAGGGAATTATATAAAGATGATAAATAAGTTCGGTCTAAGGTGCTCTTAAAACTGACATCAAGTGGATGTGCTTGCTTCATCTCACTCAGGTTTTCTATCTCTAAAATATTATGTGTCCCTGGTTCCAATTTGCCACTCAAAAAAACACACAAAGAAAGCATCCTTCAAAGCTTTCTTGCAGTTGATTTAAAGCCCTGCAGCTAATTTGACCAAATTGGAAGGCGAAGCAGAAGGTATGGACTAAGAAATTCATGGCTTCTTGTGCAACAGAGACACATGATGGGAAGTGTGTGTGTGTGCGCGCACACACACACACACACCAGTGTTCTCATCATCTTCCACTGAAGCTCTGTACCAGTTTCTCCAGCCCAGTTGTCATGGCAACACCAGCTGCCAATGAGATCATGGAAGACAAGGTTATAATGGCAGTGGTGCCTTAATATTTTACCTGGCAAAGCCACTTAGATAATAAGATGAATAACCATAAATCATAAATCCATTGAAAGGCCAGGCATCACTCACTGTACATGTTTAGTGTGCTCTTGAGGGTGGGGAATAGAAATGAAGGCGAAGGGAAAGGAACAGAAAGGGAGGATGAGGTGGGGGGGTGGGGAAGCTCTTGGATGCTGACCCTTGTTATTCCTCAGGGGAAGTCATGCCAGGGTCCTGAACCTGTCTAGGCACAGGTGAAGGAACTGGCAGCTTCTGTAAGGACAAGTAGGGGGCGGAGGCTTCCAGCTTGATTCACAAAGGCTTGTAAAGAAATCCAAAGCAACTGTTTTCTGGGGTTCACACTAATGGAGAAAAGCAGCACCCCAGGAAAGACATGGCAGATAATGACCCTCCCACAATCCCCCAGCGGGAAGGTGGGTCCCATTGAGAAGCACTTTTCTGGCTGCCTCCCCACATCCTAGATGCCCACAGTTTTTAGGCTAGCTCAACTCAGGTCTGTCTGTCGCCCATCTGAACCAAGTCCCTGAAGAGCAAGTCCATTTGCTTTAAGTGCGTCCTTCTTTTCACAGGAAACTAATCACAGTAGGGCGTGGGGAGGGTCTCTGGCAAGAGCTTTGATAGCGGGGAGCAGGAGTGGGAGAGACTCAGCTTACACTGAAAAACCTTTGGTACCTCTGAATTTTGTATGCTGAGCATGAATTAGTTACTCAAATAAAAACCACACCATGGTCCACTTTCTTTCCCTTTTCTGTGCCCCTTTTAAATTACCTTTCATGAGACTTGTCTCCCCATCAATTGGCAGGTCAGTCTCTATGAAACTGAGTTGACGAGAGAAGTGGCTCCCACAAATAGAGCTTGTGCTGGTCTTACACTTGCATAGACTGTTTCTGGGGCTCTCTAAGGCAAGCAGCTTCTATTCTTAGTGCAAAAGTGGTAAAAGAATGTCGGGCTGTAGGTGGCTTGGGATGGTGGTTATGGGGCGTCTGTGCCAACACTCCTGGTTCCCATTGTTGGTTCCCAAGAGGCAGAGAGGGAGAGATGGATGCAGAATGGCAAGAACTGGGTGGAGATTCTGAAGACCTGCACTTCAGACCTCTCATCTTAAAGACCTCTCACCCCTTCAGAGGAGTCACTCCACTTCTTTGAGCCTTAGTTTCCCCACTCCACAGTACTGCAGTCCACTCCTCACAGCGTAGTAGTGAGGAGGAATGAAAGAGCCTTTTGTATTATTTGGAAAATATTTATCTGCTCCACTTGCTCTGTGCCAAGCACAGTTCTAAGTTCATTTAAATGAGGAAACAGAGGCACAGAGAACTTCAGTTCATGATCCCATGAATCTAGGAAGTAGCAAAGCCAGACCTCCAACCTGTCAGTGGGGTCCAGACTCTGTACATTTGACCCCTTTTCCGTAAAGAGGGGTGCTTTCATGGTGGCTTTTTACTTTCTTCTTTTAGAAGTGTCTTTGGGACTAGAAACATCTACATACTTACTCCTTCCCCCTCTCTGGTTGACTGATTCCTATGTCGACTGTCTTCTTTGTTCCCTGAGACTGAAAGTGGGCCAAGAAGGGTTAGTGTGAGCTTAGAGTGAGGCTGGTTTTATTTAGCATTTGTGCACAGGAAGATCTCATGACCCCATACCTGCTGGCTTTTCCACACTGATAATCACATCATTCTGGGGAGGCTGGGGAGGACTGGGAATTCATTCTTTTATTTTTTATTGTGAAAAAAAATCCATAAAATTTACCATCTTAACCACTGATGTGCACAGCTCGGTAGCTCTAAGTACAGTCGTACAGTTGCATGGCCTAAGTGACCCTCCATCTCTAGAACCTTCTCATCTTAGGGAATGGAAACTTTGTACCCATTAAACAAAAACCCCATTCTCCCTGGCCCCATACTGTGATAACCACCTTTCTACTTTTTGTCTGCATATATTTGATTACTCTGTTTATCTCCTAGAGAGGAATCATACAAGATTTGTCTTTTGGTTGCTGGCTTATTTCACTTGCCACACGGTCTGCAAGGTTCATCTGCATTGGAGGAGTCCGAAACTCTTTCATTCCTGAGGTTGATGATGCCCTGGTCTGTACATGCCACATGGTGTTTACTCCTCTTCTCTCAATGGAGACTGGGTCGCTTCCATCTCTGACTATCATGAAAAAGTGCTGCTATGAACATGGGCATGTAATTATCTTTTACTTCCTTTGGGTGTATACCCAGAAGTGGAATGGCTGGTTCACGTGGCAGCTCTGTTTTTAATTTTTTAAAGTAAACTCCATACTATTTCCCATAGCAGCATCACCATTTTGCATGCCCTCCAAAAGAGCACAAGGGTTCCAATTTCTTCACATCCTCACCAACACTAGTCATTTTGGTTTTTTTGTTGTTGTTGTGCTATTGTTTTATAGCATCCTTCCTAACAGGTAAGATGGTACGTTATTCTTTGTTACATATTCTAAAATACATTTTGTAATTTCTGTGACATCCAGTCCCATCTTGTATTCATTGCCTATTATATCTTAATCACATACACGCACTCTCACACACGAAATACTGAGAGGAACATCAGCTCCTAGGCCTGTGGTTTTGAGGCTGTGCATGACAGAGAACCTAAGCAGACCTAGTTAAACACTATTTTCAGGGGCTTTAATCCATTGTTGGGACCACTGAGTTTCCCACAGGGGAGTAACACAGCCTTAAAAAAAGGTTTTGTGACTAAATTCATAGAGAGTTTTGGATCATCAAGCTCATTTCATTAGGCATATGAAGTGGGAGATAATTTTTCAAACTGAGCTCTTGGTTGTTCACTTGGCAAAATAAAACTTCATATTACTATTCATCTTTTCATTTTGATAGGCAGGAATAATAGACCAGGCCCATTACAGAGAATGTGCCTTTTTGGATGAGTCATGAGTACTGGTCATTTGTGAAGAAGATCTCTTTGTACTGATAATTGAAGGAATTTCATGATATATGAAGTGAAAAAAAGGAGGTTGTTGAATAATATGAACAATCGGATATAATTTATGTAAAATATATATAGAGAGATGCTTAGTATATGCAGACACGTTTAGAAAGGACACTAAAAAAGAGGCACATTGTAACCTTTTGGGTGAGCAGAGCTGGGAGTTGGGGTTTGGACTGAAATTTTTAATACCTTTTTTTATATTCTGTAGCATTAATTGAGTTTTTAGCCATAAATATTTATTACTTTTATACTAAACATAAAGTTTCTAAATTGTCATTTTAGGAAAATGAAGGGCTTACAAAGGGGACTATAAGTATTGATTTTTCTGCTACTTCCAGCTATGAAGAAACAACCCTAGGTCAGGTTCCCTGGAGGAAGAGACCCAAGTATAGTTCCACATAATTTACTGAGGGCCTGGTCTCAGGAGAAGCCTGAATATAGTGAAAGAAAAGGGACTGGAAAAGGGAGAAGCTAAGAAAGAGATGCAGCTTCTTATGACGTCTGCTCAGAATCCTGGGCATAAATGACTGACATAAATGACCTGCCCTGAAGCTAGGGAATTGGGCTTTTCTCCCTCTTCCTTTCCTCCCCACCCCCACCCCTCAGGTCTTAGCTCTAAGTGACTGATGCATGGGGTGGAGAGTGGCAACTTACATGCACCTCATGGCAAGCAGGCTCCTGCCACCCAAGGGAGGGCCTTGTGGAAAGGCTGCAGGTGTGAACCATTAGCTGCTACACCTGCTGCAGCTGGCGGTGGGCCCCTGGGCCCACAAAAGCATCCCATAGGAATCTAGGCTACAGCCCCTTCCCCCAGCGAACTGGAACTAGCTTCCTGATAAGCAAACTTATAAACTGTAAATTGATTTGTGAAATGCCCTTTCTTGCTTATTTATTTATTTTTTGATCATGGGAAAGTACAGGCTATAAGACATTTTAGAGGCTGAGGTATTCGAATGCAAAAATAAGATTTAAAAAAACTGGCTTGGAAGAATCCAATCATTTTGCAAGATTTTTGCAATTGTGGGGAAATTATCAGAATGCTGTAGAAACTGAGCAGCCGAACAGGGCACTGCTCAGGAAGGAGACAGTGATTGTTTGAACCCGGGACTAATGCTTGTGGAGGGGCTTTTTTGGGTTTTTGTTCTGAAATGTCATGGACAATGTACATCTTAGCATGGATTACACTGCCCTTTCCATTTTGGTTGTTGAGAAAGTTCAAAGCCATATTTGAATCCAGGGCTCAGTAGTCCAGGGATTATGTCCAAATAAAGGCAGGGTTGACCCTGGGGCTATAGTGGAAGACCTACATGTATTTCATGGGCTGACTTGTCACCTTTGAGCGTCACAGAGACCCACAGGCCTAACGATGAGTTCTCTTGCTCTCACGAGTTGTCCACTCCCAACCCCCATCCAGCAAAGGCTCCCCACCTGCTGGTCTCTGTCAGTCAGACAGAGCACCCTACCCAGTCCTCTACCTAATGCATTTTTATCTTCAGCCAGCCCATAACATGACATTATTTCAACACGCCAATCACATCCTCCACAGGAACCAGAGGCTTCCCCACCCTCTTATAACCACATAATGAGCCCTCTCAGCACTGCTTGTTCACTCAGCTTCTTCGTGCCCCTCCACAGGACCCTGCAGTGTCCTCCCCAGGCTGTCAGCATCAACGACTAGTAAACTGGAAAAAAAAGTGTCAGCTCGTGTGTGTTTGACTGCATTGTACTATGTAGGGCAGGGGACCCCACCCTCACCGAGACAATGAGGCAGTCAGAATGGAGGGACATTTTGAGCCATGAGCCTTCCTGTGAGTCTGTTTAGAACCAATGTGTGTGTAGACCCTAATGCAAAAGCTGGGATGGCGCAGGCTTGCAAAGCGCAAGTTGCCTTTTCTTTCCCTGTGAAGTGCTTGCTTCCATGTAATGCAGTAAGCAAGCTTAAAGTTTCAAAGCTAACTGATCTAACAAAGGAGATGTTCTTGAGAGAACAATAGAAGATGTATTTGAAAAATACCCACCTTCTAGTTCACTTCTGCTAGCAACAGCAAAATCTGCTCTCTCCCGTTATCCAAGCTAACTCGGCTGCTATGAGACCAGGCTGACCTGAGAAGGAAACCATTGAAATTTGATCTCTATAAAAGACAGATTTGATTTTTCCTAATTCCATACTCATAAAAAGAGAAATCACCAGTAGAATCAGTAAGAAGGATTTCCTATTCATTCATTTTCTAAAACGTTGCTACAAACTCATCTACCCAACTGCGGTTTGTGAGTTTTATGGACAAAGATCTGTCTAGCGTAGCCCTCCCCTTCCATCCTCTATGTTTATTGGCTCATGCATTCAAATCTGTACTCCTGGTAATCCCAATGAAGGGAAAACAGAGAAGCTTCCCAAGGCCTGGAGGATTATCTCCTTAGGGCATTAAGGGGAGACTCTGAGGAACAAATTGTACCAAGTTTACTTCATCAACGATGAAAAATGCCCACAAAGATGCAGCACAAGATTTGATTATTAAAATATGAAAGTAATTGACTACTTTTGCCTTTTCTCATGCTAACATAGATGGAATAATGTGAAATACTGGAAATAGCATATCATTGCCCTCATGGTTTCAAACAAGATGGAATGCTCCGGGCTCAGTCTGTGCCTCCTCTGTGGCTTGAGGGCACAAGTGTGGTTGTCTGAATCAGAATTTCTGGGGGTGGACTCTGTATTTTATTTATTTTTTTCAAACATCAGTTTCTATATTTACTATGGAGCCCACCTACTAGTGCAGAAGCATACAAACAAAATGAGGAATAATCTCCTCGACAAACATGTCCAAATAGCAATGCGATACGGCAGGATTCTCACGACCTCCAAAGAGCACAAACATAGGTGTGTATCATGGGAGACTCCGCTTAGAGGCGCAGCGTGGTTCTGCTCCAGTGTCAACCTACGGAGTTGTGCCTGATTTTATTACCAGTTTTCACTACATCCCAATAGGGAACGAGACAACTCTGCTTTTGTTCCTTGACCAGGAATCACTTGATCTGAGAAGTCATGGTGAGGAACAGAGCCAGTTGGAGAAGCCATCACAAGCCAATGTCAGAGAAGAGGAGAGAATGCAGGCATTCTGCATTTGAAACAAACCCTTGGTAGTTTTAAGGTTTGCTGAGATTTGAGAGCCACTGGTGTGACTGGACCCCAGTGACGTGGTCCCACTCTTACTGTCTTCAACTGCCATCTCTACAGATTCAGTCACAGAAAAGGAACAAGATGGTCTAGCATGATACCCAATGTGGCAAAAATAAATGATTTCAATGTGTACTTTATCTTTGCTGCAGTCTTCTCTCAGATTGAAGCAACTGATCATCCCTCCCAGCTGTATGGGAATTTCTCCTTGAGTTTTCATAACATCCGAAAAGTTCAGACGTGTCCGTGTTCATTGCTCTACAACACTCCTGTGGAGGAGGGACGGCCACGTGTTTTGGTTGATCTCCACCAGGTGCTTTCAGTGTCCAGGTTGATGCAGCCCATTTAAATTCAGTGCAGCGCGTCTATACTGCAGGGCCTGCCAGTGACTATGATGGGAGCGTCCTACGCTCATCCTCTCTCAAAAGCTCGGAGGAGGAGGAGGATGCTAACAGAAAAACACCTCAAGGGTGGGCCACCCATCACTTCCCACACTGCCCAGATGTCATCTCTGGGTTGTCAGACCTTCAGGCAACCTGGTCACAGGCCATCTGTCTTGGCCCAAAACTCCTTTTCTGAAGTGCCTGATCATACATTCTCACATCCATGGAGGGAGGCTCTCACAGATTCTTTCAAAGTGTTTCTACAGCATGTTGAAAAGGCCACCATTGAACAAATGTACACAAAGTGTCTTTCACACTTAACCCAAATTTCTCCCATGGGGCATATCTTTTGGCTTTATGGAAAACATATGCACCTCATAGCTAATCATCTTCTTTTTCTTATTGCTTTGAGAGCAAAGAGACTGAAAGTAAAAAAATTTAGTCCAGGATTTAGCAATTACTGAGGGCCTATGACTGAGAGTGTCCACTGCAACAGGGTTGGGGGCATGTAGAGAATGAGCACAGGCTCTCCCACCTCCTCTGGATGAGCACCTAGTGCGCTGGTGTAGGGGGAAAAAGTGCTGAGAACCTCTGCATTCCAATCATCACAACATTTCTTCTAGATCTATTTTTAAACTATGTATTTTCCTTTTATCTTATTATGTCAAATATAATATTTAAATACCCTCCACATCTCCCATGAAACAAGATATAAATATAAATAGAGAAAGGAAGCAAGAAAAAAAAAAGAAATAAAACCTTCTACTGAGCCATTTCTGGGAAAGGAAACAATTCCCTAGTTTAATAGGCATTTTGATAAGTCATCCTCTGTGCACCAAGGTAAAGATTTCTGCAACACTCCAGAGATACTCCTGCCTACCAAAAACTGGGAATCTCCAACATTTGTGGCCTGGCTACTGATAGACCCAAAGTGCTAACCGGTATCACTCATCTGCTAATAGCCATTTTTATGCCTATGGTTTTTCACAAGTCCCTTCCATCCTAACCAAGGCTCAGAAATACGGGGGAGGTGAGTGTGTGTCTCTGGGCTCAGGTCTCTGGTTCCAGAAGAGGAGCAAAAGTCAGCAATATGCTTGCTCTGGGTAGAGCAGCAAACAGCATGCCACTTCCCCTTCATGGAGTTATCCCTCTGTGATGAGACTCCTTGATGTAAGTTGCTTAGGAGACGTTTTTGCACCAGCAAAAAACATCTTAGAGTCACTGTGACGCCAGCCAAGTACTTAGATATATTGATATTTGCTCAGTCTCCATGGTCCCAGGGCTCCACCCCTCCCATGCTCTCAGAGGACCTGATACTTCAATCCCAGCATTCTCTCTTGCAGAGTCTGAATGCGGCCTCAGAGTCATTCTCGTCACATTGCACAGCTAGGGTCTGAGCCAGAAGGACAGCACAAAGCTACGTGCCATGCCCAAGCCACAGGGGCAGTCCTTGTGCCCCAGGGGAGCCAACTTTTTTAGAGCGGCACCAGGCCATTCTCCATGAATGCAGAGTTTGACTTTTTCCTGACTGTCCATATAGGTGTGGTTTACTTTTAAGCTAGAGCATGGACATTCTCTTCAAGTCCCCTACTCGGGAGTCAGTGTCAGAGGTTGTTAAGGGCCAGTGCTGGGTGATATGTGGCCTGGACTGAGCTTAGAACAGGTTCTGCTGGCATTCAGCTGTGTCCATCAGTCTCCAAACATTAGCTCAGTGGCTGGGTGTGACTGATGAGTCACGGTCTGGGGAAAGCAGCAGGGGGGGTGCTGCGGAGCTTGCCTGCCCCAGTGTCTGAGCCCACAGCCTCTCCCCAGACCCAGCACAGGCAGGAGGCATGTAAATGGTATCACAATGAAGGTGGGGTCAGCAAACTATACATCCTATTTTTTCCCCTAAATAACGCACACCCTCTCTATGATCTTCCCTGGCTCAAGTGAAAATGAAACCAGAAAGTGTCCAGGGGGCCAAGGTCAAATAAGGGCTTTCTCCCTCTTTTCCAGCAGAGGGCGCATCCAGCATCTTTCTACCTGGGAGTTAAAAAAGTGGGGGAGAGGACCCCTGACTCCAGGTGACAGGTGGCTGGGGAGTGCTTGAAAACTCAGTGGCAACAATCCAGGGGACCCACAAGTCTTTGCTCTTAAAGCCAAGAGAGGAGAGAGCCTGGAGGTCTGAGCTGACACTCCCGATGAAGGGAAGTACACCGCATTGATGGCCACTCAGGGGTTGGTTTGATTACAAAGCACACAAAAAAGGCAGTTCAGCACTCAGACATACGCAGAGGCTGCGCATGCGACACGGAGCCAGCTACCCCCCGAGCACTGCCCCTAGAAGTGCACATGGCAAGTCTTCACCTAGAGTTCTAAAGCACAGGACTCCCTGTCGGGGCTGACATGGTGCCCCAGCTCCCAGGAACCTCACCCCACCACAGCAGCAGTGAGAGGGAGTGTTTCCGGTCTCTGGTGTCATCCTGGACATCCTGACAAATGGGTTGACAGAGCATCCACAGCCCAGCCTGGCATGAATAGAATGGACACTGCGTCGTGTTCAAACTCAGACCAAAAACCCCTCACGCAGCCTGGCCCAAACACAACACTGGTCATGCCATCATGATGCGAGTCCCAGAGATGCACACAGATGCCCTGGGAAAGAAGCCAACCGAGGCCAAGGGAAGACACCCCAGCACTACGCAGGGCACCCCCTTGAAAGAGATGTTGGCCGGCAGGACAGATCAGAGCCTCCAGGGAGGATCTACTTTCTTGACCTCGGCAAAATTTACGGCTGTCTTGGGGATGCCTCATCTATTAAATCAAACCGATCTGACGTGGGGCTGCTTTTGTTTCCAGCTGGCAGATGGCGCGAGGAAAAGAGCACCTTTCTCCTTCTCATACAAAGCCGCCAGAGCAAGAACAGCCAAGCTACTCTGCTTTGAAAGTCTCTGCTCTTTCTCACTTCAAGGTGCCTACGGCCCAACGACAACGCAGCAGCAGCAAGCAGCTCCACCAGTCTTGCTCTCGTCCGGGCCCTGGAGCTGCACTGGGCTTTGAGAGGGTCCATGCTTTGCCCCCCTTACCTCACCCCCTCCAAAAAGAATACCTTTGAAAACTCTTATGAGGACCAAATGTTACTCTAAAAAGAACAAAAAGGCATCTCCCAGGCCCAGGCACACAGTTTCTTTAGTTCCTTTGATGATTTCTTAAATGCCTGCAGGGGAGGTTTTACAGCCTTTTTGGCACCCCTTCTGCAACAGTGGTGTGTGTGCATGAGTGTGTTTGCATGGGTATATGTGTGCGTGTGTGTCTGGGGTGTGGTCTCAGTCTTCATCGATGGCAAGTCTCCACCTGGACCACACATAGACACACGCGCTACACAGGAGGAGCGAGGCCAGCACGGTATGGCCAAGGACAAGAACCCCTACTGCGAAGAGGTACAGGGTTTTGTCACAGTAATTCTGAGGCCGCTGGAAAGGGGGAATGAAGTCAGGCAGGTAAACAGAAAAGACCCAGTAATTACCCAGAAGGAACCAGAGGAAGAGGAAGAGGCTGAGGATGAGGTGGACGTAATATCTGTGCGCGTTCTGTCTCCAGGGATATTCGTCGTCAGCCTTGGACAGAAGCTGCCTCATCCTGGTGGAGTCGTAGAGCAGGAGCGACACCTGTGCGGTGGTTAGGGGTGAGGGGTTGGAGGCACAGCAGCAAAGCAGGGAGGAGAGGAGACAGACTATCCACAGAGGGAGGGAGAGTGGGAGGAGGAGGGAGACTGATGATGAAGGTGCACACGCTGGAGATGGAAATTCTGCCAATGAGTGGAATTTAATTTTGAAGACTCAGAAGTGGCAAAAATGAAGCACCACTCCTTAGTCAGCATTATTCCCTGTGGCATTTCTTCATTTCTTTTTAGATGTGTGAGTTGCTTTGGACAAGGGCTTAGTTGACTGAAATTCATTTCTGTGCTCAGAGTTTCGCTCTTGTTCCGGTTTGCTTCATTGGTCTCTAGGTCATTCTGTATCCTCCCAGGCTCTGGTCTCCAGGCTCCCTCCTCACTCATGACTATACCCTAGATCTTATCATCAGCTGGGAATGCCCCTCACACACCCACCCCACCCCATCTGACTGCTAGCGCCTACTGCCCCATTTTCTCATTCTGTAGTTCCTTAACATCCCTCAGCCTCATGGAGCCTCCTCACCCTTTCCTTCTTTCCTCCATCTCCCAGACACTCAGACACACCTGTTCTCACTCTCACTGGGTAGGCAGCCACCTTTACTGGATCTCACTGTTACTTCTCTGTATTAGTCTCTTCCAGCTCCCTCCATCCCTTGCATCGCTGTCCTTCCACTAAACATACCCAGCAAAACTCTAAACACAGGTCCAGGCCAGCATCTTCTTTCTGGCTTCCTCTGGCTGCCACCAGCACACAGTAGGCACCTTTGCAATATCAGATTGCCAGCCATGGTGTATTGGAGCAACCTGGGGCAGCTGAGTTCTGCACGCCCAAGCTGCTGGTGGCCTCCTGGCCTGGGGACAAACCACAGCACTACTTCTCCCCCTCCCAGAATGAGAGGCTGAACTCCACCCCATATATCCAGCACTGCCTGTGAGCCCTGTTGCGGGTCTGAACCCCAGCCCTGCCGTCCTGGGAGTGATGTGCATGGAATTCTTACATTTTCATGGGGACCACTGTGAGAGGTAACTGCCTTCACCCCCAGGCAAGGGAGACACTTCAGTCTGGAGGCCTTAGGAGGCTCCAGCTGCCCCAGCTGCAGTTCCACCCAGCCCCACCAGTGGGTAACTGGACCTGCTCCCTCTGTCTCTGACCTCCTACTTCTCCCTCTACCTCTCCCTCTACTAATTTTTTTCTAATTTTTTTCAAAGGCCCTTTTGTTTTCATTTGTGGTAGCAGATGGCTGGGTGAGAAATGGGGAGAGAGTGTGACCCTGTGACAGTCTTTACAGCCTTTGCCCTGTGACAGGTGGAACCAGCACTGTCCATTGGATCTTTTCCTGTCAGTGAGTAGTTCCTACACTCTGGAGAGACCACGCCAAACCACCTCTGTTCTCCAGTGTCCTCTGACCCTCATCCTGCTTCTGAATTCATTTAGCAAACAGAATCACAGGTGTAAATTTTCTTTGACTTCCTGTTAGCCTCCCTCCCTGCATTCCTTCCTCCACCCCTACACCCACTGTTGATCTCTTGGCTTCAGAAGGTGAGAGGGCTACATGTGCAGCCTCTCTCAGGAGAAGATACCAGATCACTGGGGATTTCAGCCAGTCCTCTCTCTGCTGGTTTCCTCCTCTAGACCTATAAACATTCTCAAGTGCTTCCTAAACACCAAATCCTGGGCCTTCCCCGCTTCGCACATACGCTACAGCCTCAGAGGTTCTCCACCCTTCTTGAAAGTGGCCATAATTCCTGTCTTCTTCTGGCACCATTCTGTGAACTGCTCCCCCCCACAGACACTGGTTAACTCCCTATTCCCAACTGCAGTGCAAGCGGCATGTGCTCATTCCGCTGAGTCTTTTGCTTAATTTCTCTGGTACCCCTTCAGATGCTCCTTTTCATTTAATCTACCATATTCTCAGTGCCCACTTTGTATCAGACAGTCTTATGGACTGAACCATGTGCTCCCAAATTCATATATTGGAGTCCTAACTCAGGATGTGATTGTATTTGGAGACAGGGCCTTTAAGGAAGTCTGTAAGGTTAATGAGGTCTTTGTCTCAGGTGTTCCCTCTGAAAAAGCAACCACAGAACAACAGTCTCCTTTCCTAAGGAGTCCTGGCTTCCTGTCTTCACTGTCTGGGTATTTGATCTATAATGTCCTTTGAAAACCTACTGTACTTATCTGTTGTCTGCCAGAGGTCCCAGTGCTACAGAAACGTCCCTCTAACAGGGCCCTCGAAAACAAATACATTTCCCACCTGAAGCCCTGGCTTAGGCTGCTCTCCTGGCGTGATTACTATTAGTGCTCCTTTGGACTCTCATGAGTGCCAAGCTTGGAGGATAAATCACACAATCAACACACCCAACAGACATGTGTCATGCAGAACTTACCAGGAGCCACTATAATATCTCCTATTCCTTTTTTTTTTTTAAGTGGTCACAACCTACTAAATTTATTTCATGATCTTCTAACAGGTCCTGACTGTCAGGTTTTGGGATGATTCAGGGAACTAGCAACTCACTTCTCAGCTTTCTCGTCAATAAAACGCAGAACTGGGTGCTACTTGATCATTTCAGAAAAGGTGCTGGCATCTCATGCAGACTACTGAGGGTTAACGATGAAATGTTGACTTGATTGAGAGGTGTCACTATCTGGGGACCCGAGAAGCCTGTTTGCTGTTGTTTTAATGGTTATAGACTCACTGCATATTACATCCCTCTGATGAACACAAAAATTTAATTTGGCTTCAAGCAATTTTAGATTGCCAAGGGGGAAAAAAATCAATGCTGTTTATTAGGGCCCTTGTTTGTTCATTAAAATAAATTACCTGTGGGTTCTTGGCTAGCTTTCATAAAGAAAAAGTTTGCTGTTATTAAGAGGAACAGACCCCATGGAGGATAACATCTCTGAAGGAAAGTTCCTCTGGCAGCCTGAAGATGAGGTAGTGGGTGAGAGTGGGCGAGCAGAGGTAATTATTGCTGAAAATCCTGCCCATGTTTTGAGCATCTCTATGGTGCTCAATCCATCAGAGCCTTCCCCTAACACCTTGGGGACACAGGGAGCCCAGAGCTCATTGGTGCCCAACAGAGACGCAGCCTAATACCACAGGGACATTGTTACAGGGAGAATCACGTGTGTACATTCCAGAACTTGGCTCACACTCTGCTGTTGGGAGATGAGGACATGTATTAGTGAGGGAAACTCAGACACAAAAGACTCCAAACACTTGCCACAAACTAGACATGTTTCCCAAGACAGAAGTAAGCTATGGAGACTGACTGCACATGACAACAGCAACCCTGAAGGCATTCCTTTTTCTTGGGTCATTGTCATGGCTGGTGACAATGGTCACCCTCTTCCAAAGGCCCCAGGAACCAGAAGGAAGCTAACAATGCTAACAGACAGGGGTGCAAAGCAAACAGCATATATGGCACTTGATTCTGTTTTCTCATGTGCTGTTGTTTTGCTTTTTATGAAACAATTTTGAAGAAATGAATGCTGCATTTTCTATTAGGAAAATCTGAGGGAGGCTCAGATGGTGGAGGAGGATCGTGGAGGTAGACCTTAGGCACTTTTGGTAGGTGTAACACCTCTGTGGACCAAGGATCTTGGAAACTTAACTGCAGGCTATGGAGGACTCTAGACATTTCTTTTCTGTGCACCTTTCCTGTTTGGACAAATGTCAGTACCACCCACAGACAAATCAGCTGCGTATACTGACATACACTCAAAAAGCACAGAGAAACACTCCTAGCTCCAACTTCAGAGTTTAACGTATGATGACTACAGCCAACAAATTCAATGCTCAGCAGCTGAAAATTAGGAGCTACTGAGAAATAAGAACCACAAGAGTCAAACACATTTTAGCCGGATGCAACCCTACTGTCCTACATAGGAAACCTAAAACAAAACACAAAGAAAGACAATTACACTGGCTGAATCTAGTGGTGTGACTCTCGGCATTAAGTTCTTAGACCACAGTCACAATTTGGCTTGTTGCACTCAAGGCAGCAGGAGGGAAGTTATTGCAAAGATGCAGAGCCCTGGGTGAATCAGCTCCGGAAAACTGTGGCCTCGGGATCCAGCTTCCCCTGTAGCTTCAACAGCCTGACACTTACAGGGAGTTGTTTTGGTTTCCCTGGGAGTAACCAGGGAGTAACCAACAATGAAAGAATGCCTGCAAAGTTAAATTTTTGCAAGAACTACAAACAACAAATAAAAATGCTTTACCTTCAAGGCCCCGACGATCCCACCCACTAGCAAATACAGAGGAATGAGGGGCTGGATGGGACAGTCCTCCAAAAACTTCATCCCTAAAAGGGGAGAGAACAGAACAGGATTGAGACAAATGCATTCCAGAATTCCAGGCTTAACTATGCATAGCTCAGGCACAACACTGGGTTCTGACAATGAGGTAAACGTCTAAAAAAGCCAAGTGTCCAAAAGAAAAATGCCAGATGTTTCCTCCCCTAGGAGGAATATAAGGGAACCAAATAAGGATCAAGGAAAGGAATAAGAACAACAATAATAATAACAATAAAGACACAAAAACCAAAAATGAAAAGACAAGGACAAACTGGGGACACTTGCAGGGGGTTGACGGCAGATGGGAGCACGGGACTGAGGTGATGGTGCACTGGTGATATGGTGATGGGGAATACATGGGGATTACAATTGATGTCAAATATATATAAATAAAAAAATTTAAAAAAAAAACCAAATGTCAATCACACAACCAACTTGATCCCTTGCCTGGGGATCTGCTTGGTGTTCCCAGCCCTGGACCTGTAGGATGCTCAATGACTGAACGGCTATCCCGACTGCAGACAGAGCAGGGACCAGATTACTGCACTGTTCACCAAATGATGGGTGTGCTCTGCTTCACAAAGAAGCTAGCACTTCCACTGTGTAAACTGAGGCTCATATTTTCTCTGCTTCCAGAGCCCGGGTGGCAGGAAAAAGTCTGCAGAGAACACTTCTTCCTCCAGTCCCTCCAGTGCACAGTCGTCTGCTAGATTAGTCACCATGTTGTCACTGATGATTGGTTCACTCACCCAGCCCCACGCTAGGAAATGTGTATTTACTACCCTCTCCTTAGCACTAGATTGGGAAAACTACTGAATAAATCAGCCCAGACCCATGCCCTTTCTTAAGGATCATTTCTCTCCTCACAACCAATGGTCTCTCTACTTTCCTCAAGTCTATGTTTCTTAAGGCTATTACTAACTAGTGGTGACTTGTATGTATTATTTAAAATTTAAGGAAGAAATACCAGGCCTCCTTGGTGGCACAGGGGTTGAGTGCCGCACTGTGGAGCTTCCACAGCCACTGCTGTGCGAGTTTGATCCCCGGCCTGGGAGGTGTCCCATGCAGCACAGGTGACCCTCCTGCCTTTCCCGCTGCTCCCCTCTGCAGTGTACTTTGGTTGATCTGAGTTCTGCTCCCCACTCTGTCTCTGGTGAATCCGCTCACCCCCACCTTCGGCCTGTACCCCAGCTCTTGTATGCATAAATAAATAAAACCTTAAAAAAAATAGAAGAATACCCCACCTGGCTCAAATGTCCAGGCTTAAGATGGGTTCAGCACACAACTTGGCTGTGCAGAGACATGGACTAGAGTGCGCCCTCTCATTTCCTGGCCTCCCAGTGGGTACCCTTTCCCCTTGGGACTAGTTCTAACCAACAGGCAGTGGGATGCTTTGGGCCCAAACCATTTAAAAACCAACACATGATCCTTCGTTTTCTTGCCTATCTTGGACCACCTGGAGACCATGGATGGAGATGGCGCGCTCTCACGATTGAAGCAAGTTGGTGTGTTAAGTCATCACATTAAGTGGAGGGGCACCTGATACACATAGAATTTTCACAAGCAAGAAATAAACCTTTAAAATATCAAGGCAGTGCTATCCCAGCATTCATTTGTTACTGCTGCTTAGTTAAGTTACCCTGCCCACCACATTTGTTAACAGAGTCCAAGATCTGGGACGCAAATGGGAGAACCAAAGTCTTCTCTTTAAAAGATTTTTAAGCATGATAACCCAGAATAGATGAGATTCGGTTGAAGCAAAAACGCGTGTTTATTTGGGTGTTTTGTTTTTTCTGCAGCCCAGGAGACATCAATTCAAGATGTCCTTAAATCCTGTTCTAAGGTTCAGAAAAGGACGAGGCTTACAGAGGCTAAACTACAAAGGGAAGGGTGCTATTCACGATGCAAATCAAGCAAAAACTTGTAAATGTAAAGCAGTAATAGATAGTTAGGTACAAAGTTGGTTAGGTACAAAGTTGGGTACAGGTGTGGGAAAGGGGTGTTTGTTAAGCAGCTATAGGTACCAGCCTCTGGGCAGCCTTAGGTGGAGGTTTCTGAGTGGCCCACCTGCCTTCCTTACTAGATGTTGACCTGGAAGTGGCAGACTGGCTTAGCTCAGTTCCTGTCCGAGGTGGACTGGAGATGTCTGGACATGCCTGAGGCCAAATTCTTAACGGCCTCCCGACTTCATTTGTTACCCTGATTTAGTGACTCTGTTTACTTTCTTATTTCTTGTCAAGTTTCAAATTTGATTTGACATTTTGTTTCCCATAAAAGCCTCAAGCAAAAGAAATAAACCCTTTTCCTAGGACTACACCATATTTTGTTGAAATTAATAAAAAATGTCTAGGTATACAATGATCCGTAAATTCGGGGCGCCAAACAGAGTCAAGTCAAATTAACAGGCTGATCCAATCATCAGCCCGTGGAGACCTGCCTTTCTCCTTACTGCTGATGTTTAGCTGAGTCTCTTATT
Organism: Galemys pyrenaicus; assembly: GCA_019455555.1. Taxonomy (NCBI): domain Eukaryota; kingdom Metazoa; phylum Chordata; class Mammalia; order Eulipotyphla; family Talpidae; genus Galemys; species Galemys pyrenaicus. Next base: position 8,740,703 of record JAGFMF010011380.1, on the reverse strand, counting down.
AGATGGAAATACTTTCCAAGTCTCAACACAACCCTTTCATGCAAAGACCTTTAAATACTTGATGCCAAAGTTGTCGAATATAAACTGCCTTTCAATTCAAAACCCACTGTGAGATGAACATTGAGTAATGACTTATATATCTGCTCATTCCTAATGAATAAAAACAGCTGCTGCTCACAGGAGAGTCAATCAGGGCACAGATGGCTTAAGAGGATCCTAATAAATTTAATAAAATTGTCTTTCCCCTGTGTGCTTCATGTCTTGCTTAGCACCTACCTCACCTTTAGACTTTCTGTCTGATCTACCAATCACAATTACCCTTTTAAGACTTCTTGGCCAATATTTTTATATTTATAATTACTTTTACATGTTTTATTGGGATAAAATATATATAACAAAATATTTTACCATTATAACCATCTTTACCATACAGTGACGCTAATTATATTCATAATCTTATGCAACCACTACTGCTCTCTATTCCAAAGTTTTGTCATCACCAGAACCAGAAACTATACATCTATTAATCAGTAATCACTCAATATCCCCTTTCCAAAGTGGATGTAGTGATTCTAATGGAACATCTATGGAATCTTGTCTCATTTATGTAGCCTTGTTAGTGAATGAGTGGTTCCAGTTAACTTCATTTTTTATTTAACCACAAGCTGCAAAAGCTATCCATCTCCATCCATCTATCTATCTATCTATCTATCTATCTATCTATCTATCTATCTATCTATCTATCTATCTATCTATCTTCCTCCCTCTCACCCTCCCTCAACCTACCTACCTATTAACCTATAAAAATCTTTTACTAAATGGTTTGCAAAGAACATTGCCTTAAGTGTTCGCCTGACTTCCTAAGCATGGTGTACCTAACATATTATAAACTCTTCTTGAGATAGCACAATCATAGAGGAAATGTTAATTTTTGAATTGTACTATAATAATGATAATCTCAGGGCCTATTAAAGTGGTTCAATTGTTTGCCCTTACACTGAATGGTTCCAGGATACTTGGCTATTTTAGTTCTCTGCAAATGTTCAAACCTTATTTTGTCAGTGTGTTTCCTGACAGGCTGTCGGCTTGCACTTACTACAAATCTGAAAGTACCATTTTTGCTTCTCGGTATTGTTGTTTTTTTATTAAGGTAATATTCACATAACATAACTAGCCATTTTAAAGTGAACAATTCAGTGGCATTTAATGTATTCATAACATTGTGTAACTATCATTTTGTTCTAGGTCCAAAATATTTTCATCATCCAAAAGGAGATCCAGTACCCATTAAGCAATTAAGGTACAGAGTTTTGTTCTGTTTTTGCAACATCTCCATTTAATTTCTGCTGCAATACACTTTGAACTTGGGACCTGGAACACCAAACTTGGTATGTAAATAATGTTAACTAGCTTTTGTGCATAAAATATTTAAGAACTTGAGTTTAATTTCACTGACATGTTACCATGATTTTTGGCTACTCAAGGAGCTGCCAAGCCCCCAGATTCCACCCATAATTCACATATCTGGATAGCTGAGCTGTTTAATATGTGACTGATGGAAATAATCATTCATTCAGAAAAAAAAAAAAGCATAGTTCCTCCCCAGTACCACAGCACAAAATGCATTTTCCGTATTGCTCACAAACTGCACTTTCATGTGGGGACACAGGATCTGGGAAGGGACCTTGGGAAAGGAATCCCAACCCAGGCTGAGGCACTAACATCATCAGCTGATGTCTGCTCCTACCCTAGACACACTGCATCAGTATCTCCCAGGCAGGGCCCAGGACCCTGTCTTTAAAAGATATTCACCTAGTAATTCTGTCACAACGGATCCATGTTCAGAAAGGACTGATTCACTCAGCTCTTCCTGAGCACGCATTTTGTGTTTAAACATGCGTGTTCTCTGGTCTGCCATGGCTGACCTAAGGCATCCAGCAACTCAGCAGCCAGCTCACCTGTGAAAGCCATGGACAGAGGCAACACCAACAAAGCGAAGAGCACCAAGACGAAGCAGGCTGCAAAGACAGAAGGAGTGAGCACCGGTTAGGGACAAACAGACCCTTTCATTTCTGTTTTGCTGCTATTTACTCATGCATGCCACGATGCCTGACCTTCTCTCATGTCAGCAGATGGCAGGAGGGGTCACTGCTTTCCCGGGGCTTCCACGCGAGAGGGAAGGGCACAAGCCAAGATTTGCATCTCTGAGCGAGCTGACTGTCTCTTATGATCATGCTGCCAATTCTAAGACTCGGATTTCCTGTACGACCTCTCCAAAGTCTGACAGCTTCTAGAAAAGGAGTTTATAAACCGCCGCTCTGCCAGTACCAGGATTCCTGAAACTACTGGCATTAACTGAACCATAGTTATAAATATTGTGCTTCCTGGAGTCTGTTCGCTCTGCAGATTGTTCTTCCCTGCCCTGCCTGAGATTAACTGGCAATTCAATTTATCACTCAAAGAATTTGCTTCGTGAAATCTTCTCCATCTATCTGGTTATACATCCCAAAGTATATGTATGTATGTATCTAGCTAACTAGGCCGGTAACTAACTAGATTATTTATCCACCCATCCTTCCATCCATCCATCCATCTCTCTGAAACTTCTCATGACACAGTGGAATAGCATTCTGAACTGTCTTGGGGTTGTTCTCCCTGTTCACATATTCAATTCACTGTGCGGGCAGTAGGGGAGGACAGCAACATGGGAATGACACAGGCCTAGGTGACCATCTGGGCTGTCACTCCTGACTTTAGGCAAATGAATTGACTTCCTAAAGCCTCCTTTCCCTCTTCTGTAAAATGTGTTAGCAGACGCACACATAGGGTTAGTATACGGACTATTACGACTAGGCAGCTACTTCCCCTTGTTGGTCCTCAGTTTTCTCATTTGTTAAGAGGTCGGCAGATACAAGTTCTGCTTTCCCAAATTTTTTAAAAAATTATGAATTTGAATGTCTTTGAGGTTGGTTACATTCCAGTTTCCACTTCTAAAGTTTAGATGGCATCACCCACTTATGCTTTCTACTTGGTCCTGATTGCCACAAAAGCAAAGATGGGGTCCCTGAGGTGGACATCGTGGGAGCCTTCCCAGCATCCACTCCTTCACTAGGTGATCACCGGTTTTGTTCTGGTCTCCCCATGTTCTTAGTGGCCAATCCAGTTTGTGTGTTCTGGCACAAGCTGACTCCTCATGGAGAAGGGCATGAGCTTTAGCACTAAAGTAATCACCAGCATCCTTCAAACCCATTTCGGACCAAGTTCTCGAGACCAGATTTACTGAGTGTACAGAAAAAAAGCTTTCTCACTCTTCTGATAGAATTTCCAAAACCAAGTCTTCACTCTCCCTCCCTAAATGCCGGAAGAGGACCGAGTTCTTTGGGGAATCTTGTCTGTCATTCTGCCACCAGGAGAGGGAACCAGGCTAGAATAGGGCTGACACAAAAAGAAACTAAGGCCCCAGTGGCGTGTGTTACATATTGAATCATACCATCTAAAAAGTTAAAAGACTTCTGGACTTTCCATTGATAGGAACCAACAATCCTCTTCAACCCACTGTTATTAGTTTAATCTACAAGGTCAATTCCAAGTTTGGATTGTTAAGGATTTCAGCTATATTTGTGAATCTGTCATCTCCAGAGGCGGCGGCAAGTGTCTGCAGCTAGAGCCTGAGTTCACACCGCTGCTTGGAAGCTCTGTCACACTTGCCCAAGCAGAGTCAGACAGGCAGGCTGGGCACCGCCCCTCCCCTTAACCGGCCCTTCACATCAGTCATGACCTTCACTTCCAGGAAATACCAAGAAGAGTAGGAAGGGCCTCCCTGGTGGCACAGGAATCAAAGACACAGCACTATCAAGCTATCCCGTTGTGGCCTGAGTTCGATCCCCAGTCAGGGAGCTAACCCACATATGACACAGCAGAACTCTCCTGTCTCACCTGCTGTTCCCCTAGTAGTGTATTTCAGTTAATTCTCTTGTTTTGCTCCCCACTCTGTCTCTGGTGAATCCTCTCACTGCCTGTACGTCTGACCTACACCCCAGTTCTTCTATGCATAAATAAAATTAAATCTAAAAAAAAAAAGAAGAGTAAGCATATGGAGTGATTTGCCTCAATTTTCATACCTACCCTCCAACAACCCTTCTCTGAAGAGGCAAGAGTGTTAGTCATCAGCCCAGCTTCATGGGTCTGCAAGCTGACGAGGGCCCGTGCTTACGAGGGTCTGGCATTTGGTCTGATGCTCTTCTCTTGCCATGTTGCAATTCTTAATGAATTTATTTTTGAGCTTGTATTTTGTAAGTGAAGTTCTATGGGTTAACGGAGTAATAGTGTGAGAGGATAGGCACAGTGCATGTCTGTTGCTCCTTTCTGCTGCATTTTCAAATTGTGATAGGAATTTGGGACGAGGTATGGTAGTTGAGCAAGACTCAACATTAACACCTGGTAGTGTCATGCCTTCAACGGAATAAGCTGGGTCCCCAACAACCCTGAGAGTCTACATTTTCTAGTTGAACCAGAACTTGCCTCAGATGTGGACACATCCTTTCTTACAGGGAAAGCATGAGTTCGATCCCTGGCTGGAGAGGTGACCCACATGGTGCATGGCCTGGGACATGTCCCACATGGCGCAGCAGACCTCTCCTGTCTCTCCCGCTGCTCCCCTCAGCAATGTGTTTCAGTCAGTCTGTCTGTTCTGATCGACTCTGTCTCTGGTGAATCCTCTTACTGTCTGTACCTTCCCTGTCCTTCCCCGTATTGGTAACTACCCATCCCCCATGCCCTAGAAGGAAAGGGAAAGATAGGACAATCGCCAGTGCTGTTCCCTCCAAGACATCCTCATTCAGCAGTGAGAGGAGGCAGGGTGTTGGTAGGAAGCACACTTTATCAAAAAGTGAAGTGAAAGTAGTTGTGGTACTTTCACACATATTGTCTACTGTTCAGGCGAAACCTAAATTATGTGTGTGTGTAAGAGCTATGAAAGTGTTGCATATTGTACAGTTTCCGTGACTGCATATCTAAGTTAAATTTTCTAAGGACTACAATTGAAATTACACAAATTTAGGATGAATGGCAAACTTGATGCTAATAATTTAAAATAATTAATGTTTTTCACTTTTCTTAAAGTACATTTTCTTTACTTAAAAACAGCAAATAAATAAAATTATGACAAAAGAAACTGCAGAAGAAAGGAAAACACTTGATATTCCTTCAGCACCTCCACCAGCCTTTTTCTTGCCTTTTGGACAAGGTATGACATTGCCATTTTGCACCTGGACCCTGCTTGTTCTAGAGTCGATCCCGGCAGGAGAGGTGACCCACTGTTGACGTGGGTGTTGAGAGGTGCTGTTGACAACAGTGACTCACCACTGCTGACAGCGACAATTAAAGAAAATGTCAGTCGATCCAGCTCCATCTGTTTTCATTTCCAGTTTAAAGTGGGGGGCAAGGAAGAAATTTCTTGCTGGCAAATGACAGAATGGCAAGAAGCTAATGAATCCCATCTTGATTTCTAGCCTCGAGCTTGTTACAGGATGATAAAGTGATCGGCATCCTGGAAAACCCTTTGCTGTGGGGTTGTGACAGATGGTGCCACCTGCCTCACGTGCAGTCCAGTGTTCAGTGACACCGAGACTGGAGCAGCCCTAGGAAGCCCCGGACACAGGCTTCCTGGCGTGGAGCGAGGCTGACTGAGAAGGCCTGGCCCAGACCTTTCCTAATGACCACCCTGAGGACACAGTGACGACCTGGAGCTGGGTCACTGGCTTCATGTCCCACCCCACAGCCTGTGGTGCCAACTGCAGGCCTCTAAGCCCTACACTTTAAACGTCCTCATTCAATACATGAGCATAATTACAGGACTTTCCTAACAGACGGGAGAGTGATCACGCGTCATAACCATGGAAGGCACTCAGCACAGGTCTGCTACATGATAAACACTTGATGCCCTGGGCCATTATCGTTGGGGGCTTTCTCTCTTCGTGATACAGAGTGTGGCTTCCCTTTCACTTCAGACCCCGCCTAGGGATCAAAAGCAGAACTAAAACAAGTGACAGGGATCTGTGGCTCCATGGACTTTGAAAGAGCTGAAATGGCATTGCCCTAACCCTGACAGCTGCTGGGGGGCCTCGGGCCGAGCCCCAGCTTCACTCCAGTCACTGCCAGCCAGGCCTGAGAAGGTTCCCTTCTGCCCTCTCCATCTCAGAGCCCTAGTCTCAGACTCCCAATGGCCTCGCTAAGCTCACAAAATCAGTCTCCACGAACAGGGCCTAAGAATCTGTATTTTAAAGTGGCTCTCCTGGCAATTGTGAACTGCTGGTCCACACCCCATCAGTTTTGTAAGCAGGACCGGAGACCCTTCTGCCAGGACTTCCGAGTCTGATTATACAGAAAGTGGAGGAGATGGGGCTAGGCAGATGCTGTGGGATTTTGCTGGAGTAGCTGTAGTTGGCAGTTAATACCACTGGGGCTTCTTTATCACTAGAACCTACGAGGAAACCCTGGCCACCATCCGAGATGAGAAGCCATACCTGCCCCCTCCCGCACCTGCTCCTGGGACACCTGGCAGCAGTCCTGGTTCGTGACAGCTCTGTGAAACAGAAGCTGAGTTTCCCGGAGACCTCACTCAGCGGGCAGCGGCCCGACAGCGGCCCATCACTGACGGCCCCTGTTATACCTCCGAGTTATTAAGCGCAATCCAAGGAGGCTCAGAGTGCCGCGCTCTGGGTCCTGATAAAACGAGTCTCTAACTAGAATGTCAGTTGGCTACAGAGCAAAACCGAGAGTCCAAAGGAGAAAATAATTCAGAATTAGAGCGATGCTGGGAGGGTAAGAGAACCAAAGGGTTGCAGCCAGATCAGACTTTATGCCAAAAGCTGATAGATTGATTTCTGACTTACTGCGGTTTGCAGAAATAAACACCCATGCCAGGTGTTGCCCTCAGGACAGCATCTGCATTAGCCAGTTCAAATTCTGCTCACAATGGGCTTAGCTGTGCTTTCCTCAGTATTGCTGGTTAAAGACGTATTAGTAGCTAGTTACCTGTCCAAACAGGTTGCAAGAAGTTGTAAAGATTTTTTTAAAGGGTAATCTAGGTGGAAAAGTGAGTAGCATTCAGCTTAGTCTGCTCTCCAGGGTCTCCAAAACCGCTTTCTCTGTGAGTAGCAAGTCTATCCCCTGTTCTTTTGCTAAATGTTAAATGGCTTAGTGGGGAAACAGACCAAGACCCAGAGTGATCGTCTGAGACACCACCTCTCAGGGGTTCCACCAAGCTGCCAAAAACCCAGGAGGCAACTGGCAAAGGGTACAGAGGCTCAAACTGCACTCCTCTTCTTTCCAACCTGCCCTGTCCGCATCCCTGCATCTGGGACAGCACCGAGACCACAGCCATCTAGGCCGTGTCTGCCCTCTCCTGGTGCATCCAGTGATTCTGTCTCAGTCAACGTTCCCATCGTCCTGCCTTTCCATCCTCTATCAGCACAGCACACACCCCACACCTGGGCTATTCCACAGCCAGCAGCCACACTCAGAGATAACAGGCAATACAGATTGTAGCAGGAGGTATTTGTTTAGCACTTCACCCGCCTTGAACAGGGATGAGCGTCCTTGTAGATAGTCATCCATTTATTTATTCTTGTATTCAACAAAGATCTGGGGAAGTGAGAAATAGTCACAATGAGCCTCACCAACAAAGACCACACCACCTCAGTAGGGAAGTGAGATGTGTACCCCAGTGGTAATGCAAATCAGCGTGTGAAAGGGACTCCCTGAGGTCCATGAAACAGTCAGGAGTCCTGGGACAGAAAGGTCCTGAGGACATGCAGGGACACTTTCAGGAGAAGGTGATGGTAACACGGGTGTTGATGGGTGGGGTAGAGTTTTGAATTGTGAGTTGAGTTGTAGGGAGATGGTTTATCAGTCAAAGGAAAACTCCAAAAGGAAACAAGAAGTTCCAGGAAGAAAGACTCAGGGTGCTTTGGGGGGAAAGGAGTCATCAACTTCTGCTGAGCACAGATCAAGCTTTATAGATAAAAGAGAGATATTGAGAATAGAGACCATTCCGTCTCAGGGCATTTGGACTTTATTAGGAAGATAAAGGGGGGTACAGGATTTGGAGCTGGGAAGTGACATAATTAAAGTCAAATCACTGAACAAAGATGGGGCCCAGTGGGAATATGCTGGCAGAGATACCAGTGAGGGGCTGGTCTGTAATTTAGCCAGGAGAATAATCTCTCAGGAGTCATGGACACAGCCTTGGACACCAGTCACACATGGAACCAAAGAAAAGAAAGAGCTATAAAATGACTCCTGTGCTGATCTTGGAACAAGATGGCGACAGCCTCACAGAAATGTGAGGAAACAGGAGGAATGTTGGGGAAAGGACCTGGGTTTGCTTCGGACTTTACTACATTTAATATGCAGGTGAATCTGGGAGTTTAGAGCTCCAGAATGGAGTTTCTTCTTCATTTCCTACATTCTTGACCCTCCAAAGATTTGAGACTTTCAGCTGTCACGTGACAGGATGAGTTACTCAGAAGCACGGGATGACACCTGTTAGGTCTCCTTCTCCGCTCCCTCAGGAGAGATGGTGACACTGTGCTCCTCAGAATCCACTGAGCAATTCCATGGGACTGGCCCAACATAAATAGATGCAGGAAAATACCCTGTGCAGGAGGAACAACAGAGGGGCGGAGGAAGCCTCCGGCACTGATAGAGAATGGAGTTTTTCTTTTGTGGAACCTGCAGTCCGTGACCCCCTTACTTGCAGCGTCGAAGAGAATAGCTACATGAAGGGAGGGAACACCAAGCCCCCAGCTTTATCATGATCCCGACATCCCAAATTGACACCAGTGCTGGCCCCATGGCAAGGACGAGAATACTGCTGTATGGTTTAGGCAGCAACGGGGGCTGGGTGAGGCTCAGGGTGAGTGAAGGCAGACACTCCTCTTTTCTGAAGAAGACTTGCCCTTTTTGTCTAACAAAAGCACCATCTGTTCCTGAGCTGTGTGTCTTTAAAGCTATAGTGTCAGGAGTCACCTTTTTGTAGTGCCCAAAGGGTACAAAGGATGGCAGAGGTCACAATCAGCTAGCTCAGAGGGCAGAAGCCATCCATGTCCCACATCACAAAGCAGGTAAATGTGATCCCTGGGCCTCCCTGGTGGCGCAGTGGGTTAAGCAGCACACTGTGAGGGGGGCCACAACCACTGCAGCACGACTTCGATCCCTGCCCCGGCCTGGGACATGTCCCACATGGCGCAGCAGACCTCTCCTACCTAGCCCGCTGCTCCCCTCAGCAGTGAATGTCAGTCAGTCTGCCTGTTCTGCTCCCCACTCTGTTTCTGGTGAATCCTGTCACCACCCCCCCATACCTCTGGCCTGTACCCTCAGTGCTTGTATGCATAAATAAATAAATCTTTAAAAAAAACCCAAAAAACATGATCCCCACTTCCCACTGCCTGAATTATTCTACGACCCAAGATTGATTTTTCTTGAAAGAACTTGAAGTCAGATTAATTTTATCTAGAAGGGTAAAAGATTCAAGGTTTTAAAAGTACATTACAAATGAAATAAAACAACGTGCTATTTTTCATAGCCAGCATTGTAGAATAAAGCCCTCCTCTATATTCAGTGCGGTGAGCTGTGGGAGGCCTCTCCTCTTCGGGGGGACTGCTCACATCTGAGTCACAGTTCTCTGGGTTCAGTCTGTGGGGGTGCGAGTAGAGAGCCCCTCTCCTGGTGTTCCACCCAAGCCTGGGCTTTGCTGGGCCTTTCTTTTGGCTGCTGTCTCCATGTGGCGCTAAGGAGGGCTTTCCAGGATGCCTGACAGGCGCTAGTGACCTGGGTTCACCGCACTTGTCGCATTTCATGGAGTTACCGAGTGAGGGCCGAGCACACAGCATTTCACAAGACTCCACTGCTTCCCGTTTTTAAGGTGAGGCCAGCCGTGTCAGCGCAGGGAGGCAGGGGCACTGCAGGAGTGAGCTTGGTAAAAGAACAGGAGGAGGGAAGGCTGATGGTCAGGACGGGGCAGCGGCCAGGAGAGCTCCCGAAAGCTCTTCCAGGTGGCTTGGTGGGGACTTAGGGGTGGCAGAGACTCCCCTGTTCCCTGGACAGATGGACTCGCAGATGCCTCTGTCCTCTGAGGCCTGACACTGACTCGTCCCCTGCCACTTAGCTAACTTCACATGTGGATAGGAACCAGCCACACACGGCCTAAGGGGATACCTGAAGATTATTCTTAAAAGACAAGTGTCCTGTCCTTCTCAGTACAGAAGTATGTTCCTATTTTACGAGAAATGTGGAAAAGGTAGAGAACCATAGGAAATAAAAATGAAAATCCTTTTAAAGCATACACTGTGGTTTCTATGCATCTAGTGGAATATTTTAAGATATTTGGGACCAACCTAGGGAGGCTTCTTTCCATTCTGAGTTCTGAAAAGAATGTTAATTGTGAAAATTCTTAAACATTCAGAAAAGTAGAGAGTAACAGAGCAAGCATTGGGATATCTGCCAACTCAGTGTTCGGTCTATATGCTTCTTGTTTCAAGTTTTTGAACTTTTTTTGTTGGAAACAAGCCCAAGGTATTCCCTAAGGTTAGGAGTGTTCTCTTCTATCACCTTGAACAGTTGGGAACTTCTTAAATTTACATGGATATAATGCTTTAATCCAGCACCCACACAGCAGCTTGGCTGACTAACAAAGTCCCTGGAGCCAGCGTAGGGTCAGGTATTGAGTTTTGTTATCACATCTCCTTAACCCTGGAATCTAGAATTCTTGCAAAGCCTTTGTTTTATGGGCTGTTGATAGTTTTGAAAAATACAACTGTGTGGCGTGAACGCTTGTGTCCCCCCTAAATTCATGCTGAAACCACAGCCCAGAAGAGGTGTTAGGGAGGTAATCAGGATTAGGCCGTGAGGATGGAGTCCTGCTGTGTGGGACCAGACCTGCCAGGAGCCCCCGGGGACAGCTGATTTCCTCTCAGCTGTCTGCACCCAAGAAATCAGAGGTCTGCAGACCAAAAGGCCCTCCCCAGGATCAGAGCATGCTGGCACCCTGCTCTGGGATGCTCCAGACTCCAGAACTGCGAGCTATAAAGGTCCGTTGTTAAATGAAAAGACAAGGACAAATTGGGGACACTTGGTGGGGGGGGGGGGTTGAGGGCAGATGGGAGCACAGGGGACTGAGGTGATGGTGCACTGGTGATATGGTGATGGGGAATACATGGGGATTACAATTGATGTCAAATATATATAAAGGAAAAATTTTAAAAATAAAAGGTCTTGTTCAAAGCCAGTCTACAGTAATTTTCTATAGCAGCCCGAACAGACTAAGACAATGCTTTACTCTGGTCTTTTTTTTTTTTTTTTTTTTAAGATTTATTTATTTATTTATGCATACAAGAGCTGGGGTACAGGCCAGAGTCTCGGGAGGTGAAAGGATTCACCAGACACAGAGTGGGGAGCAGAACAGGCAGACTGACAAAAGCACACTGCCCAAGGCAGCAATGGGCGAGGCAGGAGAGGTCATGTGGGTACCCTCCCTGGCCAAAGGCAGGGATCAAACTCGTGCTGCGGAGGCTGCGGTTTGCTTCATTAATCTGCTGCACCACCAGGGAGGCCCCTATTCCGTTCTTTTTTAACACAACATTCCTATCTTTGGGTTTGTCAAATTTTCCCTTGTGCTTAGATGAAGTTTGCACGTTCTTGGTCAGATTGTTTCACAGAGGATGGTGCTCTGTCCCTTATTGGTGATGTTAATATTGAACCCTACTAAGTTTTCTCCAGCTTAACTACCTTTTTTTTTTTTTTTTACTATTTACTTCTTTGCATTTTATATTAGGTCTTGTTACAGGGCAGGGAGAGGAGTACCCCAGGAGAGGAGCATCCCAGAACCCCTAAGCCTGCTCTTTCTGAATGGGTTCTGCCATCCGCCGCATTAAGACAACATAAAAGGCTTTTAATGGAAAGGAACTTTAATATAATTAGGGTACAATATAGAAAGGACAAAGAACATAGTGACTAAGTTAAGCATTTAAAGTTACTCATCTCTTTGAGGGTAAAAGTTTAGCCAAATAGGATTGGCCCAAAGCAAGGCCCAAAAGCCTACCACACATCCAAAGGACCTTTCAGTAGAGGGTGAAACCAAAATTTTAAAACTTCCCCTTTTCCTGGGACAACCCTGTTACAGTCTTACATCTAACTTATTAATCCACTTTGAGTTAATTTTTGCATATGATGTGATACAGTTCTCTTATTTCATTATTTTCTGTGTGGGTGTCTACTTTTTAATTACCATTTTTCCTCTTCCTTACAACCAATAAGGAATCTGTGGGAAGATTTTAAGACAATGCAAACATCCACTGGCCACCAGGATACCTTCTCAGAGTTAGTATCCACTGAGGATCCTTACCCATTCAAGTCTTTACCTGAGGGGGTAGCTGGGAGGATGAGAGTTCAGATAGAAGAAATGCACTTTGGAAGACCCAGGGGACAGAAAGCCTGGGGTTTTGAGAGACCCTAAAATGTTTTTGTCCGGCTTGATTTTCCAGGAGCAGAATAAAAAAAAGAGACAGCAAACAAAATCTGGAGTCAGTTCATGAAGGAACTTTCAAGGGATCTGACTCGTATTTTGTCTTCAGGAATTGGGGTAGTGAGCCTGGAGGGACCTCCCTGGCCGCATGTGGAGGATGGAGCATGAGTGAGGGGGCTGGATGGGAGGCAGGGCAAGCTCCTAGGACACCCCTGAGCTGGGGGTGCAGTTGCTCACAAAATGGAGGATAAAAGCTCAGGAAACCACAGCTAGGGCAGGGCTGGTGGACAGTTTCCTATCACCATTCAAGGGCCTTCGAGGAGTTGATGATGTAGACCGGGGGCTTCCTGTGCAGCCAGGAAACAGCCCTTTTTTCAGACAGCCCTGAGGATAACACCTCCTCTCTGGCCAACCTGGTGCCCATGTCAGTGAGTGGGCAGGTGGGTACTCGGGGCGGGCAGGGAAGGTTAGAGCAACAGCACACGGAGCGACTGGTACGCAGGACAGTCAACCCCTACGTGTTATGACTTCTCTCCTGTCAGAGCATCAGAGCCTCTGAGGTTCAGTGCCACTGGTACTCTGGGGGCGAACAGGGCGGCCCCCCAAAATTGGCCCAGGGAGTAAAACGTCAGGCTGTGTCTGAGAATGATGAGATGGGGCTGGGCACACCCCATAGAAGAGCTCAGCTCTAGGAGTTGGTGCTCATTTTCCACATTTAGTCACTAGTGGGCAATTCCTGTGGTCCTACTGTGTGCCAGGCACTAAGGAGGTGCTGGGGATGCAGCAGCAAATGAGAAGTGCTGGGAGGAGCTGGAACTGGGGGGAGCACATGGTGCCCACCCTCAGCCCCTGTTCTCCTGAGCCCTCTACCTTAGTCTGCTCTGCCTGCGGAACACCCACCACACCGTCCCGATGTTAATCGCTGCTCTAGATTAGTCGATTAAGGCTGCCCACCAGGTTCTCCTTATTTACATTTCATTTGTCTGAAAGAGCATCTGTCTCATCTGCCACAAGTAAAAGCTTTCATCTCAAGGAGCCCTCTGGCTTGGGATTTGCTTCTGAGATTTTCCAAATGTTATGCTATACCCTGGGCCTTCTGTAATGTGGTCCAGCCCCTCTGGACACACCCAGCAGGTGACAGCAGGGAAAATACAAGTTGGCAAGGAGCAGGTGGGGGGGTGTCAAAGACGGTAACCCCAACACCAGAGCAGGGCTTTCACACCTCCCTGCCAGGTGCTCAGCTCTGCTGTCATCCATCTATTGGTTGGGTCATGACTCCAACTTCTCAAACATTTTCCCGTATGTTGAAAAGCTAAAGATGATAAGCAAGGAGCAGAAGCAGAGGCCTCGACAGGGGACCTGACTCTGTCCCTCCCTGTGCCATCTGGGGCCAGCCTGAGCCAAGCACAGACCTGAACATGGCCACTGTGGGCTGTGACAAGTCACATGATCCCAGGTCCCCAATCCTCCAAAAGCGCACGCGTTGCTCCACGCTGTGACTCACCATTGCTGGCGATTTTAGAAATGCACCGATGACACACCTTCTCCAGACCACCTGGCATTTTTCTTGCTCAACGACAAAATTCTGGGAATCAAAAACAGTTTATTAGAAAGACCGCAGAAGGATTTACTCAGTCACACTAACCACCTCTGTATTGTCATCTGCACCTGCTGGATGACCTGTCGGGGGATTCTGGGTGCCATCGTCAACTCTGGTCTGCCTGCAGGTATGGCGGTGATACCTGTTATTAAATGGAGAGACACCCCTTATTTTACACAGGAGGGAATCAAGTGCAAGTTAAGAGGCCTTCCCACCAAACTGAGCTGGAAAGACACAGAGCCTGAAGGGCAAGAGGAGAGTAACTTTCATTTATTGAGAAATTGCTATGTGCCAGGCATTGTGTTAGCTCTCTCTCTCCATCTTCTCATATTTAACCTTTCCAGGGAAGTTGTATGAACTCTATCATACAGCTGGAGCCTCGAAGACTCTGACAGCAAGATTCATTCTGAAGTCAGAGCTGCAAATGGCAAGGCCAGAATTTAATCCAGGTATGCTGACAGAGCCCAAACCCTCTCACTTCCTCATACAGGTGTCTGCACCCCATAAGGACATCACTTTCCAAGGCCCAAGGAGGAAGGGTTATAGTGGCTTTGACCATAACAGCCTGGACAGAGACCCAGCTTCACCGTGGATTTGCTAAGGCCTGTCTGAGCAAACTGGTTAACAATATGAGAAAGGATTTACCTTCCTTGGAAGAAATATCCACTTTTTCTTTAATACACTGCAAAAATCCAATTCATCGAGTAGACCAGTGAATTCTCCTGTCCAGGGGAATGAGGTAGCCCTGGTGAAAGCAAGAGGCAGGTCCCTCTGTCCCTCTGCCCCTTGTACTTGAGTGCAGGGCAGCTCTATACTTTTCTACCATTTTGTTGCTCAGGAGAGTCTGGCTCCTGTGGGAGCTGACTGATCCAGACAGAATCTGGAGCAAATATTTTTACTTCATGCACAGTCTCTCCAGGACCTGTCCTGAATAGGCACAGCTCCATCTGCAAGCATACCTTTAAAGAGCCATCCAGGCCTGTGCTGCAGAAGCTTGCAGAGCTGGGGAGCACAGTCTCATCAGTGCTGCCC
This sequence comes from Galemys pyrenaicus, assembly GCA_019455555.1. NCBI lineage: Eukaryota > Metazoa > Chordata > Mammalia > Eulipotyphla > Talpidae > Galemys > Galemys pyrenaicus. The sequence goes on along the minus strand of JAGFMF010011380.1, from coordinate 8,725,548 downwards.
TCAGGGCCTCCCCCTCCTCACCCCAGTGGTGGGGGTAGGGGGTTAATGGTGCAGGGACAATGGTGCAAGTGAAGGAGGAACACCCATTCTGCCTGAAGCTATTGCTCACTGTGATTTACTCCAGCCATCACTCAGTAGGCCTGCTGGCTGGAGGCTGCCCTGGCAGGTAACTCTGCTCTGGCAGCTTCTCTCTCCTGCTGATCCTCTGTTAACTCGAAGGCAGGGTGATTTAGCCAGAGCTTCTGGCTCCTGGGATTAGAAAGTGATATGAGTTTTTATCCCCTGTCACTTGGCTTCCAGGACACGTCACACTCAAAACCCAGCTTGGTGCCAGCAGGATCCCCTTCACAGCAAGTAAGGTCAGCATGATGGGCAGCCTCCAGACAGGAGCAAAGCACTAGCACCCTGCAAGCTCTTCCACATGTTCCACATTTCACACACAACACCCCAGTTCCCCAGGAGGCAGGCGTGCCTCATTTTGCAAAGAAAACTGAGCTTCAAATCAGTTATTTGTTCAAGGGCACCAGCTGGTGGGTATTTGACCTGGGATTTGAAACCAGGACTTCACAACCCTGTGAGAACTGGCTCCGTGACAGCCAAGTCCACAGTCTCTCTTCCTCACCAAGAATAGGAGAGAGGGGAAGACACCTAAAAGGAAAGATTCCTCAGTGAGTCAGGGGCTGCAAGGATGCCAGTGTGCCTTCCCCGTCAGCCCTGTCTGGGCAAGGAGGATTAGCCCTGTTCACGATGAAGAAACCCAGGGTTAATAAGAGTTAAGCGCTTGCCCAAGACCACCCGGTCACACAGGAAGGCAGGTTTCTTAAGAACTGCGAACCTGAGATGCCTGGTACCTGTCCCCTCCCCCCCACCCCCCCAAGGACGGACTTGGACAGCTCTGATGACAAGACAAAAGCTATGACACCCAGCCCCAGGTCGCCTGCTCCCATTCCCCACTACCAGAAGCAGAAATGGGTATCCTCAGAGAACCCTGTCTGGTCCTGCCTCCAGATGCTGCCTTTCTAGAAGCAACCATGAGAGACATGTGTGAATCTTTGTCTCTCTGGCACAGACAAGCCTCCTATATCTGTTCAATGAATAATTCCACAAGTTACCATTCAAATGTTTTTTAAGAGGTTCCATTTTTTTTTTCTATAATGTTCTCTCAAACACTGTCAGCTTGGGGTCTTCACAACAGAAAACTGGGGAGACTGCAGCCTTGAGCCAACAACAGCTTCCTTTGCATCCTGCACTCAGCTTCCCACAAACACACGTGAACTCAGGGTGGCGAGGTGCATGCCCTTTTGTGAACACACAATTGGAGCTGAGTCTGTATAAATGACATGTTTATTGTTGGTATCCACACTTAACGGAAGCCTGTTACCACAGGGGTGTCACATAAGCTAAGTCACATAAACGCCATACAGAAAAGCAAACCTGGGGTAAGCAGTTATTTAAAAGCTCAGGAGGAGATTACGGACCATCGGGGCTCCCCAAGCTGGCCCTGACCTAGAAGGATAACTTCTTTCCTTGCCCTCTTGAGGTGAAGAGCAGGAGCGTCCCCGTTATGACACGGTGCGCGCTCTGCACAGCGGCCACAGCTGACGGCAGCCTGCCCACTTCACGTCTGCTGAGGGGACCAAGGGGCTGTGAGACAAAATGGAGCTCGCTGTCCCTGGCCACGTCACAAGGACACGGCACCCCTCCTGTGTGCCTCTCTTGTCTCTGTCAGGTATCCAACAGCTCTGCTTCTCTGACAGCCCTTATGGCCTTTCACAGGTGCACTTCAGTCACCTGGTGCCCTGGAGGAGGTATGCACATAACCTCTAGAAGCTGGGGAGATTGTCTTCTCAGGGGTTGCTGTGGACTTCACATCTGGATACAGGTCACTCCTTGTATGGCTGTGGCACAGCAGGCAAATAACAGACAAGGGGAAATAAGGACAAACTCTTTATACTCATGAGGTGGTGCCATAGATTTGTAAATTTCCTTTGAAACAGCATGTCAAATTGTGCTTCCTACAACCCAAGAGAACCCCTTTTAAAACCTACAGAAGTTTTGTGGAACCATCTATACTACCCATGTCCCATCAGAATGACATAAACATTTGTACCTGGGGTCACTGAGGTGACAGGCACATGCTTTAGTTTCTAGCAAATCTTGAAGAACTGTGCCCCTCACCAAAAAGAAAAGAAAAACACAAAAGTGTAGAAATACATAGGTTTTTTTTTTAATATGAATATTTCAAGTTGACTAATCTCCTCAGCCATTAGCTGAAAATAATAGAAGAAACATTAATTTTTTTAAAAAATCGGTCATATTCTTATTGGCAATCATTGAAGTGTCATCTAACAGAATAGACCAGCGTAAGGTACAGGCCCTAGACCCATTTTATGAGATGATTCTTATCCCTTAGAGCCTTCTATTTTCATAAGCTGACGAGATGTATGAGAACTCAAAAAAGAATGATGTGCAGCTAATTCTGTCGTAGCATAAAGAATGTTCCCTAAGACACAGGTGGCTGTGACAAAGGAACTGGATTCTGGCACTCAGCTAGAAAGAGAAGATGCATTTTTTCCAAATGCCGGTCAACTGACTTTGTAAGTAGTGGTTGGCTTCCCTGATAAGGAATAAAATGTTAATTAAGACAATTGAGAGAAATCATTTTTCACTTATCAGATTAGCAAATAGTGAGCAGTTTAGGCTTTTAATGCAGAGAGAAGGAACCAGAACCAAGGATGATACCTTGTTGGAGGGAATATAAAATAGGCCACTTCTCTGGGGGGCAATTTGGCACAACCTATCACAACCAGAGTGGCAGGGTGACGTGTACAGCACCATTTCATTCATGTAAGAAATGTCTGCATGTCTACGTGAGTGCAGAGAAAGAGATGAAGTGCACACACCCGCTGGTGGTTACTAAGTGTCACCTGTGCAGCGAGGCCCTGCGAGCCAGAGCAGGGCCAGTGGGAGTCCATGTGTGAAGTGTTCACCTCCACTGTATACCCTGATACTGCTTTGCCCATGAACAAGTTTCCCTTTAAAATTCAAAACACTGCAGAAGTAATATTGAAAAGGGAAGATAGTTAAGTGGTTCTCCCAAATTCCAGATATGAAAAGCAACTTGTAAGGACATCAGCAGAAATGAGTCAGCTGATAGGAGAAAGGAATAAGAGAAATACAATAGGATGGTGTTGGGGAAATATTCTCTCCTTTGGAATACCATGTGTAAAACTACGAGGGCAAATGAACAGAAAAATTAGATCATGATAAACAACTGCAGAACTCCTCAGCCAAAAGCACTAGCACTTTGAGCTTTTCTTCCAAGTAAGTGTCTATGTACTTTATGTGTAAATATAAACACACACACTCACATTTTATTTGGGTGGTTGTTTTCACTGGACTCATGAAACTAACAATTGATATTTTGACAGAAGAATTCTTTGTATTACTCTGTGGTCTTCATGACCGTCATTTTAACGGCTTTATTACCTTCCACAGGGCAGGATACGTATCATTCTCTACTAAGCCATGTTTATTGTTGATATTTGCTTACAATTTCTTACTATTTTGATCAACCCTAAGAGACTTATCTTCCATGAAAGTTGATTATTTTCATACATTAGAAAGTTCCCTTAGAATAAGTAATTAGATGGGGCAATTATTGAATTTTAAATGTGAGCCATTTTTTGACTTTGGAGACAAAATTAATTTCCAGAAGAGTCCAATCCATGTACAGTGCCACTAGCACTATGGGAAAGCGCCAGTTTCACCACACTCCAGCCAGCACTGGGTGTTAGAAAAAATGAAGCATCTTTATTACACTAATAGGCAAAAATGTAATTTCATTATCACTTTAATTTACATTTTTTATTACAGTGATATTGCACATTCTTTCTTTGCTTGTTTTCTGGTTGTATGTACCCTTTTCAATTACCTTTTCTCACCTTTGATATGGATTTGTTCCAATTCAAAGCAAAAATAAAGATCTTCTGAGTACAGAGGCTACAAAAGCCCACTGTAGTTTGAGAAAATAGTAGTAGACCTGCTTTTTTATTCACACAACTCATTCAAATTCAAATATACTATGAAAGAACTATTCACGATCGTGGCAGGGATGTGAAAACTGTTCACGATTGCGGCAGGGATACGACAGCAAGAGCCTATCGCATGCTCCCCCTACCCCTTCAGATGAAGCCTTCAGAAAGGGCACCCCTCCAATAGAGGAGGCGCTCAAGAAAGGGGAGCCATAGTAAATGACCATTCCACTTAGTCCATTTCTAAACTTTCTAAATACTAAGAAAATGAATTTTTTTTCTGATTTGGTAGAAATCTGCAACAGGAAAGGATTGGGGAAGGGAGACAGGCAATTACCTTCTCTCCAGCATGAACCAACAGTGACTTAGAAGTTCTTCCTTGTGTGAGACAGCAATGGAATTATCTGTCTCACATTTGCTTATGCACCAACAAGAGTAGTGATCACAGCTCTTGTTGCTTTCTTTCCTAGAAGTTTAGTGATAATAAAGGGCACAAGGGAATGAACTGATAATTGCCAAATGACTTTCTTAACACATTTTCTATATTCAATTCAGTTGATCTCAATGGTGCTCAACCAGGGGCAATTTTGCCTCTCGAGGAGACACTGTAGATTGTCGTGATTGACACGGATGTGGTGGCGAGTATCAAGAGGATGTTGTTCAACATCCTACAAGAAACTGGACAGCCCCCACCACCCTAACAAAGGATTATCTGGTCCAAAATGCCAATCCTCTGAAAAATCCTTTTGTCTGTCTGATGTTCCCAGTGCTGGTGTTCCAATCGACATGAATTTATTTTGAACCTCACCATGTGTCATAATTCAACAGCAAGTCTGTATCTACAGGTATCTTTTAAGTTCCTGTTGACATTGTGCACTGGGTCAGAATTCAGCATTATTTGCTCTCACCCTGCACTCCCGGCCTGAAGTAAGAACACACCTTCGACTCAATGATTGTGTCAGTGACTGAGTTGTTGATGAAATTGTTTACTCCCAAATTAGATGCAAGAGGACCCCAACTCACTGCTTGGTTTTGAATAACACTGAATGTTAAACACAAACCATCTCCATACCTGTTCCTCCAAAGGCAGATGTTAAACAATATCCTTGAATATGGCAGGTGCTCAGGACACAAAATCTTAATTATCTGTAGCTCTGTCCGTATTCCACACTTGATTTCCTCCCCTCACAATTCCATCACTCATGAACTCACCCAGGTTATGGCACACCCACTGTGTGCCAGAGTCATTCCACCACCTCCTCGTGTGCCCTTCATGGCCCAGTGCCTAGGAAGGCAAAGATTGAACTCTAACTCATCTATATAGTGGCCAAGTCAAAGCCACCTGCTCAGAGCCTAAGGAGGTGACCCCACTCTCTGACTTTCCTGAGCAAGTTGCTCCTAACAGGCTCACATAGCTCATTTCTCCCTGGTAGGTCTTTGTTCCTTTAGAACTATTCTTTCTGTCGGAAAAATCATCTTTCTTAGATTCAGTGAAGATTAAGCTTTTCTCCCCCGCCACACAATTAAGATAGGCGCTTCTACACGCAGGCGTTTTCTTTCCAGGAAGCATACATCAGCATATTGTCATCTCCCTCTGAATAATTACGAGAAACCTACAGCTAAGACTATTTCTCCAACGTGAAAGCCTGTACTGACTGTCCTAACTCACCTTTTTAGGTGACAAAAGAGCCAGATCAGAGCCGAACTCAGCCAGACTGAGGCCCTGCTGGTCCAGGTCTAAAAATCTGTGGGACTTCTCTCTTCATTTGTGGTCTCCCTTCCCTGCGGCACACTTTCTCCTGTTTCTCGCTTTGGATTGCTCACTTGCTGCGTTACAGAAGCTCGCAGCTTTTTCCTTGGCGGGGCGGGTTATCTGCATTTCCCACTCCCACGTGTGGGTGATGCACACCCCCCACCGGCGACTTTAATGCCCTGGAGTACTTCTCAGGGCCAGCAGGGGGCGCAGCAGAGCAACCCCGGGGAGCTTTTACAAGGTTGGCGGTTAGGATGCAGAGTTCATTTCCTGGCGTTTGAGTTACTGCTGGAGATATTTATATCATTTCAGTGACTTCGCTTTAGCTGGTAGTGCAGACCTGTTTATGGCGAGCTGCTTCTCGCTTCTTGCTCTCCATACATGCAGATGGCATTCCAGGAAGAGTGCCATGAGCAGGGACTGGTCAATAAAGAGGGTAAAAGTCCTGGATGTGGGGTTTCAGACATGAGAGGAACGTTAAGACTTGAGGGCTGACATGTAGACAAGGGATGAAACTTATTCAGTGTCACTGGAACATTAGATCGCTGATAGGGTGTGACGTTACAGCAAGGCAGAATAATAAGTTTCCTAGTTGTTATTGTCTTGGATGGAACGCAAACCACTTTGGGAGGCTGGGCTGCCTGTTGTAAGCATCAAGCAACAGTGATTCCTGTCAATTTACAAGAAGGGCTGAAAACGCATTAAAATATAGATTCCTGTCCTATCTCAAAGATTCTGGATCTGTAGGTCTGGGCTTGGGCCCAGGAATCTGTATTTTAGATCCTGCTAAGCAGTTGAGTCCTGTTATTAAAACCATACCCAACCCTGACATTTATGTTGTTTTGTAATTTTACGACAAAGGCTGGTCTACAGGGGTGTAGTGTGGGGCAGAAAGATTACTATCATGTAGTATGTAAAGGGGTGCTCCTTTTTATGATTGACTCTGTACTTGCACAGCCTCAAGGTGATGATCTCCTCAAATCCTGTGCCCTAGGTGCCTCTCGTCTCATCCTCACCTTGGCCCTGCCAGTCTCCAGCCATGAATTCCAGCTGACCACCTTTGACCCCACAGTGGGCTGTGGTGGGTTGATGGAAAAACAGATGGTTTAGTAGGTAACTTGAATCTCCTCTGGGACATCTGGCAACACCTCCCTGAAGCAAGTTAAAGAGGGTCCATTTTGAACAAGGGGCAGATCTCTGAGACTCCTGGATCTCTGACCAGAGGAGGACAGTAATCTTTGGGAGGAAGTGTGAGCTTATAAGTCAGTGAGGGAAGCAAACTGGCTGTGTTCTCAGGATTTTCCTAGGTATTCCTGTCAATGCGTAAGGTGTCAAGAACTATTTTCACCTAAACCAGATAAAATCTGTTTTGTACAGAAACAGGAGAATTTAAAAAATAAAACCTGGAGTCTTTAGACGTGTTTATAAGACTTGAGACTAAATGAGAGTAATAGCAGCTGTATCACTTAAGAAGACAGAGGTAATATAATATTGAGAATTAGTTACAAAAGTGATGAATTGCTGAGAAGTCCATAGAAGATGGGGTGATGGCAATCCAGAGGGAGCTGTTACTATCAGAAAAGAATGGAAACCATCTTTGGAAATCCTGCTCCAAAGCAAGGAATATCTTACTAACATTCCTATTTCACAGAGGAGTGGAGTGAGGGACAGAGACTATGTATATCTCCATGGTCGCTTAGTTACTAGATTTGTAACAAATTAAAGTCCACAAGCAATATGATCCAGAGATCCATGTTCTTGACCAGGATACTTATTGCCATATGAATAAAGTTCACGTTGTCATAAATATCAGTAAAGTTAAGTTAAAGTTGAATTCAGAGTATAAGTTTTATTATGCATGCTGTTATATGTGAGCTTGAGGTGCCCTAACCAGTGCAGCCATACTGGTAAAAATAAAATCATTCATTCATTGAACAAATACTGCCACTCCAAACCAGACACAATTAAAAAAAGGGGGGGGGGGATTGAGGGAAGGAAGAGGATTACTTCATGAAATCCAACGTATTCATGTATCCCATAAGAAAATTTAATTCAAAAGGATAATGAGCTAATGAGTGTGTGTCTGAGTCCAATTACAAAGTAACCTGTGAGTTAATGAGAATGTTCCTGACTTCTTGACAGGAGCCACATGAGTGAAGGGAGGTATTAAATTTGGCCAAAGACCAAGCTGAACACCAGAAAAGGGGCAATCAGATCAACCCCGCCTCCCCGTCCTCAAGAGCTAGAGCTTGTTCCCTCTCTCCCTCCCAGACTGCAGACTGTGCTGACCTTATTTTGGTTTCCTTTTATTGTGTGTTACTCGCAAATAAATTAGTTCTGTGTAGCCATCTCATTCTTTTCATGCTTTCCTTGGAGAGCTTTCCATTCTGATGTCACTCTTCTATTTGAGTCACCCTTTCTATTTTTAACATCTAATCCTGACAGCTTCCTAATTTGGGAGAAAATCTTCAGGGTCTCTCACTTCAACACCCATCTGAATCAGAGAACATTTTCAAGAGAAGCCTTCATTTTCTTTTTGACTTTTCTCAGCATCATAATTTTCCTGAAGGTAATTTAAGAAGAAAAGAAGCAGGCAATCTGAATCCTGAGTTAGTTCATCGAAGAAGAATGAAAACAGTCAGTGCTGACACATGCTACCACCTGGATAAATCGAGGCCATCATGTAACTGACATATACGAGGCACAGAAGGGCAGATACCGCATGATTCCACTTATATGACTAGCCTAGTCAAACTCACAGAAACAAAAAGTAGGATGGTGGTGGACAGGGCTGCAGGAGGCAGGGTGAGGTGTTACTGATAATGGGTAGAAAAGTTCAGTTTTGCAAACTGAAAATGTTCTGGAAATGGGCAGTGGTGATGGTTGGCACAGCAGTGTAATGTACTTAGCATTCCTGAACTGTGCACTTTAAAATGCTTTAATTGCAAGTTTTTTAAACTACAATTTTATAAGTATTTATTTACTGTAATTTTATAAATAGATCAACTCCCAGGTCTAGGAGAAGGAAAAAAAAGAAGACAGTCAATCCCAATGATTCTGGAAGCCCCATGAAATTGGGCAGTCATCCAAAGTGCTCCAAGAAAAAATTTGAGGTGTTCTGAACCCAAGTTTCAGCAGTCCCAGAGTCTCTGGGGGAAGATAATAGAACATATTCCTGCAGACTGGCTCCTGACTCCCTGTGAGGTTTCCTCCTCCACTCTCTCACTTAGTTCTGGTTGGTGCCCTCCAGCGGCTGGAGGGAGGGACTACCCCTTTTCCTGCCCCTGGTGGTATAATCCAGGTCTGTCTCACTGTCCCCGGGCGTATGTCAGGGTTGGACAAATGCACAGCACCACCTGCTAGGGTCTCCCTCCCCTCCTCCTCTTGTTCTGTCAGCCTTTCCTGTGACTGGCATCTCACGAAAAAGCAGAGACTATGCCTCAGAGTCTATGCCAGGCAACTGCTTTCCTTTCTGCCCCTGGAATCCTGAAGCCAAAAAGACTGGGACAGATTTGTAATCATTTATGGATTTATTTTTCACAGATAACTTTTTAAAAGGTGAGTTAGTCAAATCCTCTTCAGTGGATATGGGAAATCCCCAGCCATTTTGTTAAAAATTTCATTAAATTTACTTATAAATTCGGAGAATTGATTATTCTAAAATTTTAAGTTGATTCTCACTTTTGGGTAGAAAGCAAACACTACAAACAAAGATGGTTTTACTCCTTCCTTTCTAATATTTATAACTCTTTTTCTTACATCATTGCATTCCCCACAGTTCTGCCCCATCATATCACCTGTGAGCCATCACCATTCCCTTGTGCTCCCCCCTCTCCTGTTTTGACCTCCCTCTACCCTCTCCCTTGCCGTATGACGCAGATCTACGGTCAGCTTGCCAGTTTTGTCTTGTTCTTGACCTTTTATTTAGTCTCTATATTCTACATATAAATGAGACATCCAATATTTATCTTTATCCTCCTGACTTATTGTGGCTAGAGTAATCTCTTCCTCTAATATTTGTAAGTCTTATTTATTTCCTTGTCTAGTACATTGGCTTATCTCACATAGCAGTGAATGCCATCTACTTTGTCTTGTTCTTGATTCTAATAATGTTTTCAGGGATGATGTTTTTAAAATATTTACAAACTGGACATGGGTCCTGACCAACCAGAATGCAGACACCCACTGATCAGAGGTCAAACCAGCTATCAGCCCCTGGCCAGCTAACTCAAAATGTGGCTGCAAGGCCCACTGTGAGCCGTGGCTTATCATTACAGATGATGTTAGTTGACTTGTAATAAGATAGAGATAACATTTTAACTCTTTTTAAAAAATATTTATTTATGCACACAAGAACTGGGGTACAGGCTAGAGATGTGGAGTGGGGTGAGAGGATTCACCAGAGACAGAGCAGGGAACAAAACAGGAAGACCTACTGAAATACACTGCTGAGGGGAGCAGCAGGCGAGGCAGGAGAGGTCTGCTGCGCCATGTGGGTCCCCTCCCTGGCTGGGAATTGAACTCGTGCTGCAGTGCCTGCAGATGCTTCACAGTGTCTGCAGATGCTTCACAGTGTAATGCTTAACCCCCTGTGCCACTGGGAGGCCCCCATTTTAACTCTTATTTTTCAAGAATTTTTTTAGCATAGAGTCCAGGGTTGTCATAGCCTGGTCTCACCATGTCTTGTATTTCTGAACATGCCTCATTGTACAATTGCCCACTTTTAATCTTTCAGCAGTTAGCATTAATGGGGTACTGTCCAGCTACAAAAAAAAAAACCAGAAGCTTCCAGATTCCACTGTTTCATTCATTTCCAAGGGCTGTTCTCTGTCCAAGAAACCCTGTCCACCAAGAGCCTGAATAACCACCCAGTTTTCAGGACTGAGCCCACACTTCCCTTCTCAAGTCTCCCTCAACTACCTCCTATTTTGTATGTATCTCCTTTGCACACCCCCAAAGGAACACGCACACACTTCTAGTATAGTGCCTGTCACACTTCATTTGTAGTGTGTTGCTTCCATTTGCTCTTGTGCACTGGGAGTGTCTGTCCTTTACACCAAGAGGATACAGGGTTTAGTGCTTAATGAGCACTCAATAAATATTTGTTGAATTGATGAATCTCACTGAGTGTGAAGATTTATCATGTAAAACTGATATAATATTTTTTTTAGTGTTAAATGGATGTATTTTCAATTCCTTATCACTTTACAATGTCCTGGTGGAAGAGCAAGCATCACTGTTCTGGTGATTAACTGCTATGTAACTACACCGAGCTCAGCGGCATAAAACAACAGTGATCACAGTGGCGTAAAACAACAGCTTAGTTCTGAGAGTTGACTGGACTCAGCGAGGAGGCGCTCACATGAATCTGGACAGATGGCAGCTGGGGCTACAGTCACCTCAAGGCCTCTTCACTCACATGCACAATGAGGGCTGATGTTAGCTGTGGCTGGAACCTCAGCTGGGACTGTCTCCCAGAATACTGTGACCTTTCCATGTGTCCTGGGTTCTCTCAAAACATGACAACTGAGTTTTGAGCAAGTGTACTAACATGGAGAGCCAGAAGAAGCTGCATCCCCATTTATGATCTAGCCTTAGAAACTGTATCCCCTCTTAGGCTCTAGCATTAGAAACACTAGTTTTCTGCTAGCTGGTTAAACAACCAGCTGGGGGGAGGGGAGAGGAAGGAGAGGAGAGAAAAAGAGAGGGAGATTCATAGCATTTTCTCGCTTCTGTGATATAAATAATCCTACTGTGGCTGTTCTCAGGCTACTGACATAACTTTGCTGAGCATGGAGCTGGGGAAGATGCACACTGTCACTGGCTGGCTGGCAGAAAGGGCCCAGCACATGGCTGCTTTGCACTCACAGAGCATCATTTTCAACCATGCTGGTTGAAGCAATCCAAAGGTCCACCCACAGGTAAGGAGAGGAGAAGATAACTCCTCTTGGTAGTAGACCCGAAGTCACAGAGTGAGCACAGCATTAGGGTTGGGGGAATCTTGGTAATGCTATCCTTGGCAAATCCAGCCTGTCAAAGCCACCAAGAACAAAGAGATTCAAATGAATGCACAGAGGAAAATATGAAGTACAGAAAATTCCCAGAAGATAAGCCAGAGGATAAAAATCTTTCTTCCACTGGAAGGAGAATATGGGAGGGAAAGGCCAGAGGAAAACCTCTTCTGGAATAAAACATAGGATGGGGAAGAACAAAAGAACAGAAACCACAAATATGTTTATGTGTGTATATATTCATGATATATACATGCACATATCTCTGTGACATATATATCTACAAGTAGATATTTTTTCTGCTTTTTACTTGAAACTCTAGGAGTGGAACATTCGTAATTTATTCTACAACTGGATTTATTGTGCCAGACACTATTTGAGTTTTGCTAATCTGATAAGAAATGTAATATTTATTTTCAATTGCATTTCTTATTAATACTGTTGAGAATTTTCCCTGTATGTTCAACAGTCATTTGTATTTGTCTGCAATCAACTTATTCACATTTTTTGACTATCTGTTGTGTTGGTCTTTTTCTGCTTGATTTCAGAAACTCTTTATAATACTGGCACTGTGATGTAGCAGGAACAAAAAAGCAAAAACACCCTCTGCCTTCATGCAATCAAATGCCCAAGGATGGTCCCTTTACATGAGTGGTGCTTATAGAAAAAATTATCAACCTTTAAAAATTTTTTCAATTGAAAAATATTGTATTATGACATTATATAAGCTTCAGGTATACATCACTGAAAATTAAGAATTCTCTTCTTTCAGTACAGAAATTGATGGGCACTGATGATGGATTATGATGTTGTCTTCATCTGTGAACAATTCTCTAGTTTGACATACTCTTTCGGGAAAATAAGTTATATCCCTAACAGAAAAAATCAATTTCTAAAAAAGGAGGAGAATGTGTATTATCACAGTTATTAAAAATCATGTCCTCAGAAATATTTAAAGAAATGGCAAGTATTATGTGAAAAGCAAGTCAAAAAACTGTATCACAGCATGAAACCAATTTTATAGATTATATCTCAGGCATTAAGCATAGGAAGAAGATTACAGGCTATACCTCCCCAGTGTTTACAGTGGTTATGTCTGAGCATTGGGGTTACGGATGGTTTTAATTTTCTTTTCCGTCCTTACTTTATTTTCTAATTTTTTTTTTTACAATAAGTATGCATCGCTTTGTAAGTTTGCAAGAATGATAACACTATTTTTTAAAATAATGGTATTGAACAAAATTTAAGCAAAACCTTTATCTTGAGTGAACAGTAACTGTTGACTTAATACAAAGTATAGAGGGAAAGCTTCTCTGTTTCAACCCTGTGAGCGCTCTGATTGTTGAGGATCACTTTATCTTCAGCATTCCATTCACATTCAGCAATGATAATCTCATTTCCAATTTCCTCCAAAGGCTGTAAGGTTTACTTGGAATAGCAAACTCTTTATGAATTATGAATCACTGAGGAGTTCAAGGTTTCACATAAGAGTACTTTATCAATTCATCCAAACCAGCTCCATCCAAACTTCAAATTTCTAATCAGAGCATGCAGTTTTTAAGCACTGGGGCTAGGCATCTGAAGGATGTGCAAGTGGGAAAATTAGGAGGTAGAAAAGGGGTGAAGCCCTGGTCTAAACTGCTAATAACACAGTACCCAAACTGGAAGATTCTCCCTGACAAACCAGTTCTGATCTTCTTACACTGACAAAGCCAATGTTCAAGATCTAGAGTCCAGTCTTCACTGGAGAGGCCTGGCTTTTTACTGTAACTTAGATTCTTGCCATGAGCAAATGGCAGAATACTGGTCTTTAGATCTAGTCATGCTGCTAATTGCATTTGCAGATGGAAGTCAAACTGTCAGATTTATGCTATAGAATCTCAGCTCCCGATCTAATAAATGCCACTAGGGCATAGCCAAAGGCCTATTCTTTTCTGTGAAATTATAAACTACTTTTATAAAATTTCAACAACTATGTCTTATGGTACATTATATCCTCAGTCTCTAAAATATGGACTTGAAGTTGGAAGCTGTCAGTTAGAGGACCATAAGCAAATCATGATTGGTAAATCCATGTTCTCATCTGTAGGTGAAGAATATGATATAGTAACCCCACAGGGTTATCACAAGAATAAACAATGAAGGTGTAATGTGCAGAAACTATCAACTCCTGCATGGTATTCAAAATAAAATAATTTAGAAAATTTATTTTTATTATTGAGGATATTAAAAGAACCCAGAATTGTTGTTATTGGATCATGTCATACCCTCAAGATAACTTGAACAACTGCTCTGTTTATTGTAAGTGCCAAGAACACAGTAGGCGTTCAGTAAATGTTGACAGAATGAATGACTGAGCGGAGAAAGTTTATTTCAAAATATGAACTTAAATTGAAGTAAATATACTATTCAAATGATCTGATAATCTTCTGAGAAAGGAATCAATACAAAACTTGCAACAATGTGTAAGACGGTGGGGGGAGGGCTGAGAGAAGGGAAAAACAAAGAGGAAAGGAAGCACAATGGTGTACGGTGGTGGAATGTGGGTGAGTTGGTGGTGGTATGGTGGTGATACCAGATGGAGGTAGCCAGTATTACCTCAGTTAAAGGTAAATAAATAAATAAGAGACTCAGGCAAACAAACAAAAAAAGAATTCCACATAAGAGATGTGACTCTTAACAGCAGCTAATGTAAAAAGAACACACCTCTCAAAAATGAAACAACTAAATTGATAATTTATCAGCAGAAACAGCTGAAATTATTTCAAATGAACTGAAATAACAAATAATCTAAAATTTTCTAACCAACGGAAATATACTTTGAAATGAAGGCAAATCACAAAAGGTCATATATCTAAGAACATAGACACTGCTATTTGTATTTTAGTGTTGAGAAGACCCAAAATTCAACTTAATGCTACTCACACTTTAAATATAATCACAGCAGAGTTAAAATACTGTCTTCCTTTCTATTAAAAACTTAGAGCCAGTGTCATGACATCAAAGACAAATGTCAATGTCATCAAATTATTTATAGAGATTAAAATTCGATTCTTATACATGTTTTTGAAATCCATTTTCCTTGAAATTCTCAGTACTGTGAAGAATTGGGAAATGAAAGAGCCATTTGTTTATACTGCAGTAGAAATATGCTAAGCAAACTTTTCTACCAATAAAATCTGCTAGCTGGCATAAAAATGAAGGCAAAATTAAAATACCTTCAACAAACAAACACTGAGAGAATTCATCACAGGAGCCATACTATAGGAAACCTAAAAGGTATGTTTTTTTTTTTGGATAAAGGAAAATGATCTCATAAGAAGCATAGCAATGAGGGAAGAAATGAAAAGCATCAAAAGGGGGAGGGAGGGGATAAGAGTAATTATACATGAGCAGTGCTGTGCAAAATAGTAACAGCAAAGTCTTTTGGCATTTTAAATAGCTATATAATTAAAATTTATGACAAAATGAAAAAATGTGGGAGAGGTGTAGACGGAGATAAAATCATCCAAGATTCTAGATTATCTCGGAAGTGATAATGGTAAATATATTAGGCTCTTACAAATTCAAGAACATTTTAGCCCCTAGAATAATTACTAAAAGAATATGTAACTAAAGGGGAAAAAATTACTATTTGACTTCTCTAGCAGTTCATTGAAAAGTTCCATCCACAGTTGTCCTTATTTGATGAAACTTGATACTTACATTGTACAAATAGAGCTACCTACATGGCATTTGTCACAAAAATTTAAATTGCCTAATATCATAGTGACCTAGGCAGTGTTACCAGTTGGAGCTAATAAGAGACTGACCAGTAACTTAAAAGGAAAAATTGAAGAACAAGGATAGCTCTGACATATTTGGGAGCATCGAGGTCACATGCCTGGGAAAGCCCTGAGAAGCTCATAATCTCTCACCTCAGACTACCTTGATGGCCTAGACAAGCAGGAAGTGAAGTGCATGGGCAATGAAGGCATCCCCTGATACCCAAACACACACTCAGCAAAGGGAGGGAGACAGATCAGTTCAAGGAAATCTCTTAATCAGTAGGTGGCCACTAATCTAATCAAGCCCTCTTCGGTGGCCATACATGGCTTAGCAGAATTAGCCAAGGAAAATCACTAAACAAAAAAATAGCAACAACAACAAAAATAAACTAACAAACCTGAGAAGCAAGGGTTTAATTTACAGGGTTGCCACATCATGTTATTTGTGTAGTTACACTGCTTATTATTTTACTTAAATTATCAATGTAGTTACACTGCTTATTATTATGTTAGCTAAAATAACATTATTTTAATGTCTAATTTCAACAAAATTTAAGACAAATAAATGGGGAGTTGGGGAAGCAGTCAATAGAAACTATCATTCTGAGTTTCTCTCTTTTTGGTTAGAAATCGTCCCTGAGGGGGTTTGGATGTTGAACTTTTTAATCGCTCATTATAAATATGTCAATGAACCAAAAAAACCATGTGTAAAAAATTAAAGGGAAGCATGAGAACCATGTCTCATCTAATGGAAAATATTTTTTAAAATAAATACAAATTATATTTTAGAAGGACCAAATAGAAATTCTGGAATCAAAAATGAAAAACAGACAGCAGAGTTGTTCAATAGCAGAGCTGAACTGGCAGAAGAATCAGAGACCTTAAGGACAAGTCACTAGATATTATCTATTCTAAGCAATAGGAAGAAAATGAAGGAAAAAAAAAAGAGAGAAAGAAATGAACAGAGGCTCAGGGACCTTGGGATACCACCAAGTACAAACACATAAAAATAGGAGTCCTAGAAAAAGGAGAGAAAGAGAGGGGAAAAAAGAACATTTGAAGAAATGATGCCACAAAACTTCTCAAACCTGAGGAAAAACTGCTTCAAATCTGCGTAACTAGGAAGCACAATAAATTCCAAATAGCATAAATGCAATGAGATGTACACTAAATACATCATAGTCCAACTGTCAAATTCCAAAAAGAGAGAATTCTGAAGGCAGTAGGAGAAATGACTCACTACATCTACCCTCCCCCAACTGAATGACTTCCCAGAAGCCTGCTCCAGGACATGATCCAGGTAGAATGTGAGGTAACAATCATCTGTGAGTAATCAGCAGTGCCACACTGTTGGTGAAGTCAAAGATGGAAGGTGGAGATGTCCTTCAGGTGCTCTCTCTACTCCTTAAAGTCTCTAATTTGGGGCCCCATCTTGACTCTCTCCACCCTGTGAGTCAGGACTGAGAGGCAACAAAGGGGACCTTGGTAACAGTGTTAGAGTTGCCTGTGAATGACATCATTAGGGACCTGATGTGACAGTGATGCCTTGCCCTCAGAGGGCAACAGGACTTGTCCAGTTGGGAACAGCTAAGCAGTAAGTAACTGTTGGCTTTCTATTGAATAGTATTGGTTCTAAACATAGAGTTATGTATCACATTTCCCTTAAAAACTGTTTTCCTAGTCTTGAAGTATAATATTGAAGATTGGATATGTTTCTTTGATTCTTATTTTTATAGCTATATAGATAATACATATTATAGTTTTATATTACATTTCATATCTAAATACACATCTACATATTTGTTATCTTTTTCAAAGATAATTTAAGTAGTAATAAAAGAACTTGAAGATTAACGGTTTCTAACATTCTACCCCAGGAGACTGCCGTTCAATCAACTGACATTATTTAGCATCTGTTATAGACCAGACACTGTTCTAGGTCTGGACAGAGAGATGGGAAGCCATGTGTTACTGGTAGGACAGGAAGAGCATTTGAATTTGGTATGGGGATGTCAAGAGAGTCTGTGTAGAAGAGGTGACTCCTTATCTGAGTTTTGTTGGGTTAGGTGGGTGAAGTAAAGTGGGATTAGGTAAAGCTATCCAAGGAGTGAAAACAACATGGCATGGAAAGGAGGGCACCTTGGCGTGTTTAAGATAAGGCTAAATGCTTTATAGGAGCAGATTATGATTGTTCTGGCATGCCACGCCAAGAGGATGAAAAGACACAAAATAATAATTGTTTGTATTCTTATTTCCTATTTTATTGAGTACTTTCTATGTGCAAGCACTGGACTAGGCACTCAACATATCATATGTATTCTTCATATGATATGATATGATAGGTTCTGCTTTTTATGGATAAAAGTACACTCCAATTGGAAAAGGAGCCCACAAAAAGACTGAGAAAGACCAGGGAGGCAGGAGGAGGACAGGATGACCCAGTGTTTTAGAGGCCAAGACGAGTATCAAAAAGGACATATGCCAAATGCTGCTAAAAGGTCAGGAGTAAACAACTAGCAAGTCACAGGAGTTGGAGGACAAAAGACATGCCTGTAGGATGAGGGTGCAAACACAACGCAGTAGGTGACAGCGATTGTCAACTCTGCTTTTAAGGAGGAGAGGACTTGCAATAGGTGAAAATAGTTGAAAGACTCTGTTTCTGGCTAGTGGGCTGGGTGGTTGGGTGTTTGGGTGGTATATTGTTTTTAATATATACTCGAATTTGATTGTGTAACAAGGGCAGAATAAGCCCAAGAGAGAGAGAGATGTGGAAGGACATGTGATGGATCACTGATGAAACAAGGTCATGGTGCAGGTGTGAGCTGTGGAGAGGGTCTGACCTGGCCTAGGAACTCAGAGGGGGGCATTCAAAATGGATGTGGCTGCTGTGAGGTTGATCCAGAAGCTGAGGAAGTAGACACCCAGCTTCTCTGAGAACACAGGGGAGTCCCTGATACTTGACTTATAATTCTGTTTATCTCCTGTCAGTAGGTCCCATCAGCAGACCTCTCCAGTTGTGCCCCAAGCAGGAAGTTAGATTCAAAGGGGAGATTGTGTATAGTGGGCACTTGGTGCTCTCAGACTTACGACTTGTAGATTTTCTGTCTTCAAGGTCTCTGTGGATAGAGTCACTTACCCCAAACTAAATTCCCCACTTGGTTTCGTGGTTCTCTTCTCATGAATGCAGACACTCCATTTCTGTGGGGAGCAGCCCTAAAAGGAAAGCCTGATAGCAGCAGCTGTAGAAAGGGCGAGGCCATAAAGAGGACCAGAATAACCACTGGTGATGAGGAGTGAACATGAAATGTGCAACTGGTATTTATGGCAAAAGGAATTGATAAACGGCTTCAGCAAGTTCTCTCCTTAGTTCAAACACTGCTCACAGAGTAAGAACTAAAGCTGTAGTGTAAGAGCGAGGATGGTTGCTTTCAGTGCTGGGTGAGGTTCAGAAACATTCCACACAATGTATCCACTGCAGATTCGGGACAGACAGGCCTCACACAGGACAAGGGACTTCTCTAAACTATACTTTGTTGTTTATTGAAAGACATGGGTATTAATTGAAAACTTACAATGTTTTCTAATTTGCTTTTTAGTGTTTAGTGGGGGTGTCTATATTTTCCTTCAAGAGTAGAGTTGGATGAGGAGATTGTTTCATTTAAAATTGGTGTTCGAAATTGGTAGGTGCATTCTCTTTCACATGGGTACATACCCCACTTCAAGTGACCATAGCAGCATGGGGTGACAAAGCTGAGCAGCTTGACCACATAATGCTCTTCTGACCATAACCTCTAGCTGTCCACAGTCTTGATTCCTACTTAGCTATTTAAGCCTTGGTTTTCTGGGATATAAAATGGAGTTCATCCAGGTACTCATCTCCTGGTGAAAGCATTAAACAGATAATGCAGTAAAGTGTCCAGCATAACATGTCTGAATAAATGTCCAGATGGTAACTACTGATATTATAATTAGAAAGCCAATTATTACTGGGAGTTTCCTTACAGCTCTAGTTGACCTTGAGGCTTTGCTCATAAAGGATTACCTAACCCAGTTCAACAAATGCTTTCCGCGGGCCTATATGGTCTCTCATAGCAGAAAGAGGTAAACGTGTTCAAAGAAGAAGAATGGGGACTTTCTGCCACCTGAAGACACTAATAGTTATATAATTAGTAGGAACATGACAAATAACCATAATACCATAACACATAGAAAAATCAAAGTTCCAAAATCCAATGCTATTTAGTTGAATTTAATCCTTGTTTTTACTATTATCTCTTTATTTGCACAACTTGATATTCAATGCTGGGTTTCAGGGATGACATGTCCACACCTAATTCCAATCAAGCATGCCAAGGAAATAGTGGGAATGTGAACAGACAGATAGCAATGAAGAGGTGATGACACACTTTGTCTTGCGGGTTCAAGTATCTTTCAGAGAAGGAAGGAAAGGGAATTCAACTACACAAGAGGCGATAAGGTCATCTCAGGAGAGGGCACAGCATGTGCTTTGGTGTGGAGTCGGGAAGCCGTGGCTGTCCAAAGAATGCAATTTGTTGTCATTGAAATGTGTGTGCGTGTGTGTGCATGCACTGCAATGTGTGTGCATTTCTCTAAACAATAAAATTTCGTTTTGTGTTTGGGAATTTTTTTCTTTGAGTCTCTTTGATTCAGCTTCTGTCAACATTATGTTTTCTCTGATGTCCCCTCAGGGTTTGACCAGCTGACCTGGACTTAATTAACAGCCCTGCTAACATCCCTGTCCTCCATGATGTCCACCCCGTTCTGGCTGACTAGGAAGGTGCTTCCCTTAAAGGTGAGCAAATGGATGGGACTTGCTTGCTTCCGGTCACTGGTGGGCTCCTCACCCAATATCCGCCAGAAGAAATTAATCCATAAGCTTCAGGAAGATAAAGCTTTTCGGGAAGAGATGAAAACTTTCCGTGAGAAAATAGAAGACTTCAGGGAAGAGATGTGGAGTTTCCGTGGCAAGATTCGTGCTTTCCAGGACCAGATTTTGGGCTTTTGGGAAGAAGAGAGACCTTTCTGGGAAGAGGAGAAAACTTTCTGGAAAGAGGAAAAAACCTTCTGGGAAATGGAAAAATCTTTCCGGGAAGAAGAGAAAACCTTTTGGAAAAAATACCATATCTTCTGGAAGGAAGATAAGGCCTTCTGGAAAGAGGACAATGCTTTATGGGAAAGAGATCGGAACCTTCTTCACAAGGCCCTATGGGAGGAAGAAAAGGCCCTATGGGTAGAGGAAAGAGCCCTTCTTGAGGAGGAAAAGGCCTTGTGGGAAGATAAAAAGTCCCTGTGGGAGGAAGAGAATGCCCTCTGGGAAGAGGAGAAAGCATTCTGGTTAGAAGGTGGCGGCCATATTGCTGAGGAGCAGATACCCAGGGAAGGTCACTACAATGTCAATGGAGGCCTAGGATTGCCAGCCTTCTCCCGAGGTCGGGCATAAGCACAGGAGATAAAGAGTCATGGGGTCCAGATGTTGCTGGACTGGACTCAAGCCCCATGTGCTGGAGAAAATATGCACTTATTTGTCTCCCTGCCTCAAAAACTTGAATAAGTTTGAAAGGAGAGGTTTGAAAATCAATTTCTTCAAGGAAGACCAATTACATTTTTTCAAGCCTTGTGATTCTCCAAGGTCATATTCCTATCCTCTAGGCTATACCATATGTAGTTCTTGGTACCAAGCAGTTCACCATGAACCTAGAATGTGTGGGTGGGTGTTTGTGAATAGAAACCCTGTTGCTCTCCTTTAAAAGGGCGGCAGAGTGGGCTCAGACAATGGCAGTCTGGGACGAGAGGAGCTAAAATATTCCTGCCTCTCTCATGCAAAAGGGTAATAATTTCTCCTCCACTCTGGGCAGTGTTAGAGGCCTGGATTAGACTGTTGGCCTTCCAGAAAATGCCACAATGCTGTTAACAATTCATTTGTACCTTATCCTCACCTCTCAGAGAATATGCAGAATCCCATAGTAGTCTATTTGCTTGTAGTCTCAGACTCCCATCAACTGCCCATTCCCCGGAGCTTATAAAGGTGGCATGGCATTAGACTGAAGACTCTGGATGGTTTGTCTATGTGAGGACCAGCATGACAATAACCACAGGTGGGTATAAGAAATGTCAAGTGACTGTTTTCCCTTTTCTTAGGTCAGACCCTCTTTGTTAGTAACAACTTACAACTTACCTCACCTTTGTGCCTCCCTCCTTAAAGCATTTTTAAGCTAACCAAGTCATGTAACCACCACAACTCTGTGGCTTTATGGGAAGTACATAAGCACATTGTACAGGTGAGGGAACAGATAGATACCCAAGAAGCAAAGTGACTGGCTAGACAAATAAATGGAGAGGCAAGGACTAAAACCCATGCTGTCCGCCTCTTGATCCAATTTATTTTCAAACATGCCCTGGAATGTAGCTTTAGAGCTGAGCCAAGAATGGTATTAGAATTGGATGGGCTTTAATAAATGAGTGGAGAGACTGGGAGAAGAGAGGACAGGGTCCCTCTAAGTGTGCTGAGCAAACACTCCCAGGAACGAAGAAAAGGTTCGACTCCAAAGTCAGGCTTCTGTGGCTTCATATTACTCTGGGGACATTTGGACTCCTTGCAAGGCCTCTGATTCTCAAGAGTCAGCGTCAGGGGTGCAGGAGTCACTTCTCCTTTGTCAGACACCCACCCTGGCATCTTCATCTCCCAGTAGTCTCCCAGTGGGACCCCGGAAAAGACTTCAGGAAGTTGTGGGGACAAGATGCTGGTGTGGGGGATCATATGTCAGGGGAGACTGCGGCGCCTTTATCCAAGAAGACCCACCCAGTGGACGGTGTGCAGGATGGTGGGAATCCCACAGCAGCAGCAGCTGCAGATCCCCAGCGATTCTGTCCAAAGCAAGCAGAAGATTGCTGATCTTAAGACCAAAACCAATGTAAAACAGATAAAGGCAGAAACTGGGAGTGTGCTGTATGTAGAAAGACACCCGCTGCCCCTAACATCATCCCTTAGAAACCACTGCGACAGACGGGTGTCATGTGGAGGACTAGAAGAGCTGACTGGAGAGGATGGGAGGGTCCCTCTGAGCCCTTCCTTCACCCAGCAGAGTTATGAACTTCCACTGCTCCAGGCTCCGTCCCCTTGGGTCGAGGTGGGAAGGTGGACAGGAGGCAGGTGGGTGCATGCCAAGGTGTTGAGGGCCATGGGAGATGGCTTAGGAGTATTGCTTTGGGGTATTTTAACTGAGTCTGCAGCAGGAGATAAGTAGAGGGGATAGGCACTGTTTTTGGAGGATGTGACAACTGGGTAAATTAGCTGTGAATTAGCTAGAGTAGAGGGGCTGAGGAGGGGGCCTTCCAGAGGGATCAGCTTAGGAAATGCAGTTTCATACCTTAACCCATTGAGTCAGGTTCTGCATTTTGGACTTTAATGGTGGAGGGGCACTTCTGTACTTCTGAGTGGAAGGGACTAGAGTAGAGAAAGTGGAAATGATTTAAGTAGGGAGAGAGGGTTATGGTGGCAGTAATCCTGGTAGGAGGTGCTGGTACCATGCAGAAAGATATGAATGGAGAGAAACCACTGGGAGCTAATGGGAGGCAGGTCAGAATCCACTGCTGGGGGATGGATTGGGTTGGGTGGTGCAGGAGAGACAGTGTCAAGGATCACATGTAGGTTCCTAACTGGATCATTGAGGAGAAGGTAGTAGGAGGAAGGAAAGGAATACGAGGAAAGAGGGAGGAAGAGAGGGGATTAAGAGCATAGTCTGGGACTTGAGGATGGCAGGTTCTCTTTATCTGCTGTGTAGAGTGAGTTTTTCAAAGCTGGTCAGCATTAGGGTGAACTCAACTTTCTCCTAGTTCATCTACCCAACAAACTGTGCAGCCAACATCCCTTTGCTACATCATTCATTAGCTGACTCCTCATCCATTTATTCATTTGACCACCACCATGCCTGGCCAGCAATGGGCACTGTACCATATCTAGGAACATGTGAATTACTGGCCATGAGAAGCTTGTGTCCAGGGGGGGCATAATCAAATAACCACAGTGTGAGAGTGCCTATTGCGAACTCCCCAACAGTGCACCACATTTACATGTGTTTTAAACACAAAGCAAAATCTGTGAAGATGAAATATAACCATGGTTTAGGTAAAAGAAAACCTAACCCCAAGAAGACTGTTTGACTAATGACTGGGATCACAGGATCTTTGTGTGGGTTTACAGATAAAAGGATGCAGACAATGTCTATGAAAGCATCTCCTAAGGCCTGAGTTGTTATCACTACTGTTTAGCATAACATTAGGATTTCTCCCACAGGCACAGCCACAGTCATGCTTGTTTCCCAGATGATGGCATCTCCTGGTGATCTTGGCTTGAGACGCAGGCAGACACGTCAGCAGCAGCTCAGCCCGTGCTCTGATCCCCTGGCAGGAGCAGAGTCACCCAGGCTGTCTCACCAGTCCTGCCCACTCAGCCAGGCCCTACATCACCACCATCTTTATTCCAGAATCATCTAACACAGACACTGGAAAGCCCAGGAGCTCCAAGAGCAGCACCTATTGACACAACTGTCCCTGCGCTACTGATGTCATCCTGAGAAAATTGTCCCTTTCCCCCAAAGCCTGAGCCTCCTCTCTTGCCTGAAGCTTCCAGAAAAGGAAGGACAGTAGGTCTGTAAGGCAGTGGGCTCCCCCACAGAAGTGTGTTCTGCTCACGGGAATGGTCATATCCCTAAGACAGAGCACAGTCAGCAGACTCACCTCGGAGCTCCTCAATAGTGCAGATGACCCAGCTCCCTCCCTGAAGCTCATTCTTGGGCCCAGGACTCAAAATCTGTTTTTTAACCACATTAACAGTTTTAACATGCAGACTAAATTCTGGAAAACACTGTGTATAGTAGAAAATTAAGTGGGGTTGAAATCAAGGACCTCAATTCTACTTATATTTCTGTTCACTCAAGGCTAAGAACTTAAGGGCACAGGCTAAGCTTGTTTCCTCAGCTACAGAAGTAGTGGGCTTTCTATCTGAAGAAATCCCTCATTTGGCAAGCATGTGAAGACTTGTTTGGAAGCTTAGGGTGGCTCTTGAGAAGTTAGGTTGAGGAAGAACAGCCACAAGGTCCTGCATCCCTCCTCTGCAGCCCAGGCACACACTGCGACTGTGGCTACGGCCCTGGCTGTATTAGCTGGACATGCATGGAAAGGGGAGGACATGCATCAAGGATGTGGAGCCTGGTGTGACCCAACAAAATCCATGATCACTTCACTAACTTTTCTGCATTGAATTGCCTCTCAACAGCATGGACTCTCCTTAGGGGCCAACGTTATAAGATTACCTCGGGGCGGAGGGGGGAATGAATGTCTGGTTGGTAAAAATTTACTGTGGGTCATAGACTAATGATACATTGAACAAAGCCTGCTTTAGTTAGCCTGGAATTGCCAGAACTTTCTTGGAATATCTATACATTCCCTGTGAGCTAGTGGAGGCTCAGAAATGCTGAACAGCATTTTCTGTTCTTCAAAAAGCCATTCAGTGTGATGTGTCTCACTCATTTAGTTCAGTCCCTGAAAAGCAAAAGTCATGCATAACCCATGACAGCTACAGTCACAAAGTAGCAAAGGCTGGTGGAACAGACTTGGTCATATAAGGCCCAGGGACCAGTGCTACTCCACATCTTACTAGAAGGTGGAGTTCCTAGTGCTGCCTAACAAATGACCACAAGCTTGGGAGCTTAAAATGACAGATCTTTATTCTCTCACATCGCTGGAGATCAAAGGCTAGAGCAAGGTGTTGGCTGGGTGGTTCCTTCTGGAGGCTCTGAGAGAGGGTCCTATCCTTACCTCTCCTAGCTTCTGGTGGCTGTTTGCATTCCCTGGAATTTTTCACCTTATACAGGAAGCTCATCTCTGCCTCCACCTTCCCACAG
The DNA here is from genome assembly GCA_019455555.1 of Galemys pyrenaicus. NCBI lineage: Eukaryota > Metazoa > Chordata > Mammalia > Eulipotyphla > Talpidae > Galemys > Galemys pyrenaicus. The sequence goes on along the minus strand of JAGFMF010011380.1, from coordinate 8,700,060 downwards.
TGTTTTGTGTCTATTGCCCATACCCCACTCCTTTCTTTCATAAGGAAACCAGTCATGGGCTTTAGAGCCCATACCAAATGCAGGATGATCTCATTCTGTGATCCTTAATTATATCTGCAAAGATCCTAATTCCAAGTAAGTTTGCTTCCACAGATTAGGACTTTAAGGGATACAGTTCAGCTCACTACTGTGACTTTAAATATGTTTTTACTCTCTGAGCCTTAGTTTCTTGATCTGTAAAATGGGAATAATGACTCTTGTATAAGCACAAGGGTTAAGAATACTTTAAATAATGTTTTACATTTTTTTAAAAAAAATCCTTATTGTTTTATACATGTTATGAGGCTTAACAGAGAACAATCTGCAGTGAAGTTCCCAGGCATATTACACATCATTCAGTAAGTGTTGATTTCCTCCACTCTCTTTTGTTTCAAGTTGTTACTTTGGATGATTCAATTCTCATTCTGTTATTTCAATTATCATCCTGCAAAGGGTCTAAAAACTGTCACCAAGTCTGAACCTCTCTCTCCAGTTCTGGGTCCAGTCACCTGCTACCACAAAGGCACACAAAGGGCCTTTGGTGCAGAAAAAAAAAAGGGAAGAAAAACCCACTATTTTAAATAGCAGGTTAGGGGAAAGGGAGCTCTCACAGAGTAAAGGGAGAGTCAGAAGGTCTAGTTCCAGTTACTAACTAGTTGATGGTACAAGGTGAAGTGCAGCTACAGAAGCAGCGGGCGTAGCAGAGGTGGGGGCGAGGCCCGCTACCCAGTGGGAGCAGCTGCCTTCCACAGAAGCTCCAACAAAAAGGAGAGTGAGAGTCCATGTGCCCTTCATTTTTATAAGGGCGCCACAAAAATGGCTGCTCAACTCCACTCCCTTCCCAGCAATACCCTTGCTCAGGAGGTTAGGGGCAGAATCACACCAAAGCTCTGTGCAGGCATAGTGCCCCTTGGCTAGGGTAGTTTCCAGGGGGCTGAGTTCAACAATTCTGGTCCAGAAGGAAAGTAGTGAATTCTTAAGCTCCTTACGTCAACCATTACTTCATTAAAAATCTTTAGACAGGTATGGAATTACTTTAATGCTAAGGGGCAAAGGAAATCATCTGGTACCATGCTGGGGAGTTCTTGGGCTGGATGAGTAATCAAAACATGAGGTGGGTTAGCGAAGGAAAAACAAATTTAACATATGTGTGGAGCATTTACATGTTCATAAATTCTAAAGAATAATGAAGTGGGCCAGAGATATTTATGTTTAGGGATCTAGGAAGTCAAGGGGAGAGAAGAAGGAGCTTCCTATGACAGATAAGGGGTGGGAAGAGAGGTTGCAGCCTCCTTACTATGTGAGTGAAGATAAGCTTCTTAGAAGGATATGTGCACAGATAAAATTACAACTGGGTGAGACCCTGCAAACTACATTCTTTCTAGGTATCTCCAATAAGAGAGGAGTGAAGGACTTAGGCTAGGACAGAAGCTTTTTCTGCCTTCAAGAGCCTCACAGTTCTCAACTCAAAGCAATCTGTGTTTTTTAAGCAATGATAACCAAAACCACCCAAGGTTCACAGACCCTCTCTTACACCAAGGTGCCCGGAGGCATATTGGGAAAAGCCTAAGTGACCCCACGATATGACCACACACAGACATTACCAAAAAGAGACCTTATCTCATTTTGCACTCTCTGAGGCTTTGGTCACAATGACTTCTCTAGATAAATCCTGGTGTGGGAAAATGTTCTTCTACAGAAGGAGTGTTCTGGAAGCATCTGTAGTCCAACCATGCCTGGGACTGGCTGTTGACAAGTGATTTCAAATACTCATAGGGGGTCTAAAAAGAGTCCACACAAAGGGTGTCTCTCACAAAGAAGACACCAAGGAATTTTGCTTTTATTTAGATTGGTGTGGACAAATAATACTTTTTTCCTTTATCTAAGTCACATATCTCAATAGGAGCAGTAAAATCTACAACTAAGCATACAGAATATGAAAAAAAAATACAGTAAGTTCTCATTTCTTGTTGTCTGAGCATGATGGAAGAATGGGGTTTTAGTGGCTGGATCAAAACTTAAAAAAGGTATAAGGGGCCTCTGTGATGGTTAATTTTACATGTCAACTTGACCATGTTATGGAACCCTTAGATATTTGGTTAACCCTTATTCTGGGTGTGTCTCTAAGGGTGTTTCTGGATGAGATGAACATGAGAATCTGTAGACTCAGCAAAGCACATGGACCTTCCTGATGAAGGAAGTCATCATCCATTCCACTGGGGGCCTGAATAGACAAAAACAGAGAAAGGGAGGATTCCTTCCCACATGCCTGCTTAAACTGGAACACACAGTTTCCTGCCCTTGAACAACGACAAGCCCATGGTTCTCAGACTGGGACTACACCACTGGCTTTTCTAGGTGTCCAGCTTGTAGACGACAGGTCATAGGACTTCTCAGCCTCCACAACCAGGTGATCCAATTCCTTACTTAAATCATATATATATATATATAATCTCATACACCTATGATTTTTATATATGCATATAAAATCTCCTTGTCTATTTCTCTGGAGAGCCCTGCCTAACAAAGCATGCATTCGGTGTGTCCCAGGGCTACGGAGCTCTAAAAGCTCATTGTCTGTCTCTGCCTGGCTCTCCATCACAATCAAAGCTCTGGAGACAACATCATATCCCATTTCTATCCAAAAGTAGAGAGGGCCAAGGGAAGAAAGGGCTGGCTAGTCCTTAAAGAATAGGATATCTCTGAGAAGCACCATCTTCTCATACTGTACAATAATCATTAAGCAGGCTCATTTAAGGCCCAGCCTAACAAAAGTGAGGTTCCCAAGGAGGACTCCAAAAGTTGTATCTTAAATATCATCTCTGATTTAAATAATCTCCAGGTAAAGAATTCTTCAATCAGTTCCTCTTCACCTGACTATCCCTAGGTTCACTTGAGTTTAGATAAAGCTATCTCAATAGCTGTTTGAATCCCCTCATCTTGTATATGAAGAAATGGGACTCAATGCGGGGACTTCCTCAGGCTGTAGTATGGGTGGAGGGACCCTGACCAAAAGCAATAGCATTTTTATTGCTTCAGTTACTTTCCTTTACCTAATATTCTTTCTGACTGAGGATGATAATGCTACTGTGATTAGATAATAATTTGAAATGTATAAAACATTTTTTTCACTTATGACCTCCTATTTAACCAGATTCATTCATTTCCTTAGGAAAAATTTTAAATGCATGTAGAAAGAAAAAATATTCAAGTTTTGGCTTTTAAAACATATTATTGGGACATTTCAAAAAGCTTTATGAGAGATAGGGGAAAAAAGAGAAAAGAATAATTTTCAAATCAAAGGGCAAAGCCCAGAAAAAGCAGGAATGAAAACAGGAGGGAATTTCCAGTTAAAAATTACAAAACAGATGCATGCACCAGTTTCTACTCCCTCCCTAGCTCCCAATAAAACACAGTAAAGAGATTGTTAAAAAGACATAAATTCACAAGAACAAAGAGAATAGGAGAGAAGCCAATAGCAACAAAAATTTGAAAGCAGAAAAACAGATGGATGAGAGCAGCTGACTTAGCAGAAACAAAGCTGAATTTTAAACTGGAAGTGGAGAAAACCAAGAACCAACCCAATTTATACTGAGAGCCATTTTCCTACCCCAAAGACTAGCAGACTAGATACTTCTTGAAGCATAAGTAAAAATGGTGATAAAGAAGAGAAGAACAGATTAGTCGATCTATGTGACCAGGAAGGTGTTGTGGACAACAACAGAGTAAAAATTCTGAGATAGGTCATAGAAGACATTATGACTTCTGTCTTGCTCTTTCTTGAATCACTCACTGGGCCAGTGGGGCCGGCAGCTGCCATGTTATAAGGACACATGGAAGGAAATGAGGCTGTCTGCCAACAACTAGCAGCACTTGCCAGGAATATAAGTGACTTACTTCAGAAGCACAACCTCCAGACCCAAGAGGATGACTGTAGACCTGGCCCACATGTCACTGTAACCTCATGTGAGACCTGAGCCAGAACCACTCAGTGAAGCTGTTCTTGAACTCACAGAAACAGATTACATATACACAACATATGCATACATACATGCATATGTATGTGTATATATATGTTTTGAAGTAAACTGTTATATAACAATAGATTAATAACAGACACACACACACACCACTTTTCCCCACATACTCCCAGAATATCGGTAGTTATGCTTGTACCTTCTAGGCAGGAAACTAGAACTATCTTCTCTGAGGATTTCAAGCATCCTAGGAGAACAGGGCTAACAGTGTAAGACTGTGGACTCACCAAGCATGGAGAGCTTCCAATCACCTTCTTAATGCACCCCTCAATGTCTAAGGATTACCAAACACTTTAGGAAAACCTCTAATAGGACATCGGCTAAAATAAACATTAACTGTAATCTAGAAGAAATGGAGACTATGTAGGGAGAGGAAAGTTTTAAAAAGGTAAATTATCATTAGTATCTTTAGACATATAAGATACTACCAGCTAGAATAAGAACAAAATATAAGGAATATTCAGAAAATTTTAAAAAGTTATTGGCAATATGACATAGCAGTAATGAAAAACACAAGTAGACTGGAATATAAAATTAAAGAACTCTCTAGAAAGGTGAGTAAAAAGAGAAAATAGTCAGGGGCAGTTAAAAAAAAATAGAGTCCTAGTCCAGGACTTCCATCCTTCAAATAACCAAATTGAAAAAAAGGAGGAAAAGGAGGGGAAGAAGTTGTTAAAGAAATAATTCAAGACTGTGTCCCTGTACACGATTTGAGGACTGAAAAATTACGCAAGTATCCAGAACATGGATTAAAATAGAAGAACTAAGACATGTTACTATAGAGTTTCAGAATACTGGGGGTAAAGGGAAGATACAAAAAATGAGAGGGAAGGAGGGAAATCTGGAGGGAGAGAAGAGGCAGAGAGCAGAAATCAGAAGAGCTTCAGCTCTCTCAGTACCACCACAATGGCACAATGCAGCACAACAGATCAATGAGCCCAGCTAGCTGAGAGAAATGTTTTCCAACTACAAGTTCTATACTCAGCCAAACTATCAATCCTGAGAAAAGGATTTTCAGGCACATTGGAAACTTAGCACGAATACTTCCTTTTCTGGGAAATCTCACCAAAATGAGGAAGTTGAGCAAGACAGGAGCAGAAGTGGAACCCAGAAGATAGGAGATCCAACACAGGATTAGAGGAAGGAAACCCCAAGGAAACAGCTGTAATTCAGGTCCCAGTTCAAATGGAGCAGGCCTGAAAGCATTGCAAAGACTTCTTTGGGAGATAAAAGTGGAGGAGTACTTAGTGATAAGTATACTGAGAGAGTAACCCTGCTGGTGGGAGTTTGAAGGTGAACAACTTCAGTACAGAAGAAAATAAGTACAGAGAAAACTAAGCAACTAGAGAAGAAACAATAGTCATATGTATGTTAAAGTGAAACAAAGATGTGCAGAAAAGGAAAAATAGTTGTGGTATATACTACATATTCAGCTATGAATAGCCTTTACATAATTATATGTACACACACACACACAGAGAGACAAAGACAGACAGAGAGGTGTATATATAGTGATCATTATCTACTCTAACCAAAATTACAATATAAAATACTGGAGTGAAAGGGAGGAAGGGAAGTCTTTAAAAAAAAAAAAATTGGTGGTGGGAACTTTGCAGGCACTACACCTGAAAGGAGAAAGCAAGCATTGTATAAGAAGGAAGAATCATAAAAAATATATATAAAATTTTAAAAGTAAAATTTTGATAAATCAGTATAAAATGCCTGATAGTGAGAACTTCAAAGCAGCAATGTAAGTTTACTTATAGTCAATTTTCTTGCACTTTGGCACACATCACTCAGAAATAGGCTTGCTAAATTATCAACAGCTCTGTGCCACCCTTTCTGTTCCAGTCACAGCTTTCCTCCCCTGAACTTGAGCTCCCTAGTGACAATGGGCTTTTGTACCAATAATTTCTGTAATCAAGAGTTTTCTCTTATAAATATCTCCAATAATTTTCTTTTTCTTTCTGGCTTATTTCACTGAACATAATCCCTTCCATCTCCATCCATGTTGCTGCAAATAGCATGAGTTTATTGTTTTTGATTGCTGAGTAATTTTTCATTGTTTCACTTATAGAAGGAATGTAGGAGAACCAAATAAGGGACCAGAAGAAAAATTATAATAAAATTTAGAACAAAATTAACAGGCAACTATAATCAGAGACATTCTGCAGGGAAGGGAGATGAATCAAAACAGGGACGAGCACAAGGGACTATGGTGATGATGCACAGGTGAATTGGTGGTGGGAATTATATGGGGACTGAGTACACGAGAGGAGAAAGCATACATTGTACTTTAAAAGGAGGAATGATGTAAAATATACATAAAATTTTTAAAAATTTAAAAAAGAGTTTTATCCTTGCTCATGCTCATCCTTCAGCCTAGACACCATTTACCTGGGTTGCCTTCCCTGATCCCCTTGTCTGGGTGGAGGACACCTCTGTAAGTCTTGCGCTTTCCCTGGCACAGCATCTTGCTGGGCTGCCTAATCTAGTGTGTTTCCTCAAATTCTCCAGCAGAGTCTAGATTAAGAAGGGTAAGGCAATGCAGGGAATATTCCAGGACTTTTTGGCCGCCCAGCATCTTTGAAAAACCTTTTTAAGTTTAGGGAATTTCCCATCTCACAAGATGCTTTAGCAAAGGAAACGATGGTGTGTAGCAAGTCAGTGTGAGGATGGCAGGAGACAAGCAATTAAGGCAGCCAGATGAGTCCATGGCTGGTTAGGCCCACACTACTAGTACTGACAATGGTCTGGGTATGAGGGACACTCCTGAGATGTCAGGGTGCTCCACAAGTTGGCCTCTGCCAAATCTCCGTTGTTTTGGCTGATATTAATGTCGCCATTTTGTAAACGGCATGCTGAGTGCTAACTGAAAATTACCCACGAGGTGTGGTTGTTAAGACTGGCTGTTTTGTTAAACCAAATAATTGACTGCTGTGCATTTTGATGATGAATTACTGGTTGGTAACTAATGTAACACAAAACTTTCTAAAATTGATAAAAACCACCAATACCAAAAAACTAAATAGTAAACGTAACCAGAATGTGGTTGTTCAATAATAACAACTCAAAAGTTAGTTATTAAGTAGTTTCCCAAACTTGAACATCTACTTTGGGGAACTAGTCCCCTGACAGAGAAATGACTTCTGTGACTTGGCCCATTATGAAAGGTTCTGTGTTTCCTAGGTGATGAATAAGTCACAATAGCCCTTCCTTCTCTCCTCCCCTCCCTCTTGCCTTTGTTCTGCTTAAATTATGATTGTAAGTTTTAGGTTCAGGATATAGTTAGGTTAGTTTACTTTTAAAAGATCATATGAGGTTTGGATTTAAGTTAGGTTTTGATTTTAGTAGCTCCCCTTTATAGAGAACCTGTAGTTTTAAACATTAAAACTATTATAATCTTAGGCCTTGTGACTAGTAGTTTATCCTACACTCAAAGTAAAATAATAAAATCATTAGGTTGTGATTGTGCAAAGTTGCTGTGCCCACTTTAACATTAATAAATAACTTGTGTAACCACTACAATCAAAAACACTGATGGGAATATGTTATTTTGCACGAAGGTTTCACTTTGTAATAGTAGACATCATTAATCTTAGTTGGAGATCATAAGACCCCAAATTGTTTTTAAGAAAAATTGTAATGATTGTTATTTTCCTGCTCTGTACACATGCTGATGTAATCCCTTTGCTTGCTTGTAATAAAGAACTGCTGAGTCGGTCGTTAGGAGATACCTGCACCAAGAGTGTCTGTGTCTTCTCACTCCCTCTCCCCTTCCCTCACAAGTCGGCCTAGGCCTGTGAGGATCCGGGCATTGCTGGAGCTGGACTCCGGCACATGGCAGAGGGATCCTGCCTAGGACTGTGTGATGTCCATAGAAAGAGAAAGTTCCAGGTTCCCTGCTTCACTAAGGAAGGTGGAGCTGGCAGGGTGGTGAAGGTAGAACAGGACTGAAAAAGGGAGGAAGAAGTGGAGAGAAATGGAGAAAGAAAAATTCTGGAGGAGTCTCTGGAGCAGAGAGACATGAAGAAAAAGTCGTGATTGATTCTCAGCCTTGAACTGGTACCAGGGACTTGGGAGACAAGGAAGGAGACACGTGAGATAGAAAGATATGGGTGAGAGATCCATGGAGAAGAAGAAAATGGCAGCCTTTATCTTGATTTTTATTTTGCTCCTTTACTTCCAGATTTGCCTGCCCTTTCTGCTCCTTTCCTATGGTTCCCCACTCTATGCCTTAGGCATATGGCAAGTTTTTGGGTCTCAGTGGACCCGTTTGGGGCCTGTTTTTCTGGACATTTACCCATGAGGGAATGGGTAACTTGGGTGTCTCATGGGGAAACTTTTAACTATACTCTTTCTCTTTATTGTACACTAGTTGTATTAAAATTCTTTCCTATTGAAGGCCTTACCCACTTTATGTGACAGATGGAAGACTCCAGAGCAGGCAGGTTTGGGGATCTCAGGGTGCCTCTCAACCTGCTTACTACACAATGAGCAACACGAGCCCACTGCACGAACAGTAGGTGCTCCTCCAGAACTACATTCTGGATCACGTTCTTAGCTTCCTTCTAGTGTATACCTAACTTGGCTTAACTTAACTTGGCTCTTGGAGAACTTTTATGAACTACCTAATAGTCTTCAATAAATACTTTGTCTTATAAGCCAGTTAGAATGGGTTCTTTCTTCTTCTTTTTTTTTAATCTAAGCATCCAATAAGACAGAAGACAACTGTTTTGCTTTAGACTTTATTTTCAGTGTCTAACAAACAATGGGCATCTAGTACTCAATGCATATTTAATGACAGAGATGAGTGAATGTTTGAGGGAAGAATGCTTCTCCTGAAGTCAGTGACTATGACTGCTGTCTCCTAAGGAAGGCGAGTAAGACACCATAGGGGTTAACCTTTCTCAACACGGAAACACATCCAGGTTTGCACCCAGAACATGCAACCCCAAACCCAAATGAAGACACGGTAACTATCTCCTTAACCTATGGAGGAGATCACTCTCTAACCCAGAGAAGGGTGACTCAAACGGGTGACTACTCTCACTCCTGCAGATGGGTACAAACACACATCACACTTATTTTCTTATCTTATTTGTTGATTTAGTCTACTGTGAGCCCTCCACTGGAAAAACTGGTTTTGCTTATGCACTATGACTCTGCTGTCTCTGCATGGCTCCCTCCTCCTCCACACTTCGAAATGAGGCTTTAAGTCATATAAAGTAATGCTTAGCAACCGCCTGACTGGATCTTGATTGCCAGGGTGGGGGGAGGAAGGGGATGGTCACTGCATACTGTGACGCACACTTGCAGAACTCAGAGCTGGTTGCTTAGCAACAAAATGAGATGCTGATTTAACTAGTTCTAGATCCACGTTTCCCTAATCAGTGTGGAAGAAAGACCCCAGCAAAGCCTTGAGAAGAAAGAACAATCGCTAATGTTGGTTGAGAGCTTGTTCTGCTTTGAGTACTGCTGTAAGTGTTGTATACTGAGCTCTATTTCAATTCTCATCACAACCCAAGAGGTAGTGTTGGTACTAACTTCAACTACAAACGAGGACACTGAAGCATAGAGAGCACAAGTTGTCACAATCAGTAAAAGGTGGAATGGTGATTTGGATGAGGTCATTTCTGCACCAAACCCCAAGCTTTTTCCTACTCAGTGAACAAAGCCCCATTCATGAGTCATTCTTAAGTATCTTTCCCTCAAAACGACTAGGGTGAAAGTTCTTCCAGTGAACACATTTGAGTTCCTCAGTCAAATAGAAAGTTAAACTAGACTTAACATACTTCTTACATGGCAAGTCCTCTCAGCAATGAATGACCGGGTTTTGATGAGAAATCCCTTACCACACGTGACACATCGCCTAGAGGATACTCTGATGACAACTCCCTTGAGCATCTACCAGCATGCCCCTCTCCAAACCTGGTACAATTCAACCACATTCTGACTCAAAGTCCCTGGAGATTAGCCATAGTTCAAGGTGACAGGTAGGAGTTGTGGGTTAGAGGGGGAGTTTGGATGGGAAGTACAGAGAACTGGAAGGAGAGACTTTCTTTACAGGAGCTGCTGATCTTGGGTGATCAGCATCCCCAGTGCACACTGCAGTCTCCCATGCTTGCCCATAGAAAACCACTGAGGACATTCCTTAGTGAAGCCTCCATTTCGTAATGTGGTTGAATTGTGACTAGAAGTGAAGCCCTTCTAGTCTGTTTTGGTTTCTTTTTTTTTTTTTTTTTTTTTTTCTTCTCTTCNTTTCTTTTTTTTTTTTTTTTTTTTTTGCTACTCTTCTGGAGGTCCATTGGGAAAGAAGGCAGTCAGAGTGTAACCAGGTATGCTTTGTCAGAGCTTTGGCCTCTTGGTGTCTAGAAAATTTCCTATCTTCTCCTCACACTCTACCATGACCTCTGTTCCAATTATGTTCTCTTTCAAAAGTCTCCGTTGGATTATTCCTTTGGGTATGGTCATGGGATCATTGTCAGCCCCTCATGGTCTATGAAGAGATTTTTCAGGCAGGGGATTCAGAGAGTTAAGAAGTCTTTCATTAGTATACATTTCACAAGCTTGAAACTAAGCTTAATTGTGAGAACAGAAATCATGTTAGGTTCTTAATAATCATTATAAATGTACAGATTTACACATACTACAAAGATTATCTGTTCATTTCTTCATTAATATTTAGTGAACAACTTTTTCACATCATTTGCATGTATGTTATTTGTTTTTGCCACATTTTCATGCTCTGATTTTATTATTGTGTTGTCTGGTATTCTTAATTCTAAGACTGAGTCAGTGGCTCCAGAATGACTTTATATTAAGCAAAATGTGATAGAAAGGAGATGGTGTTTGGGGAAGTAATGGGTCGTGAGGAAGCAGGTAAAGAAGGGTCTGGAAAATCAACTTTCATGTCGAAATTTCTTATTAGTTATTAGAGGACCATTTGAGTTTTTTATTTGTTTGTTTGGTTGGTTGGCTGGTTTTTTTTGTGTGAAAATTTCTTTAGCTATTTATTAGCCTAACTAGTGCATTAGAGCTGGAGTTCTGTTAAGTAAAACAACAGTTATTGACAGAACATTTAACTGAGTCTGAGATAAAAGCTGGAGAATGGGCAGAGAGAGATGAACTCCTCTGCATGCTAAAAGGCAAGATCTTTGGAATTCCTAGCTTGTGGTGGCTCCAGAATTTCTATACTGCAGGGGATTGGAAATTTGGTTGGCAGGGTCTCAGCTTCTAGCCAAAACTTGACATTCATCATTGTTTCCGGGGGTGACCTGAAAGGCAGGAGGTATGGACCAGGATGGGGGAGAGAAAAGGGCCTAAGTGTAGACAACTCTGTGTGAGCGATACAGTGTGAGCCTTCTCTGTTGGCCTCTTCCTGCCCTAATATTATCGCTAAGTACTGTGTGGCTTGAGATTTCAGAGGATTAAATGTATGATCTATATAAGATGCAGAACTACACAGTTTTCCATAAATGTTGAATTCCAACCTTCACTCTCCACCAGCTCATATAAAATGTCCCATTATGCTGTAAAATAAGGCAGAGATTTTGCACAGTCCAACTTTATATCCTCAGCTTCTCTGGCTTATGGTAAGTGCTCAGTAAAATTGTGTGCATGAGAGAAAGGGCCAGAATTTACTAAGCCCATCTACCAGCATTGAACATTTTGTTTGTTTTTATATCTTCTCTCTTACAAATGCCCCTACAATGAGTCTATCTATACCCATTTGGAATTATTTCTTCTGTTTTGATCCAAAGAAGTAGACATAGTGAGTTAAGGGGTAAATTTCCCTAAATTATTTTCCCCAATTATATCTCTATTAATTGACTATTCTCCCAGCCATGTATAAATGCCATTGTTGGTTATACCTCTCATGAACTTTGGGTATTATTTTAAAGATGTAAATATGTTAACATGAGGTCTTATTTGTATTTAAAATTTGTTGTAATTTTATTTGTGAGACTACATATTTTCTAATGACTACTTACTAGTTTTACTTCCTCTTTGTGTGGATTGTCAGTTTACATCCTTCTTTCATTAAATTACAGATTTTTTAGCATTTTTTAACCAATTTATAATAAGTATTATATACTCAAGGTAGTAAATCCTATCTTATTTGTTGCAAGTTTTTCACCCATTGGCTGCTTGTTGTGCTGTATGATTTTACTTTGCTGTATAATTTTATTTCAGTTATACTATGGTCATTTTTTTTTATTTTTAAATTTTTAAAGAGCTTGTAGTTATGCTCATCTTTTTTTCCCTTAGAAATTTATACTTTGAAAGTTCTCCTCCATACACAGGCTTGATAAATTTTCATCTCTTTTCTTTTGGTTTTCCCCTCTTCGATAGTTATTTTTAAAGTGTGTAACTCTGGAACATAGATGGAAATAATTTGGTACACAGAGAGAGATAAGGAACAGTGATATCTTCTGAATTGTTAACTAGGGGTTCCCGCACAACATTTTCAGTAACTTTCCCTGTATGAAGCCTATTTTGTTATATATTAAATTTATATTTAATATATTTGTTTCTCTTCTGCTTAACATTTATTGTATTTGACAGAATTTCATAAGGGACAGTATATAAAAATGGTAACATTGAGCTTTCTGATTTTGCTCTTGCTTCCAGTAATGGGCTGATATGTATTTACTGGGATTTTAAGGCTTACAGCAGAACCTCCCATATTCAGGAGAGAGGCTTGACTATAGACCCCGCAATACTAATAAACTAAACCTTTTTTTTAAGTTTCAATCTCATTAGAAGGATGTTTGAATTGTGTAGCCACTGTGGCCAATAAGAACTAAGGAGCAGGAGTTGTGAACAGAAGTGGGCCTCCCAGGATGAGACAGCAAATATCCATACCTCATACTACCAGAAGAGAAACTGTTAAACAGTTCTTAGCAATGGGCATCTCCTGTTCATGTGGACTGAGAAAAGAGAAAAACAGTCTACAGCAGGAGACTGTACACAGAAAAATGGTGTGAGAACCAGGCCGAGGAGCTTCTGGGTCTTCCACACTGCTTTCCCCTGCCTATGGACCATAGCGCTGCTTCCCCCATACAAAACTGCTCTGCAAGACTCTCCCATGTTCTTGTAATACTTTTTCTTTTTACTTATGTTAGCTCAGGTGGGTTTCTATTTCCTGAAACTGAAAAGTCCTGAGAAATAAGAATCACAGTTGTAAGTAACAAAAGGTTTTGTGGTCTTTTAGTTCTATCGACAGCACTCTTCCAGAAGCAATCCACCAAATGATGGGAGGGAACATCTGAGGTGTTCCCTGGGTCATCCAAACCTTCCAATGGAGAATATAACAATCAAACATTTCTAAAATTCAGGGGAAGATTTGGAATATGGGTTCAAGCTAATACAGTGGTAGCATTATAAAGGCAAATGAAAAATGTGCCCTTCCTCTTCTCACCACCTCCCCACCCTACCCCTGCCTGACATACTCAATCCTTCTATTGCCACCGGAAATTTCAGATCACCTGATCTATGCCAGGCACTAAGAATGAGACTTCATTTTAACAGAATATGGTAGGTGTTCAAAGAGAAGATGCTTACTAAAGATATTCTGGAATGAGGAGAAAGATCACTTGACCCAACAAGGGGGCTCAGGAAGGGCTTTCTAAAGAATAAAGGGAAGTAGGATAAAACAGGGCATCAAGTCATTATGGACTCCGCAGGCATATACCCTCACTGACAGGTCATGCTCCAAAGCTCTCTTGTAACAACTGGAATTAAAGCTCTTTCCCCTCTATTAGCTTGCTTTAATGTGCCATGGGGGTGGGTGCTAGCTAGGTCAGGTAGTCAACAAAACTGTGGAGTTTCTATATTAAATTTTAATATGATTTGAGAAGACCAGTAATAGAAGAAGTATGGGTAATAAATAACAGAGTCTGTAGACTTCATGGGTACTTATTTCTGGAAGGTAGTGGGCTGCAGTAATTTTGAAGTACCTAGACTATTGACTTTTAAATTCAATTCCTTCTACCCCCAAAGAAGTAAGAACTCCAAGCTAATCTGTGAACAAAGAACCAGTTGATATACTTGAAAAATTCTCTGTAATTATTGTTCTCCAACCTGGATGTTATTAGTCTGAGGAATAGACCTATAACACTAAAATATTTGGAAATAAGAACTGGTTGTTTGTGAAAGCCTGATTGAGATGTTGAAAAGATTAAGTAATGATGATATATGCATAGGGGAATAATTTTCAAAAGTAACATTTATCATTATACAAATTAAAAAAAAAAAAAAGGAAAAGAGTCAGTCCCTACTCTACCTCCAACACAGCAATCCCAATTTAGTGAAAAAAAAAAAAAAATAGACAAAATATATAACTAATGATTAAAAGGAGAGTTCTATATGTGGAAAGGCTCAAGACTATCTTTTTCTCCACTGTGATTACATTTTTAAACTTGAGCAAGAGGCCCCACAATTCATGGGTGTCATGAGAAAATAATGAGTCCTTTGATTAATAGAATCTAAATTCTAGCCAAGGTATTGGCGAAAGTTAGGAAGAATGGCCTGCAATGATTAAGGCCCAGGCTGAGAAATTAGACAAACTGAGACTGCTTAGCCTGAGGACGCTGAAGGTGACTGGATAACAGTCTAGCGTTCTGGGAAGTGCCCCAGTGACTGGACACGTCACGGAAAAGTATGCAGAGATTGGAGACTCAGGCCTCATACACTGTAGCTCCCATCCAATGGTGGTGTTATCCTGGAAAACATATAGAAGCCCTCCTGTGGTGCTTCAAGAACAAAACAGATTGTCACCCTTGTCACCCACCATCAAAGTTTTAACATTAAGAGCCTGAGATGGTATAGAGGACAAGATGCTCCTCAAGTAAAAAAAAAAAAAAAAAAAAAAAAAAAAATCATTACTCTTCCTGCAAATAACAAACTTTTTTTTTTAAAAAAAATTTTATTTATAATGCATACAAGAGCTGGGGTACAAACCAGAGGCAGCGGAGGAGTGTTAAAAGTATTCACCAGAGACAGGGTGGGGGCAGAACATACAGATCCATTGAAATACACTGTGAGAAGAGCAGCGGTTGAGACAGGAGGGGTCTGCTGCACCATGTGGGTCCCTCCCTGGCTGGGGATCGAACTTGCACTGCAGTGGCTGCAGAAGCCCCACAGTGCAGCACTCAACCCCTTGCACCACCAGGGAGGCCCAACAACAAACTTTTTAAAATCAGATAATGGGAAATGAAAGAAGGACTAGAAAGGTGGGAAGAGGAATGCAAAAATTTGGAACCAATCAATAATATCTGCCTGGGAGGAGAGAGACATTTGTGTTGGATCATCCAGGGCTGGAGCAGTGCAGGGGAAGATGGAGGAGGAGGGGGATATTAGTGAATGTGGAAATAACAAGAAAAAGAGAGAATGTAAAGCGTTGTCAGGGGGTGTGTGGTAGAAGAGTGGTAATCGTTAAATTTAGTCTTCATCTAAATAATGAAAAGAAAAATAATGAAAATTCACTTTAAATGATTTTATACCATTGAACTGTACTTCTTTGAATATGATATTGTTCTAGGACTGAATCACATGCACATGTGATCTCATTAGGGTTATGTAAGTAGTCACTCATCAAAGCCATATTAAATGTTTCATATGTGCTCAGTCTGTGATTCTGTGACTATTTAGCTGCCCTTGGATGCAGTCAATAATTAAAATTTATATTGCTAAATGTATGACTGACTGGTAACATTTGTGGAGTTGGACTGTTGGACCCTTATGTTGCAGGTTCCTGTTAATTGCTAGTGAAAGAGAATCTGAGGACATTATCCATAAGTGTCAGGTGAGGCTGTTGTATGACTTTAAGTAGTGTTAAATAATAATAACACTGAACAGTACTATTTGGATGGTTTCTCTTGACTTCTCTAACTCCGGTATATAAGTTGCTAAAGAAAAATAAAACTAGCAGGGCCCTCCCTGGTGGCGCAGTGGGTTAAGCAACGCACTATGAAGCAAACTACAGCCACTGCAGCACGAGTTTGATCCCTGCTGCCGGCTGGGGAGGTGACCCACATGGCGTAGCAGACCTCTCCTGCCTGGCCCGCTGCTCCCCTCAGCAGTGTATTTCAGGCCATCTGTCTGTTCTGCCCCCTGCTCTGTCTGGTGGATTCTCTCACCCACCGCACCTCTGGCCTGTACCCCAGTGCTTGTATGCAAATAAATAAATAAATAAATCTTTAAAAAAAAAGCAACCAGCATCCTAAGAATTAAAAGTCAAAGAGGCAGAAATACCAAAACACGGTTAAAATATGTCATAATCCATTTACAACTCTGAAATAACTCAACAATTATCAGTGTTGAAGGGGCACCACAGTGGTAGAAACAACAGTCATTAGAAACATGAAAAAACTTCCAACAATCTATAAAAGTGACTTTAGAAACTTAAAACATACATGATGGTTCTATTTATGCTGTGAAAGTGTAAATACTATAAGGTTTTCTTGAAGAAAGCAGAGGGAAGACTATGAGCAGTATACAACACAACAGGAAATGACATCTCAATGAGTCTTGGTCTGGGCTAAGGAAACTTGTGAGTTCCCCAGCCCCATTATTTCTGTTGTTTCTCTTGATATCTCCATTCCTTTGTCATTCTATAGTCTAGATCTTGTCCATTCTCCTTTCTTTCTTTGTAACTGAAATTATTTACAAATGATGACAAAGTAGAAAAGAAAATCTGTGCAGTCATTATTCTAGAAGTGCTAGAGACACATTAGCAACCTGGAGCAATAGGTAGTTAATCACTATCAATTAGTGACATCAAGTATTGACCATTGATTATGGACTATGTAGATGTAGCACTGATCAAGATATAGAGAAGGATGACAGAATTTCTCTCAGGTCAGAATTTTACCAAGGTTACACCCTTCAAAACCCCTAACATTTTAATAGTAAACAAGGAAATTGCCTCACAACCTGTATTGAGAGAAACACAAGATTAAGGATTGAGAGGTCGTCCTGGTGGCGCAAGGGGTTGAGCACCATACTGTGGAGTTTCTGCAGCCACTGCAGCAAAAGTTTGAGTAAACCTGCATGGCGTAGCAGACCTCTCCTGTCTTGCTCCTCCCCTCAGCAAGTTGTTTCAGTCAATCTGCCTGTTCTGCTCCCCACTCTGTCTCTGGTGAATCCTCTCATCCCCCCACCCCAAAAGCTCTGACCTGTACCCAGCTCTTGTATGCATAGGTAAATAAAGTTTTAAAAAAAATGAGTAAGGATTGATCTCATGTTATCCAGAGATGATGGAGCATCAGAAGGGAAGATCTTGCTGTGGTAACTAGAGCTCTCAGAGTCACATGACCTGGGTTTGAGAGTAACTTCTGCCCTTATTAGTGCTTCTTACTCAAACACAGGATCCCAGCTTGCACACTGTCTCACCTGTGCCAACACAGAAGAGTCCAATGAGAACAAAGAAGTTTTAAAATATAGCAAAGAAAGTATAAAAATTCCTAAAAACTTAAAAATAGAAATAACTTATGATCCAGAAATTTCACTTTTTGGGCATTTATCCTAAGGAATGAAATCACTATAAAAAAAAAAACAGCTAAAGATATCTGTATCCCCATGTTCACTGCAGCATTACTAATAAAAGAACGAAGACAAGGAAACAACCTAAGTGTCTATTGATGGAAGGATGCATAAAGAATGTGTTTTATATATGTGTGTATGCTTCACATATGTATATTACAAATATGTGTATATATGAAATGTGTACACACATATGTAATGTGTAATGGAATATTATCCATCAAAAGAAAAAAATCTTGCCATTCATGACAACGTGGATACATACTGAGGTCATTATGCTAAATGAAATGTCAGAAAAAGACAAATACTGTATGAACTCGCTTATATGTGGGTTCCATTTATATGTGGAATCTACTCAAAAAACAAAATTCGTAGTAACAGAGAAGTATGGTGGTTCCTAGCGACCGGGGATGTGCAGAATAGGATGAAGGTGGCCAGAAGATACAAACTTTCAGTAATAAGATAAAAAATCCTGCAGATGTAATATACAGCATGATGACTATAGTTAACATTATTGTACATTTGAAAGTTACTAAGAGAGTAGATTTAAAAGTTTTAATCATATACACAAACCGATATAACTATGTTTAGTAATGGATGTTAATTTTTAATGCATAACAATAACCTGGGGGTTATGATGCTACTTGGGTCACTCAGAACTCCCTATGGGAAGAACTTTTCCTCTTCAGAAGATTCTTCCTGCATGCTCAGCTCTCTGCCTGGTGCTTGGATGTTTAACCGCACTTATTACTCTTCTCTCTTTGCTATAAAGCGTTTACTCTAAAGATGCTGGTTTGGAAGAATGCCGTGGGTAAGCTGGAGAGAAAACAGACTAAGGTGACAAGTATCCAAACTGCAGACTCTGGAGAAAATGAAAGAAGCACTGATAGGGCAGTTGGGGTTAAAGAGCCAATAGATAGAAGACTGTTTTAAATAACTGTCTTAATAAATTTAAATACTTACATTTATTGAATACTTAATGCATGCCAGACTACAGTATAAATTTTATGTGTGTATATATCATTTAATTTTCAAAATATCTGAGGTACTTGTAGTATCCCCACTTTTTTTTTAAGATTTATTTATTTATGCATACAAGAGCTGGGGTACAGGCCAGAGTCATGGGGGTTGAGACGATCCACCAGTGACAGAGTGGGGAGCAGAACAAGCAGATCTTCTTAAGTACTGCTGAGGGGAGCAGTGGGCCAGGCAGGAGAGGTCTGCTACACCATGTGGGTCCTCTCCCTGGCCAGGGATCAAACTCGTGCCACAGTGACTGCAGAAGCCCCACAGTGCAGCGCTCAACTCGCTGCACCACCAGGGAGGCCCTGTAGTATCCCCACTTTGACAATGAAAAAAATAAGACACAAAAATTACACAGCTAATGAATGTCAGAACAAGGATTTGAAACCAGACAATCTATCTTCAGAACTAATGCTCTCAACTTTCCCACTGTTGGCATCTAAAATAAAGATTACTTTTCTCGGTAGAAAAAGTTTTCTAAACTCCCTATGTCAGTGCTAATTCAAGTCATAGTTACCACAATACAATTTATTACAAGCAGAATTTGGAAAGTATCTTGGAGTTTACTGTCATGGGTTCCATCTACAGAAAGTTTCCATTTACTAAAAATTTCAGGCTGGCAAATGACTAAGTGATGAGAACTGAAACCAAGAGAGCTTATTGTCCTTGTTTACACAATCCTGAGTCCAAACAAAAATAACTTAGCGTCTTGATCCAGGAAGTATTTTTTCTAGAAGATTGTCAGTCTACTGAAGTAGCTGATTAATGGAGACTATCACCTGATTCCTCACAACTAATTTCAATATTCCTTTTTACCGTGCCCACCAACCCAAAGTCGTCATGTCAGAAAATCTGCCCAGTTCCAAGTTTCCCACTTGCAAGACCACTCAGCCCAGGACCTAAAACTCTATGAAGAATCTTTGTATTTCAAACATTAAATCCATTCCATTAAATCTGTCTTTCCCGCTGAGAACCCAAGCAGGTTAGACAGGGCATTCTAGACAATGGATGTTTCTGGCTTTGAACTTCTCCACTAATTTTTCCCTTCTCAGACACTACAGAGATTTTTAAAGGTAGTAGACTTATTGCAGTGAGTCCAATAAACTTGACCTTGCTTGGTCTATAGGTTTGTTTTGTGGTCTCTGGGTGAATTAATGGATGCAAGTAGAAAGGCTTTTACCAGCTGGTGATTTGTTGGCCACTCCCTTGAGCTTTTAATTGATACCATTAACTAGGTAACCTGGACAATTATTTGACAATTACCTGAGCACTGCTTCCAAATGCCTTGCCTATATTTGCAGGTGAGTTATAGTTCAACTGTGTTTGTGGGCTCCTAGTCTTCACCCTCCAAGAAACTGTGAGGTAATCTTTAACCAGGATCTAATGCTTTTTGTCTAGCATGGTGTCTAAAGGTCAATGTGATGGGCCAAACTGTTTGGACAGGATGTTGGAATCGAGCGTGTTAGTCCATGATTTTGTCCATCTAGTCAAACATGACTTGGGACAACTCAGCCTACCAGTTTGCAATTTCTTTTACTGTGGCTACCTCATTGGCCAAAGAGAATCAATGTACACAGTAATTCAAGCCTTCTCGATTTTTATTCTCTTGGGGGGATTTCTTTTTTTGGACAACAAGCAATGATCTTGACAAAATCTTTGACTAAAAACACTAAATCCTTTCTATTAAACCGGCCTTTCTAGCTGAGAACCCAACCAGGTTAGACAGAACATTCTAGACAATGGATATTTCTGTTGTTAAAGTCCCTGGCTTTGAACTTCTCCTTCACATTAATCTAGTAATGCATCTCCTTGTGTAGCTCATTTTCTTGCCTACTTAAAGGGCATTAGGAGTATTTGTTTCCTTAACCAGATCACAACTTGAGGAAAATGTGAGTCTTCTGGGACAGAAATTCTTGAAGGTTTTTTGTCAATGATTCTCAACTCTATAGCTCTTTCTCCTCATTCTGGAGGCTTTCAGGTCTCTGGAGGAACAAAGGACTGCTTAGCAGAAAGGTGAGCTGCTAGCCAGTTCATCTGATTGCTCTCTTCCCAGTCACCTCTTAACTCTATAATGCCCAACCAGCTCTAGCTTTCCAGAACACATCTGAATTTACTTTAAATTTGTATGTATATACATACATACAAATATATGTCTTATATCTTTGCTAGTAAACATGAATGTATATACATATATGCAGGTATGTATGTATGAATGCATGCATACATATGCATTCAATGCATGCATACAAATGCCTTTATCTCCAGGCATTTGCAGATGAGTTACATTCCAACTGTGCTTTTTTCTATAGATTAAAATTTTTCTAAATTCCCTATGTCATTTCCAATTCAAGTTATAGCTACAACAATACAATTCATTACAAAGAGAATCTGGACAGTATCTTGGGATTTACTGTCATGGATTCCATCTACAGAAAGTTTCCATTTACTAAAAACTTCAGGCTGGAAAATAAGTAATGAGAACTGAAACCAAGATAGTTTCTTGTCCCTGTTTTACACACTTCTGAGTCCTTTTTATTATATACATATACTTTCTAACAGAAAAACTGAATCATGGGCCCCACAGAAATAAAAACTGCAAAATACAATGTGATCAAAAAGGCCAAAACTTTTATTTTTCCTTTTTAATCAAATCTCCTGAATTCAAAGCAGAGGCAAATTGAAGGCCGATGTGCTTCTAATTTAGAAGGCCTTTAAAGAACTAATATCTATAGATTCTGAAGGATAGAAGAATATGTCACCCCAAAATATGCCTGTAGTGGCACAAGTATTTTGAGCTGATTATTTTGAGAAACTGCAAACACAGGAGAATGGAAGGCAGAGATGAAGTTAGCCTTTTGTAAAGGAAATCTACATTTTTAAAGTAAATTTGCATTAGAAAAGAGGTTTGAACCAAGAAGAGAGTTATCAGCATGGATAATTTTTCACCTGAGAAATTTCGATGACAGGGCAACCTCTGTTTACAAAACATTTCCTCCTCTTATCCTCCTGTGAATCAACTCCACACAATACCTCTCCCAAAATCTTACTCTGGTTTTTAACTGAATATGGTATTTAAGGTGGTGACTGGACGCATTTGAGGGAGTTTTACTCTTCTTTTCCTAGATAGCTTCCATGTATATGTGAGCTGTACGTGAACTAAAAAAGAGAAGAATTCCACATTCTGCTGAACTTCTCTCTCACCCTGACCATAGGTCAGGGCCACCTCAGAGGTTAGAGTAAGCAAAACAATAATCTTGGTGTGCTGTGCAAAGCCCTGTGGCAAGAAACAAAGACTCTTGGAAAGCCCTCATCCCAAGTCCATCCCTGTCATGTTTACAAGTTGCTGGGAGAAGTACCATAAGAGCAAGTGCAGTCCCACATCCATAGGGGGATTTCTCTAGGATAAGAGCATCAGATAACCTTTCTCTCCCAGATAGTTTTGAATTGACTCTGTAAAATCAAGAGCTCACTTTGAAGATAAAAATAGCACTTGTCCTTTATCAACTTTCTGAGAAGGCTATGACTCCTTTGAACTAAAAATGCTAGAAATTAGCTGGATGTCTTTTCTTTTTAGAACAATTATACTTCCTCTATATGCACATAACTTACCTATATAAACTGAGGCCAAAACTCTGAAGGGGTGAATGAATCACTCAGAGAAATCTGACCATGGTCTTCCAGGCCTAGGTCCTCATTTAGCTCTTTATAAGTTTTTCTCTAAAATTAAGATTTTAAATTACTTCACAGCAGTGATTATTTCAGTCAAGATATATATGTTCTTAAATTAAACAAGGAGGCCATTAGACTGAGGTGTTTCTGATACCTTAGCAACTTACAGGCAAACTTAAGGATAACTAATCATGAAGAGCCAGCTAAGCTTTTCCAAATAAGGTAAATGCAGAAGCTACAGCCAATCAAATAGTTTCCTTGCTTTGCTTCCACTTTTATTTTTTCCTAGAAAAGTGTCTCCCCTAGCTTTGTTGGTGGAACATCCCCAATTACTTCCTGCTTGCCACTGCCTGCTTCAAATTGATTTTCACTCCAATAAACCCTTAAAAATATTAATATACCCAGTTTATCTTTTAATTAATGTCCAAAGACATCTGCTAACAAGACAGAATGTTAATAAACTTATTTTATTTTCTCATCTTTTATTACAGGGGGGGTCTCAGTTAGGAACTTAGAAGGTGAAGAGAAAAATATTTTTCTTCCCCTATGATTCTTACTAACTAGAGCCTAGAGAATGTAAGAACCTAAATTTTATAGTATGATGCTAGAGTCATACAGAGAGGAGATTTAGAAAGAAAGAAATAAGCAGCAGTAATAACCCCTTCTGGGGTCAGAAGGCAGAAAGAGAGAGAAAAGGAGAAGACAGCCTATTTTTGGGAGGCATTCTTCCCCACCGTTCCACCCCCACTGTTACAACCTTCACCTTGCAGAAGAATAAAGAATCTTAGAACAAAGTATACTTAAACCTCATCCCAAGATGGATCAGGTAAGCTGTCAGAGAGAGAGAACCAGTGATGAATGAGGGATGAAGATGGAATTGGGGGGGGGGGGTCCTCTCAGAGTCCAAATCTTTCACCATGGTATAGGTCAAGTGCCTGGGAGCACTCAGCAAGAATGACTGACCAGAAGCAAGTTCTACACCCTCCGCCCCTCCGAAGTTGAGTGCACACAGTTGTCCTATCACGAATGTCAGGAATGTCAAGTTTCTTGGGATAGAGATGAGGGCCCACTCACGGTGGCCATGTGAGTCTTTGTCAGGAGGGCTGTGTAGGGGCAAAAGAGAAACTTCTTGCTCTGCCTATGGGTTCTGCTTAGACTAGTCCATCAATCAAACTAACATCAAATAAATTAGTAGGAGAAAATTTTAAAAATGATACATATATTGGGAATTTATCCGGGTCTTAGATCTAAAATAAATGGGGGCAAAACAAAGGTGTTTATCCTAAGCCAAACCCCTATCCTAGTTAGATAGGGGGTTGGAAATTTGAAGAGAGAGGAGACAGGTTCACAGGACAAAAGGACCAGATTCGCTATAACCAAAAGGCTCCCTGCCATATAGATTGGTTCTCTCATAGGAAGGTTATTTCTGGAGATAACCCTAAATCTGGGTAACACACATTCTTCTTGGCAATTAACGGAGTGGTAAAAGGTTTCTCTTCAACCCACAGGAATCAACATTATGTAATAGGGTCGTCCCCAGGAAAGGGGGAAGTTCCAGGATCCTGGTTCTGCCCTAAGTGGGTGGAGCTGAGCAGGGAAAGAAGATTCTGCAGAGAGGACAGAAGGAAGGGAGGAAGAAGGAAGCAGGATGGAGAGCAGCAAGGAGACCTGGAGGAGGCACGAGGAGCAAAGGGACATGTGAAGAAACTGCTTGCTTTTTGGTCTTGGACTGGTTGGAACAGATGTGGGTGAGAGACCCAGGAGAGGTTAATAATGGCAGCTTTTATCTTGATTTTGCTCTTTTCCTTCCGGATTTGTCTGACTCTTTCTGACCCTTTTCTATGGTTCTCTACTGAAAGGTCCTTTAGACATGTGGCAGGCTTTTGGGCCTTGCTTTGGGCCAATCCTATTTGGCTGGACTTTTACCCTCAAGGAGATGGGTAACTCTGGATACTTAACTTAGTAACTATGTTCTTTGTCCTTTCTGTATTGTACCCTAATTGTATTACAGTTCCTTTCCATTAAAGGTTTTATATGTTTGTCTTTATGTGGCAGACGGCAGAACCCATTTAGAGAAGGCAGGTTTGGGGGTTCTGCGGTGCTCCTCTCCCTACCCTGTAACAATTAGATTGAAATAATTCACATGCCAAAGTGAAACATTTTGGGAAGGCCTATTCTGCACACCTTAGAGAGGCCTATCCGTCAGCTGTAACAACAGAAGTAGCAGGTCACTGGCCAGACATGAACTTACATGGCAAGCACTGGCAGCAATACCAGCCACAAATGTTTCAGTCAGTGTAAATCAAAGGAAAGGTTGCCATTCTGATGTTCTTTGTCTTTCTCTTCAATCTTCTTTGAAATGTCTGTCAAAGAAGGGAAATTACCAAAGGAAATACCTTGCTATTTGTTTAGAGTTTACAGTTTGCAAACCACATTCAAATGGATTATTTCATTTGATTCTTTCCTACAAAGCTTGTCACATGCATAGGGATTACTTGCCTCAGCTGTCAGACTCATATTTGCCAAAGGGCAACCAGATAGTCAAATTTAGCAATTTTTATGACAAGTCTAAATTATGTTCTTTGTCTCCCAACAGATTTGCTAAGGAGTTTATGTTCTTTCCGTGATTGTCTGGAGCAAGGAGTTTGCAAGCTCTCTTTGCAGAGTCCAGGAATGTGCCTCAGGGTCCCTGGGCTGGTAGGGGAGGGGAGGATGCTGATGAATAGAGGAATTGAGACCCAATTCAGGCAGAGCCGCTTGTGTATTACATTCTGAGGAAAGCATTCTGCAGGCAGGTTGGGGAGGAGGACCAATCATTAGAGAGAAATGGAAGGAGAAAGGTAAGGCTGTTCCTCATTCATTTGCAAACCTCCAGATGCTATTTCTTAATAGATTCTTCAAATAACATTATTTGGAGGTGAAGAGTGTGAATGTGACCACTGTTGAGGAGCAGAGCAGGAGACAGTCAGCAGAACAGATATGAGAGTCAAGTAAAAAAGGATGTGGAAGTGAATTGTTTTTTAAAAAATAGTATGTAAAATAAAAGTAGTCTTGAGCTAACCAAAACCCAAATGCCTAGTCACTTTTAGGGTATTTTGCCTTCTCTAATGGAAATATGATTTTTTTAATGGCCAATACGGAACTGAATCAATTATATGTAAAGAATTCTTAAAAATCAATTTTAGAAGGACAAAAAAACACAATTTAAAAGTAAGAATTGGAATAGATATTTCTCTGAAGAGGATATACAGATGGCAAATAAGCACATAAAAAGCTATCCAACACCACTGGTCATTAGGGAAATGCAATCAAATCCACAGAGAGAGACCACTAAAATGAAAAAGACACAGTAAAAGTGCTGGCAAGGATGGAGAGAAATTAGAACTCTCACGCATTCCTGATGGAATTATAAAATGATGCAATCAGCATGTCATTTCCTCAAAATGTTAAAGATAGAGTTACCATATTAACCCTACAATTCCACTTCCACATGGCTACCAAAATAAAACATGTTCACACAAAGACCTGAATGAAAATTTTAATGGCACAGTATTTATAATGATCAAAAAATAGAAACAACCTAATTATCCATCAGCTATGAATGGACAACAAAATGTGGCACATCCACAAAATATTAGTATTAATGATGAAGATCATTTCCAAGTTGCCTTGTTCCATTTTCTACGTGGGACACTAGGAGGATGGGACATCACTTTAAGAGAATCACAGCACATTTTGTCCTTCCAGAGGCCTGCATATGGAAAAGACTTAGGAAATGTTGTTGCTGTTGCCATGGGAAGCAAGCGGTCTTTCTTCTACACGCTTTCTGAACCAGAAATTAAGCACTTTAGCCTATGCATGGCTAAGAAAGAATGTTGTAAATCTGAAAATTGAAGGAAAAAAAAATTTTAAGTGCAGGTTTTCTAAAGAAGCCAAATCTACGATGTGGATTCTTGTTCAAGTAATTTATTAAGGGAGAATGCTTAGGAGGAAGGGGGGGGGGGAGGGTGGCCAGGAGGGAGAAGCTAAGTAAACTGGCAGTCTCAGTAAGAAACTAGCCACAGCCTGAGTACATGAAGTGAATGTTCCACATTGTTGGTCTTTGTGGTAGTTTTAAAATAAGTCCTCTAATTCTTTGATCCGCATCCCTTCAAAAGGTGGAGCTTCAACATCACTTGTTATAAGGGAAATGCAAATCAAAACTATAAAGAGAGATCACCTCACTCATGTGAGACTGAGCTATATCAAATAGACTAGAAACAACAAATGTTGGTGAGGATGTGGAGAAAAAGGAATATTCATTCATTATTGATGTGACTGTCTTTAGGTGCGGCCTCTATGGAAAACAGTATGGAGATGCCTGAAAGAAAAAGTAAATCCTATGTGATCTGGCAATTCCACTGCTAGGTATTTACCCAAAGTATATGAAAACACCCATATGAAAAGATTTACGCACTCCTGTGTTCATAGCAGCATTATTCCTAATAGCCAAGTCATAGAACCAACCTATCAATAGATAATTGGAAAAAAAAAATAGATGACTGGATTAAAAAAAAAAACAGCAGCATATATATTCAATGGAATACTACTACGCTATTAAAAAAAGAATAGCATTCTTTGGTACAAAATAGGATAGCTGTTGAGGTAATTATGCTAAGTGAAATAATTCAGAAAAAGAAAGACTTACCAAATTGTCTGACTCATTTGTGGAATATAAATAGCCAAAGAGAACAAATAGGCAAGACAAGAACAATTCTTAGTCTCTATAATTAATATATTGGTTATGAGAAGGGATGGAGGTGGGGTAAGGGAAGGAAGCGCTGTGGGCTAGATAAGCAGTAAGGCTGAATGAGTGAGGCATGTACACATACAGAGGCACGATGTGGTACTCACAAAATTATAGTTATGTAAACTAGTGGCAAATCAATAGAACTTTAAAAACATAGGTAAAGCTTAATTCCTGCTGATTTGTGGACAGAGTTTGGTGATTTGCCTCTAAGGACTAGAATGAGGCATGGGGGGGGCAGGCTGCCAGGTGACTTCTAGAGAGCTGTCACAAAAATCTTTGCCTTTCCTTCCTGTTCTCATCTGGCTGCTTCCCCGCCACTGCACCCTCTGGAAAAACCAGCTGCCAGGCCATGAAAATTCTCACACAGCCCTGGGCATAACCCCTGTCAGAGAACCTGAGCACTGTGTTCTGCTGGCCAGGTGGGCAGGCACTGTGAAGCTGAACCCTCCTGCCTCAGTCAGGTTTCCAGAGGACTGCAGTCCTGGCTGACCTCTGACTGCAACTCATGAAGAGAACCACACCAGAAACACTCAGCAAAGCTGATCTAGAATCCTTGACTCATGGAATAGTGAAGTAATAATGTTTATTGTTATTTTAAGCCACTATGTTCTGGAGTCATTTATTTTGAAAAACGCATAATTATCTTAGTCCAGTTGACCATCAGTCTTAGGTGGTGAGATGCCAAGGAGTGGGTAATCCCCAGAGCATGGTAGCTTTTACCCTGCTAAGGGCAGTTCTTCAAGAAGCGGGCAGCACTTGAGCAGCCACTCACAGAAGTTGGGAGATGGAGTACCCATCCAGTAAAGAGACTTGGGAGGGCACCTATGGCATCCATGCTGGCTATTGACCATCAGCTAACTAGGATTTTCATAGTTCTGCATACGAAAACACATACATGATTGTGGAGGCACAGTGCACTTCATCTCTTTAGTTTGGGTAACCAGGAGGCAGCGATTTGGATTGTATTCAGGGAGTCTGACTGCGGAGATAGTAGTGGCAAGGTGATCTCAAGGTACTTTACTACTAACTAGGTCCTGAAAACTGCTTGCAGAGATGTATAAAGTGCATAGAGAGATGGTCAGTAATAACTAGCTCTAGTGTTTTCATTATTATTCGAGTCCTGCTTCTCAGTGTGACACTTCATAACTCTTCCTAAGTGTGTTCTGGAAGGAGGTGGTGGAGGGAAGAGACTCTGCACTGTGACTGACAGTACTTTAGCTGTCACCTCAGACTGCTGCTTTCTCCACTAGATAGTTGGAAAGTCACAGAACAGAGGGCAAACTGCTCTCTAACTACCTGTTCCTACCCCAGGTAGGTTCCTTCTCTTTATCCCAATCTCTAGGCGTAGATGCAGGAGGCCCTGAGCAACTCATTGAGTCAGGGTTAAGCTAAAACATCCATGAATCCTAATTTCTGACCAGCCAGAGGAAAAGGCAATTTCTAGGCTCTACTCATGGCCATTGAAAAGTGTAAAAGACAAGGCAGTATATGTGTGTACCTGTATACACACATAGGCCATTGAAAAGTGTAAAAGACAAGGCAGTATATGTGTGTGTGTGTGTGTGTGTGTGTGAGAGAGAGAGAGAGAGACAGACAGACAGACAGAGAAAGGGGGAGAGGGGGGGGGAGAGAGAGAGAGAGAGAGGCTGCTCCAGAGTGTTCAAACTTTTAATGAGGCAGGGGTAAGGGGTAGAAAAAAGAACCAAGTCAGAGCTTGTGTGAGTGTGTGAGTGTGTGAGTGTGTGTGTGTGTGTTTAGAAAAGACCTGGTCACCAGAGGTTCAGATACCGAAAACTGTTAATAAAAATGTGCTCACATTGAATGTGCTTGCACTTTTGCACACACAAGCCCAGGACTTAAAAGTACTTATGGACTAGCCTGATACTGCTGATGGGGACGATGAGGAGGAAGAGGAGGAGGAAAGAGAGGTGATGAGCTCATGGGGCAGTTTTAGTGCTACCTACTTACAAGGCAAGGAAAAGAGGCGGGACTGGATTCAGATGGTCCTGGGCTACAGGTACTTCACCAATGACAGCTCGTGGGCAATTCTATATGCAAATCTTATGATTGTGAAGTTATAATCCACAAGGATTAAGGGGTAGATTTGGAAAAACATTACCTGGCCTCCAGTAGCCAATGGATAGTATGGATAAGGGTAATGGATAATTTTCCTTAGGCTTGAATAGGAATTATAAGTAGGGATGAGAAAAGGAGGCTGTAGTTCAGAAGAAAACAAGCATGTACAAGGCTCATGTACAAGGTACTGTGACAGGTACTAATGCAGGGGAAAGAATCTTTTACTGAATGAAGGCAGGCTGTGATCGGCAGTGTTTCTTAACCTCATCCTTCTTGATATTTTGGACAGGCTAATTCTTTACTGTGGAGAGCTGTACTGTGTGCGATGGAGGTTTTCCAGTATCTCTGACCTTTATCCACTGAGGCCACTAGCGCCTCCTCCAGCAGTTACAATAAAAAATGTCTTTGGATACAGCCAAATGTCACTCAGGGCAGGTCAGAGTCACCCCCTGCTGAGAATCCTAAGGGGAAATGCCAACACCACAAAACAATCAGTAGAGATGATCCTTGAACAGAAGTCAAGCTGAAGGTGACTTGTGCTGGGACAAAGAGTTTGTCCGCCTTTGGGGAAAAGAGCCACAAGCAGGAATGGCGACAGGGGTGGGACTTCAGGATCAATAATCACGGAGGCAGGATTTCCCAGGTACTTCAGCACCTGCCCAGATCATACCTGGATTATCTTGGCACCTATCATTGGGCAGCATCTTCTTGAAGGCATCCAACGGGAAGTTTGGATTTTCTTTTGTAGCTCTCTGAGATTTTTTTTTTCTGACAGGCAAGTCACCGCTGTGCACGAAGGAAGTGCTGAGTTGAGAGACCCGAATACAGGGGCGAGACTAAGAGCAGAGTCTGCCTCCAAGCTGGAGGGCAACTCCAAAATGTAGCTGGAGTCCCCACAGGGACTTCAGAAGCCTCTGGGCTCTAGGAAATGCTGAATGTGACCACAGGCCAGCAGCATTTATAAATCTATGCTCTGGTTTCCAAAGAAACAGGGTCTAACTATGAGACGCTGTCAGCATTATCCTCCATCAGGTCCCATGTGTCTGAGGACAGTGTACTATGCTGGAGGGTGACTCAGCCTTCTCTTCTCAAGTAAGACTAACAGGGACAGCTTCAGTGGTGGAAGTTCTGAAGCAGACAGGTGGGTGTCTAGCACAGAGTCTGAGAAGCAGAACAAATGACTCACCAGGATGAAGCTCCTGCACCAAGAAAGAATATGCTCCCAGAGGTAATTTAGAGGCCTAAATTAGAATGCCAGTTTTTCATGGGCTATTTGTTCTTGAGGGACTTAAATTGTCTTCCAGGAAAAAGTGGGTCCTTGGAACAAGAGGTAAGCAGAGCAGTAGTCAGTAGTGGGCTACATTTGGGGTGTCAGAGCAGTCTCCCCTGGCAAAGGTTAACTTCTCAGTGCATGAAGAGGGCTCTCCAAAGCATCTGATTCAAAGGGAGAAATAATCTTCTGTCTGTCTAGAGAGTGGGGAACAGAAGTGACT
Organism: Galemys pyrenaicus; assembly: GCA_019455555.1. Taxonomy (NCBI): domain Eukaryota; kingdom Metazoa; phylum Chordata; class Mammalia; order Eulipotyphla; family Talpidae; genus Galemys; species Galemys pyrenaicus. The sequence goes on along the minus strand of JAGFMF010011380.1, from coordinate 8,669,386 downwards.
CACTGACACCTGGCCTATGGCAGTTCCTAGGACCTTGAGCCAATTTAGATATCCCAGTGAGTCCGTGACATCCCAGAGTCCCCCTGTCCTAACAGGAAAAACTTGGATAATGATACCTACCCTGTAGACAATTGTAAAAACAAATAAAAGAACAGTTGAGAAAGTGCTTCATTGGCCCAGATGTTTGATGGGAATGTTGACTATTACTGGCCCAATTCCATATGCTTTACAAATGGCACTTTTATAATAAAGCATCTGCACTTCACTGGGAAATTTTACAGGGTTATTTTAACTAATGATAAGAAAACAATATGAGAGAGCCGGACCCTAAGGCCTTCAAATAGTTTGCAAACAGGACTGGGCTCCCTGCCAGGCAGGCCCTTTCCTGGGATGCCAGGATAAAGGTTTTGAGGGCCAGCAGCTCACAGGCATACCAAGCATTCTCTAAAAGAACAAAAGGTCCCTGTGGGCTGTGGCAAATACCCAACCAACCTGCAATGCTGGGACCAATTGTAGAAGGGAAGTTACACCCTAGCCATACACCAACAAAGGCAAATAAGCTAGAACTCAATTTCCTTCTGCCCTTACCATTAGATCTAATTGATTCAGAAGACCTTAGCAATATTCTAGAACCAGACTGGTAGTCCACTTGTAAAGATGGCTGCAACAGGCATCCCGTATGGCAAGTCTTCCTCTCCTCTCAGCAAGAGTGTGAATCTGGGGCAGCTCTGGACTTACTTTGACTAACAGGATACAGTAGAAGGGACAGTGTATAAGTTCCAAGACTAGGATTTAAGGAGTTTTGGCTTCTGCTCTTGCTCCCTTGAATGGAGCTTGCCCTCATTTAAGGAAGCCCACTCCAGGCCCCTGAGGGAGAGACCCTACAGGAGAGACCTGTAGTAGACCTGTAGTAACCGCATCTCTTATTTTCAGTCTTCTGTCATTCTGCCATCTGCTGGCTCATCCCAAGGGACTGCCCTTTCCAAGGCTAGTCAACTCCTAGAAGCAGTAAGCAGCCCTCCCCTAAGTGTGTCTGTCTTATACAAACCACCAATCCAGAGCTCGTACCCCAATCACTTCCTCTATTGGGCTCTGACCTCTGGGCCACTTCTACATGCCTGGATCTCCCCAGAGCCAGTGATCAAACCATGAGGGACAGTCCCTATGCATCAGACCCTGCTCAACTTAGCCAAACTTGCCAATTCTAAACCAGTGTACTCACCTCACCATTCCTTCCCACAGAAACCACACAAACACTCCAGCCCACATTTCCCCTTCACTCCCTCTGTTTCCTTCATTCCTGGGACTTTCCAGTGTGGTTTTGTGTGGCCTGGCTGACCTCTCTCTCTCTTGGGAACTGTGAGTGTAACATTTTTTTCAATGACAATCATCTTCTGAATTACTGGCCTCACCACAAAAAGTAATAAAACCTCAACCCTGCATGGAAAGACCCTGAAGCCCAGCATCCCAACTGTGCTCATCCCCAGGCCAATCCCCCCCATCCTAATGCAGCACGAGAATGAGCCCAGGCCAGACCCATTGATGATTCTCCCGGCCAGCATCACCATGAGGAATAATGAATCCTTGTTCTAAGCCACTGTGTTTGTGTCCTTTGTTAAGTAACACAAGCTAACTGAGGCACCCACCACCTATCACTTTGACAGTGTCTCTGGTCTGAAATCAATGATCTGAATGCTTGGCTGAGATTACTCCCCATGACAAATTCTGACAGGTAGTTTTCTAAGGAAAGCTCAAATTTTCATTTTGCCAAGGTGCTATAATAGAAGATGTTTACATACCTCCTCCCAAATGAGACAGGTTACGCTTGCCTGACTACTCTTCCCTACCCCCAGTGAAGGGTATGGGCGCTCACCTCTGTGGAAGGTGATCCTCAACTCTCCCAGATACAAGTGAAACCTGCTAACCTCACCCTGGGCTCCTGAGGCACCTGAGCTCAGCGCAGCTCCTCCTCCCCTTCCTTCCAAACAGACCCGCTGGGGCACCACCACTAGCTCCCCGCCCCTCCTCCACAGACTGCCTCGCTGGGCCATCATCCCTGTGCACACACATGTGCTCCCCTCACCCAGAGGTCCTTTTGGATAAGAACCAAAGTATTGAACAAATTATCTTTCAAAAACTAAAACATCTAGTTTTAAATATTTTTGCTTAATCCATTTCCACAGTTCTCCGACTGCTCAGCTCAGAAGCTTGGACCTCCGCTGACCTGGTACTGAGCCCTGATGTTAAAACACGAGTCACAACGTGCCACTGCCCTGCCCACTTCTAGGGACTCCACCTCTTGCTCCGACTTGGAATCTCCCAGGCCCTCCGTGCTCAGGCCCAGAGCCCGGCTGTGCTCCTGTCCCAACAAACCCCCTTCCAGACCCCAGCCTCTCCCTGAACACATGGAGCGTGCTGCTACCTAGGTGCCTGCACTACCAGCTCTCCTGCTGGGTCCACACTGACTTCAGGAGCCCACCTGGATTACTCCTGTGAGTGTTTGCTCAAATGTCACCTGTCAGTGTGCTCCTGTCACTCTGCTTCACCCCTGCACTCCCTGTCTCATTTCCTTTGCCTTTCTCCACCCCACATGACACATCATAGGTTGACGTGTCTGTTGACCCTCATTCTCCCCCACTGTATAAAGGTCCACAGAGGCAGCAATTGCTTGTGCTCAGACTGCGTGTACCCCAGAGAGAAGTGAATGTAGCAGGTCTTTAATCGATACCTGTAAGTCAGTGATAAAGGAAAGGAGGGGGGCAGGGCTCCTGTGACGTGTGCACTCAGGCTTTCTCTTTGTGTAGCTGCCTGTGAACTCAGCAAACAGTCATCTCTGTCTCATGTGGGGGTGAACAGCCTCAGGTGTCACCCACATCCTTCTGGAGGCAAAGATCAATGTGTCCTATGCCTCCACAGAGCTGCCAACCTCTGCAAGGAGGTTGGAAAGAGGGCTTCCGAGAGACACCATTTGTCACACTTTTAAAAATATCTTTACACTTTTCTAGTCTCTCTCCAAAATTCCTTTCTAGAAGCTCCCATTTATTTATCCTGGTCCCTTTCAAGAGGCCTTGAATGTCTCCCCAAACTGAGTATGTGCTGCTCCGTACACCCCTGACCTTGGCCTTTTCCCTCAGAGCACCCCTGACCACGCTATCTGCATGTCTGACTCCCATACTGGCTTTCAAGCCACTGGAGGTCAAGACAGCACCCCCAGAGGACCAGAGTTGTTCATATTTAATATGCACTCATTGAATGAATGAATGAATGAGTGAAACAAAGCAGAAAAACTTAGCATCTGTAATGTTAGCCAGATAGGAATAATTATGAGGAGAAATTTCAGATTATGGAAGTTACTCTTCTGAGCCCAGAGTTGTCTGACATTCAGTACTAACGGGTGCCTACTAAACAAAGCTTTCCAAGAAAGGGAACTTCACAACTTCCCCTCTTACTCTTTCTGGCCAATGCCTGTTGATTCAGACACCAAATTAAGAAATAGATGAGTAAGCAAATTACACTCCCAGGGCTTTGCTGGCATCGTTCTAAAGTTAATTCTTCACATGGAATCCAGTTGAGGTCATATGCTCCCTGTAGTCCTAGACTCTCCCTTTCCCCAAAGGACAGAACCACAGACAATAAAATTCTAATGAAATACACAAAATCAAAACAAATAACAAAGGGACTAAATGAAGCAGTTTGCCTTTACCTGTGATTTTGAAATTTTTGGAAAAAGAAAAGCGGTTTTCTTGTTTTGTTTTGTTTTTTAAAGTATACTAGCACCAAAGGAACAGGAAGGGTGGCCTAAAGGGACCATTCAGCAGAATGAGTCTCTTGGAATGACTGCAAATGCATTGTCTGCGGGCTCCCTACAGCAGTGACAGTGTGTGCTTAGCAAGCTGTTCCCTAGTGAGCAGGCTCTGTGAGCCTCTTTCTCTGGATTTGCAGCTGCATTACAGGAGCGGCTTAAAATAACCCAGATCCAGGCCAGACTGGACCCAGACATGGATGCCAGGCCTCTGGGGCTAGAGCCTGAGGCAGGATTTCCTGAGACTGCAATCATTATGGTGCATGTCCTTCTGGGGGATGCTAATAAAGAGAAACCTTCAAGGATCAGGGCAGCCAGGAAATACAGCCTGCCCCCATCTGTTGGCATTTTCTTCTGTAAAATGTATTCATAGGACAAATATATAAAGTCTTTCCAAAAATACTGCTACATGTGCTCTAAAGACAACAAATAAAATCACTGCAGCATGTTGTCATCAGGAGGACCTGTGGTGATTCGGCAGCGTGGCTGGGATTCTTGGTACAAATGGGAAGACTGAGGCAGGAAGAGAATGCCAGAGGCTGTCAGCCAGCTGCACAACTGCAAACATGCTAAGAGGGACAAAGAGGCAAAGCTGACATCTGCCAGGGGACAATTAGCTGCCACCAAGCCCTTAGCCTCTGCTCAGCACTCTGCAGTGTTTGCTATGTTTCCAGATGTCCCTGGGTTTAACACAGGGTCTCGTTAACACACATCAGAAAAAAGGAAGTCTGGCATACATGCTGTGAGCAGTGTTCACTTGATTGCCAAGGTCAATGAAACTCAGAGATAACAATGACCACTTCCATGGTGTCATGGGCCAATGCAAGTAATATCATGTAACTTGTCATATAATGCCTCATTTAATCCCCCCCAAAATCCCTATGGGGTATATTAAGTCCATATAATGGGCCAGGAAACTGATGCCCAGTCAAGCAAAGGAATTATCCCAAAGGAGAAGAAAATTGGGCAAGTAGAGGTTAGCAAGGTTACATCAGTCACATTAGAAATGCCAGTGCTTGTCTGCATGCTACCATCCCTTGAGGTTGCATGCAGCATCTTGAACCAATCCCAAAGCAGAGAGGATCTGGGGGAGGAGAGGTGAGGGCAACTCCCACTGAGGGTAGGAGGCTCAAGAGGACATTCTTCTTGGGGATACAGGGCTGAATTTAGGATTCTTCAGAACCCACCAACCATTAGTCAAGGGGAAGGGGGGAGCTGGATATGTGAGTTCAACCACTGACGCTGCCACCTCGAACAAATCACATGACCTCCCTAAAGGGCAATGTTCTCACGAGATAGGTCCATGCTCCCTTGTGGCCAAATATTTGGGAGCATTAAATGATGATCCATGGAAACTGCTTGATCCATCATAAGAGTTGGATCTTAAAGTGTAAAATGGAAGTTGCATAGTAAAATGTGGTGTTGAGAAAATTTAAGGCCATACACATTTTCAGGAGTAGAGTGAAGAATTAGTAAAGAAATCATGTCAGCTAATCCTGTTCATAAGGAGGCAGTTATACTGACATTATTACACAGCAATGGAGCTGGCTACAAAGCACATTATTTTGAAGACCCTGAGTTCTCAGAGTATGGCCCATAGGATAGGAGAATCAGATTATCTGGGCCCTGCCCCACCCCCTGAATCAGAGTCTACATTTGACAAAAAGCCCCAGTAGATGGGTGTGTGCTGGAATCTGAGAGGCACTGTGAAACCGCCTTTGGATCTGAACCCTGGTGGACACACTTACAGCTGTGACTTCAGCTTGTGACTTAACCTCTCTCTTTGGGGTAGATCCAGGTCTTGTGGGGTCTCAAGCTTATAACATTTGTTGTGTCCTCTTTAAGAAAAAAGGCTATAAAATTAGATATGAAACGAACTCGTTAGAACGTAAGACTTCACAACAAATGACCAATATTAAAGAACTGACAATACCACGAACACCAACCAGCATCCAAGATAACATTTTTATTTACTAACACTTCGATAAGTCTTATTCTATATTTTGGGACTCTATCTCCTCATATGACAATTTTGTAACATACTTAAAATTTGATTCAATCTTTCCTCCTGTTTAGTGGATGGAAATGTTTTCATTACTGACAGTAAGAACACAAGAAGATGCAACTTCACACACAGTTATACTCACTAGATACAACACTATGATTATTCTGTGCCCTAAAAACTTGGCAACTGAGATTCATTCCATTTCTTGCAATTGCCATCAAAAACAAATACAATGTGTGTCATGTTTATAATTGTATATGCTACATTATTGGGCCTGCCCTGGTGGCACAGTGGGTTAAGCAACGCACTATGAAGCAAACCGCAACCACTGCAGCATGAGTTCGATCCCTGCTGCTGGCCAGGGAGGGGACCCACATGGCACAGCAGACCTCGCCTGCCTCGCCCGCTGCTCCCCTCAGCAGTGCATTTCAGTCAAATCTGCCTGTTCTGTTCCCCGCTCTGTCTCTGGTGGATCCTCTCACACCCCCACCCCCCACACTTCTGGCCTGTACCCCAGTTCTTGTATGAATCTAATAAATAAATAAATAATTGTATATGCTACATTATCAAGTATATTCCTCTCAGGAGTAACCTTCTGTTGATGAGAATCAATGACTCTGCTAACAATTTTACAGTGTGATAATTGAGAAAATTCTCCCCAGTCGCTTGGAGCTCCATACACAGCAGATTAGTGTCTCCTCCACTGCCCACACCTGTCGAGGTCACCTGCAAGACACTCATCCCTGAGGACACGCTCATCTCTCCATGACTGGGGGTCTCAAAAGTGGCAGGAGAAGCAGTGCTGGAAGCTATTCCTGCACAGGGAGTTCCCTGAACCATACAGAGGACCGAAAAATCACACAATCACATAAGCTAAACTCAACATATGTCCAACACAACATTCCCCTACACAAGGTCACATGATGCCAGGGACCCCGAGGGGGCGTCACATGAAAAGAAAGGCCAGTTTTAATCAATGGCAAGTAGAATAACTTACTTTGCAAAACGTACAAAACAGGAGGCGACGAGAAGACGTTGCCGGGCCCTGTTCTGAGTCTGTGCACCCGCGAGCCCCAAGCAGAGGCTTCCCGCTCCCGCCGAGCCGCCTCGTCCCTGCCTGTGAAATTGCGAAGACACAATGTCGTCTTTGTGGGGCTGTGTGGAAATTAAGGGGAGAAGGCATATCAAGGGTTTATAAACAGACTCCAGTTCCAGGTAGTTTGGCCGCAAAAGCATTTGCACGCAAACTTTTGTTTTCTTTTTGCCGTCTAATTAGCCGTAAAGCAATTTTGTCGTAAAAGAGAAAGGAAAAAAATAAGAGTCGTGTTGAAAGCACGTGAAACACAGATAGTTAATAACAAAGTACAGAGTATTGGCTTACAAGTAGATTGTGACAAAAGAAACTATTCTGATACACTTAAAAGCGAGCGTGGGGCGCCAGGTCACAAGCCACCGCTCGAGGACCTGATACGTGTCAGCTGCGAAGGGTCGTGTCTGGTTTGGTCAGTGAGGAAACGAAGCCCAGCTGACAACTACCTTAAATACATTCAAGACACCTGATTATTGATCTGTCCATGGAGAAATGAGACCAAACTACCAAAAGAACTGTTAGTTCTTTCCTCTTTTACGGCAAAATGGCCGTTCAGCAGTTGTGGGGCGGGAACGCTTGCCGGGAGCTGCCGCGCACTGTCAGCCACCGCGGCGCGGCGCTGTCCGGTAGAAGGCTCAGAGAGTGGTCCTTGTTATCGGGAGTTCTTTCCTTGTTGGAGACTTGTTTTGTTGTCGTCTGCATTTTAGCTTAGCGAAAGAATTCACTGGCCTCGGTTCTGACAGGAGTCTGGCACTGCTGGGACCCTGGGAGCGGGGAGCAAGCCCGGCCCCTCCTCCCCTGGAGTGTCTGGGGCAGGGCCCAGCTCTCTGGAGAACATGTGGCCACAAGTCACTCATGAGCCCCTCCAGCCAGGAATCCAAAGGATCTCTAATTTTGGTCTTTTGTAAAAGTACATCTTTTAAGTCACGCCAAATTTCTTCTTTCCCTCGGTACTTTTCTTCCTCAGATCGTGTCAGACACACTCTTTGCACTCAAATTCAGCTATGGTGGGTTGCTAATTCACTGCCCTCCCTCCTCTTTTTTCCCTTCTTCCCCCACTAAGCATTCATATGCAGCATTCTCAATTTATCTGCAGGTTTGGGAAGCTGAATGATTCACCTCAGGAGATTTAAGGAATGATTCAACTCTGCATCCAAACCCCGTGCTGCCTCCACACCACCCCTGAGGAGGATGAAGAGACACCCCGGCTTATTTTTACCAGCCCTAAAGCAACAATAACTGTCATGTTACAATAGAAAAAAGATATTAAACCAACATGTTGTACAGCTTAAATGTAAATAATGTGATATCAAGTGTATTTCAAATTTTAAAAAGAAAAAAAATCAGAATGGGCTTAAGTGGACAGTTTGGAGGACATACTTGGATAGAACAATGAATTTTGTAAAAATGGAAATGTGAAGAAAATGCTGGAGCAGGGAGGGGACATGGGAGACAGGAGAGCAGGACAATGAGAGTGGAACACAGCACAGGCAGGTGAGGATTCCAGAACCCCCCACAGGCAGGGGGGCTCGGGAAGAACCTTGAAAGAAAAAATTCAGTATAAGTTGTCAGTTTGCCCTGGTGTATGTCAGCATCTGTCTGGCTGTATGTCGTCCTGGTGTCTTCAAGGCCAGATTGCTAACTAAAGTAAAAACAAACAAAAAACACTTACCTGTGGACTTAAGCCCTGCTTCCTGGCCACTGGCCAGGCAAAGACATTTCTTATGGAGAAATCGTGGTTTATGGGTCACCGTCACACCCCCTAATACATGACTGTTTTTTAACACACTCATGAAAAGGACAAGTTCATCCGGGAACTCAGAAGAACTGCCTCTCTGTTCTGTGGTAAAAGGCTTCCCAGTGGATCAGCAACCTCACACACCTCCTCTACACAGTGGGGTTTGAGGCTGCAGCTACACAGGGCTGGGTTAACTGAGCCCAGGAGTCGGGGAGCCTAGGGAGGGCTGCTTGCCCCAGAGAGTGTAACAGGGTAGTCCCCAGGAAAAGGAGAGCTTCCAGGTTCCCTGCCCCATCCAAGGAAGAGTAGAGCTGAGCAGGAAGGAGAAGAAGCTGGAGAGAAGACTGGAGAAGGAAGGAAGCAGGATGGAGAGCAGGAAGGAGACCTGGAGGAGGCACATGGAGCAGAGGGACATGTGAAGAAACTGAGCTTGTTCCTTGGTCCTGGACTGGTTGGAACAGATGTGGGTGAGAGATCCAGGGGAAGTTAACAAAGGCAGCTTTTATCTTGATTTTGATTTTGCTCTTTTCGTCCCAGACTTGTCTAACTGTTTTCTGACCCTGTTTATGGATCCCTGCTGAAAATTATGTTAGACTTGTGGCAGGATTAGGCCTTGCTTTGGGCCAATCCTGTTTGGCTAGACTTTTTCCTGCAAGGGGATGGGTAACACTGGGTGCTAGATTTGGAAACTATATTCTTTTTCTTGTCTGTATTGTTCAGTAATTGTATTAAAGTTCCTTTCCATTAAAGGGCATATATGTTTTGTCTTGATGCGGGGGATGACAAAACCCTATTTAGACAAGGCAGGTGTGGGGGTTCTGAGGTACCCCTCTCCCTACCCTGTAACAAGAGGATCTCAGAGAAGGGAGGGGAGGGAGCGACTGATCAAGTCCCGGGATTCAAGACAATAATAGCTCAGCCACAGAGATGGAAAGGCACCCCTAATTTCTTGCATGCCCCAACATTCCTCCTCCTCTGCCCGGCCCAGGGCCTCACACACCTCAGCTCATCCAGCCCGAGGTCTGCTGGGAGATGAGTAACTGCCAGGGCCTTCTGTGGTTTAAGAACATTGGCCCTCCCTGCCTTCAGCAAGAGCGATTCTGCTATTTACAGTGTGTGTGGGCAAGAGCTTCACATCTCTTGAGCTCACTCTCCTGAGCTGTAAAGTGTGATGAGGATTAAATGAGATCAGGACTGTGCCTGACTTGCAGCAGAAATTCTCCAAATCTCAATCGTAACACAATCCAGGCTTGACCCCTCGTCTCTTTACACAGGGAGTTCCCAGTTCTCATGTCTAAATGGCAAAGGCATATCCTCAGAGATTGTCAACTCCCTTTCTTCCACTCCCAGGTGTTTGAGTAACTCCATGCCTGTTTATTAAAGACTTAACCCCACTGTACTCCTTCTCTCATTCACTTCTGCCCCTTGGGACTTTGCTTCCTTTTTCATATGTGTCACCTGAGCCTCCAAATATTGCTCTCTCTCCACCCCAAAGATGCTTTCCTTATCCCTGCTACCTTCAAATGCCATCCTCTTTCTCCTCTTTACCATCACAGTTGTCAAGTGGTTGAGCTGCATTTCTTGTAGCTGCTTATTTCCAGGGCCTCCCTGAGGCCATATTGTGACCCCCAGGGGTGCCTCTGCAACCAGCACCTCCTTCACCCCCTCTGTACCCTCAGATGGCCCTGTCCTGGCATCTGGGGTCACTCTCCTGACAGTCCCTCCGTTCTCTTCTCTCACAAGTCACGCTGACACCTAACATGACTGACATTTTCCTCCTCAAAATCTTTCCAGTGCATACCGCAGTATACAAGGATGGAAAGAGGTTATTTGGGATTTACTTAAAATTATTCAGCAACTAAAATGGAGGGGACATAGAAATGGGGCAAGAAGAAATAAGTTTGGCAAAATCTTGACAGTTATTTCATTCAAGGAGAGATTCAGAATGGGTGTATGGAGTATTTTTTCTCCATATTTCTATATACTGAGCAGTTGACATTTTCATTGTAATTTAAAATTTTTTTCCTGAACTTTCTAATCATGCATCCTCCAGACTCTCTTTCCCTGAGCTCTTTTACTTATTTCAGCTCTGTCTTCTCTTTCTCCACCCCCTCTCTCAAAAATAAGTGTCTCTATAGGACTTTGCTCACTTCCTTGGGGTCGTGACTATTGTGTGGGACCTTGATGAGCACTTCTGCCCACTGCTTCATCTGCATTCCCACCCTGCAGCTCCAGGCATAGCCTCTCTCCAGTCTCCAGACACACATGTATTTAACAAAAATGATACATATTTAAGTTTATAATTAAATATATATTTAAAATATGTGTACCCATACAGTGAGAGAGAGAATATTAAGATCAAACCCACATGTCCATCACCCAGACTTAACCAGTATTGACATTTTGGCATATTCGCTTCATATGTGTAGAAATACCATGTCACAGGGGGCCTCTCTGGTGGTGCAAGGAATTAAGACTCAGCACTATGAAGCTATTCACAGCCACTGCAGCATGAATTCAACCCCTGGCCAGGGATCTGACCCACATGGTGCAGCAGACCTCTCCTGTCTCACCTGTTGCTCCCCTCAGCAGTGTATTTCAGTCAGTCTGCCTGTTCTGTTCCCCACTCTATCTCTGGTGGATCCTCTCACACCACCCCCAGCTCTGGCCTGTACCCCAGTTCTTGTATGCATAAATAAATATTTAAAAAGAAAAAGGAAAAATACTAAGTCACAAATATAGTTGCGGATCCTGACATACTTCTCAAATTCTCCCAGATCCCTTCCATTTTTCTTTAGAGGAAACCACTGTCCTGCGTTCATTGTGTAGATTTTGACTACAGAAACCTGTGTCTAAAACAACATATGGAACTATTTTTTAAATTTGCATAAAATAATTTCCCCATGTTCACTGCCTGCCACATTTTTCACTCAGCGTCATGCTTTTGAGAGTTCCCCATATGGTGTATTGTTCATTCATCTTGAGTGCTGCAGAGGATTTTGGTCGATGACACATACAATTCGTCTACTCACTTGCCATTGAGGGACATCATGGCCAGTTCCTTTACAGACAGGGCTGTGGTGCATCCAAAGGCCCTCCCTGCATGCATGTGCATGAGCATGCCACTTTCCCTAGCTGTCACCCACCAGTGCCCTCAACACTTGGCTGTGCTTGTTCGTTCGCTAAGGTCCCATGCATTAAGTCATGACCCCAAGGAAGTGAGAAAAGTCCCAGAGAAACACTTATTTTCCAGGGAGGAAGTGGAGAAAGAGAAGACAGATCTGAGCTGCAGAAGAGAGCTTGGGGAAGGAATGGAGCCTCACGAATGTGTGACAAGGTGGTTCACGAAAATGTCAATTGCTCAGTATATAGAAATACAGAGAATAATAGAGTGAAACCCATACGCCCACCCTCAACCTCTCCTTGAGTGAAATAATTGTCAAGATTTTTGCCAAATCTACTTCTTCTTGTTCCCCTTTTCTTCCCCTCCCACCCCACCTTTTGCACCCAAGCAGAGAGTGTATTCATTTCATCTCTATGCCATTAGCACATCATACTAATTTACAGTGGATTAACAAGGCAGCAGGAAGGGAAGGAGGCACAGAACCTTCCACCACCACAGGCAGGAGACAAGGCAGCCTACGGCATTATTTTATGGAAATCCAGGTATCAAATCGCTGGTGGGACGTCAGAGAGGCAGAGAGGCTAGGGATCAAGAACATAAGAGCTGCTGCCTGTATTTTAAGCAGGTTTTTGATAGAAGTCAGTTGTAAACGATTCCGCGTAGTTTTTCAGGTGACATTGTGATCAAAGTCAAGACTTTAATAGTAATTCAGCAATGGTAATGGTAATGTACTTAACTTTTACTCCATGCCAGTGCAGCTCAGGTGGGCTCAGAGGCGCATCTGGGCTAAGGGACTGAGATGGGAAGGAGGGTTGATGTGAGTCAGGAGACAGAGTCACTGATTGACTGGCAGTGGAGGGGTGATGCTTGGGTGGGTTTGATCTTGGGTTCTTTGGGGCTCTGCTGGGTGGTCAGGTGTAGGGTAAATGGAAAAGCATCAGGTTTTTCCACCCTCCTGCCATTGATGTGATGACAGACATCTGAGGGCCTGCAAGCATGTCTAAGTGGGCATGCGCAAGTGGGCGCACCTGGGTTTGGACACAGGCGTAGAAGGGCGACGTCACGAGGATGCCAGCAGAAGAGCGCATAAGCAGAGGCAGAGAAGACAAAAGAGGAAGAAGACAAGCAGAGAGAGAAGAAAGAGAAGCAGAGCAGCAGCAAAAGCAAACCAGAGAGTGAAGACGTGCTGGGGGCTAGGAGGCCTGTCAGCCTCCTGGACACCCCACCCCTAGCACCCCTGCCTGCTGTGTACCTGGTCACCTCTGACAATAAAAGCGTGAAAAAGCCGCTGAGGGCCCCAAGACTCCTCCTTGAACCATCTGCTTGGACTCATCAAGAACTTGCTCTGTGCCCTTGCTGGCACCACATCAGGTCATTCACTGACCTCCTGCAGAAGCAGCTTGGCTCCTGGACAAGCAGAAGTCGGGGCATCAGACTCACTAGAGCCCTGGACTACAGGGAAGGGCAAGTCTTGCCCAGGTGGGAGATCCCCGTGAAGGGAGGCCAGGAACAGGCCAAAGACCTAAGCAGAGGTCTGAATTTGTAGGGGAAGCTGGTTTGCGGAGGAGGGAAGCTGCAGGAGGGGAGGAGGGATGCCAGGATCTCCACAGCTCTGCTCCCGCCTGTTCCTCCCCACGACTCCCTATTGCGATTAAATCCTTGCTCAGGCAGAAGCCAAGAAGCCTCCCTTATCCCTCTCCATGGTGTTTCCTGCCCCCTGCTCTCCCAGAGGCTCACTTGCTAGAATCCACAGTGCTCACAGCAGTTGGGGTGATCTTTCAACAACAAATCAAATCATGCCGTTTCCCTTTTAACACCCTCCACTAGCCACCATGAGCCTCAGGATGAGCTCAGCTTCTTACTCTGATGTCTGCTGTTCCCACTGCCCTTCCTCCTGCTCTCTGCTTGTTTTCCTGGGGCCTCCAAGTGTCTCCCTCTGGTTCTTCACTCTCACAGGGCTGTCTCTTTCCACCAACACCTTTGCAGGGATACCTCGCCCAGATTTCCGCCTAAAATACCCCTCCCACCTCTCAGCTCTTCACCAGCAGCCCTTCCCAACCTGCTGCATGTTTTCACGGCACCTTGTGCTCATTCCTCAGGGCACATGCCCTTTGTTTTGTTCCCTTGCTGTAGCCCAGCAGCTTAGTGCCTGGTTGTAGCGGCAGGAAAGCGTCACTGGAGCAATGTTCGGGATGGTTCTGGGCAGACTGTAGAAGAAAGGGAAGGGAGGAGTCTTGGAGCCCTCAGTGGCTTTTCATGCTTTTATTAGTAGAGGTGTCCAGGTACATGGCAGGCATGGGTGCTGCCAGCCTCCCAGCCCCCGGCGCATCTCACCCTCTCGGCTGCTTTCTCTCTCTCTCTCTCTCTCTCCCTCCCCCTTTCTCTGTGTCTGTCTGTCTCTCTCTCTTTCTCTCGCTCTCTCCTCTCTGCTCTCACTTTCACTGCTGCTCTTTGGTCTGTACTGTTGGTCCTGTCGGTCCTGGCATCCTCATGACGCCGCCCATTTAAGCCCGTGTCAACTCACTTGCGACCACTTGTGCACGCCCACCCTGGAATGCTCGCAGCACTGCAGGTGTCCATCACCAGTGGTGGGCGGGTGCAAAGACCTGATCGTTCTCTGACCCTACACTGGTGAATACTTGCGGCACAGAGGAGCGAGAGGGTTCCCCATGGTCTATCAGATTCCCAGTCCGTGCTTCCTGAGGCTCAACTGCGTCCCACCAAAAACCCTGACAGCCCAATTATAAATTCTCTCATGACTGGAGCTTGCTTGAGTTGGCTTCTGATGCTTGTTCGCACTTTGCAAGCCTCCAGGTGGCGAAGCTGGGTGGAGAGCTGTGGGGGTGCTGCCAGGGCCTGCGCCTCCTGGCCCACACTCAGACATCCGACCTGGACCTGAGAGGCGGCTGCACGTGTCTCCGCTGTCAAGAATCTGGTGACCATGAGCAATAGCGGGTCTGTTGAGGGAGGGGGCAGGATTTTGCTTCTCCTTCAACAGCAGCAGCGGAGTAGGCATTCAGACATCAGGCAAGTCCGCCTCTAGATTCAGAAACTGGGGTCTCTGAATGTGATGAGTATCAGCCCCGGCTCAGGGCTGGGTGGGAGAGGAGCAGCTTGTAGGGTCAGAGAATGATCAGGTCTTTCCACCCTCCCACCACGGTGATGACGGACACCTGCGGTGCTGCGAGCATTCCAGAGTGGGCATGCGCAAGTGGGCGCACCTGAGTTTAACACGGGCCTAAATGGGAGGCATCATGAGGACGCCAGGACTGACAGGACTGACCAACGCGAGCAGCAGCAGCAAAGCAGCCGAGAGGGTGAGATGCGGCAGGGGCTGGGAGGCCTGCCAGCCTCCTGCCCCCCGGCACCCATACCTGCCATGTACCTGATACCACCTCTGATGTAGAGAACAATAAAAGCATGAAAAGCCACCAAGGGCGCCAAGACTCCCTTTCCTTGACCGTCTGCCCAGAACCATCTCGAACCTTGCTCTGTGCCGCCCTTCCTGCTGCTACACCCCTCCTTTTCACCAACCAGTCCTGCTCTCCTCTGCAGGCACCACCTGGAATGAATGCCCTCTCCTTCTCTTTGGCAAAACCCCCCTATGCTTGAACCTCACTCAAGTCTACCTTCTCTAAGAAGCATACTGGAAGACGCAGGTAGCCACAATCCCACATCTGTACCTAGTGGTATAATCCCACCATGGAAGGAGTGATTCTGTGGTCCCTTCAATATGTCAGGGCCACTGGGGCTTCTGTGCTCAGAACTGCTCAGAACTTTTGATGTAATAAGAACTGGCAGGAGGGAACTCAGCAGAACCCCTGTGCAGCCTCCCCTGGCTTAAGCCTCAATTCCCCACCCAGACCCCTGCCTTGGCACAGGCAGCAGCAGCCTTCTGGGCAAGGGGCCCACTCAACACTGGCCACCTGCTTCCTGTCTCCTCTGACTTCCAAGGCCTACCATCTCCTCAGGTCTCTTCACTGCCTCTGTTTCCAGCAGGCCGTCCCGTCACTACTAGAAACTCATCCTTCTAAGCTTCCCTGTGCTGTTCAGCTCTTACTTTGTCCCTGCTCATTTTCCCCAGAGTCCACTGCCCTTCTCTGAGAGATCGGAAGCAGCCTGAGGACAGGCTCCTGTGCTGTACTCTGTTTAGGGTTCCCCATCTTGCCAACGGTGGCTCCCTGAACAAGACTGATTCAAAGCAAATGGAAACAGGATCAGTCATCTGATAATTTCACCAATTACTTGCTCTCTTATATTGCCAATCAAAGTTTGGCCCATGAACACTTGCAATAAAATTTGAAACAAAACAGAAGTGGTTCTGGCAACAAGGGTAGCATGAACCTTTTCCTTACGGATATTTTAACAGTAACAACACTAACAGGTCCACACACACATGTAGATATACTTATAAAGATACACAGGTCAGTTCCAAATGTTTCTGAGTTCAATTAGCTGTAGAGAAGTGTGCCAGAACCTTCCTGTGGAACTGAGGCCCTTTGTAACTTCTAACCTCCACCACTGGCCTAGGCGGGGCTTTCTACCCATTGTGCCCCCTCAGAAGTCAGCTCATGTCTTTGGACTCTAGGCCACAACTGTTCGTAGGCTGGCTTCTAAGCTTGGTACTCAGAGGGTAGCTCCAGTGCATCCTGGCCACAACGCCTGCCAGCACAGCCCTGACAACAGCAGACCACTGGCTTCCCCTGAATGTCCCTTTGGGGCCTTCCCCTCCATGTTCTTCCATGAAAGCACAACCCACACTTCACCCCAGCACAAGTGCTATGCTCCTCCCAGGCCCCTAACACATTTACAGGGAATCTCTCTTCCCTAAATTCGTCTTGTAAGGTACAATATCTCTTCCATCTACACGCGTGCGCGTGTGTGTGTGTGTGTAATTTATTCCACATCTGTTCCTTGGGAGCAGGGTCTGTGCCTTGCCCATCCAGAATCCCCATGGGGCTCAGAGTATGCTCAGACCTCATTTAAGATCCAGTTCCATTTATGCTCCTGATTAATGGAATCTCTCCCACAGCTGCGGTTGTGCTCTTCCTTCTGGCCAAGATAAAGCAGGTCCTGTCCTCAGTCACCCTGGGACGAAACCAGCCACCAGCGCCTCTCTTCCCAGTCTGGTCATTTCCCAGTCACCAGGGGAGGCCAGGTTTCTTGGATTCCTTAGGGATAGACGCTTCATCGGGTAATAGATACAATTCACCCACCAACCATACCACTGCTGTGAGGATATAATAGAGGACAGCTGTTGATTTACAGGGTGAAAGCACTGGAGGTGCAGCAGTAACCTAAATGCTCAGGCTCAGGAGGGAGGGACCAGCACATAGAAGGCAAATCAAATTAGAATTCTTCCTAGTTGGGATGTGTGCGTGTGTGTGTAGTTGGTGTCTGTGAGTATGCAGTTGGTGTCTGTGAGTATGTAGTGGGTTTGTAGTTGGTGTGTGTGTGTGTGTGTCTGTCTGTCTGTCTGTCTGTGTGGTGGGGACATGGGGAGAAAATGGTGGGGCAGTGACGGGAGAGGAGGGTGAAGCTTTTGCACTGCGCCTTAGAGCAGCCAGGAAGCCCTGATAGTTGCCAGCAACAGAGCACACATTACTTAGGGACATTACTGGACGTGGGGGCACTTCATTTTTTTTCTTTTCAGATAACTGAGGATTTTATTTTTCTGTTACTGTGCCAAAATCTAACAAAAGACAAGTAAATGAAAGTTAGTTGCAGTCTAAGATATTTAATCTTAGACCAAATTCATAGACTTTCATATCCTTACTCTAAAATTCATTGGTCTATTTTCCATTTTGAATGAATGTGTAGCATCATGCTTTGGCCATTTGAAAAATAATGACCCACTGAATTATTCATATCTTCCAAATGTTAATTCATTTTATTTTTTAATATCATATTCATTTATAGCACCACCAGTTTCATTAGAAAACATCCTGAGGTGTCTAGTATTTTTCATACTTTACAGGAAACCCCACTAGATTCAAATTTAAGTGTACCTCGAGTCAGAAACCATCAGGATAAGCTTCTTGTAGATTCCCAAAGGTTTATAAGTTCATGTGTATTTTGGTCTTAACTCAGATCCAGCAAAAAGGAAGGTGAATACAGGAGCTTATAAACACCTACATCCCCTCCCCACCCCAAAACAATGTGCTCCCTCCAAGGCACTGATAAAGACAGGGTGTTCTGTGACCAAATCCCACGATGTCAGCCATTCCACACCTGTCACAGGAGTACCACACCTCTGGACGGGGTCATATTTAGCCCCCAAAGCTGAGTCATCAGGATTAGCCAAGCAACATTGCTGTCTTTAAATCAAATACTAGTATATCCTTTAGGTAACCCACCTGAGGTGATATAAGCTACCCTGGAGAGAAGAGAAGGACCTCAGAAAAGATTGGTGGAAAAATGACCAGATTCCTCAGTATAGTGCAGCTAGATTAGATGAGCCAGGAGCCTACCTGCGACAGCAGCCTGAAAGGACACATTCAAAAGAAACCACTTGACTTTGTCACTAGTTTACACTTAAGTCCCTGATTCCTGTTGTGTGCCAGTGTCATTCTGTCAATAAATATTTTCTGGGGCCTCCCTGGGGTTACGTCTCAGCTCTATCACTGCGACAACCTGAGTTGGGTCCCTGGCCAGGATGCTGACCCACATGTGGCAGAACAGGCCTCTCCTGTCTCACCCACTGCAGCAGTGTATTTCAGTAAATCTGCCTTGCACTCGCCTTTCCATCCTCAGGGGACGGCAGGTGAGCTGTGCGCCTCACTGACTACATAAGAGGGCCACGACAGGTGAAGCCTCCATGGATCGAGCAGCCACTGGGGCCATGGCCCAGCTGCCAGCACCGTCTTGGACACTGCTGGAGACAGAACTTCTGCCCATGGGTGGGTGTGGGCCTTGACCTAAGGCAAATTCTCGAGTCTTAGATTTTAGAGCTTTGGAATCACTGACAATCACTGTGAGCTTTTAAAAACCTTTTTTTTTTTTATGTTCAAATTTTAAAAAAACTAAACTTACAAGAAGACGGTATGAAGCTGAGACACACATGATGATAAAGGAAATTACCTGCTGGGTTATCCCAACAGTGTACTCTACACGGCTAAATGCAAACGCGGGAGGCTGTGGACACGCGGGGCTGCAAGCACAGGTACAAATACACTGGAACTCAGAGGCACCCCAGTGCCAGAGCTGAATTCCAGCTTCCCACTCTGCCCACCTCCTGCATTTTCATTAAGATGATGTTTCTTTGAATTTTCAGATGCTTTGAAAAAAAAAAATCAAGAAAATTTCTGGCTGCAGACTGGGAAGTTGTTTTGGTCAGAGAGACCCGTGGCTCTTGAGCTAAACCACAGTGTCAGGCCCAGGATGCCTCTCTTGCCCCCCACTGTCTCCTGGGCAGGCAGCTGGGCTCTCCTGAGCTTAACTCCCTCAACTGGGAAGATGGGTCAGAGCTGCAACTTGCTCCAAACGCCACGGTGAGCACCAGGATAGCCCAGCACATGCAGGCGCATGTTTTAAGAATATGGTCTGTCATCTGCCGTTACCAGGACCCAACTCCTCATCAATGCACAGCAATCCTGGGGTTTCCTACAGCACCTCTCCATGTGGACAGGGAGCTGGGACCCCATAGAAGGCAAACTTTACTCCCTAAGTGCCCCCGTGTGGCCACCCACAAAGGGCCATCCCTCCCTGAAATCATGTTTGCAAGGTTTCCTTTTAGGGGGAATTATGGCAGCCACCCCCCCCCCTTTATGTACTCCCAAATACTTACATTTTTGTTATAAGCAGTCATTAAGTTTATATTAAGAATAATAGCCATTCTTTTTCAATGGGGAAAAAATGTTCAATTTCCATCAATTCTTGTTTTCATCTTAGCCCGTGGATGATTTTACATCTGTTTATTCATCTTTTTGAATAGAAAAAAAGGGAGACTCTGGGATTTTGCAGCATTATTTAACATTCTCATATTCTATCCTGTAATTTCAACCGTTGTCATTGTCTTTACACAAAGAAAAACAGCAGACAAGTAGACATCTCCCTCTGGAATGAACCCAAACAATGGTATTTATGTCCCTGCTCAAGCTGAGTTTGAAAATGAAGAAAGGGGAGTGGTTTCATTCCTACTGGCTCCCCAGTACTTTCCCACACACCAGGCTAATCTGAAAAGGGAAACAGTGTCAGCGTGAGTGTCTGCTCAGAGCACCTCTTTAGATATATGTTCCTGGCCTTCTCTTCTTAAACAAAGGGTAAAGTTGAGGAACAGTCAAATGCAATAAAATAAATGCAAATAAAACTTCTGTAACTCCAGAGAAATTTTATATGCATTAGGGAATTTATCTACCGATGTTTTTTTTAAAAAACAAAACAAAAAATCCTCTGTAAATGAGATCTTTTTCTAATTGATCTGTTTGATTTTGTTCTATGCTGATTTTTGAAAAATAAAGTTCACTTTGCATTCCCACCAGCTGTGTAGTAGAGTTCCTTTTTTCCCACATCCTCACCAACATTTGTTGTTGCTACGTTTTTTGATATGTGCCATTCTACCTGGAGTGAGGTGTATCTCATAGTGGTTTTCATTTGCATTTCTCTGATTAACAGAGATGTTGAGCATTTTTTCATGTGCCTGTTGGCCATTTGCATTTCCTCTTTTGAGAAATGTCTTCTTAGCTCTTCTGCCCATTTTTTGACTGGATTGTTTCCTTTTCCTTCATTTTTATTTAGTCTGGTCAGCTCTTTGTGGATCTTTGTGATAAGTCCCTTGTCAGTAATGTTGTGTGCAAAAATTTTAAGACTTGGAAACAACCTAAATGCCCAAAAATAGATGATTGGATCAAGAAGATGTGGTACATATACACAATGGAATACTATTCAGCAATCAAAAAATAAACTAGAGTCATTCATAGAAAGATGGATGGAGCTAGAAGGGATTATGCTCAGCAAAATAAGTCAGAAGGCAAAAGAAAAATACTGGATGGTTTCCCCCTAGGAGGAATATAAGGGAACCAAATAAGGATCAAGAAAAAGAATAATAACAATAATAATAGTAATAATAAAACACCAAAAACAAAAAGACAAGGACAAACTGGGGACACGACACTTCGTGGGGAGGGGGAAGGAAATGGTTGAAGGCAGAAAGAGCACAAGGGACTGAGGTGATGGTGCACTGGTGAAATGGTGGCAGGAAACCCCTACAATTAATGTCAAAAATATATAAATAAAAAAAATAAAGTTCACTTTTTATTAATCTCGATTCCTTAGTAACATAGCAAAATGATTTGAGAATCCACTTTTTTGACATGCTCATTTCCAGGTACTGTTTTTTTTTTTTAATTAAAACTAGAATTACTAAATTTGTTTATTCAAAAGGGGATCCCTTCACAATTCTTCACTAAGGTTTGAAAGACTAAAAACTTATCAGGAATAGACAGATTCTCTGATTCTCTGGTACATGTGGAATCATTCCAGCGAAGTTTGCTCGAGTTTTAGAAAGCGTCTATTTTCTAAAGAAATGCATCTACTACGATGCATCGGCTCTCCCTTTCCACAGGATAGGCCTATAACATGAAATTCCCAGACCTGGCATCCAGAAAAACAGCCAGGCCTGCCTGGCATGAAGCCCACAGATCCGTCAAGGGTGTCATAGTGCACTAGCAAATTGCACACCCCACGCTGCTCTGTAGCTGCACGGTCATATTGAGACACAAGATAATCACCTCAGGGATCCTACAGAGAAGTGCTGTATGAGGGTGCAAAAGGGGGTTGAAGTGGGGTCTTGAAATCCTATAAACGATTAGGTTACCAGCATGTCTGTGGAAGCAAATGAGGAAAAAGTTCTGAAGTGATAGTTTGTCTCAGTCATAAGTTCAAAACACCTATTTCCCTTTTGAGAAAGGTGACCCCATGTCCCAGTTCTGGAGTGTCTGTTTAGGTCAGTTGTCCTGCCATAGTTATCTCCTTTCACTCTTCAGGATCATACTATCTCCTCTGCCAGGTATCCCCTTTCACTCGCAAAACCCTCCTGGTTTGGGTGATAAATGTCACTGTCACTTCACCCTCAGGTACAGCTCACCAGGCCCTGCCACCTCCAGGTGCCTAGGGTCTTCCCAGCAGAGCTCTTATCCAGGACTTTACAACAACTCTGCCACCACAGTCCTTCAGGGTCAGTGAACCCAAACACACCCTCGTGACTGAAATGCGCGCACGTGAGCACAGCCTTCTGTAGCTGGTCATTCTCATCCACAGAAATGCTCCCTGTCAGCTAGCCTGGGCCTGTGTCTGGCCTAATGGGACACTGTGCCTCCATGGGAACTGCCCCTCAGGGTTCTCTCCATACACCACTGAGGCAGGCCCAGCAGGCCTATGGTAGAGGGGCTCACAGCGCTGAGGGCCAGCTGGACACCCACCCAACCTCTGGTTAAAACCCTTTCCTTCTGAGCCCCCGGAACAGGGGAGGCCAGTTCCTGGCAGTGCTTGCTGAAGACGACATCGCACTCGTCCAAGAACTAGCCAAAGGCAGGTGTATAGACGAATAAACTTTATTCTAATAGAGTATGGAAAGTTTTTGAAGTAAGAGTTGCTCTTATCTGACCAAAATAGATTTCTTACATTTGGAACATCTAAAAGGTTATTTTCTGTACAATTATATAAATATTTTCATATTCAAATAAACAAGTTTATGGTCCTAAAAGTGTCCTGAAAAATCAATACAATTAGATTATTTTGACAATGATTAGCCTCATTAGGAAACAAGGAACATTCCCGAGCACATCTGAGAATAAAGAGCAGAATGACTGGGCACAGGGAGCAGAAAGGGAAGGGGGAGGGAGAAGGAGACTGAAAACAATAAAACACAGACCACTGCACCTGGGTCGTAGAGGATCAGTAAGACCCAGCAAAAACCAGACTATATGCAAAAATGGAAACAAACCAGCGAGGGGGAAGGCAAGAAGACTGGCTGGTCAAGCTTCACGCCAAGGTAACTGGATGACTCTGTCCTGGCAGATGTGTCCTTCTAGGAGCAGGGACCTTTTTCTTATCAAGCGAACTGACATTCAGGTGGCAGCAGTTAGAGAAAAGGCTACAAAGCCCACAGCTGTGGATTCAGAGCCCTGCTCTGGCACGTGCAGGAGCTGTGCGACCCCAGGCAGGACCCGAGCCTGCTTCCCTGCCTGTTCAACAAGGACAGCAACATCTTTTTCACTGGTTTGCTGAGGAGATTAGTGGCAACTTATAGAAAGTGCTTATAATGCCCCTGGAAAATAACTGATAATAGGTAACTAAGATTATTTTGTGTGTGACAAGGACTCTGCCCTAGACTTATTCAGATTCTATAGACTACTCCTTTGTGGTCTGTCAATTACTACTGATTTCAGAGTCTAAAACTGGCCCCAGTCCAGCCCTCCAATATCAATCACAGCGAAAATTAGAAACAGACTTTCCTTTAGGATACTGTGGCCGCCCCTCTTCTAAGGCGCCAGCTCAGTGTGAAGATGTGGAGGTTCCCAGAGGGGGCTGTGATCTCCACGGGTTCGGGCACCACTGTCCCCTTGGAGTGGCAGCCCACAAGGGGCACCACGGGACTTTCCAAGGTGACAGTCATAGAATAAAACAGACCATGTGATGCAAGCTTCTAGAGCCACATGGAGGCACCTGCATCACATGCCTGCTCCAAGGAACACCTGTTTCAAGCACCACAGGCCTCCTGGACCCAAGCACCTGGACCCACAGGAGGCCAGATTCTGGACTCTCAAGTCTCAGGTTCTGAGACGTGCACTCCAAGTGGGCAGCGTGAAGCGGCAGCAGCACTGCGTTCTACTCAGGGAGCAGCCACGCCTCACGAGAAGTAGCAAGAAAGAACACTCATCAACTTGGAGAGCAGCATGGCAAGGTCTCTGGCTGGGTATGAGAGTGAGCAGGTCCAGACAGTAGCACACGCATGAGCGCCCTGGGAGAAGGGCCTCAAGAGCAGCAGGTACATGAGGCATCAGTCCTGCCCTCAAAGATGACAGGGATCCCCAGTATCAAAGACACAAAAGAGATTGTGCCGGCAGAAAACAACAGATGCACTTGAGGTAAACTGTGGTCTCAGATACACACTGAACATGGGCATCGTCAGAAAGAACCCACATTGGGTGTTCTGATGAGTTCTATGGAAAGGCCCAGTAAAGTTTTAGTTCTGATGAGACTGTCCTCATTTTGCAAGTAAAGCAGAGGTCTGTGAGGAGGGTTGATGCTCCTCTCTTCTTCCAGAGACCAGCAAGGCTTGCAATGAGTTCATGCCAATGGCACAGGAAAGCCAGGATGTCTGACACTGGTGCCAAGCGGTATCCGGGCAGAGAAGTCTTGCTCAGGAGCCACATCTGGACGAGGCCAGACACTGCAGAGGAACAGCCAGCAGCAAGTGGAAGCCCTGCCGGCTGGAGAGGACACTGCCACCCTTCGGGCTGCTCGCGGGATTGCACTTGCGTGGCGTGAACTTCAGGGCCAGGCTGCCACTCAGCTAGGAGAGGTCCACATCTGCCTGGGTGTCAGATGCACTGCTCCTCATCCCTGTCATTCAGCAGCAGAGACCACTTGTCCCCACTGTCATCAGCCATGGTGGTGTGCCGAGCCAGTTTGTCAGACCTCAGGGAAGACAGTGACACCTGGCTGATGAAGCTGACCTGGTCCCAGGCTGTAGCCTCGGGGGCGTCCCGGCGCCGGTCATCCATGCCAATGTGCACGCTGACCTGGGATGCAGTCAGGGGTTTCATGCGGCCATGGGCCTGGGCCTCATACCGCTCCTGGTCGGGCTTCTTATAGCTGGAAAGCAAAACCCCAGATCACGTAAGCCATTCTAAACACAGGCTTTGGGGAAGTTTACAGAAGGCCTCAGTCAATTCTTTCAAGAACATTCAGTATCAAACCTCATGGGTTTTAAAGGAAAAGACACTGAACTCCTCAGGTTCAGCTCTAAGTTACACAATTCAGAAATTTCTGTCCAAATGCCTGGCATTTACTTTTGTTAAATGAAAGCGTGAATAAACAAACAGCTTTTTGAATGTGTACACAAGAGTAGTAACACACAGGGTTGCAAAGCCCTTGAACAGAGTAACTGGAACAACCAAGCACGTGAGGGCTGTTTGGTGGGAAATCATTTGCTGATAAATCGTTACACAAACACACACCTGGCTCCACTTGGGCTGCGCCAGTCTGTGCCTCAGGTGGATGCACGGGAACCTGAGCACAGCACACACCCACTGCCAGCCCGGAGCCCAAACCTTCCTGCGCGTGCAGACTGAAAGGCCTCCTCCTCTGGGGCCACTCCCACCGCACCGGGACTCACCACTTGAGCTGCAGCGACGAGAGGACCACAGACACAGAGGAGGCTGCCATGGCTGCCGAGCCCATCCACGGCTGCAGCACGATGCCGATGGGCATAAAGACACCTGGCCAAGGGAAGGACAACACTCACACCCAACCCAGAGGAGAGAGCGAGGAGCAGGCCCCCTCTCCTCTCCGTGGTGTCCCCCTCAGCTGGCTCAGAAAGCCCTGCTGCTGTGTGGCAACCATGTCTCTGAACAGGACTGTCTCAGAGCTGGGGGCCATCATGGAGGTGGGGCTTCTCACCCTCACTCTCAGGAGGAACTCCAGGGGAGCTGGGAATCCCAGGGTCCCCAAGAGGCAGGGGCAGGTCAGTGGCAGGGCAGGGGAGCCGGAGGGAAAGAAGCAGAGGCACAGGAACCGTGGTGCTGAGGCACCTGAGGCACGTCAATGACACACCGCTGCTGACCACAGGCCTGTCTCTGTGACCGTCTACCTCAGGGCTTCAGGGCACCTCTTGAAAGGGCACAGAGCCATGCTATAACCACTCAGCACAGCACAGGGAGCCGAGATGGGAGATTCAGGTTAAAATCTTTAGGTCTTAGGCCCTGTAGGAGCCATTCCTTGCAGGAGTGTCTGGACTTTTCCCTATCTTATAACACAAGATTCAAGAGTAGAGAAAGCCATTACAAAGCAGATCTATCTGTTTCCATGATCATTTCTGTGAGTCAGGGCAAAAGCCTGGCTGTCTTAATTCTTAAAGCAAGGTTCTGGAACACTAATCACTGTGCCTAGTGGGTAGCGGGCACCCTATATTGTTAATAATGGCTATTTTTAAGACTGAGTCTTAATAAATGGTTCAGAACACAGGGCCAAGCTAAGTAAACAGTCAAGCATCTTGGCCAGATTGTCCGAGGACCAGAGGAAATGATAGTTGGGTTATCTCTGTGGCATCTTATTTACCTTAAGAGACTTACAGAGTAGGACACATAAAGTCAACCCTTCCTAAAATCTCTCTGGCTCGTCGCCCATAGGTGGGCTAGTCACTAAGGTAGGCAAGAGCCAGGCAGGCAGCTGGAAGCAAAGGTAAGAGTGCAGGTGAGAGCCGCCCTACCTGCCGCAATGGGTATCCCCACCAGGTTGTAGATGAGCGCCAGGACCAGGTTGAGGCGGATCCTCCAGACGGTCCTCTTGGAAAGGTGGATGCTCGCCACCACGTCGAGCAGATCGTTCTGCAAGACAGGATGAGTGAGGCGTTCTGTCCGTGCCCTCACGCTCCCTAACTGGACGGCAGGGGAGGATGACTCGGGGCCGCACTCACTCTGATGAGGACGACATCAGCTGCCTCGATGGCGACATCTGTGCCTGTCCCGATGGCGATGCCCACGTCGGCCCGGGCTAAGGCTGGGGAGTCGTTGACCCCATCTCCCACCATGGCGACTTTCTTCCCTGCGTTCTGCAGCTCCTGCACCTTGGCCACCTTGTGAGAAGGCAGCACCTCTGCAAAGACTTTATTGATGCCAACCTAAAAGGGAAACAGCAGTCTCGAATAAATAATGCATGCCAACACCCAGTATTAGTGAAGCACAGGCGACAGTGGGCCTGCGAGTCACCCTTCTTCCCTCAGCCTCCAGGTCTCGTCAGTGACTGCAAATTCCAGGTCACCTGGCAAATCCACTCTGCCCCACCCCATTGCCCTGCAGAGGTTTAGGCCCCTACTGCCTCTGACCTCCCCAGCTCTCTTCTCCATATGGCATTGGTGGTCTTTCCAAATGACTCCTCATCTCATCCTGGTACTCTCTTGCAGTCCTCCAAAACGGGCCCCACTTCGCTTAGGACCACTCCTGACTTCTCGTCTGCTTTGAGGTCCCCCTAGCCCTCGCTCCTGTCATCTCCAGCCCCCACAGACATACCCTGGCTCTGCACACTCAGCTCCCTGTACTGCCTGACTCACTGGCCCCTGAACCTTCCAGGGAGTCCTGGCGCTGTCCTGGAAAGGTGGGTTTTCCTCTCTCGACCCCTCCCCAGGGAGCTTTTTCTTCTATCCATTCCTGACTCCAGCACCATCTCCCAGGGAAGGCAGGACAGACCCGCAGGCCAGGGGCATGTCATCGGCTTCCAGGTGTCCCCTGCATGCTTCTGCTGCAGTGCTAAGCGCATCATCTGTTATCGCTCATTGGTCTATCCTTCCTGTGGGACCACAAGGCACTCAAGAGTAGGTGTCCTCTCCACTGCTCTCTGCAGCCTGTCTCATGGGTGGTGCTTATAATACTCACTGTGGACGCACAAGTTTTAGCCAGGGAGAGGGTACTCAGCAAGTCCAATACTAGCAAGGAAGGCCTTGCAGAGAGAGGTAATGCTCATGAAGCATTTCATTTTCAAAAGCAGACAGTTAGCTACACAATTTTTTGGCGAAGAGACATCTGTACTTTTCAGGAATTCATAGTTGAGCCATCGCCACACAGGGCATCAGGCCAGTGGGTGGCAAGGCTGTCCTCACAGTGCAACCTCAGACTCCTGGGGCTGAGATGCGAGGCACAGGACCCAGGCATTGCTCTGGCACACCCGAGTGAGGAGAGCTGAGCTGGTAAAATATTCCTTTAACCTAAAGGTATGGGATTATTTCAGCCTTCATGCCATAATCTTGTTTTTTTCCCTCCCCATTGCAAGGACTAGAAAATAGAGAACACAGGACTAGTTTTTCCACAGCTGCAGCTGGCCATGCATGAATCACGGCATCCAGGTGCCCGGGACATGATCGTGCAGCAACAGCACAGTGGTCTCCGGTGCTGCCTAGCCAGGAGAGGAATAAAGCTCATGAAGAGAAAAGCACCAGTGAGGGGAAGACCAGAAGACCAGAGGAGCTGGTGCCTTTTTCCTGTTACCCCAGACTACTACTTCTGTGAGCTTATAGTACTTTGCAGATAGCCTCAGCCCCGGCACCAGGCCCACACCTGTGTGGCAATGGCTCTGGCTGTCTTCCGGTTGTCCCCCGTGATCAGAACCACATCCACACCCATGCTCTTCAGCGTGTGCACAGCCAGGGCAGCTTCCTGTTTGACAGCATCTGAGATGGCGATCATGGCGCAGAGCACACCTGGAGGAAGCACCACAGGTAAGCACACCAGCACGGGGGAAATAAGATTGAATGACTGGGAATGGTTTTTATAATATCCTGTTTCATGAGAAAAAACTGAAGGCCAAATTAGGAAAGTGGCTGACTTCATTTTCTTCTTAGAGGTCCTGGAATTTTCCAAATTTTCTACAAGGAAAGTCTGCTACTTTATAGAGTATCGGACTCATACTACTGTAGGCTAGCCATTAAAATAGGATAAATATAACAACATTATTTTAAAAAGACAAAATGTCCAAATAGCTAGAAAATCAATTAATCCTGTCTTCCTACTGAAAACTTTCTGTGGAATTTTTTTTCATGAATGTCTAGACACTGAAGCGGGAGGCCATGGAGTCATGACGAGAACACAGCAAGGTGAGCGAAGTGTAAGCTCCTTCAGCTCCGCCCATCCTGACCTGATAAACTGAGGGGACTGTGGGTTCACAAGAACGTAGGAGGAGGTTTGGAGGTAGGAAGAAGAAATGAAGAGAATGGGGGAACAGGACGTATTTGGCAGGAACATTCAAAACACAGCTATATATGTTTTTATTTCTGATTTGCCCAGTTTTATATGTATTGGCAGAAAACAACAATAACAAAGATTCTAATCTAAAGTAAATTTTAGTCTACCTAAGATGTAAAGCCTAAGATAAAATCTGAGCACTAAGATACACACATCTTGAGCAGTTCTGTGCACACCCAATTCTGTAAACCAGAGAAGAGCCGCAGGAGGCCTCATTAAAGGCAACCTGTTGGGTTGCTGGAAAAGTCATGATGCATTTTTTTCATAGAAAACAGAAAAAAGACGCCATGATTTTTCCGACAACCCAATATAATTAAACCTCTTAAAAGGCGAATTGCTGTTTTGTCTGCAGTGAAGGAGGATGACTTTGAACTGCCCACTTGTCAGAGGCTAACACTGATGGTGAAGACAATTCCAAGAGCAAGGATTCATGGACAGAGCCCGCTCCTGGGTGATGGTGGAGAGAGAGCAAGAAAGGGGCCGGGACTGAGAGCGAAGGGAAAGGGCGGGCAAGACAACCTTTTAGAAACAGAACTAAAATTAGCAGAGAGGAAGAATCTTTTTTAAGGGAAGAATCTATTTTTGCCTGACATTTCTAACAAACTTCATGTTTTGAGAGCAAAGAAAGCGATACCGTCGATGGCCACCAGGATGGCCGTCTGGCCTTTCATCTCGTGATCGGTCATAGCGTCACTGATGTCATTAGAAATGGTTAAGCCATTGCGCCTCATCCACTCGCGGTTTCCAATCAGCACGGAGAAGGTACGGGGGGCCATATCTGTTCAAAAGAGTTTGCGATTATTCCCAAGGAATCCATTTCCACTGTGAGGAAGAATTAAAATACATGGGATTCTTCTCACAGCAAAACCCCCATTTAACCCTTCTGAAAAACTACAGTCTAGTAAGTGTCTCTCAGAACCCTAGCCTTAAAGGACCAGGAAAAACAGCAGAACGAATATGCAGTGAATTAAAATGGGACATTAAAAGATAATTGTGCTAGTAAGTGTGAAAATGTTCTAAGATAAGAAACATGATACAGTTCCTTATTTGCTTTTAGAGGTACCTGATGATTCTTTTTCTACAGGGATTAGAAGCAGTTAGTAATCTGTCCAGCACCAAAACCAATGTTGACTAATTAATCACTGCTTAGAATAGATGACCGAGGTGAATTAGCAGTCTATGTCTATGAAACGTCTGAGAAATATACCTCCTGAAAGGCCAGTTTTCACCGGCCACCTTCTAACGGTGTGTGCTGCTAACCTAGACTGTCACTCACAGACCAGTTTCTAGATGCTAAGTGAGAGGCTGTACAGTGGTTTTACATTACTACAGGGTGGCAGATGGCTCCTAACAATGCAATTGAAATTGGGATTTAAATACCAACACACCAAAGAGAAAACACTAGACACAGGTTTTTGGGTTTGGGGTTAGGGGTTCCCACACCCTTATGCTGATAGCTAGCCAGCCGTCCTTAGAAAAAGAGGCCCTTATTCAAAAACAGCTGTCAGCCCACCCAGCGTCCGTTCTTGGCTTGGGCACACCATTTCCATCTGCTGTGCCCGACTGCTGCCAGCTCTGTGCATACTACGCAGCCGTCAGAAATCCACCACATGGAAGCTTCCCTGTTTAGGAAGAACAAAAGTAGAATTTCCATCTGTCTACTTTGTAGCTTACAAGAAGTAAAACTAACTTGGAATAAGAAAGAGGGGACTCAAGATTATGAAGCAGTGAAGCAATAGTCTATGAATTTAAATAACATGCTACTTTTGTCTGCTGTTAGTGTCCAAATTGAGATGGATCAAAGAGAGAAACTGCAGGCTTTCCAGGGAAGGCAGGCATGCAGGGCACCTCCCACAAGACACCCCTGTCCACAGTAGGGACACATGGGTGCTCCCTGTGGTTTGCCACGCTACCATCTGAGCGAGCCCAGCCCAACCCCCACAGGCCAAGCCACAGATACAAAGGCCACGGCACCTGTTTCCGCAGGAACACTGCCAACCCTGTTCAGGTGAGTGGGCCGCTCACCCAACAGGCGCTCGCTGTGGGCCAGGATGCCTTCCACGCTGCTGACTTTACAGGCAATTCCACAGCCTGGCACCGACTGGAAGTCTGTGCAGTATCCCAAAGTCTCTGTCCCAAGTTCCTGTGAAGGAAGCAAGGTGGGTGAGAGATCAGAAAGCAGAAAAGTGAGCTGAGGGAGAGGGTGGAAGAGGACAGCACCCACCAGAATTAAAAGAGGAAAGCAGAATTGCAGGGAAAGGTGAAGAGACAGCAATGTGTTTTCTCTTATCTGAGATAGACATTGCAATATTACATTCAACAGCCTAAACTCTCTCCGTGGTGGACGCTTTGTGACAATGAACAGGTTGTGGGCCAGAAAGAAGAAAGGCACTTCACCTTCAGCTATGAGTGTGCAGATATCAAAGGAGAGATATTTCTATGCTATAAACAGTTTCATAAAAATAATGGGACAGATGAGTGGTAAGAAAGCTACTCTGAGATAATTACCGTTCATTTGACCCAGGGAGGAGGGATGACATGGCAAGAGAAACCAGTGAGGGCTGCTCTTATTTGGGTTAACAAAACAGCAAGGAAGGATGACTGAGGTTGAAGATAAGTCTTCCTGAAACATTAGCAGGGTGAGATGTGAAATGACAGGCTGTCTGACCTTGCACAAGACAAAACATGAAATGAGATTTCTAGAAGAGTCCTATCCAAGAAGAGTTGTCAATTTTTTTCCCAAAGTATCCATGACACCTTTCTATATTTACTTATAATTTTTGCATTTACTCAGATCATTTAGAATTTTTTCAGGGCAATATTGTGGCACATCATGTTGCCTCAAAATTCAGACTGAAAACAGAAAACTATATAGGCCCTTCTGTGGGGAGAGATCAAAGAAATAATGCTTCCTCAGTAACTGTGCCAAGAATCCCCTGGACCCTGAGCTCACTTCCGCTGGTTCCTGTCCATCTCAGGTGCTCCCAATTGAGTGGATTTGCCCTCCCTCGCTCCCAGTATCCCATTTATTTTTTTAATCCCTTTGCACTAACTGCACATAAAGGACTGAATTTATGCTCTGTCTTCCCCACCGACTGCCTGCTCCCAAAGGGCAGAATTCACATCTTACTAGTTTTTGATGTCCCAAGCACAGATGCTCAGTAAATGATCAGGAAGACTGTTACCAGTGAACTGCTCTTGTGATGATCTGGAAATGTGACAAGGGACCTATCAGTGTGAGTTGTAGCTCCACTGGCCCTAAACCATACCATCAAGGCCTCCTCACAGGCAGCTGATGCAGGTGCCAGTGGCAGTCAGTACAGAGGCATCTGAGGAGGAAGGAGTGGGGAGGCAGGACAGGAGAGCAAGCCAGGGAGGAGGCCCGAAGATTGAGGGAATGAGCAATGCCAAGTGTACGTACCTCTTTACAGTACTTGGTGACTGCAACACCCAAAGGGTGCTCACTGCTAGCCTCGGCCGTCCCCACTACAGCAAGCACCTTCCTGAGGGGCAGTGTGGCTATGTCCGCAAGCAGGAGAACCCGCATGACTTTGGGGACCCCATGGGTAATGGTGCCAGTTTTGTCAAACATCACCGTCTTTATCTGCCGAAACAACCACATCTTGGTCACCACAAATACATATGGAAGGGACTTTGAGAGTCCACCAATCTGGAGACAGGACTTCATTCAATCCACCTCAAGCAGACAATACTCCATAGCTGTGTAACATAATCATCTGCAATCAACCAAATCTATGCAAAGACACTGCTTTCCTCTCTGCCTAAAGAAACTCCACACTGTGCTTAATCTTCATCAGGTTGAACCAGAAACTTCTGCTCTGATGTAAAAAAGATTGAGCGGTACTGTCTCCCAGACTGCATCCCACGGTGCATATTTCTCCTAGTGTCAATCAGAACCAGAGCCAGAAGAGTCTGCCCATCTCCCTGTCCACTGATAATCTGGCCAGTCAACCATTCCTTTCTCTGAACTGTACAGTGCAAAGCAAACTGACAATAAAGTTCTCAAACTCTAAGTTCAAGGAAGTCAGGAAGTTTCCTTGGCTATAATGACAAGCAACCACCATCAATCCCCTTGGCTAATATAGCCCTGAACAGGGGCTGCCAGGGGGCCAGCCCAGTACTCAGCACCCCTGTTTCTTGAAAGTCCACCAGTTTCTTTTTTTTTTTTTAAAGATTTATTTATTTATGCATACAAGAACTAGGATACAGGCCAGTAGCTAGAGGTGAGAGGATCCACCAGAGACAAAGCGTGGAGCAGAACAGGCAGGTGGACCAAAATATACTGGTGAGGGGAGCAGTGGGCGAGGCAGGAGAGGTCTGCTACATACACCATGTGGGTCACTCCCTGGCCGGTGATCGAACTCACGCTGCCAATGCTGAGCAGTGGCCTCTTTGATATATGAAGTGATCTTCCTCCAACAATTCTTGTCTCCTTTTAGTCCAGCCCTCGCTCTGCAGCCAGAATGATGTTCCCAACACGCAACCTAGCTATGCAGACACATCACACCCTCTGTGGCTCCTGTTGTCCTTTGGGTTAGTTCTGAATCTTTTGTAAAACCTTCAAGGCCCACCTTTCCCTTCCCTCCTTTCCTTAAGAGGCATCTCCTGTCAATTTCCGTATGACTTTCTTTTGGTACCTCATTTATTTACTCAGCAAATAACTGTTGAGTGCTGGAACTGGGCAAGATGCGGGGGATGAGGCAGTGAGGAAATGCTCATGGTCCCTGATTGGAAGAGTCTAGGATGAAGCATGTAGCATGCATCCCCATGCTGTTCCCACTGCCAGGGCTCTATCCTCAAACTCTGAGACTTGCCAACTCCTGCTCAGCTATTAGGTTTCAAATTAACCTTTCATTTCCTCCCCTTACCCCCAGTCTAACACAGACAAGTCCAGGTTAGGCCCCTGGTAAACAACCCACACTCTCATAGTACGTGTTGATTACTGACTATTTTCTGTCTTGCTCACTAAATCACAAGCACCTTGACAGTCCAGGACTGTGACCACTGCCAGGGTCGAGCACAGGACCCATCCACAGTAAATGCTCAATACATTCTCTAAATAAATGGAAAGGTGAAAGGTTAGGGATTGGTATGCTGACTCAAAGGAAGAACCTTCATTAGCAATGCTGCTCACTATTCTGCTCCCCAAAGTCACAGGACTCTGCTAATCACATGGACAGAGTCAGTGCTTTTCTCTGGAGCTTAACTATGTAGGCGTGGAGCCTGGCTTCTCAGCTGCAGACAAGTTACCTCACCTCTAATCGGTAAAATAAAGAGTAGCAAGTACCCACCTCAAAGAGTTGTTGATAAGACCTAACCAATTAATAAAGTGTTTAATTCTATAACTGTTTATGTTGCTGCTATCATCACTATCAGTCCTATTTTTTTGTTTTACTCACTTAACGATGTTATCTAGTGCCTCTTTCAGATTTGCCTCTTAATATTTCTATTAATCTTTCTATTAGATGCTCTTTCCATTAGGACTCTCTAAGTTTAAAACAGTAGTAACCAGACAGTACATACAGCTATAGAGTCATTCCGGCTGAGACCCCTGAGTCAGCAGGGAGTACAGCAGCACAGAACCAACCTTGTGGGCCATCTCCAGAGGCTTGCCTCCCTTGATGAGGATGCCATTCTGGGCGGCCACCCCAGTACCCACCATGACAGCCGTGGGTGTGGCCAAGCCCAGAGAGCAGGGGCAGGCGATACACAGCACTGTGATAGATGTCTGGAATGCAAAGCGGATGACCACCTCTGCCTGGGAGATATGCTTGTTAGGGATCTGAAAAGAAAGAGAAAGAGGCAGGTGTAGTTAAATGAGGAATCACACAGAATTCTAATCATATAAGAATATTCTGGTGTGGCAGTGGGACCTGAGCTGGCACGATGAGTGGGTTTGGAAAATACAGAAGAACTCTGCTCTGCTTTGGTGATATCACATGGTTCACTTCCCTGGTGCCTACTGCAGTTTTCCAATCCGATCATACTGGCTTTGCTCGGAGAAAGGCATTATGAGCACAAAGAGTCACATAAAGATCACTGGTAAGAGAAAGAACAAAGACGCTAGAATTTGACCACAGAGGTCCGTATTCTGGCTCTGACACTGAAGAAGCATCTCTGTGTCTGTTTCATTACCTACAAGATGGATACTGATATCCATCTCAGAGTTAGTATAAAAAGTAAATGAGATAATACACATACAAATATACAGATATATTCAGTACAACACCTGGTATAGGAGAAGTGTCTAAGAAATTGTAATGACAGCATTATTATAATTTATTAGTCATTAGTATAAAAGCACTTAAAAAATGATAGGTCTCCAAGGAATTCCAAGAATAATCACACGGTTGGAAAAAAAAGATCAGGATATTTATCACTGTGTTCCTTGTACTGATAAAAAACTGTAAACAAGCAACAGGGAACTAGTTCATTAAATTACGAGTATGGTATGCAAAATGGAATATCACGCAATTGTTGAAATGATGTCTACCTATACTAAATGACATAGAAAGATGCTAACATTGCTGAATGAAAGAAAGCACAAAATGGCATGTGCTATAATTTAATTAGTGCAAAATTATCTGCTTTATCTGTGTATGGCCTTGGAAAGATGTTCACCAAAGTGGAAAGAACAGTTACTTCTGTTGAGATTTACAACCATCTTTATTTTCCTGTTTTCCACTATTATTTTCTCTTTAAGCTCCAAACAAACAAAGTATGTGTATCCTCTGCAGTTTCCTGGGGTTTATATTTTGGTATTAATTATTTGAATCTGACAACTTAAGTTATTTTGGTTTATTTTTCAAAATGGCTGATGACTGGTACACAATCAAGAAATTCTATATTCATTTAATTACAGTAAAAAGCATAATATCTAAATCAAGGATATAGAGCACAAACTCTTTCACACTTTATTCTTTGATTTTTAAGTTTCTAAAATAACAATTTTAAAGTAAGATACATTCTTAAACTCATTTAATTATCATAGGAACAGTAGGACTTACGTAGAGGAAAATGTTTTTAACATGCAATTTTTAGAGACAAAGATGGTGTGTGTGTAGTTTTTTAAACCCAACAATTCTTGTCAAAATGAAACCTGGCATTCAGATGAGATTGGGTGGACTCCTAAACGTTAACATGAACATGGTACCTACAAATAATTTTATATATAGCAGAGTGATAAAAAATATCTTAAAGGAACATGCAGTACCTCATTTGCCAGCATCCTCCCTGATATTGCAGATAAAAACAAACAAACAAACAAAAAAAGCCAAAGTAAGATGGAAAGGCAGGGAACAGCAAAAAGCGACACATTCTTATTTAGGACTGAGTCTTCCCACAGCCACATGCCAATGAGCTGCTCTCCCACAAAAGCAGAAATTTCAGGCAGTCAAGTGTCTTAATGGCCACTGGCAAATTCTAGGGGTACAGTCAGGGGTTACTCTTAAAAAGCACTGAGATATCCTTAAATATCAGAAAGCATTTAACATTAGACATTTTTCATTTTAAAATAAGGAATTTGAGGGAGAAACTGACATCAAAAAATGACATGCTATTAAATGAAGTGTGCCCTAAGACTATATGATATAATTTTAATTATGGCTAGAGTAATTTTTAAAGAAAAAAAATGATCCATTCCATATTTACAGTTTCTTATTCTATGACCCTATGGTAAAATACACTACAGATTAGGCTCATTAAGAGGTGTTTTTGAAAATAAAGTAAAACATTGTTCTGTTCACCAGGCAGTAATCAAATACTGCCTTGGTAGGTCCTTAGATTTTTAGGTAAATCAAGGTTTCTCAAACTCAGTTCTACTGACAGTTAGTGCAGATCATTGTTTGTTGTGGGGGTGTGACTTACAAGTCGTGGGATTCTACAGCATCCCTGGCCTCTACCCACTAGATGCCAGTAGCATCTCCTCCCCAGTCATGACAACCAAAAATGTCTCTAGATGCTGTCAAGTGTCTCTGGGATGAAAAAAATCACCCACAACTGAGAATCACTGATGTGTGCAGTTCTTACATCTCAAGCAGAGAAGGTTTTTGTATTTTTCACAGTTCTTTCATATTTGATAAAACTATATTTCCTAAGATAATATTCTTCATCCATCTTTTAAACTCAAACATGTCTATTCCATTGCCTCATACATAATATTCAAACATATTTAATTATTAAAAAGCTATTAGCATTGCCTAGGAAGCTGTGAGGTTGAAGACAGACACAGAGATTGTGTGTGAGGTTGTGATAGACAGAGAACAAAATATATAGTTTCCTTAATATCTGTTAAATAATATCATGCCATTGTAACGGTGATGTGATTTTTTCTGTGTGCACCATAGGCTCAAAAATGACCAAAACTACATAATGTAAATGTTTTCCTTTGACTACAAATGAGAGCCTGAAATTACCTAGCTAGAAAGTAAAAGTACAGTGATTGATTGTCCTACCCTAGCTAGGGTTTTGCTGCCAATAAGTGAAGGAAGTAAATAAAATGTAATGGGCAATTAAAGTCCAATGAATCTAAGACATGAAAGAATAGGATTAGTAGCAATACATTATTTATTAACACAGTAACCATACTTCCCAAAGCGTTCAACTTACAAGAAAGTATTTCTGAACAACATCAAAATCGATAAAGCCGATTATAATCCATACCACCAACGTCAAAGTTGAAATGATGATGATAAATGGGACAAAATATCCACTAAACCGGTCAGCCAGTTGCTGAATAGGTGCCTATAGAAATAAAACACCAAGAGAACGGGAAGTTATAATCTACAAGGAAACAAACACAAACACCATAAGCATGGAATTCTTATTTCCCTCATTAACAACACTGACGAGTTAATCTCTCCTCAATAAAGTCTGGCTAATTCTACAGAATTCTTGGAATTATTACTAAAATGAGGAAGATGAAGTTATATTATTTTTTTAATTTCTTCATTACTACCTTTGACATCTGAGCCTCTTCCACCAGTTTCACAATCTGAGCCAAAGTGGTATCATTGCCCACGTGGGTGGCGTTAATGAGCACGGAGCCATGTGCATTTATGGACCCTGCGATGACTGTGCTCCCAGGCTTCTTAGTGACGGGCATAGCTTCTCCTAGAGGAGAACAGAGATCAGCCACATGTCAAATTCAGTCAGCACTCACGTGACCTGATAACTGCTGAGACACCCACCAGAAAGGAATGCGAAATGAGTCACCTAACCTGTGATGAGAGACTCATCAGCCATGGTGTTGCCCTCCAGCACTTTCCCATCCACTGGAAACTTTCCCCCAGGGACAACCTTGATGATATCACCCCGCTGCACCAGTTCCATGGGTACTTGCTCCTCTCTGCAAGAAATATACTCAAGTTACTCACAGGAGCTCACCCTCTTGGTCTGTCCCCCACATCAGGTTCTAGACAAACTATTGGACTAGTGAGACTGTACTCGTTCTACACCAACCAGCAGTATTTGTTTCATGCATTCAAATTACAGATTGAGTCAATATTTACTTTGCAGCTACACAGTACCTGGTACTGTACTAGGCATTTGGGACATAGCTATGAATAAGACATCAAAGTACCAACCCTTATGAAGTCAAGTTCTGTGAAGAAAACTGACAACAAACAAGACAGTATCAAGTAAGGCCTACAATGAAAATAAATAGGATGATATCACCAGAGGTCTTCTTTCCATGGTGGGGAGGAAGAAAGAAATGGAAAGGCCTCTCTTAGGACATGACCTTTGGGCTGAGACCTGGATAACAACAGAAACAACATGGGGGAAAAGAAAACTCAAGGGAGAAAACAACTAATGCAAGGGCCCTAAGGCAGGCAGGAAGGATGCCTCTGAGAAACAGGAAGAAGGCAGCCAGGGTCTGACCATTTCAGATCTTGCAGAGCAAAGAAGGGGCTTTGGATGGAGGGTGTTTAGTAGGAAAGTGATATTAACTGATTCATATTTTCAAATCATCCCTCTAGCTCTTGCCAGAGAATAGGCTCTCAGGGCAATAACAGAAGCTGAGAGGAGTGAGGCTACTGTGGCAGCCCAAGGAAGATGAGGCAACGACATGGGCCATGGATGAAGAAAAACCTAGGTCATGTATGAATAAGATGCACAAACACAATGGATGCATACAGAAAAGAATCAAAGGCTTATGATTTTCAGTTTGAGAAACTGGGTGAATGGAGACATCATTTCATTAAAAGGAGACAGCGACAGAGAAGCAGCTGAGAGAGGGGTAGGGAAGAGATGGAAGGAAGATCTTTGCAAGTTAGGTCTGAGATGCCTATTCCACGTCCATGTAGAACATCAGTTAGGGAGTTGAAAAGATGAGACTGGCTG
This sequence comes from Galemys pyrenaicus, assembly GCA_019455555.1. NCBI lineage: Eukaryota > Metazoa > Chordata > Mammalia > Eulipotyphla > Talpidae > Galemys > Galemys pyrenaicus. The sequence goes on along the minus strand of JAGFMF010011380.1, from coordinate 8,630,310 downwards.
AATGAGGTCAAAGACAGAGAAACACATCTGAAAGCTGTCAAGTACAGATGGTACGAGCTTACCTAGGAGTGTAACTGGAAAAGGAGCTTAACTAGGAGTGCCCCAGCGCTAGCCCTGGGACACTTTAAAATCTGGAGGTTAAGCAGGTGGGAAGACCAGTCACTGACGCTGGAGGATATGCCATCCAATGAATCAAATGCCACAGACACTGTCACATAGATGCAAATACATGTGAAACTCATCATGCTCTCCACTTAGGATTTGTCTACTTCAGTGAATGTACATACATTAATGAAAAAGAAAAAGAGTTGAAGAGGGGGAGAAAAAAGGAAAAATGTTGGTGAGAGGCTGACATGAAGATAAAAATAAAACAACGGTCAGGTTCATTTGATGTCTTTGGCAAACACAATGTCAACAATTCATGGAGGCAGAAGCCTATCTGGAATGGGCTGGAGAGAGAATGGGCAGAGGGGAAGGAGAGAGCAGCTAGGACCACTTTTAAAAGAAGTTCTGTGGAAGAGAAGAGGGAGTAGATTAGGATAGGAAATTGTGAACTGTTTGCTGGGGGGATGATCCCAGAAAGACAGAAAGGGACATAATGGGAATGAGGACAGAGTGAGAAAGCAAGAGGGGGCCATTAGGCTTCGAGAGCATCTCTCAAAACGATGACCCGGGCCTCATTCACTTCACTATGTACCTAACAGGCTCATGAACACAGCGGCGAAGCCAGAGGAGCAGGCACGTAGAACAAGCAGGGCTCTGGGGCTATTCAAACATCCCTTTATTCTACAACTACGTCTAAACTATCACAGGGAGGAGTGTACAAAAAGTCACCTTATTTGATGAAGGAAATTAAACATTTACTGAGTACAAGTACTATACTAATTTTCTCTGTTTTATTTCATTGAATCTTCCCCAAAGGATATGAGGTGATAACCCCCATTTGAGGAAAAGCCAACAGATTTCACTGGAGAGGCACAAAATCAAACACCCATGCCCATTTCTTCCAACGCTGCTATGTATACATGGTGTAAAACTTCGGAACCGGCCTGTACAGACTGAGATGTTAAATATTCCATCAATAATTCTCTTTCAAAAACTTCAGGAGCATCCTCTGCATAGCAGCGAGGATTCAAGGACCTGCCTGTACAAAGGCCCAGCCATGCCCACCATGCCACCACCTCCCTGCAGGCTCACCGCTCTGGCCCAGGCCAGCACCCCAGACTTAGCGCCATGTGAGTCAGCGAGTGCGCCAGGTGCGGGGACACAGCAGCGAGCACGGCCAAGACGGCCCTGACCTCGGGCACTTGGACTTCATGTCACAGGACAGCACGTGATCTGGGTCAAGCTTGGTTCAATGCTGCAATGTCCTCCTTTCTACAATGGCGATTTTGTGCCGAGGATTAGCATGTCAACATGCTCAGCAACACACCTGATGCATAGGAGGTGCCAGGGAACACGGTGGCTGCTACTGTTAGGGGGAAACGTCGTCCTAAATGAATTATACAAATAGGTTTATGGACTCCATCCCCACGCCAGACCAACAATATCCAAAAACCACAAATCCTATAAGGTCATTATCGAAGAGTGGATCACTGGGACCTGAGAGCAGAGTTAAGCAGCCAGGCTTGGCATAAAAGCAGACATGTGGGCCTTGGGGGCTCTCTTCGTTCGAAGACAGCTCTTAGTGTGCCGTTGGGTTCCAGCTCGGAAAAACTAGTAAAACATTTACAAATTTGTCTCCCTCTCTTTTCCTTGTAATATTCATTACTTTATTTCCCCTTCTTTTGTAAATAAAACCCTCTATTAACCTTTATCGTGTGTGCCTGCAGTTAAGGCTTATTGTAAGTGTCTTTCGAGCGTGCGGGTGAAGACCCAGTCAGGAAAACCCATTTTATATTGGGGTTGTCTGTAACACTATCACCTAATGGACGTTTCTGCTACTGACTGTAACAGGCACTGGGCTGGGTGGGGTTACAAACAGGACCAAGAGGAACCTCCTTCTCAGGAGGTTTACAGCAGAGCAGCAGAAAGCAGACTGAGAGGTACAAGTTCAACAGTGGCCATAATAAAATAAAGACAGTACTGAAATCAAAGCGATCTTCCAAGGGAAAGTGAGCACAGGTTGTATCCCAGAGCGTATGTCTGCTTGGGGCAGTGTGGTAAACAAGTTGAGGGGAGACCCCTACATCTTGAGAATATTCTCTGCTTCTTTTTAAGTCTCCAAAGAGGCAGGTCTCCACTTGATAAAAGAAGCCTATGTCTGGGGAAGCACTTGCTCAGTTCAGAAAAGAGGACTCCAAGGGCTGACAGGCGGGCCTTCTCCTCCCCCACAACCTAGCTACTAAGCTCTAAATGCTCGCTCACAGGGTGACACTTGGCACACTAGTCTGGTGAAGTGCCTTTCTAAGAAATCTTTAGTAAAGCTAATCCTGCCTAATCTAGCTTAGAATCTCCCCTTTGATCTGAATTAATCACATCTTTCTCACTCTAATGAGCTTAATTTAAGGTGAACAGCACTTCATGGGATACAAGGTGGTTCTTTCTGGGGAATTATCAGCAGCATTTCTTCTTTAGAAGCTAAGTCCACCAGGGAGTTACAGGAATACATGTCACTGAAAGACAGCGTCCCCAGGTATTTCTTCAGCTTTAAGTGTTTCTACCTGATCCTTTTCTCTATTCTCTTTCTTCATTAACACGAAGCAAAAAAGACAAAGAAAGAGCATAATAGAATGGCCACTGCCTAGAAATAACTTGCACTTATGTTTCCCCAATTATAAAAAAGAAAAGACTTCAATGTAGGAAACTGGGGACAAGGCTTTGCAGGCCTTTTAATGTCATAAACATGAGTTTATTTACACACGAGTGTAATTTATTTCTCTAACATCTGACAGCTGTACCATTCATTCAACTTACAGGTTCTGAGCACCACCACATTTATGTCCCAGGTGACAGAGGCACTTTGCTCTCTGAGGAAAGAGAGGAGCAAAGAGCCAAGCAGGGGACCCGACATCCTAGCTGAGGCCTGAAGAACAAGGAGACAAGGGAAATGGAAGGACGAAAAGTGTTCAGCAAGAGGAATGACGTGTGCATAGAGGCACAGGGAGAAGAGAACCCTTCCTGAGACATGCCAGTAGGCAGCTGGGATTCAACTGAGGAAGGGCAGGACAAGAAACAGCTCAAGAGACACACAGAGCAGATGCAGAATCTTATTTGTCCATTGTGAGAAGAACACAAGACAGCAGGGAATTGTAGGAGGATTTACAGAGTAACACAATTAGAACTGTGATTCCAAATGATCATTGGTTTAAATGTGGAAAAGTATTTGGAGGGACACAAGGCTAGAAGCAGAAGGTCATGAGGAGTCTGTTGTACTTTGGGGGAAAGAGAGTGGCGGCCTGGACAAGAAGAGGGGCAGTGGGAGGGCCACGGAGGCCATGGAGCTAGAATCAAGAGGATAGAGCCTGGCTGTATGCAGGAGAAGGAAGGCAGATGCCAGGACTTTGCCTTGGAGTTGGCATGTGATGGGCCATCCACTGAGACAGACAGGTGCTAGGGGAAGAGAGGCACCATATGGAAGGGGAGAGGGTGGGAAGGTCACACACAAGTCTTTGTGAGCCACCTGTGAGAAAGAGTCCAACAGGCTGATGAACGTCGAGGTCTGAGGTGGGTTTGAAAACCATCTCCACACTTGGGTGTCTGAAGACATGGGGAGAAGAGATGTCCCTAAGACACACCAAGACAATAGGGCCAGCACTGAAACCCCAACAATTGCCCATATTTAAGGAATGAGGTGAGCAAAAAAGTCCATGAAAAAGCCCATAGCAGTCACTAAGAAAGCAAGGATGAGTGTGAATTGAGCTCACACGCAGATGCTCCATCACCCACGACTTGGGGTGAAGAGAAATCCAGCAGATGGATGGAGGGAGGGACAGGATTGAGTCCCACTAAAAGGCACAAGCTGAGGAGTAAACCTTGGGCGGCCTTCAGAAAGTGCCAGGGACTGCTCCACGCCCGGCAGGAGCCCAGAATGCAGGGCCCTACAGGAGATGAAGGTTGACTGAGGTGTCCTGCCATGCAGCGCACCTCCCTCCTATTCCAGAGTTGACTCTTCAGGGTTGAAGCCAGCAGTCTTGCCCTAGGAAGTGGGTATGACTAGGGCCTTGGCCCCTCCCAGAGCTGGAGCATCTTCTCAGGAAGGTGGGGTGGAATTCCCACCCTGTTTGACCAACATAACTGATGTGATGCAAATATACCACCACCTAAGGCAAAGCCAGAAGGAACACTGGTCTTCTAGCTCTTAGCTTAAAAACAGTACTCCCCATCATGACCATTAATAACAAGGGCCATCGTGTCCACAGACCCAAATCAGTCACCCTCTTTGGAGAAGAATTGAGTTATGACTGAGATCAGCCCCACATTCCTTCAGCAATTCATCTGGCCTGTGAGCCTAACAAGGTGCATGTCTCCTTGTGGGATGGTCCACATTGTGGTTCGCCCTATCAGAAGCACCTTCAGAATGAAAGACAGAGGATAGCTGCAGCTGCCCAAGACTCCATTCTTGAAGTGAATGCTTTTATACCTCAGAAACTGGTATGTCATCAATTTATAAGGAAAACAAAAAGGTAACCTGGATGCATAATTACTGCTGAGCCAGCAAGGGCGCCGGCTGTGGCACACTGATCCTCTGAGGGAAGCAGTCAGGGGGTGTCTGACTCTGTCTCCAGGGTTTCAGTCACGCTGCCTTGGGCTTGAGCAAATTACTTCACCTCACTGAGCTTTAGATTCTTCCTAACAAAACAGGGACCACAACAGCACCCACCACAGGGGGTAGTTATTTATCATAGTTATGTAAGTTATGTGAAATGCTAAGCAGTGTGCCCAGTAGGCAAGTAGTTCTCAAATCTCAGCTAACACTATGAACTTCTGAGCGTTATTTAAAAGCCAGCACCCAGGCAAAAACTAGCGATGCTGCACTGCAGTGGCCTGTGCCTCATTAACTTTATTCATTCATGTCTTACCACCGCTTCACGTCAGTCCTCAGAGACCATCTCTCACAATACATCCAGTGTTGCGCTGGTAACAGCATGGGAATGGGCACGTGATGGTAGAACAGGGCACAAGGCTTGTCTTAACAAGGGGAGCATTTAAGTGTACATGGCATTGGAAGGCAAGAAGCAGGAGAGACAGAGTCACTGGAGACCAATGAGAAATCAACAGAGAACGACTCCTGAGCACAGGTCCAGGGGAGAGACAACTCTCCTATCAGGGCAGGCGGGAGAGGGCTGCAGTAGGGAAGATTAGCTTTGTAGGTCAAGTGACAGGAGATTGATGGATTTTCCATCTGATGGTCCCTATTTTCAATAATCAGAAGTGAGATCATAGGCTAAAGGGGAAAGTAGTGGGGCTAGAGAGAGTTCGGGAATGTGAAAAGGTCTATAAATAACCACTGCCTAGAAGATGACCACGGAAATACAAAAACCTTCATTTGTTAAAAAAAAAAGTCAACGTTATTTAAAAAAACTCAGCATACATAAGATTAAGAACTTGAAGTCTTGAAACAACAGCCTGGATCATATCCCAACTTCACTATTTAATACCTACATGTCTTTGGACCAGTTGCTTAGCTCTGAAATTCAGTTACCTCATCTGTAAAATAAGGGTAATAACAAGCTCTTCTTCATCAAGTGTTTCATACCTGACTCATGGTAAATGCTATGTAAGTTCATAGATAATGATAATAATTATCATTAATTTGTCAACTTTATGAAGAAAAACAACACTGTTCCCATTTTTATTCTCTGGCAAATTGAAGCCCTTACCGCCCAGCCTGTCGAATCCCCCATAGCTTCCAAGGGAGGCTGAGCTCAATATCCATGTTTCCATGAGGCATTCCTCAACCACCATTAGCCTTCCTCTTCTAAATTCTGGAACACTCCTCAGCTGGACCTCTCACTGGTCATTTGGCATACACACATCACCCCAAACTCTCGCTCACCGCTTAGTATGCAAATGCCCTGTTCATGCAACTGGATTGAAGAGGTGGGCTTTTTCAGTACACGTCTTTGTTCCCTCTCACAAGGTCTAGTGTCCTGCCACGTACATGGTGGGGATCACGTACATGATGTGTCGTACAGATACAGATGTGTAGTACAATATACATTGACCAAGGATTTTTGACGACGATAACCTACCTGATGACTGAGTTGTCCTCCCCAAGGGTCACAACGGTGGCTTCTGTGGCTTGCAGAGACATGAGTTTGGCAAGCGCTTCTGAGGTTTTGCTCTAAGAAAGAACGAGAATGGGAAACAAGAGCTGTCATAGTTGATCCTGTGTGAACCAGGCTGACAATCACAGGCCAGGATCAGAGAAAACCCCTGCAGAAAGCAGCTGTCCCTCTAACAGCCTCACCGCATGTCAAAGGCTCCCCGAGAGTGGGTGTCACTCACTGCCCACTGCCACACAGCTGTGTCCTTCCTACACTGAATGTTCGATGCCACTAAGTTCTATGAAACATTTCAGATTGGAAAAGCACTACCAGGGTGCCCACTATTTTCATCTAGGATCAAGCCAGTTTCTTTTAGGGCCTGAGTTCTTTTATAGGCTATGCTAAAATACTGGGTACAAGGCAGGGTGTTAAAAATGGCATGAACCTAAAGTAAAAATGTGGGTTTCTAGACTAATAAGCTTTGTACTCAGTTATATTCCAAGAGATGGCGTGAACTATGACTTGAAATCCAGGTTTCTTTCTATTACACAGTGCACCTGAACAAAAGTTTAAATAATAAACCAGATTAGCAGGGATTTTAGAAGTCGTCACCAATTTGGAGATTAAAGATCAGAGCATCTAATTATATAGAAGTTTCACATTTCTTTAAATCTTTCTCTAGATTGTACATAATTAGTAATTCTAAACATGGTGTTCAAATGAATTAAGATTTGTATTACTGAAGAAAGGACTCCTTTAAATCCGAAGCTGCAGTTACCTTTGCCACGTGTTCCAGCCACCGCCCCAGGGCAATGAACACGAAGAGCATGGGAGGCGTGTCAAAGAAGGTCACAGGGCTCCTCTCAGCCCTCTCCACTATGGCTACCACCAGGATGACGAGGGAGTAGACGTAGGCGATGCTGGTGGCCAGCACGATCAGCACATCCATGTTGGCCGTCCTATGCTTCAGAGACTTGTAGGCCTGAACGTAGAAGTACCACCCGCCGAGGAACTGGAAAACAGGTGAAGAAGGCAGACGGCTGTGACAAGCAGGGTACGGACCTCCAGGGGGACCCAGAGGCTGGCAGCCCTTCAGGAGTGAGATCGCTCCAGGTTCACTCACGATTCTGACATGACGCTTTCCTCTGACTCATGTTTTTTGAAGTGTAGTCCCTGATCCTAACAACTACTGGCGGCAGGAACAGCTGATCAGGGGCAGGGAAAACCTTTAAAACCCAGAGGACAGAACCTCAATGTCCATCAATAGGATAAGAGAAATAACAGGTAGGTGAATTATGGTTCGTTTACTTTGTGGACAGAGCTAGGCAGTCCCAAAAGGGAGTGTGCTGGATCTGTAACCCACTAGCATGAAATGTGTCCACAGTACAAGGTTAAGTGAAAAGCCAGTTACAAATCAGTCTACTACTATGGTCCCAGGACAGAAGTCTGTGTCCATAGTACGTGCGCATGTAAAGACACATACATACACACATAATGTGGATTTTCCTCTGTATAGATGAGGATCGGGAAAAATGAACACTCAACTAATGATAATACTAAGTTAACCTGGGAGAATAAGACTGGGCCAGAGGCAGCATGTGATTAGTAAAAGAATGCCTTCCCCTTTTCTGCTTGTATTTCTGGTATGATACTCACTATAAATATACACTGTATTTGCAATGAAGAAGAATATACAAAAAAAGAAAAAAACAAATTTAGGGTTTTTGGGGTTTTTTTTGCCCCCAGATAGTCCTAAACTAAACATTCTAACATTCAGTTAGGAGTTTTATATCCTACAGTATAGAGAGGGCACACTGCCCATCAGAAACATCCCCAGTTCCTTCCATATTACCCTCAGAGTAGAAGTTAAAGTAGAGGCATGCATTTTTTCAATTATAATTTAAATTACATGACATCCTCAGATGACATTTCTGCCATTTAAAATAGGACATTACAGAGAAGTATGAGCTCCAAGGGGGCCCAGTTGCAGTTTGTAACAACCAAGGTTAGTCAAGCTAAATAGTAAGCAAATTAGAGACAAACTGGTTCCCTGATCCTTGCAGCAAAGAGGTTGCTAGTCCAGGAAAAGCTGAAGCACCTGCAATTAACTGTTCCAGTCCTTTCTAGTCCTCCGTGGTAGAGGACACCCCCCTCTGCTGGTCATAAAACAGAAAAAAGCAGCAACTGACAGAGATTAAGTCAGGAGAGATGCAAGAGAGCACCACCTCAGCCAGGCTGGGTACAGCACAAGAGGACCAAGTATGTGCTGGCCACAGAGGGCTGGAGGGAGAGCTTTGCCCCTTTCTGATACGCACCTGGACAAAGGTACACAAAATAAAGAAGATAAGATTTAGAATGGAGAGTCCTGGAATGATGTTGTGGTCCAAGACCATAGATTCATGGGGCTGGCCGCTGGGTATCAACATATAGATCATTAAACCCATAACAGGGATGCCGAACACCAGGCTGCACAGGAAAGACTTCTTCCACCTGGAAAGGAAGGCAGCGACACCGACATATTAGATACCACCTGTCACTTGGATGATGGGTGACCGCACTTGAAGACTTGCCGTGTCACCCGTCTGGGACAGACCACCAAGGCTAAAGTGAAAAAAAGGCTCCCTGACATGATCTAAAAATCTAAACATGGCAAGGATGTTCCAGAGAGGTGTCAACTCAGCACTCACCTGCCTGTGGTTGATAGTACCTCCAACCTTTAGGTGAGGGAACTGAGGCCTAGAAGCTGAGACTTAAGCCCCCAAAAAGGTTTAACCTGCTCTGCCTATGGCTGTCTACTGATCCTTGCCAGAATGCAGTCTTACACAGACTTACCCCAAAAATGTAAATAAAAGCAGTATTTTATTAGTATAAATTTACTTCTATGTTCAATTTTAAACTATTGCTTAAAATTGAGTCAGTGAGAACCGTGAAGCTATCTTGATGAACCCCAGAATTTGAAAATGGGGGCCAAGGGAGACAACTGGGTTTCACATTGGCTTCCACTTCTGTGACATCCCAACCCAGGATGTGCTTGTGGGAGTTCCAATGTGCCTTCACTAGGGTCTGGAATCCACTCCCTGCAAGACTGAAGTCGCATGCTCTCAGGCTGCTGTCCCAGGACCTGAGTGTTAGCCCCTAACCAGCTTCCAGAGGCTCCTGCTGCTGGTGCCTCTCGCCCTCTCAATGTGCCAGTCACAGTGAGCACATGAGCCTCTGAACGATCCACCCCACCTTCACCAGGGCAGCTTCTGCTTGTTGAGGCTCAAATCACGTGTCCCTGCTTGTCATTTTCTCAGACTTCTCAGAACCCCCTTGAATCACTCTTGTCACTCTTCCCAGTCAGAGAATGGGGCCCTCTAAGTTAGGGATGAAGTTCTGTTTGTCCCCAGCACCTGGCACAGTGCCTTGCACATAAGAGCAGCCTTCTGTTTGTTGAATGAATAAGTACCATCCTGTACTCAGTCTCTTGTACCCAAGTCTTTTGCTTCCCAAGCCACTTTTTCCTCCACTTGGCTATCATTCCTATCCTCAGATCTTACCTCTAGAATCCATTTAAATAAGGTATTAAATATTGTAAAAGAAAAAAAAACCACATTTCATTTCACCCAACTTAAATGCTTCCCAATCTGTTAGCCACCAGCTATAGGAGCTTAGAATTAGTTTAAAATAAGTGAAATAAAACTCAGTTCTTCAGCCATGCCAGCTGCACTTCAGAGCTCAGTAGCTATGGCTACCAATACTGGGCAATGCAGATAAAGAACACGTCTGTTGTTGCAGAAAGTTCCATTGGACAGCAGTTTTAGAAGGTTAACATCACAGGGTAAAGGTAACGCATCCAAGTGGAAGGCGCTGTGGGAACCAGAGGCAGCAGGGACATCAATATGCATAGAACGAGGCAGAGTCAGCCCGGGAGACCGAGACACTTAGATAAGAGCTGCGCTTTATCTTTTCTGTTCTACCTACTGCTTTATTTCCACCTTGTGGTCCAAATGATGAGCGTTGGGGTTTCTCTGGGCCGGGGAAGCATGAAAGCCGATTTCCTTGTTATCAAAAAGACAGGGGTGGGAAACAAGAAGGGAGGCACTTGATTAAAACATGCACTGGTAGAATGTAGAATGTTTACATCTTTACACATTTAGAATCTATAAGCACCTCAGAAGACTGTACTGGTTTTCCCACTCATGACATCTTTCTCCCGACCACCCTACAAGTCCTGTTGGCAGTTCAGCACTATCTATGATTAGAGATTATCAGCCCCAAGTAGGAGCAGCTGGGTACCAGTGAGCAAAGTCACTTAACCTCTCTGGGGATCTTTTGTCATCTGGAGCTCTCTCAGCAAAGGCAGCAAGCTCTGGGAGTTAACTTCTCAGGCTCCAAAGCTAGTCAATGTAGAAGAATAAACTCAGAATTTTTGAGTTAAGAAATCCCAAATATGGAGTGGCCAGGCATTTGTCAGTCATTCTCTGCATGAGGAAACTGGAGGGCGGAGCATTAATTAGGCTGCCCAAAGCCACGGCAGACACAGAAGAGCCGGAGGAGCTCCGGGGTGTCCAGGCTCCCAGCACAGGCTTCTGCCCGCAGAGCAGACCTGGGTTCCTTCCACACACCACTCTCTTGTGTGGCTTTCCCTGCTCCCCGGCCCTCTCTGCCTTATTTGATCTGATCGCTGAGGCCAACTCTTTATAAATATACACAGGAAAATTTGCCAGGAAGTGTCCCGTCGGTCAGCACAATATAAAAGGGGCCACAGAACACCGGTATAGAGATTTTACAAAAATTAAAAATTATGCTAAAAGAAAGAACATCTGAAACTGTCTGAAGACAAATAATTTCACCATTAATATCGACCTAATTATATTAGGAAATGATGCCCCAGAGATGCAAGAAAGGAGACCAAATAACAGCAATATTCCTCGAACAAGGATCCTGCACCAAGCTCAGAGGGCTCGCTGGAGAGCAGCAGGGGCACTATAAATAAGGGTAACCAAGAAGTGCTCAAAGGTACCACTGAACCTCCCTACTAATTTTTTTAAAGATTTATACAAGACCTGGGGTAAAGGCCAGAAGTGCAGGGGGGATGAGAGGATTCACCAGAGACAGAATGGGAAGCAGAACAGGCAGATCCACTGAAACACACTGCTGAGAGGAGCAATGGGCACGAAAGGAGACATCTGCTGTTCCATGTAGTTCCCCTCCCTGGCCGGGGATCAAACTTGTGTTGCAGTGGCTGCAGATTCTTCACAATGCTTAACCCCTTGGGCCACCAGCGAGGCCCCTGAACCTCCCTACTCTTAAAGCATCTGCTGCCTCTCAGCTATATCAACCCTGTGTTACTACTGTTCTGTAAGAGCTATGTATATAGAAAAAGAAAAGTGGAGAACTCCCTGCTGGCGCAAGGGGTTGAGTGTTTTACTGTGGGGTTTCTGTAGCCATTGCAGCGTGAGTTCCATCCCTGGCTAGAGAGGGGGCTCACATGGAGCAGCAGACCCCTCCTGCCTCAAACTGCTCCCCTCAGCAGTGTGTTTCAGCAGATTTGCCTGTTCTGCTCCCCACTCTGTCTCCGGTGAATCCTCTCACACCTGTACCTCTGGTCTGTACCCCAGACCAGAATAAATAAAATCTTTAAAAAAAAAAAGGTGGGGGGAGAGAAGGGTGGCTGAGCTTGGAGATTTGGAGATCTGAGTTTGTCACTTCTTAATCTGCTAGCTGGGTACCTGTGAGCAAAGTCACTTAACCTCTCTGGGATCTTTTGTCATCTGCTAACAAAGTCATGCTGTTGGTCTCTGAGGTTGAGACACAGCAGGAGCAGCAGCAACTCTGCTTGTCAAGTGCTCTGGGAGGTCAGACAATAGATAACATCTAGCTTCAAATCACACACACACACACACACACACACACAATGAGCAGAAAACTAAAGACATTACAAGTTGCTACAAAGTGTTTCATTTCCTAGTGATTTCAAAAGTAACATTTTTGTTTCTAAACTTCATTTCTCCTCCCTATTGTTTTTTACAAATTGATCTGGTACAGCTTGAACTGCTTAACCCAGATCCTCACTAAGGCTCATCCTCCTTAGACCTTAAAAAAGGAAATAGTGTATCTGTGGACGAAGGAAGGGACTAGTGGTAGGAAGTGCATGAAAGCTAATGCATTTAATTTTTCAAAGCAAAAATGACCAAACTCTTCACACAATGAGGCATTTTAGCATGGTGGCAAAACTCAGAACAATCATTTTCAATACCAACATTCTTTTGGTTTACAGATACTTGGTACAGATACAACTAAACCTTTAAAATAACAAGCAGGCAAGTTAATCCATGTGGTTAAGAAGTCACATTAGCGATGTTAATTCTTCTCAGAAAAAAATCTAAAATTAAAATAACAATGTCTTCTTCACCCATCTTTTTCTTAATCACGGATTCTCTTCCTGAGATTACCTGATATTTTCTTACCTTCACTGTTTATGATTCACTTCAGTTCCACAGAAAAGCTGAAGGATTTTAGGTGACTCTCATTTTTTTCCTTTTTTGTACAGCTACATTTTCTCATTTTTCTACAGTAATTATATAGTACTATTTTTAAGTGGGTATAATTTTGCTAATGAATGACATACCTCAATAATTTTGACAATATCCCGCGGACCAATAATTTCAGGATCAAACTTCACATGGGCTTTGCTGGTGGCAAGGGCGACGGAGGCGTAGGTGATTCCGTTCGTCCTCATGAGCTTGGACTCTATGTTGTGAACACAGGAAGCACAGGTCATCCCGGTGATCTGCAATAGAGGAGGACAAAAATCCCTCACCGGGATCAAGCGGAGCCCATCAAAGGCACACCACCAGCCTTTCCTCCTTCTCTAACACCCTTCCCAGTACCCTGGACATTCACTTCCATGCCCTGTGCAAGATTTTTACCCCAAACATTTTCTCAGGGGCATCAGGGATAGTAATAGTCACTACAGGACTCGCAGCTAATCATTTCAGACACAGATGGCAACAAACAGAGACGTGATTTCAGGTTCTGAGGGTGGATTTTTACAAATTCTCATTCTTTGTCTCAGTTCTCACCTCACCAATGATGCCAGGTAATAATGCGTGCAGTTTCTCTACCTCAAAAGGGAAAGGATGTGTAACCCTGCAAAACCCTTTGATCCAAAATACTTTCCATGATACCAAGGGCCACTGGCATCTGGTTTAGCTAACACCCTCCCTATTGCAGGGCTCTGCTGATTCCAAGGATGATAACATCAGTACCTCATTATCAAAAGGAGAAAAGGACTGAAGAAGTAACTTCTTCACAGGAAGAAGGAGGAAGCCTTCCCTGTTGGTTGGGTCCACACAGACTCTTGAGCACTCAACTAAAAATTATTGCTAAATCAACACTTGACAGTAAGTCAGTGTTATAAGATAATAGATATCAGAATGGCAGGACTGGAGCTCAGATTGAAATCAGCATTGATTATCTCAAAATCAAAGATCAGGAGAGTCCCATCTGTAATCAGAACACATTCACATTGGCTGGTGGCCACAGGAAAAGACAGGAAAGGAAGGACCATCACACAGATGAAGCATTTACCTGCTAGCAGGTGGCAATGCAATCCAAACTTGATAAAGTCCACAAATATTTCCACAGTGCAACCAAGCTCTCATTTTACTTTTACAGTCACCCTAATAGTAATATCTAATGTAATACTGTCCTGCTCACATCAACCCTGCTGGGTAGGTCTCAGAAACTGCAGCACTGAGGGGTTTGGGAACTTGTCCAGATGGGGCAGAGCAGGAGTCTGAAGGTGACGGCCTGAGACTGAGTCTTTTCTCAGAACCACTGCTGGGTACCTCATGAGGTAGTCTTTATGAATATCCCCGCAGTGACAGGGCCAGGACTCAAGCCCAGTACAAGGTACTCCACTCGATGTGAGAAAATGGAGATGCAAGTGAGACATGCGGTCCATGTAATGTGCACTGGACAAAGCAGATAATCCACTCTCCCAAGTATCAGTGGCCCAGAATACTAATGAAACACGGAGAGAAATGCCTACATACAATGTCTGCACATGTGAGAATAATATAACTACTGGCAGTGCTTAGTTCAAAAACAAAAATCAAACCAAGGTTTCACCTTTCCTGATTCTGAATGTCCCTCCAGGGGTAGTCTGAGTGGACGGAGATGACCACGTGACTGGGGCCCTGCTCTTGTCACAGGGGCTGGCTCAAGCTGGAACCCAGTGAGTATTACACTTTGCCCCTCCACAGACAGATGCCTGACCAGAGCAAAGGCTTTGCTGTACAAATAACACCACTTATCAGGAGCTCAAAGTGCCACTGGTGTCCTCAGTACTTTCTTCAAACATTTACTTATCACTAATGGCAGTGACTAAACATACTAAGGAAATAAAAGACCCTTTTACCTCAGTGAAAGAGCATTACTCAATTCCTTGTGGGTTTTGTCTTAAGTCTTCTTTTATTTACACAAAAGAGCTTTGTGCAGAAGTGCTCATGAACACAGCATGTTCGGAACACTAGCCATCTATACCTGTTGTCTTCCTGGCTTGCTGACGTGCGCAGCTGGCAAGAGTGCATGATCAGGAAACGACAGTCTGCCTCACCCCAGCCACTCTAGGCATTGGAGACTGAGGACTTGGGGACACTCTGGTCAACAGTCACCTTTTCAATACTCCTGAGCCTCCCAACAAACCCCATCTTTGAATGCATTGCCAACTAGACAACGCCCTCCCCTAGCCTCCAGCATTCCAGCTTCCCTCCAGCTTTGTGGAATGAGTTTGGACTCAACTCCCTCAAACCACCAAACCCAGTACAGTCACCATTTTTAATTGCTCTTCCCTCTTCCTCCAACAATTGCACAAATTGCCACCATCTCCTTTTCCTCCTTCTCCTCCTCACACCCTGATATAGTGGGATCCACTACATTACTTTCTGACATAATTGATATTCCTTCACAAAAATGAACACACTGTCACTGTTTTCAAAGGAAAACAAAACCCCCAATGATAGCGGCAAACAGGACGCATGGGGTGGAGGCAGAGCACTGACCACAGCTGTGCTTCTTAAGAACACACCTGCAGCCTGTCAGAGGTCCGCTGCACCCTGGCACCCACATCCACCCAGCCACCACACTTACAATGAGCTCGAGGTCGCCATCAGCGCCTGCATAGTCTTCTAGTACTGCTGCATCGAAGCCCAAGTCCTGGATGAGCTGAGCTATCTCGAGTGGCTGGATGACTTCCGGATTATATTTCACCTCTGCCTTTCCAGCCATTAAGGCAACTAGCACGGAGAGAATACCTGAAACCATTGGGTCACAGCTGTAACAGTCTGGGCAAGGGCTCTGGGATGACATGTTCAACATAACCTGACTCAAAACTGTCTGCACAGAAGACTCGTGAATAATGGTTCTCAAATGAGACTGAGCATCAGTTCACTGGGAAGGTTTATAAACATAATGGCTGGCCCTTAACCCAGGTCAATGAAATCAGAATCTCTCAGAGTGGTTGCCAGTCATCCTTTTTTTCCTGACACTCCCCAGATAATTCTAACAGTAGCCGAGTGGGACATCACTACTTCAGAGCGATGTCTCTCACACTTTAATGGGCATACATGCCAGCTGAGGACCTTGCTGAAGTTCGGTGGATCTGGGATGGGTGTGGCGTTCTGCAGGTCCACCCAGCTCCCAGACAAGGCCCATGTAGATTTGGAGGCCACTTCAAGTCAAGTCTAGAAGTCACTAGTTCTAGTGGACACACCTCAAAGCAATGTAGTCTGCAGGTACCAACTACCATTCCATGAAGGATATACTTTTCCTTCAGATATTTTCTTACAAAGAAAAAAAGTAATTTTACCCATTTTAGTTCTTAATGACTTTCAGGATTAAAAAAAAATGCTACAGACTATTTTGCTAATACTACTGTGCTGGTTTAAGGGAGGGAAAGAACATGTCATTGAAATAATGAAAGGAATGATAACTTTTGAAAAGCACAGGGAATAAAAATGAGGAATTCAAGTCAGGAGCAGAAACACAGGCACTGTGGGATTACAGGTCGGAGTAGCTCTTGGATTACAAAGGAATTACTCAAGCACCTAAACTTGAGAATGGTCACTCAAGAGTTAAAGGACAGGGAACCAGAGTAGGGAGAGATGTGTCATCCTAATTTAGGGTTGATTCTCAGGGTGAAGGAATCTAAGCAGAAAGACACATAGAGTCACTGGAGGGACTCTGATGGTGAGATTAAGTCATTGTTAAATTTAAAAATAAAAAACAGGGACAGGCTTTTGTTGCATTTTCAGGTCTAAGAAACAACACTGGAAATCTAGGTTGGAAGATAAAACTTTGCCATTTCCACACCACTCTATGGCTTAAAAGTACAACAGGTCAGCATATTTGAACCTGGAACTTCACAAGATGCAGGCTGTTTAATCATTTGATAGTAAGAAGTTCATGGGATGGAAAGAGAAAAATAAAGGCTATGACCAGGCCAGGCTAATCAAGGAGTCTACTAATGGAATGTACTATGACCTTTAAACCGGATTTCTAATTTACTCAGGAAAACACTTTATCTCAAACAACTTAAATACCTCTTAAAGAACAATGCCAATTGCCCGAGAACATTAGACAAATATCTACACTGTCATTAATGAACTTGGTACCAGATTACCACAGCCACCGATAAATGCAGTCAATGGAGCCTGCCGAGAGCACATGGCACTCCATTTTATGACTGAGTCTACACACGGCACCCCGATTTAACCTGGGTGTAGATCACTTACCTGATTCTTTCTGCAGGCTTCTCTCTATGTTAGACACACAGGACGCACAGGTCATGCCTGTGATCTGTAAAAAGCACTTCTGTGGTACCACCATTTTGGAGGCTTGTGGGGACCTGGACGAGCGGAGATTTTCAGGGCGTCCCCCAGCCTGGGGAGGCACTTCCTGCACTGACTCAGGGGCATCAGCTGCAGTTGGCATCGTGGAATTCTCCACACTGTGGTTTCCAACATGGCTTCCAGGAGCGTTTTCTAGGATAAAATGTCAGAAATCACTCAAATGAGAAAAACAAATCATATTTTTTTTCAGAACAGGATATTCAAGCTGAACCATATTAAAAAGAAAACTCTTGAGGAGGCTACTTTGGGATTGGTGCTTCCATCGCTCTCTATCCTTCTCCCAAGCCAGTGACAGACACACACAATTACAGACATATAAAAATATGCCAAATACTTTGAGAATGGAATGATCTTGTTAATGAAAGCTCTAATTGGATAATAACAATAATAAGAATTCCCCAGGCATAAGTATTTTACATATATGACCCGCTTTCATCCTTAAAATAGCTCTCTGTGGTAAATACTATCATCATCCCCATTTTAAAGATGGAGAAATGAGTTAAAGAAATTTGTTTACCCAGTGTCCCTGAGGTAGTAAATAGTGAAGTTAGTTTCTAAACCAGGTCTGTTTAATTCTGTTTGGCTCCAGAACCTGCCACTCCCTTAACAGAGGTTCACTCCCGCCCATGTGAAACAAAATAACCTTTCTGAAGTTGTTTGCTTTTCTGTTATTGTTTGTGTAAATCCCATATAAAACATGAGTCTTTTGTCAGGTGTGTACACTGCAAATATCTACTCTCAGGCTGTGATTTGTGTTTTCTCCTTCATCTACTGGTATCTTTTTTGATAAAAGAAGTCCATTAATGATTGTGTGCCTTGTACTTTATAAAGAGATTTGAAAATATCCATTTTTTAAATAGAAACTATTATTTTCATAAACCCCATAGCTTCACAAACTTCAAGCCTATGAGATACTTCAGATTTACTTTTGTTCAGAGTATGAGCTGAGAGCCAAGGTGATATCTGGATATCTTTCCATCTGGATATCCAACTAATCCACCTCCATACACTGAAAAAAAACCACCCTTTTTTTCAATGAGTTCCAGGAACACGTCTGTCATAAATTAGGAGACCATAAATGTGTGGACCTGTTTCTGGACTCTCCATTATATCCATTTACCTTTTCGTCTTCTTTGTGTTCCATGTGTCATTTTTAAAGGTATACTTTACTTAGAATAAGATGCACAAGAGTTCTTGTGCATTCGTTCCTACCGCAAATGTAACAAATTCAATAAACACAGTGACTTATCATCATCACCTTACAGCCCTATAGGTTAGAAGTGGGACGAGTCTACAACCAAGGACCTGGCAGGACTGTGCTCCTTGGTAGCAGCTCAGTGGACATCAGTGTTTCTAAGGCCATCTGCATTCTTTGGCTCATAGTCCCATTGGCCCATCCTCAAAGTTAGCAATGTCAAGTCTCTCATCAGCCTTCACAACTCTCTAAACCAGCTAGGAGAGGGTCTCCACTTTCATAGTCTGATGGTTAGACTGGTCCACCAGAATAATAATAAGCCCCCTAAATCTCTCCATCTTTCAGTCCATTTCATTCACTACACCTTTATATGACAAAGTTCTTTTTGTCATGTAAAGTATGATTCACAGGATCCAGGATTAGGGTGGGAACATTTTGGGGGCCATTTTTCTTTCTGACCACTATACATGTATATAACTACACAACTAATCACCAACCTGGTCAAGATACAGAACACTTTCTATTAATCCAGATTCACACCATTTTGATGACACAAATACCTTTAAGAGTATACCAAAAATATAATTATATCACTTGATGATGAATTCTCATTTGAAAAGTCATAGCTGCAGGAGACAGAAGATGGTATTAGTCTATATTAACAGCCTCTTCTACATAAATCTCAGATATTGGGAGGTTTTGCTTCTTTTCTGAAAAACACTAATACTACTTCCACTCACTTTAAGAATTCAGCTGATCTACAATTTCAGCACTTGCATTAAAGACCTTTTTTTAAAAAACAATTTATTTATTTATGCATATAACGAGGCATGGATGGAAAGCTCAGCACCCCTTCCTCATGCCTTGTCCTATGCATCTCTTCCATCCAGCTGTTCCTGAGTTATAACCATTGTAATTCACCAGTAGTTGTTAGTAGACTAGTTTCCCAAGTTTCTGCTCAAGCACATTAAGCAAACACAAGGAGAGGATCGTGAGAACCTGACTCACAGCCACGCAGAAGCACATGTTGCTACCTGGACTTACGACTGGCATCTGAAATGCCATGTGCTGACATGATGGTCTCAATGGGTAGGTAGTGTCAAAATTAGTTTAAATTGTAGGACACTTGACTGTCATCAGAGACTTGTTTGATGGTGTGGAAAAATATACAAAATCTGAATGGCAATTAGAAACATATCCCTTACTAGCCTACAGTTTACATGCTGTCATTCTCCAACACTGAGGTACAACAACTGAAGTCTGGGCTTCTGGAAATTGATAAAGAAAACTGAAATTGTCAAAAACCCAAACAAGCCTTTGCTACTAGGTCCTTTTATCAGTCTGTGCTAATACTTCAGGTGGCAATTAATTGATTCAGCTTCCTGGAAGTCTATTTGATATAATCAAAAACAGTACCTCTAGCCACCTGGCACTTAATAGAGGAACAATAAATATTTGTAGTGAATGAAATAAAAATGCTTATATCCTGTAACCCAGCAAGTATATTCTTAGATATTTATCGTAAGAAAACAATTAAGTAGGTACACAAAGAATTGGCATCAGAGATGCCCATCAGTATTATTTACAATCACATGCATGTAAAATAAACTGGAACAGTCCAATAGGAAACTGAGTAAGTTACAGTGCATCCATGCAAAAGACTGCAATGTAGCCCCTGAGCATAGTGTCGAAACATATGGTCCTAAAAGTGTTGATGATGAATTGCAGAATGAACAAGAAATCACAAACCTATGCATACAACCCTTACTTTCCTAAATATATGTTCTGGGAAAAGTTCAAAAAAGCATGTATGAAATTAATTACGCCATGTGAACTTTTGAGGAAAAGATTCTAGAGAGAGGGGACAGCAAGTGTAAGGTGAGAGCAAGGCTGATACGAGGAATGGAAAGGGGTCAGGAAAGAATAGGTGAGGGTAGGGGCTTTTAGACTGCCCTAAGCCCTCTTCCTCTTACAATATGAGATGGGAAGCTTGGGAGTGTTAACAGAGCAAGAAAATTGCTGTGCATGCTGGGCCAGAACTAGATCGTAAGGTTTAAAGGAAGAAGCAGGAAGATCAGTTTGGAGGTTCTTCCAGGATCCAGTAAAACAGTGATGGGGGCTTGGACCAGGCCTCTTTGATAATCTCTCGTTACTTATACCCAAGATCCATCTAAGCCAGATTGCTCCCCCAATATACCTAGAGGACTCTCACCTGAGGCCTGTGCTTACATCTCCTGCCTGGTGTACAGTTTGGCTCTTCTCTGCCTGCTGAAATCCTACCTAAACCCAGATCCAGGGTTTGTTCTACCATCAAGTCTTTGGGAGTTTCGCATCCAGATGCTGGATTTGCTCCTTTATCTGCTGAGTCCCAAAAGCACCTGACCTATCTCTTCCTTGCCACATTTATTTGAACCCACCTTGGATGACAGGTCTCTGTGCCTGCCTCCCTCTTAGGTACTGGATGGCCTCTGAGTACAGTGGCAGTCAGCACAGTCCTGGATCCAAGGGCCCAACACATGCTGAGACAAGGAAACAGTGCCTCTGAAAGTGGCACTTTCCATTTACAAGGGTGAGAGGAACATGTCATACCTGACATTATTTTTCCTCACCCTATATTCATCAAAAAAATACTTACCATGCAATACAAACAGAACTCTCTTCTAGATTAAAAAAGAAGAAAGAAAGAAAAAAACCAGGTCTCAATGTATTTTCAGCTGTCAAATGAGCTGACAAATTCAATGTCCATCACTTGCCCATGTGTTCTCAGACTGTTCCCTTCCCTCCCCCGCTTATTTTCACAAGGAGCTGACCCCTGCAAACCACTTTCCCCAGGCACGCTTGTCAACTGGCTCTGATTAAATTTGTCACATGGGAGATAACAAGTGAGAAATGATGGGACAGAAAGGTGGAAAATCAAAGTGTTTCCCCATCTGTGTACTAGGAACTCAGCTCCTACCTCAAGCCACAGTGTACTTGATACTGACTGGTCTTCTAAAATATCATCTGACCCGTGTCTCCTCTGATAAAAATCACTGGTGACTCCCCTCTACTTGACAAGCAGGATCCATTTGGGGTGACGCACACACTGTCCAGCCTCAGCCTCCACCCTCCCCCAGTTCTCACTCTTAGGGAGCCTACCCAGCCCTCTTCTATAGCTTTCCCCCTATATTGTGCTGCCCTCCAGGCCTGCAGGTCACTTTCCAAGGCTTCCTGGTCTCCAACTATGTCTTCCCGTCTCTGCACCTTGCTGCATCACCCCCACTCACCCTCCCAGAGGAGTCCTTCTTGAGCTCCCAAGTTTGGCTCAGATGCCACATGAGCTTACACAGGATTTGTCCCACTGTCTCTGCCTGGCCCCCGCCTCTCCAGCAGGCTCTCAGGAGAGGCCCTGTCATGTGCATTCAGGAGCTCACAACTCACAGTCCCAGGGCTCCTATGTAAGGGAAATGTAAAAGAAACCCAGCAGGTGAATGTGCACTACACTAGCCTCTGCTGGTGATGAGACGTCAAACCATGTGGGCCCCTTGCTCTGCGAAGGCTGTCACGCCACCTGCCTGCAGCCAGCAAGGGTGCCAAGGAAATCATTGTCAAGAACGTCTCTTAAATCCCACTTTCAACAGAAAACCAGCTGGTCAGACTACAGCTATGTTGTTTTTACTATTTTGTTGAAGAAAGAAATGATGATGGTTTCTCTGGAGAGAAAATGGTCTGGTGTTACCACACAGTATTCTTTTTAAAAAGAACATGGAATCAGAGCTTTCTTCAGAAAAGCTGCCCCAAATCCCAGGAGCTTAAAATGCTAGTCCCAGCTACATGAAGGCAAAATCTAAACACTTGGAAATTCCATCTCATGTGTCCTGACAAACACCACTGGAGGAAAAGTTGCAGTCACCGTGTGAGGCAGTTAGCACAACTCACCTGCCCAGCCATTCTTTTCCTCTAACACCAGAAGAAAAGGAGACAACCTTCAAATGCATCAGCTACATACCAGAAATGACTGACGCCTCAAATCCCATGTCTTCCACAGCAGCTCGGAGTTCTTCTGGGTTAACTATAAAGGGATCATAGAGAACAGTTCCGGTCCCTTGGGCCAAGGAGACGGCTATGTGCCGCACGCCTCTCTTCTGGGACATGGCGCCTTCGATGGAGTGCACGCAGGATGCACAGGTCATGCCGGCAATGGTGAGCGTCACTGTACAGCACTCACCTGGCACCTGAGACCCCCGGGAGGGGCCAGGCAAATGACATGAGGAAGACCTGCTATCTGTCCCACTCTCTTCTCCTCCACCAGGAAGAGAAACTTTAAAGTTCCCAGGTGGAAGAGCCTCAATGGCCCTCTGCAGGGCCCCTGGTGAGACACGAGAAGGGTTGTACCGCACTTGGGCAGTGCTGTTCTCCAGGGACACTTGAATATTTTGAACCCCTGGGAGTCGGCCTATATTTTCTTCAATATTCACAACACAAGACCTACAGTGCATCCCCTCCACTCTCAGGGTGACCTCATGGCTCGCTTGGTGCCCTGAGGTCTTAGAGTTACTGACATTCTGGTTCACAGCGGCTAGAGGTGTCTTTGGGTTTGTGCCCTGCAAGCGCTCAACATCAATCGGCCCCAGGCTTACGGGTGCCCCTTTGTTCTTGATGACAGCTTCAAACCCCATGTCACTGATATGATCCCTGAGGTCTTGAGGTTGAATAAGATAAGGCTGGTAAGTGATGACTGCCTCTTGGTTGCTGAGTGAGACCTTGACCCGCACTACTCCTTGCAGTTTCCCAATCTTGCCTTCGATAGAGGTGACACAGGACTGGCAGGTCATGCCCTCCACCCGCAGTTTAACAACAGCCTCCAGGGCATGTGAGGATCTTGAAGGCCAGGAGGTAGCCTTTCCTTCTGCAATGCTGGCCTCGAAGCCCATGTCCTCAATTTGATGGCAAATCTGTTGCAGGCTCATGAGTGACGGCACGTATTTCACTATAGCACTACTGTGTTCTAAGGAAACCTTAATGCTCACAATGCCTTTCAAACTGGAAATCTTGTCCTCGATAGATTTCACACAGGACTGACAAGTCATGCCCAAAATGCTGATGGTGCTGGTGGCCGTTGGGGAAGGACAGATTCCATCAAGACCATCCTCGTAGCCAACATTGTCAAAGGCGAAATTCTGCTTCATGGCTGGTTCCCGGGCACAAGCAGATAAAGATAGTTTGGAGATGATCTAAAAGAAAAAGAAATAACATTTTCATCCCTAAAATTCAGTATTTTCTAAAGTACCTCAGTTTTGGGCCTCCCTGTTGGTGCAGTGGGTTAAGCAACGCACTATGAAGCAAACTGCGGCCACTGCAGCACGAGTTCGATCCCTGCTGCCGGCCAGGGAGGGGACCCACATGGTGCTGCAGACCTCTCCTGCTGTGCCCGCTGCTGCCCTCAGCAGTGTACTTCTGTTGATCTGCCTGTTCTGCTCCCCGCTCTCTGTGGTGAATCCTCTCACCCCACCCCCACCTCTGGCCTGTACCCCAGTTCTTGTATGCATAAATAAATAAATCTTTAAAAAAAATAAAATAAAGTACCTCAGTTTTTCTGACATTGAGAAAATAGAAAACAGTACAAGTACCCCAAGAGGACAGGAGCATAAAATGCAGGAAAAGAAAGAAAATTACAGACAATTCTCAAATAAAAGGATTTAGGTGGGTTCCTTTTAGCCCTAGTATTCTGTGATTCTGAACCCAGACCAACTGCCCACCGTATTGGCATGTTCTTACCCAGAAGGGTGAAGGGCTGCAGGTTTCTGTAGGAAAGGAGAGTAAGATCCACATAAGCACAGGCCCATGACACAGGCAGAGAGAGCACAGCAAGCAGCCCACAATGGGAGGGCACAGAGGTCCCAAGAGAGCCTATCCCACCTCTAGCTGACACCTTAAACCTCCCTGTAGAATTTAGTCCTTGCACCTCAAACTTAGCTGGGATTAATATGTTGAACCTCCACAGTGCATTTACAAACATAAATCTCCCAGGACCCTGGGCTCAGCCTCCACAGCTGTAGAAAAGAATCTGAAGGCTGCCCCTTGAACCAGGGGAAATAAGCACAACTGGCTAGGCTGAAAGGGACAGAAGGGGGAAAGCTAAAAGAACATGAAGTTGAGTTTACAAACAACCTCTCGGTCCTGCCCCCGGTGAGTGTCATTGCCCTCCTGGGTGTTCAGGATACCTGTACTCATGGCCTACAATTACAAGTGCCTCATCAAATTACATGGACCCATTTTCTCAATGTACCACAATACAAGCATAATTCCCTGATTTCTTCTCATAATGATGAGTAATTAGTTGTTCTATTAACAAAACATAATTTCCTGTAACAGGGTCCTGGGTTTACCACCTTCTTAAATAGATACAGCTTTTTATATCTATTGTATGCTTCAGAAATTTGTATCTTCAGACCTTTATAAATGGTACACTTAAAAAAAATGTGTTATTCTCTACACAAACCTACTTAATAATCTTCAGATGACTGTCAACAACTTAGATTGATCTCCACATCTTGGTGTATGAAAGGCATATCCTTCCAACCTCAGTCTTTGAGCAGATTAAGATGAAAATGTAAATGAATTTTTTAAAAGATTATGAATGCTCATTTGTATATCCACAAAGGAAATTATAAGCCAGTTTTAAAAAATATTCGTTGTACTATTTCCTAAAGTAGTAGAGAAAAAAAAGAGAGTAATTCATGGAACAGCAACTCAAAACAATTTGGAGAATTCAAATAATACAAATATAATTAAATTACCTATGGTATAAATACAGAAATTTGGTATACTGGAATTGTGGTAAATGTGGTATAGTAGTATTAGTGGACAACTAGGTAGCTACCTAGCATACTTATTTGTAAACAATATATAAATTTGGAACCTCTATTTCAGCTAGATCAAAGATGTAAATATAAAAAATCTTTAAAATACTAAGAGAAAACAGAAGAATTTCTACTACAATCTCAGAGTGAGGGAAGTTTAAAATGACAAAACAAAAAGTTCAGAAGCTTTACAGTTTTTTAAAAACTGATATATCTAACCCCAATAAGCAAAAAAAAAAAAAAGGTCCATACCAAGTTAAGAGACAAAAAACAGTATTTGTTTCACATTAAGCAAATTAAGAGCTGATTTCTTTAATATATAAAGATGTCCTTCAAAAGAAAAATCCCAGCAGTCCAACAGGAAAAAAAAGAAGACAGGTCATTAAAAAGGAAAATGTAAATGTAGGAGGAAGAATGAGGAGCAACCTCCAGGCCAGTGGGTGGTGCTCACAGTCAACTCAGTCTTAGAAGGTGGAGCTTTCTGAATCCTCTCCTGATATCCAGAGCAAAGGTTGAGGGGAAACAGGGGCTGGGCTGGCACTTGAACTGCTCACAAGGAGGGGTGTCTGTAGAGAAGCCTTCTGCTTGGACCCAGGCCTCTGGTCCCTGCTTAGCAGACACTGTCTGGGGCAGGACAGACAACTTCTGGCCACGTGTAGCCAGTAATTTTTCTTTATCCTTTTTCCTTTTTCCATTTTCGTTTCCTCACTCCTGTGTAAATAAATACCTTTTGTTTCTCTCCATGCATCTGCTTTTCAGTCCTGTCCTGCATTCTTAGGTATACAGACAGGTCTTGCCCATTTTAGGTGAATCCTCACCTATGCTTAAGAATAACATTTTAGCACGTGAAAAAATATTAAAAGAAAAATGTTAACATTCCAACATTTTGGTAGAGTTTTCACCAATCACATTGGCCTCCCTGACTACAGAACTAGTTCTCCAGAGCTGGAGTAAAACCTCTCTGGAGGACAACTTGACACTACCCATTAAAATTACAAATTCACGCACTTTGTCCCAGCAATTGTATGCTAGGGGTGTATTCAATAAATGTATTTGTTGGTGTGCAAGCAACAAAAATATTAAATGACTCAAATGACTGGAAACATAAACGCCATCTAGAAGCTGGTTAAATTATTATACAGCCACATAGTGGAATGCTATTAAGCTTTAAAAAGAATAAGCCAATTATTATAAATGCTGAGAAAGAGTGCTATCTAATACATTGCTCAGTGAAAAGGCCAGGCACAGAATATATAGTGTTTCCATTTTCTAATATCACACAACAGACCATGTCTAATAACTTAATAGTTCAGTTTTTCAGTTTGGACAAGTTTAGCAAGGAAAGTTTGTCTCTGCTCCAAATAGCATCATTTCGGATGGCCTGAATGGGATTAAAGGTTCCACTTTAAAGGGGATGGTTTATTTATCACATGGCTAACTAGTTTAATGATGGCTGCTGCCTAGAGGTTGCTGGTAAGGATCTTAGTTCTATTCCAATGCAGCCTCTCCACATGGCTAGGTTGGTGGCTCCTGAGGTCTGAAAATGACTGTCATAATAGTACTCCCAAAGGACAAGTTCCAGTGTACAGCATCTATTAAGCCTCCACTAGTATCACACTTGCTAAGTCACCTTTGGCCAAAGCCAGTTACAGAGCACAGCTTAGTCGGTATGGGATGGAATTTCATAAGGACTTGAACACAAAAAGGTGTAGTTCCTTGGGAGGACCAGCAAAACAAATCTCATCACATAAGACCGGCAATATTTGTGTAAGAAAATAAACATTCTAGATATTTATTTATGCATGGATTATTTCTGAGGAGATGCAAAAGAAATCAGGGCAGAATTTGAGGACTGGAGAGGCCTTCCTGGTGGCGCAGTGGGTTAAGCAACGCACAATGAAGCAAACCACAGCCACTGCAGCAGGAATTCGATTCCTGCCGCTGGCTAGGGAGGGGACCCACATGGCGCAGCAGACCTCTCCTGCCTCGCCTGCTGCTCCTCTCAGCAGTGTGTTCCAGTCAGTCTGCCTATTTTGCCCCCCCACTCTGTCTCTGGTGAATCCTCTCATCACTCTGGACTCTGGTCTGTACCCCAGCTCTTGTATGTATAAATAAATAAATCTTAAAAAAATACAAAAAAAGAATTTGAGGACTGGAGAGAAGGGATCAAATGGCTGGGGTACAGGAATAAGAAGAGTTATTTTTCACTATACAATTAATTGTACAAAAATGAATATGAGTTACCAAGTTCTAAAAAATAATTACAAAAATTAAAAATAAAACTCATAAGAGTCAGAACACTGACTTGATTTTAATTGGAATTAACTAAATATTTGTTTTATTTGAAAGATGAAGCAAAATAACCTATTTGAGGACATTCACTCACAGTGTTTTAATAAACAGAAACTGTCTCCTTATAACGAGACATAACCCTCAGCCCTGATCTGCTGAAAAAACAAATCCCTGATGATTTACTGCCCAATTTATTTTTCTTGGTTCTAGCTCAAGCTACAACTAACTCATCAGCCCCCAAGTCACTTAATCCCTGGAATGCTGATTCTGAGCTCTTGCAAAAAGGATTTACAGAAGTCTTAGAAGGTATTTGTTCATAGCAAACAATACTCAAGAGGCACCCTTTCTGGACAAGCAGGTTCATAAGGACAAGCAATAATAGGCGATAAAGCTATGCAAATAACAACTTCATGAAACACTAGCGTGTCTATTGGTTGAGCAGCAACCTCATAACAGTTGTCACTATTTTTAAGTGCATATAATTAGGGTATGTGTGTGTGCATGTATGCTCATACTTTCAATTTCATTCTTTAAATAAGATGCTCTTGAGGGTTGTGGGAAGGGTGGTACCTTCCTAATGAGTTAAAACATATTTTGGTTTCAGGACTCTTAAATGGAAAAATGGTAGACACTGAAGCATGTACCCAAGATATAAATTGTGTTTCTGGGGAACCTAATTTAGCAAGTTTTACTGAATTCTTGCTAAATTACACACTTCTTCAAGACAAACATCTAGAATTTTTTCTGCAGACCCAGCATCTTTTACCAGCTTTTGAATTTTTGATAAACTACTAGTATGGCAGACAGAAAGATTAAAAGGGACTAGAAACACAGGAGGTCACAAAGAGGAATCCAAAAATGAATTTCAATTCCTTGTTACCTCTCTAGGGACCCAAATCTCATGGAATTTGCTGAGTACCAGAGGCTTTAGAAGAAAAGAGAGGTAAAAGGATATAAGCTGTTGTTGATTCATCAAGACGTCGAGCAGAAAAGAAAAGATCTTCCAATAGACTAGCATGAAGAAATTAAAGTTCCAGTGCTACATTTTTGATGAAAGTTTTTGATGTCAGACTGAAATTGAAAAGCCCAAAAACAACCTGCTTTGTAGAAAGTGGCTGAGATCACAAATCCAAGAGAAAGAAAAGAGAAAAAGAAATCAAAGTACAGCACGACCAGGGGTACTAATAGAAGACCACTAGCCACTTCTGATACCTTATTTGCTCCTAGGTCACTATCATCCTTAGGTAGGACACCACATTCCCATTACCCTCCAAACTGTTCTCACTTTGAAAGGTGGGTAACATCCTTAACTTATGAGGCAAAAGTATTCAACTTTCCAGTATAGAACCTCCACCTCACACAACTAAAGTATCTGAACTTTCATAGAATTGTACTACAGAAAAGCCCTACTTTTTCATATGTACACAGAGCTGATATTAGCAAATAATGATTCTTTGTGTTACTTTACTAGGTTGGCATTTTATATCCTTAATGCGAAGGTAATTCTATTTACATAGGTATTCTTGTTACCATTTTACTGTTAAACAGACTCAGAGGCAAATCAATTTAAATAACAGTTGGAACCTAAATCCAGCTTAACAGTTCAGCAGACACTCTAATTTTTTTCAGAAAACAACTTTGAAGACTTTTACTTTTTAGCCATGTTAATTACAGCAAGAGGCTACAATGCAGAAAAGCAAAATGAAGAAAACAAAGAACAATAGCCACATCCACCTGCTAAGTAATAAGCAAGCTAGTAGCTCCTCAGCTCAGCGGTGGGGGTCCAGGGTGCATCAGGACCACTGAACTGGGCCGTCACCCCTAGTATCTGCCACCTCCCGCTGTCTCTGGCACGTCAAGATTTCAGTACTTGCTGTTTTTTTCAATATTCTTAAATTTCAAATACACTCAAGAGAGTCACTTTCCTATGATGGCAGGACACAAGCAGGTGGCAGTGATTCCTAGACTAAGAACACTAATCTAACTGCACTGTGAATGGGTCTCTGTCTGGCCTCACAGCCTTATCTGAGAATTCTCTGGATTTCATAGATTCACAGGGAATGGAGCATCACAAGAAAAAAATCTTACCCAAGCCACTCCAAGCAGATTAAAAAATCCCATTGAAGAAGAAATGTTCCTGTGTTAAACTTCACACACACACACACACACACACACAGAGGGAGAGAGATTTATGAAGATATACTTAATGATTACACTTAAAATTGATGTTACCTGGGGGTGTGTTGTACAATTCTGACTTTGTGACTCTTTGTATATATTTTCCAACATTTTTGTTTAAATTTTATTTTAAAGTATTAATTTTATACCAGGAAACAAATGTGGGTTCTTTTGTTTATCTAAGGCAAGAAAGAACATGCTAGGTCTGTTAAACCATACTAATACAAGCAACAATATAGTAAAAACTGTGATAAATACAACAATGACGTTTCCAAAGGTGTGAATATTTTACTCCTAAAATATATACAGTGTGGTAAACCATTACCTCAAATAAATATAATATTTTAAAAACATGGCAATGATGAACTAATATACTTCTACATGGCTTTATTCTCTGAAGAACATCTTCACAGATATGTCTGTAATTATCTGTCTGCCCGACTTGTGAATTTCTTCAGGATATATACAATTTTGGTTACAAATTCCCACCTTGTCTGAGCAAATCTGAGTCTCAGTTTTCTTAGGAGTAAAATAATGGTAAGTTCTGCAGGGAGACCTGAGAGCTAGGAGGTGTTAAAAGGCTAGTAACATCGTAAGTATCTGAAAATGAATAATTAACAAACATTGCTTCATTTGATCCTCAAAAGCAACCCATAGAGGTAAGCAAGGAACTTAGTATTTTCCACCATTTTACTAATAAGGGAAAGTAATCAATAAAACTAGAATGCATATCCCCCCAACCCCCACACCAACCCTTCAAACTGTCCCTTAATTATCATTTCACAAAGGTCCAGAAAGAGCTTCCAAAAATAATTCCTAAATTCTACAGGGGGTGGGGGGTGGGACTAACCAGAACTCAGTCATTCATGCAGACATTTATGCAGGTGGATTAAGCACCTGGACTGTGTGTGGGACAGCCTTATCTCTGCCCTCCAGGGCCCTGGTGTTAACTGCACTTTTTAGGAAATCCTGATTTATTGCCAGTTTCTTTCTCTTGCCCACAGCAGATAAAAATATTAACACTTACCGTTATTTGCCCAGGAAAAGTGAATAAAATTAAGAAAATTAACAAACTTCAATATGTATATACAACAATGTAGTTCTCTATATGTAATAAAATAAAATGTGGAAATTCTCAAACTCTCCAAAAGCCCTTCACAGTATTACCTCAGAAAAAATTCATAATCTCATTCCACACAAATTTACTATCTACTGTTTCAGAGGATTTAGTTACATTTAATTTGTCTATTGTAATAATTATTCTATCAGTTTTATCAATCAACATGTTTTCTTCTACTTCAGAATATTCTTTGATAATACTCTATATTTCAAGCCTTTCCCAAAGAAGTATTATACAGGACTATCAAGTGACTACCAATATCTATTTTTTTAAAATATTTATTTATATATGCATACAAGAGCTGGGATAAAAGCCAGAATTGCAGGAGGTAAGAGGATTCACCAGAGACAGAGTGGAGAGCAGAAGAGGCAGACTGAAATAACTGCTGAGGGAACAGCGGGCAAGGCAGGAGAGGTCTGCTGTGCCATGTGGGTCCCCTCCCTTGCCGGGGATCAAACTCGCCTGCTGTGCCACGGATTCTTCATGATGCGGAGATCAACCTGCTGCACCACCAGGGAGGCCCCAATTACCAATATCTTGAACTTCTTTTTATATATTTACATCTAAGTCAGAACCATAAGGTTCATAATTCTTTATGTTACTTCCCAGAATTATAATAACACGACATAAAAGACCTACATTAGGGAAGTAAAATATTACCATCTACTAGAATAAAAGTCACAGCAATGATATCAGTTCATACACTTCTATAAAGAAGTCAGTGAATTTGGGGTTACTTCTGTTAATTATTACTATTATTGTTGATAAATTGTAATTATCAATTGATAAAATAATGCAGTTAGTATTTTGTCACATAAAAATGTGTACTATAATGCCTAATAAAATGGTTTCTGCCTAGAATTATAGATATGACCAGTTATCCATTAAATAAAGTTATTCCTTTGAAAGACTTAGGTAGGAGAAACCTAATATTGATAATTTATGCCACTAATTTTTTTTTTTTGCTTTCTTTTCTAGGTGTATGCCCCATAGAATTCCTACCACCAATTCACCCGTGCACTGTCACCATAGTCCCTTGTGCTCTTCTTGTCCCTGCCTTAATCCCAATCCTTCCATCTTCCCTGCAGAATGTCTGTTTTGTAGCTGTATGACACTAATTTTTAACTTATGGTAGGAATTTGTTACTTAAAATAATCCTCAGAAATAAGAAATGAAAGTGGTTGATAAAACTTTAAAAAGTAATAACATATAATCAACTAATATTTGACATGGGAGTCAAGAATATTCAAAGGAGATATGGCAGACTCTTCAATAAATGGTGCTGAGAAAACTGAATATTCACATATAAAAGAATAAAACTTTCTTTCACCTACCTTATAACACTCATACAAGTTAACTCATGGATTGGAACAATTTAATATCATTAAAATGTCTATACAGGGCCTCCCTGGTGGCGCAGTGGGTTAAGCAACACACTATGAAGCAAACCACAGCCACTGCAGCACAAATTCGATCCCTGCTGCCGGCCAGGGAGGGGACCCACATGGCACAGCAGACCTCTCCTGCTGTGCCCGCTGCTCCCCTCAGCAGTGTACTTCTGTTGATCTGCCTGTTATGCTCCCCGCTCTCTGTGGTGAATCCGCTCACCCCCCACCCCCAAGCCTCTGGCCTGTACCCCAGTGCTTGTATGCATAAATAAATAAATCTTTAAAAAAACTTTTTAAAAATGTCTATACAACCTAAAGTGACTTACAGGTTCACTGCAATCCATATCAGACTTCCAGTGGTATTTTTCACAGAAATAGAAAAACAATTCTAAAATTTATATGGAATGATAAAAGAGCCCAAATAGCCAAAACAATCTTAAAAAAGAAGAATACATAAACATAAACACACACACACACAAATACAGTGGGGAGGGAGGGAAGATTAAATTTAAAAAAGAAGAATGAAGATGAAGATGCACACCCCCTGATTTCAAACTATACTAAAAAGAAATAGATCCTGGATATTGGAATTAAAAACAGAAGCACAGATCAATACAACAGAGAACCCAGAAATAAGCACAAGTATATATAGTCGATTTTTGAAAAAGAAGCCAAGAATAGACAGCAGGGAAAGAAGAACATCTTCATTAAAAGGTGTTGGGAAACTGCAGAGCCGCAAATGAATGGTACCGGACCCCTCTCTGATACCACACACAAAAATTAACTCAAAATGGATTAAAGACTTGAACATTAGACAGCAAACGAAAAGACTTCGAGAAGAAAATGCAAAAAAAAGTTCCTTGCTGTTGGTTTCAGCAATGGTTGCTTTGGATATGACACTTAAAGCATAAGCAACATTGATTACATCAACTAAAAGCTTCACAGAGCAAAACATCAATCACCAAAATGAAAAAACAAACTGTATAATAGGAAAAAAATAGTAAACCAAATACGTTATAAGGGGTTAACATCCAAAATAAAGTTTAAAAAAATCTTATCATTCAATAGTAAAAAGACCCCAAATCATCTAGTGAAAAAAATGGACAGAAGGCCTGACAGACATTTTTCCAATGAAGATATAGGCTGCATGTCTATGAATAGGTGCTCAACATCACTAGTCATCAGAGAACACTAATCAAAACCACAATGAGATTATAACATATCACTTATGTTATAATGGTTATCATCAAAGCCGAGTGATAACAAAGGTTGGCAGGCTGTGAAGAAAAGGAACCCTAGTACACTGCTGTGGGAATGTAACTGGTACAGCTACTATGGAAAGCCCCTCACCAAAATGCATAGAGATTCTTCCAAATTTAAAAATTTAACTACTAAATGATCTAGCAATTCCACCTCTGGGTATCTATCTGAAGAAAATGAAGAGCACTACGTCAAAGAAATATCTTCAACCCCACGTTTGCTGCAGCATTATTTACAACCTAAGTGTCCACTGATGGGTGAATAAAGAAAACGTGATATAGAGACATAGATATATAATGACTATTATCTAGTCACTGCAAAAGAAGTAAATTCTGCCATTTGCAACAACACAAACGGGCCTTGCAGGCATTATGCTAAGTGAAATCAGTCAAACACAAGTAGTGTATGGTATCACTTACATGTGGACTCTAAAAAGAAAAGAAAAAGTCAAACTCAGAAAAAGAGATAAGATTTGTGGTTATCAAAAGTAGGGAGCAGGGGGTTGGGGAATAGGAGGAAGGTAGTCAAAAGGTACAAACTTCCTGTTCTAAGATAAATATGTACAAATACTAGCAAGATCACGTACAACACAATTAGTTTTAATGCTGTTGTACAGTATGTCTGGAAGTCAAGAAAGCAAACCCAGAGTTCTCATTACAAGGAAAAAACACTTTTCTCTTTTTCTTTCTGGTAACTTCATGCGATAATGTGCACTAGGTTTATTATGGTGATATTTCATAATGAAGTAAGCCAAATCACTATGCTGTTCCCTTTAAACCTATAAGATACTGTATGTCAACTACATCTTGGTTAACATGGGAAAATGAAGAAAATAATAACAAAACGCAAATGTAAACAAGAGTACACTTTCACTCAACAGGCTGACGAAAATGTTTAAAGTTGATACTACAGTATAGTAGTATCAACTTTAGGAATATAGGAAAAAGAACTGTCAAACACTGTAGAAAAATTAAGTCACACAACCTTTTCAGAGAGCATATAGGCAACATCTATCAAGATGTTAAATGCTCACTGCATTTACCCCAGAAATTCTACTTCTGAGAATTTCATCATATAGATATACAATTGCACGATAATGTGCATTGCTACATTTGGATAACAGAAACTTGGAAATATTCTCCTAAGAGGCCCAGCTACATAAATATCTCAACCAAAAGAATTTATGTAGGATGAATTTACATGTAACGACATGGAGAGACTGTGCTTCTCCCCTGGACCGGCGAGCGAGCATAGTCCTGGCCATTGAAAACCGCCAGAATCCTTCATGTTCAAAGGCCTCACACATAGGGCTGGACTTTGTAAAGTAATCGTTTTTAACATTTTAAAGAAATGCTTGAAAGCATTTTCTTAAAAGGCATTTAAATATTTTGCTATCTTAGAAACTCAGCTGAAAGTATAAAAGTTTGTCGTACTTATATAAACAGGGAAACATGAAGAGCTAGACTAAATGTTCTGTCAATAAAATTCCAAATCTTTCCATGTATGTTAATTTTACTGGTTAAAGCAATTTCAAGAAGCATAAAAAAGAAAACTACACAACTATTTTAGAAAACAAAGTAATTAATTGTATGTCCACCTCCAATAACAGTCTAATGACGACAATGAATAATTCCACACTTCCTGTTATTAAATTTGCCTGGGAACAAATTTCGAAGGCATGTCTGAAACTTTCCACAAATTCAGCACAATGAAACACATTTTTATTGTTTTAAAATAAACACTTTAGAGCAGACTAATATCCTGGTTAAGTACTTGATAGCAAATGCAGACTCTTTTAACACTTAAGAAGAATTTATATTTTCAATATTAAAGTACTATGTTCCTTCAACATACATAAACCTCTTCATTACTACATTTCAGAAGGCTCTTTTCACAAAATTCCCTGGGGTTTTGGCGAGTTTTTAATGATTAGCATCAGAAGAAACAAAAATAAATCCAAAAAGGGGTAGAGCACTTATAAAAACTTTCCTTTGCATCTAACTAGTATTTTTTCCCGCCTACCTATGTCAATGAGAAGGATCCCAGGCAGACAACCATCCCACCAAGAAATGTAATTTACAGGAATCATTTTTATAAAACGTTACACCGCCCTCGTTTTAAACATGATCTGACCTTTGAGTTTAAAAAACTTTTATTTGCTTAGAAAGAACAGCTTCAACTTGCAGCAACATTTTCAAATGTTTATTTAGTTGAAATGTAAAGTTTAACAAAACTGGGTACAGATTTAGAAAATAAAAAGGGGAGAGATCCATTTTTGTCTGATTCACATTCTGGAAAACTTTTCCTCCACAGAGGCTTACAAAATAGCCTAAAAATATGCAGCAACAATCCCTGCGCTTTAAGCAGCATGGACTTAATCTCTGGAGAATTCACCTTGACTCTTGGCTCCATGTTATTTTCATAGCTTTCACTCCCACCCAGACCAGTTCT
Organism: Galemys pyrenaicus; assembly: GCA_019455555.1. NCBI lineage: Eukaryota > Metazoa > Chordata > Mammalia > Eulipotyphla > Talpidae > Galemys > Galemys pyrenaicus. The sequence continues at coordinate 8,594,477 of JAGFMF010011380.1, read as the reverse complement.
CCTCATCCCTCATATGTAAGAAGTGGGAGAAACATGCATTTATAAACTGGATCCACCCCCTCTTGGCTTTTTAGCCTTTCTGCAATTGCACTGACCTGATTGGAACTGATCCCCTGTTTTCCATTCATAACCTCCAGTGAAAAGTCTCCCTCCTCTGATGTGCGAGAGCCTTCTTCCTCTGAAGTTACTGGCCTGGTGGAGCCTCTGGCCCCAGGGCTCTTCCTGAAGGACCACCGCTTGTGCACAGACAGCAGGGTCACCTGTGGGTCACTCAGAGTGGCCAGGCTCCTGGGCATCTGCATCTCATTCCCAGATTTCTCCATTGCCAAGTCCACAGTCACACCTTCACAGCCCCCCCGCCCCACTACAGCAGTTCCCCTTCACCAGACTACTGGATCACATTAGAAGGAAATGCTTTAGAAGTGTCCTCCCAACCAGCAAGGGAGAAGTCTCCATCTGTGTTCGTTCAGTCCTGCAGGTTCCCCTCTGCTCCTAAGCCAGCCCTGGAGAGACTGCCAGCCAGGTCTTCTGTCTGGCAGCAGCTTCAGGAACTTGGGCAGGCTGCACACCACTGTGTATATATTTGCTCTTGTTTATCTACACCGTTCCAACCAATTGGCACCCTCTTACTCATCACACTGCATTCGGCACTGGGAATCTTTGCACACGACCCATGCACGCCCTTGTCTGACACTGCCAGGGCACCCGGCCGGCACGCACAGGAGCCTGGCATATAATCATCTCCCAAATCTGAGTACACAGTTTCCTTTTGGCCGTGTGCACTCCCAGAAACCCAGCGTAGAGGCGGCAGAGAAATGCCACTTCCTTTTATTAGCAAACTCCGAGCGCTTTCTTGGAATAACTTCAGCTGCCTCTTCCACAGCTCCAACACTGGCGGTGTGCAGAACACCAGGGGAGAGAAGTATTTCCTAGGCAACATGACTTGCATTTTCAAGAAGGTGTAAGAAAGGTCCACGTTTCCTGCAGCTTTGTTTTCCCTTGGACCAACAGCGGGACTTCAGTAAGAGCTGACTGCAGAAATTCACTGGGTAACAGGGCTCATCACTTCCATCTGTGGCAGAACAGCCAGGAACTAAGGCTCGATTAAGGCTTCTCAGGCTACCCACTTCTCCACAGGATTAATGAAAGGAGACACAAGACAAGGTGGTAAGCCTGCAGTCTCCTGTTCCGTAAGGCAGCACTTGCCGCCCTTCCCGCCCCACCCCCTCACTGAGGGGAAGGAGGCAACCTCATCCTCCATGGGAGGAACAGCTCCCACAGCCACTAATCCCAGCAACACTTCCTGCAGCAGTGCCTGTGGCTGTTCACACTGCAGAACAGTCAAGCCAGTGAGCGAGCAGTCCCTCTGTATTGCTCCCCAGGCTGAACGTGCTGTGCTGCACAGGTGTCACTAGGGCAAACACCTGCCGAGAGCATTTAGAGCACTGTCTCTTCAGTTCAAGGTCACTGAGGAGTCTCCTCTTTTTGGGGTGCCCATAATGATTTTTGCTCCCCGATTTAAACTGTCATGGCTGCCCAAGAACTCCAAGCTCTGGTGTCTGGGGTAAGCCTCATCACTGGTCCCTTCGAGATTATTCATTAGTCTTTTGCATTTCATACTCTGTGGTGACTTGACTACTTTCTCCCACTTCTGAAACACACTCAGAGCAGCCAACTCCAAAATGTGTCTTCCTACTAGGCTTCTTCTGTGTAGTTCTCCTACTACCATAGCACCCAATGACCCATCTCCACAGTCCCTTGAAGCACCAGGTTTCTGAAGACACTTCAGTCATTCTGTATGGCAATCCTCCCCCAAAGATATCATTTATCTTTCTGCTACCTTTAAAAATATGAGCTACTGTCTATTTTTTAGCCATTCCCTGATCATACAGTGTCATCAATATGAACGCTTTTTCTGTGCCTGTAGCTATAGATGGTTAATAAGGAAGGTATGCAGAGCCAAATATCCTGAGTGCTTTTCAAGTCTGTCCTGCTTAGCTCCATGAACTATGGAAAATTTAATACTTTACTGTAAAATACTTTTACTTCTCATGAGTGATTGCTCAGACCCCCAGCACAGCTAGAAGAATGGGCCTGGGACCAGGTTACAGAGGGCATGAAGTTTAGACTTTGTCCTGAGGATGGTAGAGAATCACCTGTTATGAAGCAAGGGACTTACATGATTATATTGGGGATTTAGTAACACAATTTGGGCAGGAACAAGAATGAAGATTTAGAAGAGATGGGATTACAGGGTTACAAGGAATGAAGAAAATTAATAGTAGAATGGAATTAAACAAATGAGGAGGCCTTCCAGGCAGAGCAATCAAGTGATCACCCCAGACAACTGCAAAGACAGGCTCTGAGGATAATAATGCCATTTCTAATTTGGCAGAGAGGAAGAGGAGTGGTACGGAAAAGCAAGTCTATGGATTCACCTTTGTTCCCAGAGGATCTAAGGGACCTGCCAAAGATCCAAGGTATGAGTCACTTTCCTGGGCTAGAGAACCAAGGTCAAACTCCTCTGTCTAGCTGTTTCCCCTTTGCTCACATCTGAGCTCCATGTCCCCCTACTTTCCCACCTAGTGCTCCTATCCTTTAGGTCTGGCCTCTCATCACCCAACAGGGCTCTCTCCCTTGCCTGAATTCCAGTATCACTGATGTCAACACCTCAGGTATCGTTGGGGAACAACTCTTCCCCCTCTACTGCTGCTGCAAGGTTGCAATCAGTCAGTCCCACTTGTTGCAGGTGCCTCGTGTGTGCTTTGGCTCTCTTGTCAGGGAAAACACTGAGCTCTGGGAAGACAAAGTTCTTACCTCTCATCTGCCCAGAGACCTAACACTAACAAAGTGATGAATAAATATCAGGCATTAAATGAATACCTGCTGTAACAAAACATCACAAATTGAGTGACTTAAAACATTACAAATTTATTCCCATTCTGGAAGCTAGATGTTAAGTTGTTCTTTTTGGAGACTTTAAAGGAGAATCCTTCCACACCTCTTTCCTAGTTCATAGATGCAGAGCATCTATGAAAAGCTCACAGTTAGCATTGTCCATAACAGTGAAAGATTGGAAGCTCTCATCCTAAGATTATAAGACAAAGATTCCATTTATATGAAATGTTCACAAAAAGCAAATCTCTAGAGATAGTGGTTGGACGTGATTAGGCATGGATGTCACGAGGAGATGGGAAGTGATTGCTAAAGGGTACATGGTTACTTTTTGAGATGATGAAAATGTTCTGAATTTGACTGATGATGACTGCTCATATTTGTGACTTGTATGTTATCTCAATAAGTTGAGTTATTTTTCAATGTAGTAATTTTTTAAATAATTTCATTAAAATAATACAGGAGGATATGCTTTGGTATTCACGGAGACCTAAACAAAAGAGGTTTTAGAAAAGTGGTGAAGCAATGGAACAATGAGTAGTCAGCTGGAGTATACCTGGACACTACTCATAATTGCAAAAATCCACAATCTACCCAATGTTTTTCAAGAAGAATGGATAACCTATGCTATACTATTAAGGAAGCATATCTGCACAGCAATGAATCTTAGCACTGTAGTGTCTAGTGAAAAAAAAAATAGTCCTAGAAGACTAAACACACTATGATATTTTTATAAAACTCTGGAAACAAGCAAAGCCAGGCACTCAAGTATCAATGAAAAAAGTTTACCCAAAAAAAAAAAAAAAAAAGGACTACGACAAACACAAAGTTAAGGATAGTTACTACTACAGTGGATATTCTATGGGTGATGCAAGAAGATAAGGATGAGACAATTTCACTCATATGTGGAATGTAGAGAAACAAAGGAACTGACGAAACTAAACCGAAACAAACCCTAAGAGAATCAAGGCCACTATTGTAGAAAGGGAAGGAGAAGGTGGAAATATTAAGGGGAAGAGGTGCAATGGTCTGTAGTAAAGAACTATAGGTATTTTGGTGATGGAAGAGGTGTGAACCTAGATCCCTAAATTACATACAATGTTGTAAAGCAATGTTACCATAACTATTTCATTAGTTTACAATAATAATGCAAATAAAAAGGAGATGAGGAAGGAATAGTAGGTAGATGCCATGCCACTGATAATATTCTTGTTCTGTGTTAGGTGGTAGGTTCACAGGCAGTGTCTATTTTATTATACTACCTAGGTATATGTGTTCATACGTATATACAAACTTTTCTTTTACATCCAACGAACTGGTAAAAATAATGCAAGAAAATGCTTAAAGTAAATGGAGAATTAGAAAAAAGCAAATGCAAATGATTATTTCTGAAATATTGGGGAGGAAGTGGGAGGGAGAAACCACACAACAGCTAGTGGAAGATACGGAGAATAGGAGAAACTTGTGAATGGAGGCATGTTGAAAGGTTTGAACAGCTAGAGGGGAGATGTCTTCAGAGAGAGTGGGAAACTAGAGCCGTAGAGAGGGATAATCAGTAAAGGCTTCAGAATAGGTAGAGTAAGTGCTATAGATCAAAGGCAGAAGAAATAACATTCAAAAGAAAGCAGGCTGACCCTGAGATGAGACATAAGGAAGTAAAAATGGATTGTAGATCTAAATAAAATTTTTATTTGAAGGTGCATAGAGGTCAGCAGAAAGTTGAAGAAAATCGTACCCAATAGTATCAATTGTGTCAAGGTAAGAAGTGAAGTCACTTGTTGAAAACAAGGGAAGATACAAATCGGGCAGAGGATTCACTACAAGTGGTGAAGGTTTGTTAAGAGTCACAAGTTGACAAAGAACTAGTGAAAGCCCTTTGCAGGCACAACTGAAGTTACAAAGAAGAAACTGCTAGCAGCACCAACCACATGGTTGCCTGAATTTCCACAGCAATTCTATCACTACTGCAGAGCAGAGAAGGCAGTTTGCAGCAGTGACACCTGGGGTAGCAGGATGCACAGGTACCAGATGGGCAGTTAAGAATACTCTAAGCCATAAAGCGACAGTTCTGTCAGGATAGGAAGAAGGACCACAGATTCAAAATTAATAACAATAATGATAATAATAACAGGTTCAGACGGACAACTTCTAAAGCTGTTAAAGTACATCTATAGTTTGAGCATGACTGAATTCAGAAAAAGAAAAAAAATGCAGAGAAACTGGAATTAAATAAACCAAGGATGTTCATATTGATTATCTCTGAGTTCTAAGAATATGTTTGGTTTCTAAAATTAATAACTAGGTAGAGAAAAAGCAAACAATGAAGGAAAGTAAATATGCTAGTAACAGTCATACTAAGGGTTAAGAAATACAAGTAAAATTTTCACTTTGGACCTGCTTTTCCAAACTTCTGTTATTAAGTTAAATTACATCGTGTGTATGTGTGTGTGTGTGTGTGTGTGTTTATGTGGGGTATGTGTGTGTGTACACACATATTTAAATGCTTCCAATGCCCAAAACAGAATAATTTTTAGTTTCTGGAGAAACTGAGGTTCCGACAAACCTGCTACATTCTGAAACCACAGATTTCACAAGTCTTTAAAATCCTATTTGCTATGTTACATCACAATAAAAAGTCACTCTCCACTGAGCCCTCTAGTTTATCTCCTCAACCTTTCATCAGCTCAGATTTTCTCCTTTAACTTACTGTTTTTAAAAAACCTGAAAACATGTACAGCCATTCCAAAATTCCACTTGGCTCCTAATCTTATAAAAAATAACACTGCACACACTTAAACACAGATACTTCCTCAATACCTGTGCTGTGTTATCTGTGAACAGTACTCCTGTCACTGAGTCATTTCCATTCCCACAAAGTGTCAGCTAAAGAAGCATTTAAAACCCAGCTCTCTCACCCCCACAGCTTTCCATCCAGCCACTCATTTACCAACAGTGCTCTGCGTTGTTGCTGTTAGCACTGTAGGCCTGTGACACTCCAGACACTTGGGAGTTTGGAGAGCAAAGGTAGGCTCTACCTAGTATGCTCTACCGAGAAGACAAGACCCACAGGGACATAGACACCTCTGCTCCAGTTCTCTGGTCCTCAGCTCCAAGAACACAGTGGCTGACCTCTACTCTTCTTTGACTCTCTCTGTGTGGTACAGCACCAGGAAAATGACAGGTGCTCCATATTGTCTGTGGACTGAAGGCTGAATGAACCAGGCCATGGATCACCTCCCTTTCAGGGTCACTATTCCCAACAGAGAGGCATCAAAAGAGAAAACAAGGTAGGGGATCATACTGAAATTCATTCATTCGAGAACAATTGCGGTATGCACAGTCCCCAACCAAAAGGAGTCTCATATTTGAATCAAGTACAAAGGTGGAGCAAGCGCTGAGGGAGTACCTAGGGTAGAGTGACCAGAGGCTACTGCCTGGGAGTGTTCCTGCTAGTAAAGCATATTATCTTTATTCTCTTCCCTCTGCTCTAGTCTCTCATAGGTCTCTTACCATTCTTCAAACATTGAAATCACTCTCAGTTTTGATGTTGACACCTTCAAGTTCCTTACCCTTTAATATTTCTCCTAAAGCTGATCATTCAAATATCTACTCAAATGCCATCTCCTCAAAGAAGTATCTCCCCTGAGCATCTCCTTAAAATGTCTCCCCCAGATCCCCTGTGTCATTACTAAGGCTCCTACCCTGACTTATTTACTTCAGAGCATTTATCAGAACCTGAAATATACTCTGTTCTTGTTTCCTCCATATCTCCTACTAAGACATAAGTTCCTTGAGGGTAGGGCCTTGGTCTTTGCTGAATGTCCAGTGTCTGGAATGCCTGGCACATGATACTAAAAAAAAATTTGTGGAATACATGATACTAAGAAGGAAATCATAACTACATCAAAGGGTTCTGTGAAGATTAAATGAGAGAGTGTACACAGAGGAATATAAAGTGTTTAACACAGCACCTAGCACACAATAATATTAGTTAGGACTTTATCACAAAATCCAGGAGAGGGTGTGGCCAACATGAGCAGAGGCAGTTACAGAAAGTTTCAAAGAGAAAGCAGGTTCCCAGTTTGATATGGAAGTGAGGGTGGGGTGTAGCCAGGGTGGGAAGTCACTCTTCTGCCATGTACTCGCTTCACAACTAAATGCAATCATTGAGCTAAAATTCTTCCATTGACCATCCACTCTTTGCCCATTCACTAATACACTTATCTTTCATTTCTAAACCACCAGTCTAGACAAATTGCACCATATAAAGGGCACTCAAGAATGTTAAATTATCAAAATCTATTTTGAAGGCACAGCCTGTTCCAGCAATTCAGGCTTAGGTGTTCAGCCTAAAAAAAATACTAAAATGTCAGCAACCAGCATTAAAAATTACATACAATCACCTTCACTACAGCATAACTTTTGAGGGGGGAAAACAAATTAAAAGCAACTGGAATATTCACCCACAGAAACAATGAAATACGCTAATTTCGCACAATCCCCAAACTATATATTTAAATTGAAAAAGAAAAGGGTGGAGAATACATAGCACGTGATATTATTTGTGTAAAAGCAACAAAAATTTTAAAGTCACACATATATAAAACCTAAAACTTTCTCTGGAGATAAAAACATCCTGTTAACCACAGTATTTTCAGCTCCTCAACACCGCACCTCAAAGTAGTCAGTTTCCAGTCAATATTTGCTAGAAGCATAAAGACTTCAAATAAAAAAGGATTAGAAAATAAATATGCTTTCATGCTAAATATTTCTAAACTTTTTGCATTTTGAAGAGACTGGCATTAATATGTTACTTATATAATTAAGATGAATTCAAATCAGTCCTTAGGAAAGAAAAGGTACAAGGCCCAATAGACCACAAAGGGCGAATTTGTTCTCTGGTTCACTAATTTAATCATCTTGAGCTATGAGCACTCTCACACAGCAGCTCAAACCCTCACTCTACCTCTCCAGCATTAGACCTCTTAAGATTAGCATAAAGATTAACAGAGAAGTGCCGGGTTTCAATTGCTGCTGAGAACCAGTAACTGGCAAGCCCTTCCTAAAGGCGCTCTTCTTAAAAGCACGGCTCCCTCTGGGGGCGGGGCTCTTGCGCTCAGCCCTTCGCGTTGCACCTCCAGGGGCCGAGGACTGCAGGTGAGAGTGGAAAATCCTCCAGGTAGGTAGGTACACGCAGTGGGCGTCGGGAGGTAGCGCGTCGGGGGGAGAAAACTTACTTTCCGACTGGCCCCTTCTCTAGCTGTCATCTGTCTCTCCTGCTCAGGCATCAGGCGCCGGAAGAACCACTTTCTTCTGCGGTGCGACCCAGAGTCCAACGATCACCTAGTTAGTGGGGAAGAACCGGGTTAAAACCCGGGGAGAATAAAAGGGTGTGAATGGCCATCTTTCCCGCTCACCTCTAACCCGAGGATCGGGTCTGGGAGCCCACCCCCTCGTTTCCGACGCCGGGATCCGCAGCCCAGGGTTCATTCAAAGTTACGCGCCACCGCGCCCTGGCCCTTAGGGCTCGCGGGGAAGAGAGCGAGACAGGAGAGTGGGCCTCGGACCCTCACCCACACCGGGAGGCGGGCCTCGGGGTGCCTCGGTATCCTCCGCCGAGCGGGGAACCTTGGCGAGCGCCCGTCCGCCCCCGGGGTCTCGGCTACCTCCGGCCGCTGCGCTCTGGATGGGGTCCTCAGCCTCCGGCGTGTGCCGGGGAGGAAAGCCGGGTTGGAGAGCCGCGCAGACCGACGCCCGAGGTGCAGGTCCCAGGGCTCGCCCACCGCCGGCCTCGGGGCCGCTCTGCGCAACTGCCTCTGGAACTCCGCGCTAGTCTCCGGGGAGCTGTGGGTGGCAAACGCCTCAGCCTGGGAGGGTGTGAACTCCGCTACGGGAAGATCGACCCCAGACTCGCAAGGGCCTCCCATTGGTCTTCAACCTGCGGCGGGCTCTAGGCTCAAGGAGGAAGGGCACCAGTGGGGGCTTCAAGGGGCGGGGCCCGTGGGCGGGAGTGCCAGCTGCCCATCACAGGCCACGCCCTCTCCAGCCGTGCGGTCGCTACGACCCGCCCAAAGGGGCGGAACCCTTGTATGCCACGCCGAAAAAAGTGTAAGCTTCTCGGGAAATGTTATTGGCTAACAGGTCGTGGGAAGCCTCTATCATAAGCCAATTGGAATGCACAAGTGGCCCCGTGGGGGCGGGAGGAGAAGGCACGCTTTCTCTGTAGCCAATAGAGAAGAGGAATCTCTAAGCGCTTCCTAAGTTCGGGGGTCGGCGGAAGATGGCGGCCGCCGGAGGGGGCTGGTGCTTGTGCGAATTATTCAGGTGAGTCTTTCGGCATATGACCTCGCATGCATTTTCTGTTGAGCTGGGCCAGTACTTGTATGACCAGTGCAACAAAAGTTTCCGGAAAGGGCTTTCCTTCACACGAGTCTAGGCTATTTTCTGAAGCCAGTGAATGCTTTTCGTCTTCGTCTTGGGGTCTTCTAGGTAGAATAGAGCCGACCTGGCTTAAGGACTGTTTACCGCGTTTATTGCGCCTCTCTCACCTCTGGCTGAGGGGTCGAGTTTCCAGGTTTCAGCTTTTCTTTCTCTCATTGGACCTCCAATTAATCTGCCATGAATTACCCTTGTTCATTCCTCATTTCCACTCATACATTTCATTTTCATTTTATAATTGAGACACCAATTATTTTTCCAACCTATCGTGCTTTCTTTTTGGTTAAAAAATCAAAACCAAACCCGATCTCCCTTCTCCTGTCCTTAGTTAACTATTATTGTTAACATGTCACTTAAATATGAAGTTTATGGTGAATTCTCTGCTTCTGGATCATCCATTGATATTGGCTAACAGGCCGTGGGAAGCCTGTATCATAAAGCCTTATCTAATTGTAAGAAGTTATAAAACGATATAGTTATATAAAATACTTTCATGTAACACATTTTTGCTTTAAACCAACAGCTGTTTATTGGATGCCTTTGTACCAAGTATTAGGCGAGGCATTGGAATAAGGTGAACAAATAAAATGTAAGCCCTTGCCTTTGCAAATGTAAGCCCTTGCCTTTGCACGCTTCAGTCGATAGTAAAGTCTGATAGTATAGAAGGGTGTTTATCAGTCATTGTGGAAATGAGTTTTCTAACCTGCATGAGGTACAAAACATCAGTGAATTTTTTGGCAACTCACTCAGAGGCACGTAAGGGAAAGCAGTGATTTTAGGGTCATGTAAACAGATCAAATGCAGAATTTGGAATAGGACTGGAGAAATCTAAATTTCACTCCTCTTACCCAGAAATTATTCAAGTTGAGGTGAAGTGAGAGAATAAAAATGATTTACTATCTCAGTAAATTTTTAACAAATGGAATATTGATTATGGAGACATATTTCTTTGGATTTTCTATATATATAGTCATTTTGAGGATGAGATTCTGTTCCTAATCATGTCTTGTTTAGGTTGATTAAATTTGTTTTTAATCCCTTAACACACTGAGTTAAGAGAAAGGTGGCCTCAACATTGATTTTTACAGTTGACTAAAAAGAAAAAGTATATTAAATTGCTAGCATGCTGTGGAAATTGGATTTAAAGGGGACTTGCACTTTCAACATTGGGTATTATATAGCACTCAAATTCTAATAATCAAGATTTCATTAGTAAATGCCCAGGCTATTAAATTTTTTTCCTCTCTGCTACTAATATATAAAGTGGGTATGTAAAAGTGTATTTTAACTTGTAGTCTTATTTTTATTTAATGAACTATATCAATTTTACCTTTCCCCTCTTTTTTCAGGTTTTTTTATTCTTTACTCTTCCCTGGGCTAATTGTATGTGCAACTTTGTGTGTGTGTTTGGTCATTATCCTTTGGAGAATCAAACTACTGCTTCAGAGAAAGAAAAAATCAGCATCAATTAGCAAAAATGGTAAAGATCAAATGGTGATTGCATTTTTTCATCCCTACTGCAATGCTGGTGGAGGAGGAGAAAGAGTTTTATGGTGTGCTTTAAGGGCCCTGCAGAAAAAGTAGGTATGCATCTTTCTTACCTGATTTGCTATATGGTTACCATTTTTTAATTCATTACCCAGATGATCTTTCTCTAAGGCCTAATTCATAGCCCGGCAATTCCTTGTTTAACTATTCTTCAATAAGAATATACTTCATATGCCTAAGAGATCCTGTTGATTTTTAGTTAATATGATAAAGAGATAAAAAGGAAAGTGTCTGCCCTTTTATGACATAATTTAGTGGGGATAATTAATCACCTTGACAGCATGAAGAAGTTGAGTAATAAAACTGAAACCAACCAGTTTCTGTGGTTCACTTTTTAGTAAGTGGTAGCACACAGGAAATAATCTCTATAAAAGTATGTATTTGATTCTAATTTTGATATTATTGCCAATTTAGTAGTGTTAAATAAATTATCGTGTTACACATCATTTAATGTTTTCGATTTCCTTCTCCCCACCCAATCTCAAAATATTTGATTCCCTTCTACAAAGCACAGTAAGTACAGGTTCTATTATAATGTTTCATCAAATAAGGAAAACTGTCATTCCGTGATTACCCTACTTCCTGGCACACACCATTCAGTTCATAGACTTTACACATAATTCCCTTAGATCCACAGTTCTGTATTCTTGGCCCATCTGACTTCCAGCCAGCACCCTTGTTTCTCCTTCACCATGTTCTATAGCATCCTAAATCCAAAGAGTTTTCTTAAATCCCAGTTTGATTTTTCCTCCTTGAAGGCCTCTTGATCCCAATTCATATTGTTTTTCTAATAACTGTTCGTTAGCTTGGTCTTCCTAATTAGGTTATACAACTGTTGAGAGCCATAGCAAATTTTCATGATACTGTACACATATTCCTGGCAATCCCTGGTACGCCTAACTCACCTACAACAAGAAATTCCAAATCACTAGTATGACATAAAGTACTTACTCATCTTGCTCTTACCATCTTTTGTTTTTCATCCTTTTCCCCTTCCTTCACATATAGTTCATTCCATTATATCCTGAAGTGGAAATAACATGATCTCTTAATTCCTTGCCTTTCATATAGTGTTGTATTTTTCCTGAAATAATCTTTTTCTCCTCAGTTAATTCCTACAAGACTTTCTGGACTCAACATAAGCTACAATATGTTTTCATTCAACCTAACAGTATTACTGGGAACCTGCTAAGGATCAAACACTGACGTGGGGAGTTGAGATTAAATAGTGGACAAGATAAATCAGTCCCACTGCGGGACCTTAGATTTTAGCCAAAAACAAGATAAGAAGCAAAGATGAAAATACCAAATGGTGAGAAGGGCTATATAAGAAATTAAAATTGGATAATCTAAGAGTGACTCGATACTTAAGATCAAATAATCAGGAGAAAATCTCTGAGGACATAACACTTAACTGACGTCTGAATAACAAAAAAATAGCTTTTACTACATGCCAAGCATTGTTTGAAATATTTTATATGTATTAGTTTAAATTTTTAATAGCCTTAGGTTGTTACCGTTATCATCATTTGACAGACAAGGAAATTGAGCTACTAAATCCCACATTCTAAAATACATGCTATCCTGAATGCTTTATGAAACGACAGTGAAGATGAGAAAAGAGAATTCAGAACAGAAAGAACAATTACTGCATTTCCCCTAAGACTGGAAGGATGACCTGTTCAGAGAATTGAATGCAAGTTTGACTGAACCTTCCTGGGCAAATGAGAGTGGAAGGGGAGGGAGGTTACAGAGGAAGGCAGGGCCGAAATTATATAGAACTTGAGTGAGCAGGGGCAGTGGAAAACCAAATGAGCATTTGAAGCTGAGGTCTGTTAAAATATTATTGTGTGACAAACCACTTCAAAATCTCATGGCTAAAAATTTTACTGTTTTTCATTTTTTATTATTTTGTTTTTTATGTTATTTTTAAGTTAGTGGGGATTGATGTGCCCCATTTGAGATCTTTTGTACTTGGGGCTGGCATTATCTGAAGCTTTCTTCACTTTTATATCTAGTTCTTAGACTGGAATGACTAGGATAGCTGGGGACTGGTCAGGTATTTTGCCACCAGTAGTCTGTCCATGTGACAAGCTTGGGCTTGCACACAACATGGCAGTCTTAGGACAGTCAGACTTTGTATTTGACAGCAGTCTCTCCCTAGAGTGAAGTAGAAGGTGTTCCTCTCTTAGAGCCTAGGTCTAGAAACTAGCATAATGTCACTCTTGCCATCTTCTATTAGGGAAAGCAGTCACAGAGCCCACTTATTCCAGTGGTGAGGTCATATATCTCACTTCTGAATGGGAGGAGTCAAATTTGGCCATCCTTAGCTACTAGCAATGACAATCCTTTTTACCTTTTTTTGAGGTATAATTGACACATTTTATTTGTTTCAGGTATGTAGTATAATGAGTTGTATGAGTTCTGTATATAATTTGGATATTAATCTATTATCAAACAAATAATTTGCAAATATTTTCTCCTGTTCTCCCTTTTTATTTGTTGATGGTTTCTCATACTGTGTAGAAACTTTTTAGTGTGATATAGTCCAATTTCTGTGGTTTTCTTCTTTGCTTTTGTTACCTAATAACTTATACTAGATATTTAATGTTTTGTAACTCAAAGAATAATTATAAACATAACCACAGGAGTCCAAAACATTAAAAGTCCTAAGAGCATATTTACAAAGATTTCTGTTATTATCTACTTGTGATGAATGCCGCAGCCCAGCTCCAGCAATGAACCAGGGTCCCCACAGGATGAGACAGCATTGGTGGATGAATGTATAGGGAAAGGGGAGAAGGGATGAGAAAACACAGACACTCTTTGTAGGGTGCCAACATCTTACCCTGAGAGTCTCACCAGGTCTTTATACTTTACACACAAGAAGCAGGAAAGCAGGGAAACATCATTTGTAACATTTTCTTGGGAAAAACTGGGGACCTTCAGGCCCCAGCCCTGTGTGAAAACATGTATTTGAGAACAGCAGAAGGTTACTTTTCTTAGGACTGGTGCACAACATGTATCTATCCATATACTAAACATTGAGGCAGATGTAATAACCCATCTCCATCACAATCAACTAGCCCTTTCCATCACAGGCCCCAAGCAAAAAGGAAATATTAAAATTAAAACCCCAAACTATACCTATTCCTTACCATTCCATCCCCAAAAGCAACCACCAACCCCACCCTATCCTGAACCCAATAGTTCATCATCAAAACTGCTCAGCAGCCAGTTATTTTGTTTGTTTAACAGCCAATCTTATGACCTCACCCCCACCCCCACCCCCAATTAAATTTCCAATTAGCACTTAATATGCCTTCACAAGATGGTGACAGTAATATAGCCAGAACAGCGGAGATCTGGCAGGGGGCCAGCTTTGGAGCTCCTGATTTTTCAGGGGTGTCCCTCATGCCAGATTTTTGTCACTCAGCATGAGTAGCATGGTCCCCAGCAGATGAAGGCACAAGAAAGGTCTAATTTTTAAATCTTTTTTAATTTCGTGAGATAAAGAGACTAATACTTTAGCATTAGTCATCCTTTCTAAAGATAACAGTGGTGAGTTTTAACTTTAGGAGTATTTTATTAATATTTCATTACCATTTTTTACTGAGGAAGTTGTCAAAAATAATTGTATTTCTTAAAAAATGGAAACATCTTGTTTGTAAGTCAACAATTTTTGTTAATGAGGAAATTGCAAAGAACTAGAAGTCTCACTTGAAGGCTAACATTTTAGTCATTGGACAGTGGAAACTCAGGAAATTGTAGGACCAGTAGTCAAAATGCAGTCATGAAAGAATGAAAAACACATATTAACATAAGCTTCTTTATGATTGTGAGGAAATAATTGTCTACAACCTTTTACTTTGTTTGATCCTAAACTAATGAAATTCTATTACATTCTACTTCAGGTTTCCTGAAGCAGTTTACGTTGTTTATACTGGTGATACTGATGTCAGTGGCCCACAGATCCTGGAAGGTGCTTTCAGAAGATTTAACATCAGATTGATTCACCCAGTGAAGTTTGTTTTCTTAAGAAAACGCTACCTTGTGGAAGATTCACTCTACCCACACTTCACACTGCTGGGCCAAAGTCTGGGATCCATTTTTCTTGGCTGGGAAGCGCTGATGCAGTGTGTTCCTGACGTTTATATTGATTCAATGGGCTATGCTTTCACCCTTCCTCTGTTTAAGTATCTAGGGGGTTGCCGTGTGGGAAGCTATGTTCATTATCCCACCATCAGCACTGACATGCTCTCCGTAGTGAAGAACCAAAATGTTGGATTTAATAATGCAGCCTTCATTACGCAGAATCCTTTTCTCAGCAAACTGAAGCTCATCTATTACTATCTGTTTGCTTTTATTTATGGACTTGTTGGTTCTTGCAGTGATGTAGTCATGGTCAATTCTTCTTGGACACTAAACCATATTCTTTCACTATGGAAGGTTGGGAATTGCACTGATATTGTTTATCCACCTTGTGACGTGCAGACATTTCTGGACATTCCTTTACGTGAGAAAAAGATGACCCCGGGACATTTATTGGTTTCTATTGGCCAATTCAGGCCTGAAAAGAATCATCCTTTGCAGATCAGAGCCTTTGCTAAATTGCTGAAGAACAGGGTGACTGAATCGCTTCCTTCACTTAAACTTGTTCTCATTGGAGGTTGTCGTAACCAAGA
The DNA here is from genome assembly GCA_019455555.1 of Galemys pyrenaicus. Lineage (NCBI taxonomy): Eukaryota > Metazoa > Chordata > Mammalia > Eulipotyphla > Talpidae > Galemys > Galemys pyrenaicus. Next base: position 8,578,911 of record JAGFMF010011380.1, on the reverse strand, counting down.
GGATGAACTTAGGGTAAATCAACTTAGAAAGCTTTCTGAGGACCTAGGAGTTCAAGAATATGTGGCATTTAAAATAAACGTTCCGTTTGATGAATTAAAGAATTACTTATCTGAAGCGACAGTTGGCCTGCATACCATGTGGAATGAGCATTTTGGGATTGGTGAGTCATCGTTAAGACAACTTGTTTGATGCCAGGAGATATGTTTTAAGACAATTATAATACTCTGGAAATTTTCATTCAATTCTAGCTCTCTTTCCCTGGTCCATCATGTGTGCTTTCCTCATTTGAGACCTTGTAGGACATAAAAATACATAGTCAATACTATTAGCTAATAGCTATTGTTTTTCACTGTGTTAGGATCACTTTCAATGTCTTTATAAGTATTATCAGATTGTTCCTCTCTCAAACTCTGCATGATAGCTATGGTTTTTTTTTTTTTTTTTTTTTTTTTTTTTCATTTTATCAGTAAAGAAAGCCAGGCACAGAGAGATTTAGAACCCAAGTTCAGTCACAATAAAGGGGAGACCTGGATTCTAATCCAGCAAACCCCTGTTCTGTCACATCTCCCCACCAAACCTCATCTCCATGCAGGTAAAGAGTCCTGGGCCCCAACCTCATCTCATGGAGGCACCAATTCAGAATCTCTGTGTGGGGCCCACGCAGGTATATTTTGGTGAAACTCTTCAGGTTATTTTGTTGTGCACCAAAAGTTGAACCACTCTCTCCTGGTGGGCTTCTCACAGTTCATTGATTTGGTTCTTTTGGTTCATTCTTTTGTACTCATTGTCTGTGTGGCCTCCCCTCTTATTTCTAAATCCAACATAAGCGTTCAACTTACGTCTCCTTGCCATTGGATTTAGCCACTCTTGTTTGTTGTTGCAGCACAAGTTGCTCTTTGCTCTCTACTTGCAGAAAATCAGTTAGTTTGTGTTTAATTTGATTTAGCATATTTCTCAAGTGCCTGCGATGTCCTTCACACTGGTAGGTGTCAGGGAAGAAAAGAAAAGCAAGAAAGTGCAGTTTCCTACACTGAGGCTGCAGTGTCTGTTAGTTCTACCTTGACTGAGATCACAGTGGTAAGTTCATACTCCAAGAACTTTTGACCCAAACCTGCAAAGTGTCTGACTTCAATGCTTCCTTCCATAGGTACTTACTCTGGGTGCTGAAGTATAGCTGAAATAGGAACGGGCCTTCTGTCAGAGGCTGCAGGTGTGTTCTGTACAGTGTGCTAAGTGCTGTACTAAGGAAGGTGCCCAAGATAAACATCTCATAGAGATCTGGGGAGTCGAAGCAATTGCCCAAGGAAATGAAGTGACCAGTAAATTGGGGCCTGAACAATAATTAGAAGTTAGCCAGGGAAATAGGAGCCAGTATCCAGCAGAGGGATGGGCAGTGTGACAGCTTGACAAAAGGAGCTTTAGCAGGGCGATTCAGGGAACCAAGAGTTCAGCATGACTGCAGCATGAAGGAGGAACAGCGAGACAGTGGCAAGAGGATTTGAGGCCAGATCACATGCTCATGTTAAGCCAGTGGGAAAAGATAGAAGGGCTTTAATATTGGATTTAAAAGCTTCTTCTTTCCTAAAGTTCACTCTGCCACAGTGTAGGGAGTAGATTGGTGAGGAGCAGCTGGCGATGTTGGGCCACTGCAGCAACCTAGCTAAGAGGTACTCGCAGTCTGAACTCAGTGAGTGAACCCACCTGAGAGAAATCCTGAAGTAGATTGAATAGGACTCAGCCATTAACTGGATGCGTTAAAAGAGGGAGTAGAGGAGTCAGAGACAGCCGCCTCATGCTTTTGTTTGGACAGCAGTGTGAATAAGGATGGCTTTCGCTAGAGAATGAATCTAGGAGGAAAGACAGTTGATGAGCCAAATTTGAAGCATATCAGATTTGAATTGTCTGTGGAATATGGAAGTGCGTGTGTTCCAGTGTGAGCTGAAGAAAAGGAGAGTGAGTCAGCATAGAAATACAGTTTGAGGACTTGTCGTCCAGGTAGGTACTGCAGCCACTGTGGATATGGAGCAAATGGCCTAGTCAAGGTGTGTAGAGGGAGAAGAGGCCCTGGTACAAAATGCTGAAAACCATTAACACTTCAACAGTGGGCACAAAATGAGGAGCAGGCAGAGTAAAGAAGAAATGGAGGAAGGAAACGTGGTAGAGTGTGGTGTCCCGGAAACCAAGGGAGAGGGTTCCCAGGCTGCCCAGATGCTGGGACAGATAAGAAGACACTGGTGACTAGGGCTGGAGCAGGTCTCATGGACGCATGGGAGCAAGAGTCCAGTTGTGGGAAGCTGAGCACTGAGTTTTGGTGAGCAGGTAGAATGAGTTAGTGCAAACCACACTTTCTGGAAGTTTATCTGAAAGGGAGATGAAAGAAGAGAGAATATCTAAGGGAGATACCTGCAGATACTTGTGTGTGTGTGTTTTGTTTTTAAATAGCTAAAATGCTAGTAAGGCCTGTGGAAAGGGAAGAATGGAAGATCCTAAAGGGAGAAGATAAAATTGATTAGATTGAAGTCTGAGTAAAATGAGTTAATATTTAACCTTAAACAGGATATTATGATGTAATATTTTTCACATATTATATATTTCAAATGTTTCAATTACATTGTTATAATTGAATGTAACAATGTACAACAACAATTGAATGTGGCAATATATAATAACATAGCTAAAACAATGTTTTAATTACAACAGCAGAAAAGTAGAGTCAAAGAAACAGTTCCTGGTGATTTAACTTCTCTTTCTGTGCAACTAGAATATTACCAGCTCTCTAACATCCTTTGGGAAACTGAGAAAACAGCCAATTAAATCATTTTGGAAGGGCTCCATTCTCTAGAATCATGGCTAAGAAAGACTGACTAGAGTAATTGATACCTTCAGCTACATCACTGGGCAGAAACAAACCATAACTTTGATTTCGTTCAACACTCCCATTGGCACAAAGTCACATCAAATCCAGGCAGTATAACACCAGCAGTAGCTAGTATAGTATGCTTCATGAAGGTCAGTTACTTTTTTCTTGTAGTGCTGTAATTTAAACTTTTCAATGTTTGCTTTTCGTATCTCTTACTGTTACTACTTTTCAATATCCTTTTTATCTACCATCTTGATGACATTCTCTAGTCCTCAACTTTATCATCTGCAGTATGTCTGTCTTATAGACATCTCCTATTTGTTATGTCTTTTAATTAAGAACAAAGCAGCAATACTGTGAAGATTTGAAAACAAAGAAACATAAAATTTATTTAGTACTGTGAAATTCAGTGAGTAAACTTATTAATCTACAGACTGAATTTTATTTCTTGTAAGCCTCTTAAATTTTTCAAAGGGTTCTTTGTTCTTATGAATACAATCCAAACCTTGAAAGATGATGTGATCTTTTCTTCTCAGGAGTTGTGGAATGTATGGCAGCTGGCACAATTATCCTTGCACACAATTCAGGAGGACCGAAGCTTGACATTGTGGTACCTCACGAAGGAGATATAACTGGATTCCTGGCTGAAAGTGAAGAAGGCTATGCTGAGACAATGGCTCATATTCTTTCCATGTCTGCGGAAAAGAGACTCCAAATCAGAAATAACGCTCGGGCATCTGTGAGCAGGTTCTCTGATCAGGAGTTTGAGGTAGCATTCTTGTCGTCAGTGGAGAAGTTATTTAAATAATGCTACATGTGTATAAATTAAAGATATTTTATATAAAATGGTTAAATACCTTCATATGTGAATATTTTTTCTATTGTAATAAATCAATGTTCTCAGCCTAATCTATGTTCTCAACCATAAGTGTTATAGGCAAGGTATTGATTACAATGAAAATGGCAAAATCACCTAGATGGACAAGATAACTATATAGTTTAAGTGTAAAAGTTTTAGATTAGTATTTTAGGTTTTAAATTTTGAAAAATGAGCTGAAAAAAGTCAGCAATCTAAATTTTGGTATAATCCATTTTTCTCAAATCCTATTTGTCAAATCAACCCACTTTAGGAAAAAAACAGAAGATGAAAAGGAAATAGATAACTGATTAGTACCTCAGAATTGTTACATTTTTGTAACAGAAAATTTCAAGTATATTTAAGTTAAAAATCAATATTGTAGATACCTTTTGGAATATACCCAATGATTTTCTTAAAAGGAACTTTAAAACAGGCTTAATCATGTTCTCAAATCATGCAGTTAAAAAGCAGACAGACTGTGATTGCTTGTGGTTGTGTGTAGGTGTGTGGAGGCCAAGGTACTGCCAGTAACCTTTTCCATAACTAGGTATTTGTGAAGATAGGTTTTTGTGTAGGCACTTAGTATATTTGCATATACCCCAGATTATCCCCTAACACATTGTGGAGGATGGAATTCAGCTTTAAGTCATTCAGGAAGTGAGAATATCACAATTAATTGTTTTTCTGATAGTGATGATAGAATTGTACAGATGCATCAGGGTGGTGTGTATTCACAGTATCATATATTACAAGATGGTAAGGTGGTATTTTGGAAAGAGCACTGGATTAGCAATTATAATACGTGGGCTGGACCTCAGATTATTTATTTACAAACAACTGACCTGACATGTTTCTTAATCTCTAAATCTCAGATTCTTCATCTATAATCTGAAAATAGTAATACTGCCTTTCAGAGTTGTGATCCTAACTTAGAAAGTAGATGAAAGAACCCTGAAAATTCTAAAAGCTACTTTAATTAAAACTAACAATAATAAAGTGTCTTCTTCAATCCTATTTTTATCAATGCATTACTACTCTACGTAGTTCTTGGACTAAGCCAGTAACAAGGAATGAATATGAATTTAACAGGATTTATATGCTGAGTAACTAGTAATCATTAGAAAAGTGAATATATGTACGTGCAAATATGTCTACAGAGACTTACAATTTTTGGCGTTTTCTGCATACTAATCAATTCCTTCAATTCAGTGAATTGACCTCCTTGACAGTCTAAATACATGTTCGTATTAGGGGCATGTAAAAGAGAAATATTTTTCTTTTTGCAATCTTCTCACCCATTCATCAGCCCAGCCAGCTTCATTATCTACTCCCAGATACACTGTTGACTCTTCTGCAGGCCATCTTCTGTCATCTGATCAAAAAGCAGCAAGACAAAGTCAGGATGTTGCAACATGCCAGATAGCTTTGTTTAAGATTATTAGGAAAGAAAGACTGGTGGAAATGAGCTGGAAAGGACCCTACCAATTTGCTTGTCTGGTTTGCTCTCAATTTTAGTTTTACAGACAAGCTGTTTAATGATAAAAACAGGATTATAATCTTGAGTGTTCTGATTCTCAACCCAGTGCTTTTTCTAGTCTATAAGGTAAGATTTATACCTTTGCCCACTCAGCCTCCCCATCTGCCCAAGAAAATCATGGGACTCAAGATTAGTTGAAATGGATAGAGCAAAAGTGGAGAATGTGTAAAGGAAAAGAGGATTTTGGAATTCCATACATTTTTCATGCTTGTTCCTTTGAAAATGATTTTTTATTTATCATAAACATGAGAAAATATAATTGATGTATGTAAGTTTTCAGTGTTCCCAATGTGGTATTATATGTTTGTTTCTGAATCACTAATACCATGAAAAGTATCAAAACAGTTGTCTGGAGAACTGGGATTGTTCCTAAAAAATAATACTTTTCATGGTCCAAGCATCCTGTGCTTTGAATCCATAACAATGGTGATTCACATTCTTATTTCTGGTCATGAATAATAAAGTACATGTTACATAGTCTTTGTATAGTAACATATCTATATCTAAACATGTTAGATTTAATAGATGTAAAAGCTATTTGGATCCAAATATGATTTAAAGATTAAAGAAATTATTTTCATTATCTTGCATACTTTTTCTAATATTGTGCCTTTTATACCCCAACTATCTCCACATACCAGGAATTTTTTTTTTTAACAAAAGTCCCCCCACACACACACAGGCCAAATTGTTTTGTTTTTATTTATTTAATTGTATTTGACATCATTTGTAGTCCCCAGGGAGTTCCCACCACCATTTCACCCGTGCACCATCATCAGTCCCTTGTGTTCTTTCTGCCCTCATCCTGGTCTTTGCCCTTCCACCCCTCACCCCCTCATGATTCCTTTGGTCTATCTTTGACCTTTTGATCTTGTTGAGTTTGTTTTGGTTTGTAATTGCCCATTTCCTTGAGCTTTTTGTTTTTGTTTTTGTTTTCTCAAAAGAAGTTTTAAGAAAAAACTCTTGTGCCTTTGGTACCCAACAAAATAGGTTGTCAGCTTTAATAGACTTTTTTAATTAGTTCGCCCTTTAATAATTTTCAGGGTATTTTACAATGTCAAATAGGGACCAGTAATTTTCAGCACTTTCAGAATATTTGTGTTTAATTATGTAAATATATCCTAGGCCCAGAGCTATTACATGAAGGGAGAAATGATTTGTTCATGGGCACAACAAAAAGTTAACTTCTGTGACAAAACCACAAGTTCCTAAACTCACCTTAGGCCCCTGTGATTACCCTCTCTATCCCACTGTTACTCTGTATCATTGTCCCCCGTCTTAAATCTGGCTGCACCCTTGGCTTTGGAGAAGCATCAGTTCCAGTTCTCTAGTGCTGTGTGCTCCCTTAGACCATGTGTAAATGATGCCAGGCACTTAGAAGGGAAGTCAAGGGTTGACACAGCTATTAGTACCATTTAAAGGGTGATCAAGTTGACAGCTGTGAGACATAGTTTCTAAGAGTTTTTAATAAAATTTATTCTGAAAATACAGATCTGACCAATAGTTTAAACTTAACAAGTTACAGCCAAGCCTAAAACTGTATAATCATAAGAACTGTGCCACAGGAATGTGATTGAAGTGTGTAAAATGTGTAGGTGATTCAGAAGCTGAAGTTGAAAAATCCTGCAGTGTGTATACCTACCACAACAATACTTTCTAATTTACAACAAAAGATTCAAAATCTTTGAATGAATAATAAGACTTTGTAACTATTACCTAAAGGAGACTTTACCAATTACTGTGGACTGGAGCAAACCTAATATGCTTATCCTTAACCAATGATCTGAAATACATGTTCGTTTTTTCCTCCTGCATATAACTGGCTTGGTCTTGGAACTTTAGTATTTTCAGCAACCATGTTTCATGTCTCCCATGTTTTGTAGTACTGTTAGGAATAAGGACTACATTGAAGACACCAGCAGACCAAATATTCTGAATCAATGTCCTAAAGGTAAATTAGGCATTTGTACACTGACCACTAAAAGAACTGGAGAACTGATGATGCCCCACCCCTCAGTTATGTGTTGAAAAGTTTAAATATTCCCAGTATCATGTAACCATGCTAAGCACTCTCTCTAAAAGGAGTAGAATGTAACTATACACCAAGTTCAAAGAATAGTCCCTCAAACATCACCAGGAAAATAAAAGCATGAAAGATTGGATACATTCTCTCACAGGGGAATCCTGACATTTGATTAAGCAGACCATAGACATAATTCAATCCCTCCTCATCTTTGTTCTCTTAGTTCAGCAATGTATTCAACACACCTCTTTATTTTTATTATAGAGTAGGCATTTCAGGCACTAATTATACCACTAGGAAATATAACTACCTTGGGCCTCCCTGGTGGCCTAGTGCTATTACCACTACAGCCTGAGTTCAATCCTGTCTTGCCCGCTGCTCCCCTCAGCAGTGTATTTCAGTAAATCTGCCCGTTCTGTTCCCCGTTCTGTCTCTGGCGAATCCTCTTAACTTCCTCATCTCTGCACCTCTGACCAATGCTACAGTTCTATGCAAAAATAATATATATTATTATATATTATATATATTACATATAACTACTTTATCCTTTGTAGCAGCAGACACAATAAATAAGCAAATACCTACTAAGCTTCAGGAATACAGTCAACATTGGTATTCTTACAATCTATTACAAAAAGTTTCCTTCACCCAAAGAGCTCACTGTCTTACTGAGGAAACCATTAGCATTTCTTTATTCAGCCAAGAACATTTCTGGCTCTGTGCTGGTATATAAAAAGACATCATATTATTATAAGACCAGATATGTTCCCTAGTCTTCAAAAAACTTGTAACCTATACATTTGACATGATTAGAAAATAATTCAAAAAATAATAAAACAATTATTTAGTGCACTATTAATGTGACATGTCCTGTTCCTCTCCTTACTCAATTGCTTATGCCTATGTCAACATAAGCATCAAGAAAATGTACTCAATATAACTTAAATTCCAAAAGCAGGGTTTTTTAAAATAGCAGATTCATTATTTTAAATGAATGGTTGTATAATATGTATTAGCTTTCTATTGCTGTCTTAACAAATTAACAAGCTTAGTTAAAATACAAATTTATTAAAGTCTGTTCATCTGAAGTCTAAAGTGGATTTCACTAGGACAAAAAGGTGTCAGCAGGTCTCTTCCCTCTTCAGGCTTCTGTTCCCAGCTTCCAGAGACCACCAACATTCCTGGGCTTGTGACTCTTCTCCTTTTTCAAAGCCAGCAACAGCAGGCAGAGTCTCTCATGCTGCTACCTCTGGTTCTCTCTTCTGACGATTCTTCTGTGACTGGTACCTACCCTGGGCCCTCCTGATAATCAAAAAACCTCCCTATATTAAGGTCAACCTGTTATAAGCCTTAATTCCATCTGTAATCTTAATTCCTCCTTGTCATATAACAATATATTCACATCTTTGGTGTTCTGTGTTGGGAGAAAGGGACACATTACTCTCCCGCTGATATCGCTTACTTCTTATAATTTTATATAGTAAAAAATTAATTTCTACACGTAAAAGTTCTATTTTTACATTTAGATAGAAAAATTAATAAGTCCTTGGGATTACTTGAAAGCCTCTACAATAAATGAATATTTATGACTTGTACCCAAACAATTAATAGTGTAACTAGTAGATACTAAGTTATTACTTAAGAAATAGTATAATATCACATTTGTGTATTCTGACTGATTCTTGATGTTTCTTGGTCTTCGTCAACAATACAAATTTTGTTATCAGGTAGAGTAGAAATATTTGTCACATCTTCATTTATTGTATCATTTATATATTTCTGCATGGTCGTTGACTCTCTTCCTTCTAACTTTTCTTCATCCTTAGAGGAAACAGAAGCCTCTTCTCTTTTGTCTTCCTCTTTGGAAGTAGCAAGTTTTTCCAGTGATTCAACTACTTCATTTCTCAGCTCATCTTCAGATTCTTCAAAATTTCTGAAATAATAAACAGTAAATATGATATGCTTTGTTCATATATTCCAGGGAGCATATCTGTCCTTTATCTGTTATGATGTCATTTTATATACCATGCTTATTAGCACAGAGCCAGAAATGTTATTCAATGAATACACAAGAATAAATCTAATGTTAAGAAAGATGAATAACAATGAAAACATTTTTTAAGTTAGGACCATAAACTAAAATACAGAAGAAATTATTTTTATGGAGGATTTTGATACTATATTAAAGTAACTGCTCAAAGAAAAAAGCATAACATCCATTTTTAATTTTTTTAGGTTATGGAAATAATTATACAATAATGAAACAAGAACATATAAATACAAGAAAAACTATTATAAATCTTAGACATAAAGTATATACTCATTCAAATTAAAAATTTAATAGCTGATACCCAAATAGGATTGGAAAACAGTATTTAAGATTTCCTCTATCAAAGAATAAAGAATAAAAAGCATGAAGGTATACAAACTGACTGAGAAACTCCAAAATATTTCTAATTGGAGAATCAAGGTGGAAGAAATATTAGAAGAAAAGTTTGTATAAATAATAGGTTAAAACTTTCCAGAGCAAAGGAAAATCATGGGTTCTCAAAATAAAGTGAACCAAGCAAGATAAAAGACAAATCTAGACTGAGACCTATCACAATGAAATCGAATACAAAGATAAAAAGGAAGGCTGAAAATACTGAGGAGAAATAAACATTGAAACACTGCCTCTAAAAGAAAACCAATTAGATTATAGCAGATTTCTTATCAACAATACTAGAGATCAAAAGAAAAATGGCTGTCATCCTAAAATTATATGTCCAGCTAAATTATTGTTAAAGATTGCAGGCAGAATTTAAACTTTCAGAGGTAATTAAACAAAGAACTTACCACCCAGCGATACAGCTCGAAGAATTACTAAAGGATATGTATCAAAAAGAAAATGAGACCAAAGGGAAAGTATGAGCTAGAAAAAAACCATGGCAAGTTCAGAAAACAATAAACTACATTAGCAAACATTTTTCACCTTGTAAAGGTTTAAAATTAGATAAAATGATTTGATGTCTAATACTTAAAATGTTGCAAACTTACCAAAAAGATTGTTTGGGGGGGTGCTGGGGGGAGCAGTGGGAATAAGTGAAAAACAATGCTGATTTGTGGTTAAAGCCAGAGGGTAAAAGCCGGGAGAGTTCCTTGTTCTAGTACCTCTGCTTTTACTCTGAGTAAAGCTTTTATAATTAAAAAGAGTTTTAAGTAAAAATTATGACTCTAGATAACAAAATCAGGGTGGATGGATTTTAGTGTTATTTAAACTGTACTTTCCATATTTGTGATGAAAAAGGAATACTGAATTTGTTGGTTCAACTTTTAGGTAATTCATAAAACCTATGAAGAGAACAGGAGTAAAATGTGTATCTGCAAAGGTAGTACAGGGAAAAACAAGTAGAAACATTTTTCAAACTAACAAAAGACTGGGAAAGAGGGGGAAAGGAAATGAAACATGATGACAAATAGAACACACAAAATCAAGCCTAAACACAGTAAAGGCCAAATATACAAATAACAATAATTAATTTTATTAAACTAAAAGATTATCACATGACAAGGAGCATTTTAACCAGTTACGTCAGATGTATATTACAAGAAACTACACGGATATGATGAAATTAAAAGAAAAAAATCAAGAGTAATAAAAAATCAAATTAAAACTTGGAATAGCAATACTGGTATTAGACAAGATAGAATTTAAGGCAGATCCATTAATAGGGGCAATAAGTGATAGCACATAATGTAAAAACAGGGAAAATTTAACCAAACTGACACAACAATCATAAACTGAATCATGGCTTCTGCATATTTAAAATCTCTTGGAAAAGAGATACACGAAGATTCTTGATGAATATAAAGGCAAAAATCCTCAGCAAAATTTTAGCAAACTGAATTCAACAATACATCAAAAGTATCCCACATCATGACCAAGAGGGGCGTATTCTAGGTACACAAGGATGGTTCAACATCTGAAATTCAGTCACTGTAATTCACCACTTCAACAAAAAGATAAAAATCATATAACCATATAAAGGGATGCAGAAAAAGCATTTACTATGATTCAGCATACATTTATGATAAAAACCCTCCAAAAAGTAGGTATAAATGGAGCATGCCGCAACATAGTAAGGGCCAATTACAAAAAAATGCACAGACAACATCATACTCAATGAAAAGATTGAGGGCCCTCCATGGTGGCGCAGTGGGTTAAGCAATGCACTATGAAGCAAACCACAGCCCCTGCAGCACGAGTTCAATCCCTGCTGCCAGCCAGGGAGGGGACCCACATGGCACGGCAGACCTCTTCTGCCTTGCCCGCTGCTCCCCTCAGCAGTGTGTTTCAGTTCATCAGACTGTTCTGTACCCCACTCTGTCTCTGGTGAATCTCCTCACCCCCTACACCTCTGGCCTGTACCCAGTTCTTGTATGCATAAATAAATAAATCTTAAAAAAAAAAGATTGATAGTGTGTCTGCTAAGAATTGGCACAAGACTAGGATGTCCACTATGTAGTATTGTGTTGGAAGTCCCAGATAGAGCACTCAGGCAAGAGGAAGATATAAAAGGAGTCCAAGTTGGGAAAGAAGTAAAACTATCACAGTAGTATCTCAATTTTCTAGGTACGGTGCTTCATTTAGACATCTGGATATGCCTGACTTACGTGTCGTCATCGTCGTCACCATCATCCAATCTCAGTTCTATTTGTTCCTCATCCACCTCAGTGCCAGAGGCCATTTCCATCTCATCTTCTTTAGGAAGCCATTTTTTAACAGTTCCTGCTATTAAGAAATTGATAGAAAAATTAAAGCACCTATCTAGATACCTGAGGAGGGATAGATACCAAAAGTCTTACAGTGCAGCAACCACAATGCTAAAACCTCTGAGCCATTTCCATTAAAACTAGAACAATGCAAGGATGACAACTGACATCCCAAATACTCAGCTTTATACCAGACAAGAAAAAGGAACAAGAGGAATAGGGATCAGAAATGAAGAGACAAAATATTTTCACTTTCAGAGGTAAAGGTTTGATTGTATAGAAAATGTTTTTACACTGTGATGCAAAAACATGATTTGGCAACATTACTGAACAACTCCTGTTCTTCAGTTTCTATAAAGTGAGTATCCAGCTTATGGCTAGGCTTAATAATTAAAGTCTGCAGAGAAAACCCAAAGCATACACATAGAAGCTTATCACTTTTGGTGGTAAGGTAGAGGGTAGTGCATTTTTTGTTGTTATTTATGTTGGTAATGTTCTTTTTCTCTCTTGGGAAAAATATCAGGTCAAAGATAGTACAATATTTCATTTATTTATAGCAATGCAGTGTCCCCTCAACAACTCACATGCCACTGACTCTTAAGATACACAATAGCAAAGAAAAAATTCCGAATAAACTGACAAAATGTTGCTTAGCCTTTATAATTTACATTTTGTAAATATATGTTTAAATATATATTTAAGTTGTATATACCTATATATAATTTTATAAATATAAATCATTACACTTTTGGTACTAGCATATATTTTTAATCTTATGTCACTCTTCTTATATCACCCTTATATGTCCACAAAAAAAGAAAATATAAGTGAAACAAATTGGATTACAGTATCACTAAAATTGTTCATGCTCAGTCTTCTCTGACTTACATTCTTTTATGTCAAACAAACGGCTTTGGATCCTGATTCAAAGAGAGTATAACAAAACAACTGATAAAAATAAATTCATGAGACAATCAAGGAATTCTGAACTACTTTTTGAATCACTGATGTCTGTGTTTTTTTTATATGGTAAAAACATGTAACATAAATTTACCCTCTTAATTTTTAGGTGTACAGCTCAGTATTAACTACATGCACACTAGATTTCTAAAATTTTTTTCTTTTTGTATGACTGAAACTCTACCCTCACTGAACAATTCCCCTGTACTCCTCCCCTTTGCCCCTGGAATTCACCATTCTACTTTCTGCTTTTGAGTTTGACTGCTTTAGATGTCCTTATCTAAATTTGTGGACTCACACAGTACAGTAGTCTTCCCTTATCTGTGGTTTTGTTTTCCACGTTTCAGTTACACATTGTAACAGCAGTCCAAAACCATTACACACAGTATGATATTTGAGAGAGACAACAGTCATATAACTTTTATTACAGTATATTGTATAGTATACAGGACAGTGTTATAACTGTTCTATTTTACTACTTTATTCAATTTTGCTTCACTTTATTCTACTTTACTATTGTTAGAAATCTCTTATTGTGTCTCAATTATAATTAAACTTTATCACAGGTAAGAATAGAGAGGAAAAGACATAGTATATAAATCATAGGTAACTCTTTTTAGCTACATTTACCACTTCCCAATTTATGTGTTATTTTGGTTACATCAGCATCTCTCTTTTTACCACTGCAAATAAATTAATTTCATGACCTTACTGTATTTTCACCCGGACAGCTTGATATTAGGCACATATGAGAAATTTATTTAACAAGGAGACTTAGAAATAGGAGCTTTCCTCCAAAGGAAGAATGAAAATCCAAGGGTGGCTTTCTTTTTGTAAAATGTTACATGACAATTGGTATATATACCTACACACAGAAATTTCACCACACTGTAATTAAATGTTTACCAATCTCTAAGCAGTATATTTCATTTCAAACCATAACCCATATTATTCCCTGAAGTGCATTAGAAATAAATGAGTTAGACTGACATATCTCAAATATGATGTGGCCTGGCTTAGCAACTTTAGTGCTAAACGTGGTGTGGGACTCTGATTGTTTTTGCTTTCCCATTTTAAGAAGAAAATGCTAGAAGGCTCTTACTTTTGTACAACAGGACAGGAGGAAAAAATGAATGGCTAAGTCCAGAAACGTAAATCAGCTGTTACTCGGATATGCAACTATGATGTTACCAAGGCAACCATGTGACCTGAAAATTTATATAAGAAAATGGAGGTTACCTTCCCACCAAGGATTCCCTTGGAGTAGTTAAGTCATCGACAAAACTACTGACCTGAATTAATTATGCTCAGGAAAAAAAAAAAATAGCTGTCCTTGTTTAGAGTGTAGCTTTTACTAGTAAGATTCATTTAAAAGGATTTTATAAAATGCTGCTATTTTTTTTTAAAGATTTATTTATTTATGCATACAAGCACTGGGGCACAGACCAGAGGTGTAGGGGGGTGAGAGGATTCACCACAGAGAGCGGGGAGCAG